>JAPFBL010000102.1:442500-1154620 GCA_026182355.1 Hermatobates lingyangjiaoensis | reverse complement strand
GTTAAACCCCTTTTTTCCATTTCTTACTGTGCTTTGGACAAATATATATATATTTATATTTGAAAACAGAGACAACTCTGTTTTTTAGTTGGTTTTGGCTCCCAGACCGGTTTGGGAAAGATCTTAGTTTGTTTTTCCCCCCCATTTTTCTTATTGTGGTTTGCATTTTTTATTTCACGGTTTATGTAAATCTTTATATTTATATATTATTAATATTATATATTATAAATGTTTCATAGTAAACTATAGATACAGAGTAAAGAGACGAACATACTTACAGTCTAATTTTGTGCAACCGTCATCAGGAGAGTAGAGATAGCGACACTAAGGGCACTTGCTAAGCGACAGTTGGAGACGAACAGTGTTGTCACAAGCGTGCCCAGTTCAAGTCAAGTAAGAAAAATAAACTAATAATTAATGAACAGTTGAGAAATAATAAATGAAACTGAAGAAAATGAGGAAATATAAAAGGATTGCCTCACTCTAGGAATGTAGTTTTAGTTTCTGGAGTTTATTATTTTTATCACTTAATCTATTGTAATTTCGTTGAATTCTAAGGGAGAGGGATGTGGGGATAGATTTCTTAATGTGGGGAGGCTGGTAACTATTAAAATGTACGAATAAATGGGGATTAGAGGGTTTGGTATAGACTGAAGTGATAAGAGTGTTATTCTGAAGTGTGACGTTTACATCAAGAAAAGTAACAGTTTGACTAGAAGCATTGTGGGTGAAGGAAATTGAAGAGGAGAAGGTTTGGAAGCGATCAATAAAGACAGTTATCTCAGAACTGCCATGGGACCAGAAAATGATAATATCACGATGAACCTGTTGTAAAGTAAAGGAAGAAATTGGTAGGTGGAGAAGAAGTTGTTTTCAAGATCGGCCATAAAGAGATTAGCAAGTGATGGAGTCATTCTAGTCCCCATAGCAGTACCTTTTAGTTGAAAGTAGAAGCTTTCATTGAATTTGAAGGCATTATGTTTCAGGACAAAGCTGGTCAAGGTGATGACAAAGTTGGTAGAGGGAAGATGTAGAAGTGGCCTAGAGATAAGGAAATTACGTAAGGCATCAAGTCCTTCACTGTGGTTTATATTAGTATATAGAGAGGTTACGTCCATGGTGACAAGAAGAAGGGGTCCGGTTGGGAAGTCTGGGAGAGATAAGGTGTGGATTTTTTCGAGAAAATGGAAGGTATCTACAGGTTTCTTTTATTTTAAATTATTATTTATGCAACTTTATTTCTAACTTATAATTTATTCTAATCATCTTCATTATTATTATTAATATATTTAATATTTATATTTCCGGATTTTATTTAGTTTCAGTTATTTTCTTCTTAATATTCCTCATTTTATTATGTTTTAAGTTTTTATTATTTATATTTCCTCATATTCTTCCATTCTTTCTCAGCTCGTCACTTATTCTTAGTTTTTTTTTTCTTACTTGACTTGAACCGAGCACGCGTGTGAAAACACTCTTGGTTTCCAACCTTTAACTTACATAGTTGTTAAACCTAGCGAAAAAGTTGCGACTCTTCAGAGAAAATATTCATTAAAAATAGGTTATAAAACGAATAATACTATGAACCAAATCACAAACAACACAATAGAGAAGATAGATAATAAATTTGAAAAAAACGGAATATACAAAATTAAATGCAAAGATTGTGGTAAAAATTACATTGGGTAAACAGGAAGAACACTAAAAGACAGATTTGAAGAACACATTAAAGACAACACCAATAACACAAACAAATCAAACTATGCACATCACTTTAACAAATTTGGACATAACCCATACAGTATGGAAAACACAATGGACTTACTACAGACGGGACAAAAAGGACAACGAATGAACATACGGGAAGAAATAGAAATATACAAACACAAAATGACCGACAATATAATCAATGAACAAACAAACCACCAAACAGACATTTTAACAAAACCTCTAATAACATATAAAAGACGGTACAAAGAACTCGAAATAGATAATGAAACAAGAAATAAAAGGGAAAAAAATAACAATAAAAATATAATAATAATAAAAAAATAAAAAAAAATTAACCACACAGACATTACTGATTCCACAATGTAGATGACAAGTATAGGTAGGTTATAGGAAAATGAAATACACAGTCAGTTAGTTGCTCTTGAAGATAGGATCCGGATGGACCCGAAACTGGTCGAGCTTTCCTGAGAATTACGAGGTATGACGGACAGTATTACTATTTCGGTTTTTATTTAAAACCGAAACGTTGGCAATGAGAGTTTAATTTGTTGAACCTGAAGAACTAAGATATATATATATATATATATATATATATATATATATATATATATATGAGAGAGAGAGAGAGAGAGAGAGAGAGAGAGAGAGAGAAAAGTCCTTCGTCTTTGAAACTCACATTTTTCTAAATTATGACGAAACAATCGAAATATAGTAGTGAGTATTTGTGATCTTTTCTTACGGATTTTATTTAAAACCTTTTTCATAGGTTGAAGTATACAATTTTGAAACAGAAAAACTTAAGTTTAGAGATTTTTAAGTTAGAATTTTTTTTAAATGAAAACAATTTAAAAATTGTTAACTATTGCTTTCAGCAAAACAACGGTGTCACATGCGTATTCAAATTAGTCAGTGGATGTTGAAATTCGCAAATAGTTTTCTTTTGAAAAAAAAATCTCTAATCTAATCTCTAATCTAAGTTTTCTGTTTCAAAATTTTATACTTCTGTCTTTTAAAACCAAACCAGGTCAACGCTTATTCTATGCTGCCCTTTGGTTACCACCTTCTTTCCCTCTAAGCATAGGGTCTCCGAGATGGACCTCGCGGAGGCGGGCAGCACGATGCAACGTCTCATAAATGACATAGTAAACGCGCAACAAATGAGTTAAAAATAAAAGTCCCTTTGTACTTATTCAAGTGGTTAAAAACTTTAAAACTAAAATTGCTAGGGGTACTAGGTTATTTCTGCTAGGATTGACTTAATGACTAATTAATAAATAAGCAATAAATAAGTAATAAATATAAAAAGAAAATGCATACCCAGTCCACGAGTTACTTGGGATATTCCCTCATATTTCGACACAAGGACGAAGGACACAAAGACAAGAACTAGAGAAAGAACAGACTGAAAGATTTACAATGCTAAGGTTCTTTTGCCTTAACCACATCGTGTAAGTATTTTTAAAAGGCAGTATGCTAATTGCTGAGGGCCCTCGATAATTGTCGCCTTTAAACTTACCTGTGAATGTTTGCAGGTCATTGCTTTTGGTATAATTTGGTCTCGCACTCTTTCCTCTCTAGATGATGGGTGAACCTGTTTTGACTTTATATGTGTTCCTAAGCCTTTCGGCCATATAACCACCAAAAATTAAATTAGGCTGACTAGTTTAACGTGCTGCCCTTTAGCCACTTTAGATTACTCCAAAGTGCCCGAGGTGACCACGCGGAGGCGGGCCTGCACGATAATACAGCGCGCATCAATACTTAGTTCACGCATCAGTATCAGTATCAGGTCAGCGTACTCAAATCGAAGAAAAAAAAACAATTTGCCTGATACTTAACTTATAACCTTACGAGCAGGGAAAAAAAAGGAGGGAGTTTTCATTTTACTCGACTCCCTTTGGTCACTGCCGGGAATTCAAGCACTCTTTTCAATTTTCCTATGTCGTACACGTACTCGAGGAATTAGGCTCGGTAGATGATGGTTGAACCAAAATTAGAGACTGAAGCGTATATATCAATTTTTTATTATGAATATTTATAACTTCACTCCTTTTATAATATGATTTTTAAGATATGAAGTACCTAATTACTATATTAAAAATAAATTATCTTTCCTTTTTTTAAAATAAGTTTTATCTGTTTACAAATCAACGTGCTTAGAACAGGTTTAGTAAAACTTCCTGCTTATCTTAAACAAATATTATAATATGCCTTAAGTAAATTATATATTGAAAAATGATTAGGCACAGAAATAATAAAAAAAAGGTTATTAATAGAATTGGTTTGCTAAATTAATAGCAGAACTTCTATAAGTGCCCACAATTTGCATATCTTGCATTCTTTTACGAAGCAAGTCCTATCTCATTTAGAAACAGGCTTATGACGTCAGTGAAATATGATCCTGGCAGAGCTCTGCCCAATAGGATGAACCTCAATCTTCCGGACCTCCGCTTTGCCCTTGACCTTCCCAGTCTATTTCAATCACTTTGGAAATTAATCCCTTTGCCCTATTTTTAAAAGAATTATTCCTTTCTACATTTTAAAAATAGAAACCAACTAATGAATAAGAAAAAAGACATATAAATTAAATTTATTAAATTATAAAACAAACTTAGGTAACTATAATTAAAATATAAGTCAGAGTTTTTCAAATTTTTTTCGACGCGGAACCCTTTTTGTTTCCAGTAACTTTCCCGGGAACCCCAGATTCTAATGATTGCATACAATCATAATATAAATATTTTCATATGCCTTTTTAAATAGTATATATGTTTAAAAACAATTAAAAACCTGTAAGTAATATTACTGCAATGTGTATTTGTCGAATAAAAATTCAAAATTAAAAGATTTTAATTTTCATATTTATGAAAGTAGTGTTATGTGCATAACACATAAAACAGAATTACTAGCTATTTTAACACAGAGTTTGTTTTGTTATCATTTTTGGCTTTATAGTTGAGAGTTTGATTCTCAAGTTAGTCCCAGCATTAAGTCTACTTCAGTATTTGGTTTCTATGGCAGTTTCAAAGGAAAGTCCAGTTTCATATAAGTAGGTAGTGGGAAATAGCAGCAATGTGTGTAGTGCTACTTTTGCAATAGTAGGAAATTCGGGAATCAGATAGTTACAAAAACTGACTAATGATTCATCCTAAATATGAATAAAATGTTGACCACTTCTACTTATGAGTATACCATATGTAGATATAAACATTATTCAATTTCATGATTCACAAGAAATATAGTATAAATCCATACCCACAAAAAAAAAATTTTTAGAAAAATGTTTTTATTAAATGTTTTTCACGGAACCCCAGACAGTCCGTTAAGGAACCCCTGGGTTCCGCGGAACCCACTTTGGGAACGTCTGATATAAGTTATAACGAGGTATACATTAATGCTACAATTATGTATTAACTATTAACAAAGTAAGTTATAAACTACTTAATACTTTTATATATTTGAAAGCTTACTTAATAAAGTATAAATTAATATTTTTAAGTTCCAGAGTAATTTTCACTTATCTGTATATTATACGCTTTTACCTGTCCATATGTGTAGACACATTATCTTTATCTGGTATGAATGATTTATTGAAGTGAAATGAGTATGTTAATTTATTACTATTCATTCAAAGTTATTTGGTCAATGAAATAGATAATTACACATTCTGATCATTTTAACTAATTTATTTTGATTCAATGAATTTTCCAAGAGTAATTAGAGTCTACAGGAAAATGAGAATATTCAGTAACCGATACGGTCATGGTCCAGGGTAGCCCAGTGGATTATATGCTTGCCTACCAACGACCAACGACTAAGGAATATTACCATGCACAACAGTGCTTGTCGTAAATAGCAGTTCTGGACCAGAGGCCCACTACTTCTAGATTCTCATCCTGCTGTTTTTGTTGGGTCAGTAAACATTGTCAAGAATGGGAGAGTCAGTCTGTCTGGGAATGGTGTCGTCTTCGTGGTCGTATGGTCTTCCGGCTTTGCATTATCTGAGGTACTCTGTACTTTTGAAGTCATTTGGTCGTCATTTTTACCTTAAATAGGAAACTTTGAGACTCGTGGGATTAGAAAAGGTTAGGAGTTGGATTTAGTTCCCGAACAAGAGGATTTGGATGGGTGGGCAGTTTTTTGTCTTCATTACTGGCGAGTCGAGTAATGTAGTAATCAATAGATTCCAAACTCAAATCATGTTGAATATCAATGTTTCTGGCGTACCATGGAGCCCTAGCTATAAGGCGGACACATTCATTCTTTACTATTTGAATGGAGTTCTTGTTCGTGGGTGCCGCTCCAAACCAGACTAGGCATCCGCATGTCATAGTAGAACGAATGACCGCCTTATAGACAAGGTCCTTCACTGCCTGTGGAGTATTTCTTGATTTGAGTATGGTATAAAGATTGCACATAAGGAATAGCCCCAGCTTAGATTTGTTCCGGAGATGGATGCTCGCCTCTAAACTAATAGATCCGGGGTTCGATACCCACTCTGGTCCTTGATTTATTCATGCAGGAAGTTAAAAAAAAAACCTGAGCAGGTCTCCCCTCAGAAGGGGCGTTAAGCTGTCAGTCCTGAGCCTGTACTATTTCAGGTCCTCATTAAATAACCCTACTCTAAATTCACTTCAGTTATGCAAAATTTAGTTCTCCCAATGTAGAACGTTCATTATATGGTATTACCAATAGCCAGTCTTTAACATGGATATAACATGTTGATGTTATAATACATGTAGACCATTAATGTAATAACTAACATGTAATACAAGGACCACTACAAATAATTATGGATTCAAGTTTCATTGAAATAAAGTAATTTTCTCCTATCAATAATATTACTCTATATTTCTACAAAATATTGTATTCAAACAAAAAGCAACCATGGTTTTAAATGTTATATTTTTTACCCATCTTAAGGCAGGTCATTACATTTCTACATGTTCCTCTGATAAATGCATTTCTTATGTTTTCTTGGTTATGTTTACTATATTCTTTTATAATATAATATGACGACATCAAAATATATAATTTTTTTATTTATATATTGGGGTTTTAATAGAATTATAAGGACACTTCTTCATTGAAATGAATTACAGTTATTTTTTGTTCATTTTATTAAAAAAAAAAGTGTCTCTACATCCTCAAGACTCCTGTTTAATGTATATTTTGGTATAATAAGAAATTTTCAATATTTGGTATAAAATATATTTTGGTATAATATGAAACCTATCGGTATTTGGTATGATATATATGTTGGTATAATATGAAAATTCTTATTTTAATTGAAAAGCTACACAAGAGTTATTGTGTGGAATTTACTTATTATTAGAAAGGGGAAAAACACTGTCTGGAGATACAAAAAAGATTTTATCAAACAACGACACGTTTCGATCACCTAGAGCTCAACATAAGGTTAAATCAAGAATATAAAATATATGAATAGAATTGTGAAAAGGAATACAGGAAAACAACGAAAATTTAAAGTGATATATAAACTAAAAAGAATTACATACCTGCTTCAGTAAAGTGGTGTTGACTGTTTAAGGAGCCATAGGACACAAAAAGAAACAATTTTATGGCAAGTTTAAATTTTTGTTATCCTGTATACAATTTTAGAATTTCTATTAATATTTTTTTGTATTAGATGTAACCTGATGATAAACAGGTGTTCAAAACGCGTTGTCGTTTGATGAAATCGTTTTTTTTTATGCGGAGACTTAGTGGTTTTTCCTCTTTATAATCATGAAACCTCCTATATTTGGCATAACATATATTTTGTATAGTAAAAAATTTTAATATATAACTTCCTATATTTATATTCATTAAATATCTTCAAAGTTGGTACTTAACGGTTAACGGATGCTTTAAGAAGCAAAATAGCAATATATATATACATCATGATTTGTTTTCTTGACCCAATATTTATAAGATATAATTTTTTTGAGGGTTGAGGTCCAATGATTTTAAACTAGTCCTTTGTCGACGTTTCGACATATATTTATGTAATCTTCAGGGCTACAACATGATTGTAATAGCACTACTATTACTACTATTTGGTAATTTATTACATTTTAATATGTACAGTAACAAAGAGGAATTAATTGATAAATCATTTATTTTGACCATGGATTTTTTTTTATACATTGACATAAGGATATTGTTATAATTATTCTATTGATTTATGAATCTAGTGTAACTATTTCATTTCCTTATGAAATAATTCTAAAGTAATAGAATAATTATAACAATATCCTTATGTCAATGTATAAAAAAAATCCATAGTAGAAATAACTGATTTATCAATAAATTCCTCTTTGTTACTGTACATATTAAAATGTAATAAATTACCAAATAGTAGTAATAGTAGTGCTGATTGTAAAACAATCATGTTGTAGCCCTGAAGATGACATAAATATATGTCGAAACGTCGGCAAAAGGACTAGTTTAAAATCATTGGACCTCAACCCTCAAAAAAATTACACAATATATATATATATATATATATATATATATATATATATATATATATAATAAATCATCAAACCAAAATAAGAAATGGGAAAACAAGATTAAGATCTTTCAACCGTAACAAGCGGTCTTCGTCAGAGTTTGTGGTTTGATCATTGATTGTTATTTCAAGTGTTTATGTGAAATCTTTTTATCGATATATAAATAAATGATTGTAATATAAATGTAATATATAAATAACCAAAAAAAGTAATATTTTTTTAGATTCTAGAAGTGTTATTTTGAATAACAAAGTGATTTTTCTTTTGTTTTGGTTTTGTAAACGTCGTTTCTTTAAGTTTTTAGTGATTATTTTTCAATCATGGTAAAATTAATCATTCTAGCTAATTTAGAATTGTTCATTTCAAATGTATTATTACCGGCCTAATAGGTGATATAAGGGTTAAAATTAAAAATGATATTAATAATATATAATGAAGGTGCTTCTTTGATATTAATTGACAAGTTGGAGAAGGGAAAGTACGGGCTGAAAGGGAAACCCCCTGTTCAAGGTCCAAAGCAGGGGAAGCATTGATGACGTCATGACCCTTTTCCTATATCGATTCTGTCTGGTGCTTGACTCAGAAACATACTTAAATATTTTAAAGTATATCCTCATTTGATTTTAGAAAATATTCATGAAGAGCTATTTGTATAAATTTGATATTTATCTCATTTTCCATCTTTATAATTAAGCTTGATTATTCATTAAGGTCGGTGCATGTTATAATTATTTCTTAATTGGGTAACATATCTCTGTTTTACACATGCCTGAATGATTAATTGTTTTCACTAATTAAAAAATTTTATAATATGACATCTTCGATTCCTGTAACTATAGTTTTAAGCATATTAGAATAAAGGGAAGAAACAGTAAGTCTCCATACAACAATTTTATCCAACGTAAACGCGTTTCGAAAGTGTTCCCTTCATCGTAAGGTTACATCACCTTACTGAGGTAGATGCAACCTGACGATAAACACTAACACGAAGTCTCCAAACAAAAATGTTTTATCCAACATCGACACTTTCGTTCATCGTCAGGTTACATCATCTTTCTGAGGTGGATTGATATGAATACTATTTACTGTTACTATTTCTGACGATGAATACTAACACACAGTTTCCGCAGAACAATTTTATCGAACGTCGACGCGTTTCGTTCATCGTCAGGTTACACACCTGAGTGGAACCTCACAATAAACACTAAGTGTTCGAAACGTGTCGATTTTGATAAAATCTTTTGGACTTATTTTGTGTTTTTTCCCCTTATTCCAATAATGAGCTGCACTTTAATTATCATATGATTATAATTGACTCAAATACATATTTATAAAGAGGTAAAGGAATGCCGGTAGCGTATCAAACTAGAGCTAATATTTATATGTGTAATAATTAATTACATAAAAATTAAGATAAGCTTTAATTTAATAATCTTTAATATTTAATTAATCCTACTTTAATAATCCTTAATTAGGTTTAATTAATTTAATAAATATATTTTTTTCTTGAGTTTTATTAAAAACACAAGTTTTTGACTTTTAACAAACCAATTTTATTATTTATAAATTTAGATTATATTCAAAATCATAAATGAATTTATTATTATTTTCATTGATTTATCATTTATTTTTATTGTTTAATTTATTATTCATAATTTTATTGATTTTAAAGTAATTATCATTATTTAAATTTAAGTAGTGCATTAATTTCTTTTGAGATTCTTAATTTTAATATGCTATAGGGTAGAGTTTCTTTTTAGCACCCCGCTCTCCGGTTGGTATTTTCTCACCAAACTAACACAGCTTAAAATTTTTTGTATCGTTTCTTTTATTCATATTGTATTTTTAATCTCTCTGAATAATGAAATGTGACGAAAATCTTTCATCTATAACAAGTGGACTTCGTCAAAGACTACCCATTATTACTTTGAGTGTAAGTAAAAATTAGTATTTGTTTTAAAAATGTATTTCGAAAAATACATTTGTTTTAAATGTATTTAAATTCATGTCTTAAAAACGCTTAAAAACAAAAGGGTGCATTTCTGCACGAGGCTATATATATATATAACAAATGATTAATAATTGTCAAACGATGGAACTTGCAGAGTAATTAATTTGAATAACAAGATTAAAAACTTTTGAAAACAACCATATCTGGCCTCAGAAGACCTTAAAACATGTAATCACATATCTTTTGAAAAAAATCGGGAGTGAACTGGACTGAACTTTACTATAAGTAAACTTAATATCAAACTTCTTGGTTATGTAATACATAATGGACCCAATGAACCCATTATTTAGGGGTAATATAAATACCTAAATAGGAGAGGTTTATTAGTCTTTCATTCCTCGAGGTAGTACAGATAGTGATTGATCCATTATCAATATATATGATTATTTTCATAATATGATTATTATATGTTTTAGTATAACTACAACAGTAATAACATTTTTGAAAAGTAATAACATTTTTGTAAGTTTTTCTCTTACAGGAGAACATGGCTATTCTTCTCTTACATAGTTTATCTGACCTCTTTCTACATTGACAATCTAAGGCAAAGTTTGACATTTAAAACTTGAAAATATTCCTATTTTTTATAAAAAAATGTCAGAAACATGAAAGAACAAATGTCGTTTTAAGTTAACTTTTAATGAAAGATGTGGGATAATATTATTCATTATTTTTCAAAGAATGTTTTCAATTTAAATTAACTTTTACATTTTGGTCTTTTATAAAATTATTATACTGGACATGTTATGGCATACTAGTGTTTTTTAAAAAATCACATTTCTTTCCCTTTGTCAAAAATCATAAAAATCCAATTTACTCTGAACAAGTGTTATCTTTTTCCTGTGTACTGTACTCTGTTATAAAGTTGCAGTAAATGTATATTGAGAGGAAATATATTAGTAATTAGTCAGTTTTGCATACTCAAATCAAATTCAAATCCAGGTTTTCAGTTTAATTTAGAACTTTGATAGCTGGAAGCTTGAAATTTTTTAAAATAATAGATAAAAACTATTAGACAAGAATAGCAAAAAAAAAAACTGGATAGTTGTCAACAGCATAATAGAAAAGAGTCCATTCCTCACACTTCAGTGTTACCCAAAGTTAATATGATTCATAAACAAAAAAATTACACGATAAAATATCCATTTATTTACATGATTTTACATTAATTTACATGATACGAATATTTGAAGTTAGTTTTACTAAGTACTTCCTAGGAAATTATTTTTTTTTGGGGGGGGAAAAATTTGATGCATCACTAGTTGTTGTTTGTTGAATATTTCGTTATAAGAGCTCTATGAAGCTATAATTGACTAAACGAGTTTCAATTGCATACTGTAAGTCTTAGCTAACCCAGTTGGTCTATTAAAGTAGAAGTATGCAAGTGTTTGAATTGAAATTAATTTATTACACTAAAATAAACAAGTTATTATGTTAAAAAACAATTAAAAGCCTTATTTTAATATTTGTTTTACATCAAACATTCAAAATCCTAATGATTACAAAAGAATAGAAACTGAAATTAAAATCAATGGAGAGACAAGATTCTGTAAAAATTATATTTCTAAATCTCAGTGGTCTTGGTAATCCTTACTCAGTAAACAGTGTATTATTTCTTTTTTTACTTTACTATAAGTAAAGTACAGTGATCGTGTGAAAATTTGATCTCGAAATTTCGACGGAATTATATGATTTGGGGCCCCAAAAGTCGTTTTATGATGTTTTCTCGATGATGTCTGTGTGTGTGTGGGTGGGTGGGTGAGAATGTTAGCATTGCTTGTTACCACACTGCAGTCTAGAATCTTTGATGGATCTAGTTGATCTTTTACACAAAAATATTTTTTTTTTGTACTAATGGTCATATTTAATACAGGAACATATTTATCAATTATTAAAATTACCTAGAATGGCTTTAGATAATTGTTATGTTCAAGCACATGTAAAAGGATAAAATATGAACTAGTAAGCCTTAAAATAGAACTAAAATATTCTATTCTATTTATAAGCAGGTCCTATTTCTGTTATAAATGGTAATATGTAATTTGTTTTAAAGGAATCATTCAGGAATCTGAAATTGGGGAGACGTAAAATTAATAAATAACACTTTTAACTCTAAACATACAAAATCTATTTCTTAAATCATAAAAAAGTTAAACAAACTCATATGAATTATTACAAACCCAATAATATTTAATTTACTATATGTTACAATGAAATTCTGTTCTGAAAGAAAAGAATTTTTACAGTTAAATTATTATGAATAATTCACATTATTCATAACCTTAACCGATTTAACAACCTTACCTTTATACAACCTCCCAACTTACTCGATCATTCATTAGAATCGATTTCTCAGCAATTAAGAGAGAAACTTCTGTTTTATGTTTTAGATTGTTATTTTATTCATGAAATTTCTTCTAAGCTCCAACGTTTATTGTTACCATTACCTTGGTATTATAAACTTAGCATTATATTTCTTTTTACTACGTTCAACAATCTTCTGAAGTTGTTTCATACACAATTGCCTAGATCAGTGGTGTACAATCTTTTTTTTGCCCCGTGCCCCAAAGAAAATTAACTGGACTTCACACCACCTGAAATTTATACTATGCTCAAGGATAAGTATAACAAAAAAAATATAACACTTGGAGTATATAATAATGAAAGTATAATTTACAAAAAAAACAACCATCTCCTTAAAATGTATGCTAATATTGAGATTCATATTTCTAAATGATTGCTAATAACTTTTAATTTAATGTTTTTTATTGATCCTGTTTATTGCTTATATGTTTTTCAAACTGATAAAAAATGTACGTATAACAAGTAAATAAGTCTCCTTGGGCACTCAAGTGATACCCAGATTTTATATTAATTAAGAAGGGAATTCTGACTGCTAACTCGCATATGTTGCAACATTTTTGTTACAAATGGCATTGGTACAGTCAATGCAATTGCATAGTCTAGAAAATATAAAAACCGAGAAGAATATTGTCAGAGTTGTTCAAAGTAGAAACTAATGAGATGTTTATAATAAGCTCAATGAATATGTTATGACAAAATAAAAATATGAAAATATTTGAATAATAGCAAATTGCTATTATTTATGTGAACTTTTCTTGCATCCCCTATAATACCGTCTTAAGGCATCTCCTTCCAGGAAAAGGGCTCATTAAAGGGGAGAAGCCCTTTTAGGAGACTTTTTAATAAATCAACACAGTAATGCAAACTTTTTCTTCCGTTTTCCATGCCAACAACAATTGAACCAGGTAAAACATATAAATTCTAGTCAAAAAATATATAAACTTTCCATTATAGAAAAAATAAAAATAAAAAAAAATTAATATTTACATAAAAAAATGAATAGCTAAAATTAAAAAAAAAATAAAATCAGTGAAACATATTCAGATATGGTTTTTGACATAATTTTAATTAATTTGATATCTTATTAAAACTTCTTAGAACTCCTATTTCTTTTAGTCATGTAAAATAGGTGTTTTCAGGATAAAAAAGGCGTTACTCAAAAAATATCAAGCACAAATTATTGTCAAGTTTATATTGTAGTACTAACAAGAGTATTCAACACGGTCCACAGAAGGTTAAATTAATATCGGAGTAGATAGTACGTAAATAGTGATCCATATAAAATTTATATATATAAATCATTATACCTTAACGACCAATAAAATGTTCATTTCATCTGTCCTTTGTATGCTCTATCCAAATTTGAGTTTTTTTTTTTACAAATTCTATAAAAAAAATTAATAAAGATATATTTTTGTTATAGAAATATTGTTCGATATTTGTAGTTGAAGTTCATGTTACTAATATAATGGCATTATTTAATTATACAATTTTCATTCACCTGCAGTCAAAATTGTTTCGAAAATATACATGTGAATAGTTAGATTTTTCAAGTCATTGGCGGTACACAGATGACAAGATATCTTTTGTTAGATTTTTCAAGTCATTGGGAGTACACAGATGACAAGATATCTTTTGTTAGATTTTTCAAGTCATTGGGAGTACACTGATGACAAGATATCTTTTGTTAGATTTTTCAAATCATTGGGAGTACACAGATGACAAAATATGTTTTGTTAGATTTTTCAAGTCATTGGGAGTACACAGATGACAAAATATCTTTTGTTAGATTTTTCAAGTCATTGGGAGTACACAGATGACAAAATATCTTTTGTTAGATTTTTCAAGTCATTGGGAGTACACAGATGACAAGATATCTTTTGTTAGATTTTTCAAGTCATTGGGAGTACACAGATGACAAAATATCTTTTGTTAGATTTTTCAAGTCATTGGGAGTACACAGATGACAAGATATCTTTTGTTAGATTTTTCAAGTCATTGGGAGTACACAGATGACAAAATATCTTTTGTTAGATTTTTCAAGTCATTGGGAGTACACAGATGACAAGATATCTTTTGTTAGATTTTTCAAGTCAATGGGAGTACACAGATGACAAAATATCTTTTGTTAGAGTGTCCACAAGAAAACAAACGTGCGGAGCCCTGTAGTTCCGTATAAAAAAAAAATATTATTTTTGGTAAAATATCAAACATAAATCAATAGCCATAAGGGTTACGATATTCTTGCCTACTAATAGAATAATCCAAGCCTTGTTTCGATTGAACTGCTTTTATCTAAAACAAAAACAAAAAATTATATAACTACTTTATTGTGAAACATGGTATTAAAGATACCAAGTTTATTTTTTTGGTGTCTTAAATTACTTGCTATAATAATACCAAAAAACTAATAAAATTATAGGAAGTTGTTTTTTCAAATTATGTTTTCAGTTTATCCACTGGATGATTTAAGTTGTGCTTAAATAAATAAAATAAAATAAAATTGGATAACATAAAATGCTTTTATATCACCTAAGATTAACGTACAGTATACGTAATAATATATTTAAATATGTTAAATATATTATGTACTACTTTGTACATACAATTTCTTTACAATTTCTTAATAGTAATTAGAAGATTATTAGTAGCTCAGTATTATGAGATGTGTTATAAGATTATACAGTATAAATTATGTTATAAAGTAGCAGAACAAACACTGGCTGTGTATATTGATAACTCCGTCTTAAAATTGAGAAAATGCGAGAATTGATATTAACCATTTAAGTGAAATTCCTACCGACTTGTGATCAAGAATGCTTAATCTTCAACCAACTTCTAATGATGTCCTAACCGAAATTAAATGCAAAGAATATTTGTGCTTTCATATCTTATATACATATACATATTTCATTATTTTTTAGTTGACATACATGTTGATTTTTATTCCACAAGTTTACCCTGAAATCTTCTTATATATATATATATATAAAGATTTCACATAAACACGTGAAATAACAATCAATGATCGAACCACAATAAGAAATGGGAAAACAAGACTAAGATCTTTCAACCGTAACAAGCGGTCTTCGTCAGAGTCAAAAACCCAACTGGGTTTTTCAGTTAGGTTTTTGACTTTGACGAAGACCGCTTGTTACGGTTGAAAGATTTTAGTCTTGTTTTCCCATTTCTTATTGTGGTTTGATCATTGATATATATATATATGTATATTATTTTATTATTAGTTAAGGGCCTAGAGCAGTTTTTCTTAAACTATTTTGCTTCAGGGTGCATCTATGAAATAACCAAAGCTATTACATAACTTTGGGTGCATCACTCATTTTAATATAGAAAATTAAGTCCTGAAATTTGAAAATAGGGAAATAATAAAAAATGAAATGGAAGTTTTTTTTTGAAAGAGCGAGATGGAGAGATATCAGTAATAAATAATAAAATCCCCAAGGAACGGAAAAGAGAAAGTATTGTTCATATCTGCTTAAAAATTAAAGAAATTTACCTTCCAGTTCAAAATATCAAGTGGCAGAGACTTGACTCAGGATTGAAAACCACTGGGGTTTCTGAAATAAATGAAACTGAAAATATAAATTTAATCTTCTGTTGTCATGGGGTGCACCTGGCTACCTTCCATTGCGCACCAATTCGCCCGGGTGCACCTTTTGAGAAGCACTGGCCTTGAGAGCTCTTACTGACTCGTGTCCACTGTGGCCAGGAAAACCCATTGCACTACTCTTTTTCATTATTATAACAAATTAGTGTTTATCGTAATTAGGAAGGAGTTTCATAAGATTAACTTTAAAACACTAATTAATGTGAAAAGCCAATGCTTGTTAGTATGAATAGCGAACAGCAGATTGCTCTGTTGACTGATGGATGACCAGTGACCTTTCATAAAAATGCTCGGTTTCGTAGATAGATAATCCTTGGTAAAAGAGGCCACACCTAGTTCAATTGAAAAGATAAACACAGTTACTTGGATGTGGTTGGATTAGTAAAGTTAAGATGGTAATTGTGGCTGATGATTGAGGGAGGTGAAGTGATGATTAGGGCTAATTACTTTCATCATTCCGTCTCCTGGGGTATTTAATCTCATGTTGTGGCACCAGAGAGTCCTATAGTTAATAACCGTCTCTTCGACTTACCACACCTGTTCTTCACAATGCTCACCGGATTTTCAAAATATTGAAAAACGAGTTCAATCAGTGATGTTCTTTATGTGTGTTACTTTTGTTTTTTATTATCAGTCCTGCTGAACCACATTTCATTTATCTTTTATATATATTTAATCCAGTCCTTACTTTTGTTTTTTATTATCAGTCCTGCTGAACCACATTTCATTTTTTTATATTATTTAACCAGATCTATCTTTGTATATACACCTTCTAACAATGTCAGTTTACTTAATAATTTATCGATCCTTACTTAGTTTTAATCGTCAATTATTGGATGTGTTTAGTAAATTAATCATGTCCTCTTTGGTTTTTATTATCATGTGTGACCAAGTTCTTTATATTTACTCTGTTACTTACCTACTTTGTTTTCATTTCAGTCCTTGAAACATTATATACGATTAATCATTTTTCCTATTTCTTTTGTTTTTTATTATAGTCCTGCTGACCACATTTATTTATTTTTATATAATTTATTTTATTTTTTTTATATTACCTTTTCTGTTTCAGTTATTTTATTATATAATAAATTATAAATAATATTATATATAATAGGCTATCACAATTAATTTTGTTTATTATTAATTAATTTAATATAAAATTGTATTACCTTCTAGATTAAGCGAATTAGACATATTTTTTATTTATTAGTTACCTAATATATATATATATATATATATATATATAATAAATAGCTCTATTATTTCATAAAGCCCTAACTATGTTTTTTTGTTTGTTTTTTTACAGGCCAATCAAATAGTATTAACTCCACTGAACATCCAAGTTGGATAGTTTGTTATCAGTGCAATTCACAATATGATCCCAGATGCGGAGATCCCTTCGAGCCCTATTCAATCGGCAAGGTCAATTGCAGTAAGATAGGCAAAAGAGAACACCTTGGAAATAGACAATCCACGATATGCCGCAAAAACGTACAGAAAGGTAACTCATATATAAGTAATATTATAATAAATTAATTTATTAGATTATCAATTTTTACATTGTAAAAGGAATATTAATCAAATCAATAAATTTACTGTTATGATACACTCAATTTTACTTTCAAGTAATTTTATTATCAAACTTAATGATAGCCATCTTAGTTAATTTATACATTTTAATTTATCTATAATTTGCCTGTTATATCTAATTGTTGAAAATTAAATAATTACTTTAATATGTATGTGATTAATTACATGTTTGGTGTCTCCAAAAGAACATTTTGGCTAAATGAATGCAGCACTTACACTGTGAAGTGTTTAAAATATATTGTAAGCCCACTAATTGATCTGTTTTAAAAGGGCTAGTGAATCAAGACAGAGGATTTTAAATTGTTTTTAAAACTGTTTCAGAACAGTGTCAACAGTTTTTTAAAAAAAGTTAATATTTTATGTCTTTATGTAGTGCTATTATCATATACAACAAACTTGTTAAAGGATGAACTTAGGAAACTAATATGAGGAAATGTTTCATCAAGCTGGAAATTAAATACGATTATACTCAAACAACATTTACCCAGAATAATAAAACACGAACATTAACTTCACTGCTGATAACAATTGTAGTTGTGAAATAAGTGTCCATTTGGTATTTACCGTTGGGAACTTCCACGTAAAGAAATTATTTTTTTTTAACTAAAATAAAAAAAATTGTGTCATGATACTGGTCGTACTGTTAAACAGATCATACTGGCATAAAAAACAAATATAGTTCTTTTTTTTTAATACGACAATTTTATGACGATTCCAGGAGATTACAGGTGTGCTATTTAAATTTTGTGGTGATTTCTTTGATTGAATATTTTCATGTGTTTATTATGATAATTCTGTAACTAAATAAGTAGATATTGACAATTTGGCAATATCTGTTAATACTACACTATGTAGTATAGTAGAACTTATTTCGTCTCTTAAATAATATGCATTTTTTAAAATAAATTATTACAATGATATTCATTCTATTTCGGAGTTTTTGAGAAAATATTTGCTTGCATTGGTTTGGAAAAGTGTGACACTATAAAAGTAAGTGTATAAATATTATAAAAAATCAAAATATTATAAAAAGAGTTTGTTTGTTTTAGTATTGATTTCTTTGATAGTGACACACAGGAAATATATCAGTAAAAGAGTTAAAATATTAGTTAAAAGTGTTATCAGACTTCTTCTTTAGAGCTTTCGGACGAGCCTGTGCCATTGACAAGCAGTTAACATACTGACAATGGTAGGGACTTTGAGGTGAAGTCAAGATGGAGGAAGGTGGATACGTCCGGTTAGAAAGTATTAAAATGATGAAATAACAAAACTGAAACTGGTATTGTAGGGTAAAAATCTAATGGTAAAGTAATGAAATGGTCTCCACATATAAAAATTTTAATGATATTTTAACACGTAGTGTTCGAAACGCGTTGTTTATATCATTAAAATTTTTATATGTGGAGACCATGTCATTAGATTTTTACCCTGCAATTAGTAAATACCACATAATAACTGATTGCACTACATTAGAATGAAACTGGTATACTTCAACTTTGCTTTGCCAGACAAAAAATATGTATAAACATATATACATATATAACTCTCTTATCTCTCCTTTAATTGTCATATACAAATACCATATACATATACAAATAATATAATATTTCACAATAAAATAAATAAACACTAAACCGTAAGACAACAGCAAGAAAATCAGAAAAAATACTATGGTGTCCCAATCAAAAAATTGAAAGACCACTTGTTTGGTTGAAAGATCTTAGTCATTCTTCTTATTTTTGTATTGTGGTTTAGACGCATATATATATACATCACACCATTGATTTCCCTCTCTTATCTCTCCTGAAGACGGTTCAAACCAAAAATTAGAGACTGTAAGTGTGTGCTTTTAATTTCTCTATGTTTCCTCATATACATGGAACTTTATTTTTCCGTTTTGGATCGTACTTTCATCGAAAATGTGTTCCAAACTGGACACAATAATAGTTCAACATTGAAGATAGGTAGCACACAAAGTAAAGAAACACACTTACAAACTCAAATTTTCGGGCAATCCGTCTTCAGGAGAAAAGAGAAAGGGAGACCAAGCACGTTGTAGATCAACGGCTAGTAACCCACTACTACTGGTTACTAACCGTTGCCTCTGCAACGTGCTTGATCTCCCTTTCTCTTTTCTCCTGAAGACGGATTTCCCGAAATATATATAAAAAGATTTCACATAAACACGTGAAATAACAATCAATGATCAAACCACAATATGAAATGGGAAAACAAGACTAAGATCTTTCAACCGTAATAAGAGGTCTTCATCAGAGTCATATATATATATATATATCATGATAAACGGAAACGGTCCGGCAGGACAGATTACACTTAATACACTTATTACACTTAATTGTATGTATATACAGAGTCATACATACACACACATACACATATACATACATACGTACACACATACAGAGTCATATATGTATATATATAAACTATATTGTCAAAAATACACACAGAAATGAAACAGAAACTCACTACTATATTTCGATGGTCTTGTCATCAGGAAAATAGAAACGGTCGCTCCGCAAGCAGATAAGATATATATATATATATATATATATATATATATATATGCATTTTTATGTTAGCTTCTCAGTATTTACTTTGTTTGCTCTCTGATTACATAAATTGAAAGGCCTCAGATTATTTATTTCTATTGTTTTCCTTTTTCTATATTGACCATTTTCCATTGTGGTTTAAACTTTATATATATATATATAAACTTTCTGGTCATCATGGAAATTTTTTTCCTGAATTTCTTTTTGTGGGGTTAAAGTTGATTTATTTTTCAAATGTTTTCTTTAAAATATTTTTATGTATATATTTTGTATATTATTCACATTTGTTTTGAATGTATGTATATTAATATTTTTACATTAATAAAGATACTTAATTTTTTGGCATTGTGTTTTTTTTAGTTCATGGGAAAAGTAAGGGTAGTTCGAGGATGTGGCTACATTGTGGATGATAGAGAACTAGCAACTTGTGTCCGAAGATCTGGGACTCATGATGTCCATATCAACTATTGCGCCTGCAGAGGAAACGAATGCAATCGGAGTTCTGAACTGAGAAGGATCAACGCTATCGTTATAATGGGCGGCCTTGTGGCAACCTTCTTCCTCTTATAACAAACCTGCTCAACGCCTATAGTCACCATAGTAAGGCTTCTGCCAACTCTCGCCTAAACCTCCTACCTGAACAGGCCTACACAACACTGCTTGCGTGCTACTTTTATTTTAAATACGTCATTAATAAGTCATTCGTATTATATAAATTAGTTACATATTTTGTTTTGTTTTCTTTTTTCATTCAAAAGAAATAATAAAAGAAAATCTTTTAAAAAAAAATTAAATCATTTTAAATGAATATATTATTATTTCATGCTAATATTTCTAAAATGCTTTTTAATCTAATAAAAATCACATTAATAAAAATAATTAGCATTAGTTAACATTATATTATTAATTATAAACAATTTTCAACATCATTAAACAGAATTAATTTTTTTTTTTTTAATTACAAAACTGCTGCACTTCATGTAGCCACCACTTGAACATTTCGTGCATTTTGTCCAGTTATTACATACACTATAATTTATTGAATTAGTTACTTATATTTTACATAAGTTTGAATTGGAATTATTTCTGTTTTGTAATGTTCTCTAATTGCATTCCTTTAAATCGTAATTCACTAAACAGGTAAGTACATCAATTATATAACAGCTTTCTGTTATAATTTATAATTATTTATTTTTAGCAATCGTATTCTTTAAGTTCTGTATTTCATAAAATGCTTATTCAATGGCGTACTTAAATAAAATCAAGTTTCTATGACCAATTTATGGCTGAGAAAAAAAAAATTGCAAGTTGAGTAATATGCAAGCAAAACAAAGTAGATCATGCGTATTTCTTAATGAACTCGAAGCCTTCTAATAATGGATATAAATGGATATTGTTTTTCACTATTGAATATTACCACTTATTATTGTTATAAGAAATATTATTTGCGTTTTAAAATTCGATAAAGAAGAACTTTGATATTAGTTGATGAAGTCTTCATGACTGAATAACCTAATAAAACTAAAGATACTGTTTTATTTATTTAAATAAAACATTACTAAGCATGCAGTACGTGTAAGCTAAATTTGCATACAAAATATACATTTTAACTAAAGAAAATACATTATTTTTGTTTTTGAACAGATATTTTTCTATTTCTAAGAAAACATATCTTCAATGAAGAGGATAATGTGTGAATATAATTTACTTATCCTAAAATTTAAAATAAAAAAAAATTAATTTGAAGCCACTGAAGTTAATTTTGTATTATTTCATTTTAAAACTATTTTTTTCCTTAACATTGATATTAGCAATAACATAAATTAAATTAATGCTTCAACGATGTAAAAATATAAATAACTGTAAAATAAATATATATTATATTTTCTTGAAAAAACACTTCTGATGGTTAAAAAAATATTTTCTTAAAAATACTATCTGTTTTTTTATTTTTAAACTTTCTGATTCTATGAAATTAATGTTAATTTGAGGTATGGAGAAACCTCTTAACGCAGGCGTGTAATGAAATGCCGAACGGGGGTACATATATTTAATATTAATAATAAGCACATAGTTTCATTCCATCCACGATAAATAAATATACATGTTTTAGAAAATCAATCGGCATATGTTCTAAAAAAAAAACCACAAACTAAGCTCCTTTTTTTAATGACTTTTGAAAGTTCATATTACAGTTAATTATTTCAAAGTTGGTTTGAAAAAGCAAGCATATTGCAACATTAATATGACAATTACACATGAAGAATTATATTAGTTTAGTTATTTTAGTCTAGTATAGTTCTAATAAAAAATAAGTGTACAATTAAATACTATACATATTTTTTTTAATTTACTTAAATAACCTGATAATGATCTCCATGCCTCATGTTTTCCCCTATTATCATCAGAGTTCTTGTAATATTCATAAATATTAAGAGTCAGTCCGTATCCTTGTAAATCTCAAAAATGTCTTTTTAAACTTTTAAATTATTTGTATTTATATTATCTCACCAACATTAGTTTTTTTTTTTATTTTTTGAGGGGTTGGGTTGGGCTGAAATGTTGGTGTTATGTTTTAATTTTTATAACGAAGCATTAATGTTGAGCATATTAAAATATAAATTGTTTAGAATTTAAGTAAAAATTATTGAGTAAAGTGTGCTTTTTATAAGCTGTAATGATGGTATAAAATGGCAAGTATTTTCTGTATGCTCATTTTATAATAGCAATCTGTGAATACTTGTTTCATTTTAAATTATTAGTCATTGCTCATCAACTGCCACCTTAATCGTATTTCCACTTGAATGTAATGCTTTTGAACAAATTTCATGAAACAGTGTGCATCATTTATTTTCTTATGATTGCTTCGCCCATTAGTGTTATTTGGATTTAGGATAAAGAATTCACGTAGTTGTTTTAGTAAAAATTATAGTTAATTTTTTAGTTTATTGCTTGAAATAGTTGAATAAATGATAGAGGCAAAAAACTGTAAACTTAAAGGGTATACATTTTTTTTTGTTTGTTTATAAAGTAATGAATAATGAAGAAAGAATAAATTTTCGCTATATGTAATCGTAGATCACTGCTTTTTTTACGAGTGATTTAGATGCATATAGAAAAATTATAGACCTGATTTAAATTTTCAATTTTGTAATGGTCATATTGATATTGTGCGTTGGCCATTGTAAACTGTTTCTTAACATTTTAAAATACATGTAGCACAATAGAACATACTAATTTTTGGTAGATATAACAGTGGGTTTTGTCAAAACAAAATGGAGAAATGATTTTGCCTATAATTAAAACCCACATTTAGCTAAAACTTGCCAAATCAATACTGGCTGAAGCTAATTGCCATGTAAAAGTAGAAACATTATGAACTTAATTCATCTAGATAAGTAGACCTTTATAATTATAGTGATTTTTTTAAAACAAAAATCATTGCACCGTGAAGTTCTACATATTGAGATAAATATTAATTCCTGCTAAATTGCTACATTTTATTTCAATTATGGAAGTCAGTCATCTCTATAACGATAATCATTCAATAGTTAAATTTACAATCTATTAAGATTAGTTCTTACTCTGTAGGGATTATTTTTGTTATTGGAGTTCACTACTTTCGGGATTTAAAGATATAATAGTAATAAATAATATTTAGTCATATTTTAATTTTAAAAGCTTTTGATACAAATAAAACTAAAAGATACTTTACTCATGATGCAGACTCTTTGGGTGATTTAGTAAAGTTGAATAACATTTCTCATATATGTTCTTAATTCGTAATAGAGATGATTCGATCAAAAGAAAAATCTTAGAATAAAATGATCAGAAGAAAGAAGTGTTAAATTTCTAAAGTAAATTATTCAATTGATATGTGAATTAAATTGGGAACGATTTTTAAATAAATGTCATAATTGTTGTATGGAACATTACATTGAACAAGAAAATTATTCAAAATTTCGGGATAAACTTTCGAACTTTTCATTTAATTTAAAAAGTAAACTACACTGTATGTATGTGAATAAATAAGCATTGACTGTGTTGTCTTTCTTATTTTTAGTATGGAAAGGATTAATAGCTCTCAGTAAATATTTATAAATGAATTATTTTTAAATAATTTACAGAGATAATAATTTAATTTTAACTTAATATAAAAAAAAAACCATAAAATACCCTGAGAAGCATTTATGGATATTAGGCAGTATCCCATTAGGAAAAAGTATTGCTTGTGAAACAAATTTTAGCCTGAAAATTTAGAATATTATTAGTTATTACTGCTCTCGGTAAACACATCTAACAAACTAGATGATAAATAAGTTAAATATATTAGTTTGCTATGAATTTCAAATGCTAATCTAGGCATTCTTCCAAGAATTGTGTAAAAGAAAAATAAACACTGCCCAAATTTTTTCTTGAGCATTGAAGTATATTCCATTTAAATAGTTATAATTGTAAAAAATGTTTTGGTATTATTGCTGAAGTTTTATTTAGTGTCATTAATTGACTATTCCTTAGTCGGAATTTGTTTCTTTGCTTAATAGATGTTTTACCACTAGAATATTCTAAATGTAAAATAAATAATTATCTTTCCTAATGATAACAATTCTATTTAAGAAAAAAAAAACTGGTGTTGTGATAGAAAGAAACATACAACAGTTGTATTTGTTATGCTTTTTTAGACCCCCCCATTCTTGAATTAAGCTAAAAATTGTTAGCTGATACAAATAACAAAAAAAAAATTGTGGATTGGCTCTAGTTGTATGAATTTGAAAAGATAATAGGAGATGTTCATTTCCAAAGAGTATTGTATATAAATATGGATGAATAATTTAGAAAAAAAAAACAACAGAATGGCAAAAGAATGGAAGTAACTATTTTTTTCATAAAAATTCACGCATATGTTTTATAATTTGATTTGTTAACATAATTGCCTTTATTATATAAACTGTACCCCTTACAGTTTTTATTTATTTATTTAATTTTCATTAATCTAAAAACTTTATGCAAATGGTTAAGAGGCACTAACTTCAATTTTATTGTACACATGAATGATGCAATGTAGTATTAAATTAATTAATTAACTCATTGACAGGATAATTCAAAGACTAAATGTACTAGACACTTGATCCCTAAAAATGAAAAAAAAAAAGCGTTCTATACGCGTTTAAGGGTATGTAAGATATGCGTACAATAAAATACTTACCCATAAATATTGTTTATGAAGTTTGTAATATTGTATGGAAAATTAATATGAAACAAATTAGTGCAAAAAGCTATGTTTATATGTTCTCACTTTATATGTTCTGTGTTCATTTATTCCTCACTCTCTCTCTCTCTCTCTCTCTCTCTCTCTCTCTCTATATATATATATATATATATATATATATATATATATTCTATTATATTATATCTATTATATTATATTCTATTATACATATATAATATATATCCAGTCAGTTCTTCAGGTTCAAATTAAACTCTCATTGCCAACGTTTCGGTCTTTATTTAAAACCTTTTTCATAGGCTTCTGCCTATGTATAAATTTTGAAACAGAAAAACTATATATTACATTACATACTATTTTTCTTTGTAAAATAATTTATAATGTAATACTTAGTTTTTCTGTTTCAAAATTTATACTTCTGCCTATGAAAAAGGTTTTAAATAAAGACCGAAACGTTGGCAATGAGAGTTTAATTTGAACCTGAAGAAGTAACCGAGTCCCGATAAACCTTAGTTTTGTTTCTATTCCACGGTCGTTACTTTTATCAATATATATATATATATATATATATATATATTATATATATAGAAAAATCACAATAAAAAACATATGATGCAATCAATGAAGTTTAAACCACAAGGAAAAAGGAAAACAATGGGAAAAAAATACTCTAATGTCTTGCATTGAGTCTTTCACTTTATATCATGAGAGAGCAAAGTAAGAAATAAGAAGGTAACATAAAAGTTGCACTTTCTTTACTTACTTATACTTTGTTTGCTCTCTGATGACATAAAGTGAAAGACCTCAGAGTATTTATTGCTATTGTTTTCCTTTCCTTGTGGTTTAAACTTTATATATATATATCATTAAAATTAACCGCAGTCTCGGCATTCACGATCTTAAGACTGAGAGATTCGATATATATATATATATGTATATATATATATATATATATATATATATGCAAAAGTGCTACAATAAGCACACGTAAAACCATAATCTAGGAATCATTACTAAAAGTTGAAAAAGTATAGACAAAAGTTCGTTTACTACTTCTAGTGGTGTATTCCTTTATACATATACTTCAATATATAGAAATGAATTATCAAATCATTTAATCAGTACGACTCTTTAAACTAATCCAAAATATACTACAAAAGTTCTTAAAATTAAATTAAGAAACACACAATATAAATTTGTTTATTATTTTTCTTTGGGCTTGCGGTAATTCCTACAATCACTTAGTTAGAGATATATAAACATATAATTACTAATATCTGAATAAATGTTTATATATCTCTAAGCTATTAGAGACATATAAATATCATTATATGTATATATGCTAAGTTATTGTGAGAACTACTGTAAGCACAAAGAAAAATGGTAAGACATTTTAAGACAGTAAACAAAACAAGTCATGAATGCAGAAGCTGTAGCATATTTCAATTCTACATTTACATAATTAATTAAATAAATTAATTACTCTTCATAAGGTTTGTGATTAGTTTTTCTATTAAATATATCGTATTGGAAATTAAGTCAAATTAGAGAATACTTGAAAAGAAAACAAAAATTGTATAGAAAAGAATACAATGTAACAGACCGATAATAAAATTGACATCGATATTTTGACACTGTCGTCATCGTGGCATGACCATTCTTGGTTAGCAGTTGACTGTGAACGTTATACTTTCAGACGAGTACTCTTCTGTAAAAACAGTTGAATTTTATTATTCTTCATATTGGTTTATAAAAGTTAAAAGTGATATTTATTAGCTTCATGAAATTTTATAAGTTAGTGCCAAAATATACCAACTCTTTTCTTAATGTGACTGCATGAGAAATAAACAAAAATATTCTGAATTAAAAAATTGAATATTATATAAAATATGAAATAACATATCTAAAGCCACTATGGGAGTGAGAATGAGAGAATAAATAATTTTTGTTTGAAATATAAATATTGTTAATACTACAGAGGTTAGTGCATACTGAATTAATGAAGAGACATATTGTTTTATTACCGATTGTCTTGTTTAGTTGTACTGGTTTCTTATTTTATCTATCTCTAAAAGAAACTGGTATGAGTTGGAAACCTGTACAACACAAACAACATTATACCAACTAAAACATCACCTCTCTTTCTTAATTTAATAGTCATTTTATTGTATTTTGCACTATGTAACAATTATGTAACAACATTATGTTTTTTTTTTTAAAAAAAGGCATCTGCTCCATTTCTTCCATGAT
This sequence comes from Hermatobates lingyangjiaoensis, assembly GCA_026182355.1. Taxonomy (NCBI): domain Eukaryota; kingdom Metazoa; phylum Arthropoda; class Insecta; order Hemiptera; family Hermatobatidae; genus Hermatobates; species Hermatobates lingyangjiaoensis. The sequence continues at coordinate 1,126,731 of JAPFBL010000102.1, read as the reverse complement.
GTATGTTTAATCCAATTGACAAAATTTATTTGGCGTTTGATAAACAAATATTTTTTTAAGAATACAATTCTTATATAACACGAATTACCATCCTATATAATAATTATTTTGACAATAAAAAATTAAAAGAATTTATACTTGTACTGCTATGGAGGATTAGTTTTTTGAAATTTTGATAATTGGTTTAATATAATCTAAAATTAGTTTTTTAATATTAACAGTTATTTCTAAAAAAAAATTTCATGTCTTTTTTTAATCATTAATTAAAAAATGTAAGATTTTTGTCAAGTTGTAATAACATACAGCTTGTACTCATAAATTTCTTGGAATTATATTCTTTTTTTTTTAAAAAAAAAAATTATATGACGCTTGATATCTTTTCTAAGGATATCAATTTCTAACTGGTTTGTTCCTCTGTATAATATTTTTTAAACATTTTAATTTGATCGAAGTTATTATTTTATTGAATAGAAAAAGAAAAGGGAATATTTCATCTAGAATAAAGTAAATTATTTTGAGAGTTAGTTTGTGGCCTACTTTGAAATTCCATTAGCTGTTTGTGAGATACGATGAGATACCTTCAACTAGGGGTAAAGGAAAATGTTTCGTAATATTAGAATATTAATAGCATGATGATCTATATGATAAGAAGAACATATTTCTGATATAAAAAGTGCTCTTTTAGTTAACCTATGAAAATAAATTAAACATATAATGTTCATAAAATGTAATGAAATTAACTATTACTGCGAATGACTTTTACATTTTGTAGTTCAATTATTTATTTCGTTATTTTAGTGTTATTTACATATTATTAAACAATTGTTATTTATAAAGAGGAAATCTGTTATTGAAATGTGGATTATAACATTGATTAATATATGGAGGTTTCCCAGTTTAATTATTTTATGAACGAAATATTTTTCAGAAAAATGAAAGCTTCTTGAAATTAATTTTAGATAAAATAAGTATTCGTATTATTATTGATTTACTCACAATTCTTCTGAGTTGTATAGTTTTAATTAATTACGTCTTTAGTGATTAACTTAGACTATATGAGTAAGACATTAATGTAGTCTATAAAAATAAGCCAATAATCTAGTAATCATTATTTATTAGTTATTTTTTTTTCTAAAAATTCTTTCTCTATGAATTGTTTATGACAAATTTGTAAGTAATTTAATTATTGTTATTGCAAACATCATTTCTATGTTATATTTGCACGCTCTAATCATTTAAAATTAGGTATTAAATAAAAAAAAATACTACATATATCAAGATCTATAAAGAGAAAAATATTATTTTTGAAAAGAAAAGTAAAATTTTCTATTTCATTTGTTTTAATTATTCAAACATGTTGGAGCTCATACATTATTTGATTTAAGTAATATTAATTCAATATAAAATTGTGAAGTTTAGAGAAGTCTTGTTTTTTTCCTACCAAACTATTTCACATTGTTAACATTTTAGTTTGTGTTGAAAATTCAGAATTATAAAAACAATCAAATATTTGTTTTATATCTTTTTATAATTTTAAATTTCTGGAAATAGATAATTGTGATTAAAACTGTATCCAATCATAATAGAAGAATCAATGCACTAAATACAATGAAAACTTGATCAAGGACCAATTTTTTACTTGTACTCTTTTTCGTATTGCATACTGTAAATTATAATTGATTTAATCATGTGGAACCTAACACTGTAAACATCTGCATTTTTAATAAAAACATTTCTATAAGAAATAAATAAATGTAATTCTCACATATAATATATTATTTATTTTAAATATATTTATATTGTAACATTATTTTATACAACAGTACATATAAACACATATGCATAGAGTACACAGAGTACATACAAGAGTACGGAATTATGTTAAACAAAAATGTAGTATTAAAAAAGCTTTTGAATTTCACATCTACCAAGTAATAAGTTATTATTAATATGTTATTTTTATGTTTTGATTGTATGTTGACTAGGTAATATGATTGTGTTTAGAGATTTATTTTTAATAAGTAGGGGAGTTATTTTTTTTTGGGTAACCTCCATAAAGGATTATTTTGTATCATTTTCAATTATTAAAATATATATATATATATATTTATATTTATAGATATATATATATATAATGAACAGCTATATTGCACATTGTAAATATGTACATATAGATAAAATAAATTCATTTAATTACTCTTTGGTGTGCTTTATGAAGAAATTGACAAACATGATTTAACTCTCAGTTTCATTGATTGAAACCTCTAAATTATGCATTAGAATTATTATATTTGTTACATATTTATAGATTTTTTATATCTTTTATTTCTTAACCCCACTTTTTTATGTTTTTTTGTACTTTATTCATGCATATTTTTTTTAGCTTAGTCAGTGACCATCTACGTTAGTTACATTTAAAAATCTTTTTATTCATTACATTTTTCCCTTTTTTTCCATCCTTGTCTTTCTTCATTATTGATTATACTTTTTGACCTCCTCTCCTCTTTCAACTGGGTGTAGGTTTAACTGGGCTGACTATTGGTTTCCAACCTTCTCTGCATCGGTGCTATGGCCTTCCTTTATTTTATAGACATATTATAAAGTTATAGTATGTCAATAATATAGTTAATTAAACACAGAATGTTTCTAAAGGAAGGGCTTTTTCCCAAATTAGACCTATATATGTATATAAGAAAACTAAAATCCCTAGGTTAGAAACACAGTTTTCTTTCCTGTAACTTCATTGAATTTTAAATCAAAATTTACATTAATTTGGATTACCAGTTTCAAATATATATATAACAAATTCAAAAATATATCAACCGTTGGATAGAATAGGTGTATAATGTAATCGGGATTCGGTCAATTTTCCAGGATCAAAATCAAACTCTCAATCCCTTCTCAAGGCATTGAGAGTTTGATTTTGATCCTGGAAAATTGACCGAATCCCGATTACATTATACACCTATATATATATCAATGATCAAACCACAATAAGAAATGGAGGAAAAAAACTAAGATCTTTCAACCGTAACAAGCGGTTTTTGTCAGAGTCAAAAACCCAACTCTGACGAAGACTGCTTGTTGTGGCTGAAAGATCTTAGTTATTTTCCCATTTGGTATTGTGGTTTGATCATTGATTATTATTTCACGTGTTTATTGTGATTCTTGTTATATATATATAATATATATATATATATATACTTTTTCTTTAGAAATACGATCCGAAAGGGAAAAATTTAGTCCAAAGTACAAAAAGAAACATAGAGAAATTAAAAGCACTCACTTACAGTCTCTAATTTTTTGTTTGAACCGTGTTCAGGAGAGACTGTTATTGGGTTCAGAGACGGTTGGAGACCGAATTAATATTAAGACTGTCACCGCCTCTGAACCAGTGCGCTTGGTTTCCCTCTCTTATCTCTCCTGAAGGCGATTCAAACCAAAAATTAGAGATTGCAAGTGTCTACTTTTAATTTCTCTATGTTTCTTTTTGTACATTGAACTATATATAGTTATGTATTATAATGATATATGATCATATTAGACGCTTTAAAATACCTCTCTTCCCTCCAATTCTTCTGAACTCTTGGCATGATGTTTCTACATTCTTCTGTTTTAGTTAGTTTTGAACTTTGACGAAGACCGCTTGTCACGGTTGATAAATTTTAATCTTCTTTAACCATTTCTTATTGTGTTTTGAACATATAGTTATGCGTGTGTATAAATTAATGTGTTTCATGTTAATTCAGGTATTTGGATATTTTGAATATAAATTTCATTATTTGTTGTTCTTGGACAGGTGTGAATAATAACTGTACACAAAACAAACCTATGACAATAACTGTCTATTGCATTGCTAAAGGCTAAATGGGACTTTAAGGTTAATAATATCATGAAATATTTTATTTAATGTTGGTTCATACAAATACTGGTTGTTTAAAACTTTTATATGTATAAAAGGGTTTGAAAAGATTATTATTTCATTAATTTTATTTTATCTGTAATTTTTACTTCTTAATTATTTCTTCATTATTTTTTTTACTTCTGTACTAAAGTACTCCATCAGTTAGCTTGAACGCCTCCAAGAAGCTCAGCACTTTTGCTGGGTCCAGCGGTAAAAGTGTTTCTATGATTTTCTTGAGTGTCCCGAAGCACCTACCTCTGTGCAGCTTTAAGTTGCCTTACAGCCAGTCAGCAGGTGCAACGGTGTTTCTTCCTCTTGTTTGCAGAATCTGCACAAACCATCATTGATAATGCCCATTCAGTATCCCTACGTTTTGGGAGAAAGTGACTTCCTTTCTATTTCTTCAGGACAGTCTTCTTCGGGTTCTTAGGTGCACTTATAGGAGGTTGGCTCCCACTAGTTAGCGCTTATGTTGTTAATTTCCTCTGCTATGTTATGTTGGACCCTCTGCGCTTCCAGAGGGTGGTCTCCGGACTTCCTTCTCCTTACAGGGGAAAATCCCTGAAGCTCTATCCGTGGTATTTTGTCACTCCGGCAGAGCATCGCACACCGGAGTAAGGCTATTTACTCAAGGAGGTCACCTGGTACTCCTGAGGCTCCATTTCTAATACAATAATCCCTGTATCATCCATCCTTCAGCACGGATCGCAGAACACCTTAGATTGAGGCTGGGGTAAATGGAGGGGATTTCAGGACTAGTAAGGATGTGAAACGAAGGTGGTCAGGCTCAGCCCCTGATCATCTTCTCCTCCTCTTTAGTTTGTCTCTGCATATAGCAGGTTAACAGGGTAGCCTCGTGAAGGCCGAAAGACGGAGTTTAGTGTTAGAGGCTATTAGTAGCACTTAACCACTCAATTACTACCCCTTTATTAAGGTAACTATTATTATTATTTTATGAAAATTATGATATTTATTTATGAAATATTTGAATTTATTATTGAACCAACAGTACTTGTTGCCTGGGCGGTCGCAATATGGGCTTCTTCTTCCTTCTCTCTATACCTTTTCTTGTAATATATGACTACTTCCATTACTTACCTATTTTTTCCTATATCTCAACTATCTATTAACTAGATGTCTCGTTTTTTTCCTTTTCATTTTATTTGTAATTCTTGATGATCTGTTTCATCAAGTAATCATCACTCATGTAGAGACTACCAGGACTATGTTTATAGCATTTTGTTGATATAGGTCGTGGAATGCCCGCCTCCACGAGGTCTATCTTGGGCACTTCACAGCAACTGTCTCGACTTTCTCATTTGTGAGGAAATGGTTGGTTTCTCGTTACGTGGCGAAAGGGCTCTACGAAAGAGTCGTAGTTGTTACTCTAATGCACGAATGTTTTCGGTTTTAACAGTCTCCGTAGGTACAAGTATATTCGTACTCTAGATTAGTTTCTTTGAGTGGAGTGCTCTTAGTTTGGTTATTGTTTTTCATAAACAGACTACTGATTTTGGGGCTTTTATAGTAAGTATTCAGAGAAACTCTGTCGTCTTTGTTTGTACACTATATATTGCTGTTTATGATATTCTTCAGTACCCTTTCACCAATTTTGTACTGTTCGGAGTATTTATTTCTATAGTAAATTTTATGAATAGTTCCAGTGTTTCTTTATTCTTTTGTTTGAGTTCACTCATTTGAAATATATATATATATATTGAATTTTAAACCATAAGAAAACAATAAAACAATAGAAATGAATGCTCTGATGACAAAGCAAAAGGCCTCAGAGCATTTATTTCTATTGTTTTCTTTTTCAATATGGTTTAAACTTCATTGATTGCATCACGTGTTTATTGTAATTTTTCTGCACACACATATATAATATATATAAATTTATATATATATTATATATGGCAATTACAGGGAATATAGGAAATATTTTTCTTAATTTATTCATTTAAAAAATTAACATATTCAATTAAACCTTAGAATTTTGTTTTGTTAAATTGATAAACCTGCAATCATTGTTTGAATTCACGATGAATTTTATTTTTGTTTATTTTCATAGAATGCAGATAAATAAATGATGCAAGTGTTCAAACGACAAGTAAATGGTAATTTTTGTTTACGTTTGTCTTCTGATATTCAAAGTTGTATTATTCACTTCTGGTAAAGATATAATTTTGCCAAATATTAATTTTTTGTGATCATTAAAAGAGTGGGAAAAAGTATATCATTTTGATATAATGATTCATAGCTCATTTTTTAAATGGTTTAATCAAATGAATATGTTTAAAAACTGATTTCTTTTTTGGCAAACTATCTATCAGATTGTCACACAAGAACTTAATAGAAGATGTCCCAAATTTTTATAATAAATGTTATGATTCAGGAGACTAATAAAAAATACTTTTGAAAAAATAATGACCTATGAAAATAATAGTCTGTAATTTTTTTAAAATGAATTCAAACAAGATGGCTAATATAAAAAAAAAAATTTAAAGAATTCTCTTTCAGAAAATACCTGCAGATTTAAAATATCTTTAACTACTTCAATTTTTGGTGACAAAAACTTTAAGTGTGGGATCCCATCCAACAGGATTAATCCAGACTTAATGTACCTATGGATTAATAAAGCTCAAAGACTAAGTTTACAATCCTGTTCTTTAGTTACAACTAGTAATAATATAAAGAATTTTTTAATTTTCTGTCATTTGTTTGCCACAAATTAACGGGTATAATGAAGTTTGGGGGGGGGGGGGGGGAGGGAGGAGCCAGGAGACATCAAAAGATGGAAATCACAAATGTTTCATCACTTTAACATAATTTAATTAAAGTGAGAACACTGAAATTAACCGAATTAAATTTTTAAATTACTTCATTATTATTTCCATTGATTTATCATTTATTTTCATTATTTATTTCTTATTCAATATTTTATTGATTTTAAAATAATTGGCTTTATTAAAATTTAAATAATAATGTCTCTTGTTTTAAAAACGCCTAAAAACAACAGGGTGCATTTCTGCACGAAGCTATCTATATGACAAGTGATTAATAATTATCAAAACGATGGAACTTGCAGAGTAATTAAAACATTTTGAATAATAACATTTAAACTTTTGAAAACAATAATATCTGACCTCAGAAGACCTTACAACATGTAATCACATACATTTTCAAAAGAATCTTCATTATTCTTTTGCATCTCATATTAAATTATTTAAACATTTTTTATTAAACCTCTAAACATTAATTTTATTTCAGTGGATTCACTCATATAATTTCTAAAACAATGTAAACAAATACTACAAGTATAACAAGTAACCATTAGTCTAGGATCAATATTCAGTTTATGGCTTTATTGCTCCTTGTCCTAAATGAAATTTAATGAATCTTTTTTTTTGGTAATTACTAATTCTCTGTTCAATTTTTTGGTAAAATTTCATGGTTTTTTAATGAGCCGTTTAGCATAAAAAAAATATTCTGAATACAGAAAATGTCCCTTTGGTGAATATAATTTTGAAAAAATGATCTCAACTCATCTTCCACGGAATGTCCTATTTTTAGGTATAGTTTCATTTTGATCTGTGAAAACAGTATGGCTTTTATAGCTCTCATAAGCTTTCAGATTGAATTATACTCGTAAGTCGACATTTCATTGGGGGAAAAAAGTTTTCTGTTGTTTAAAAATCTGAGAAATTTTTTGTTTATTGCTTTTGTAACTTTAAAGATAATACCAAAATTTCAAGACTCAAGAATTAGTAGTTCAGGAGAAAAAAATGTTGTCTAAAAACAGTTTTTTGGCAAAACAGGTGACTTTCCCATTATGCATTATTGCTTCCAAACAATAGGGTTTATCTACACTATGAGGCCCATTTTTGTGTAAAATATCAATTTGATCCATCAAAGATTGTGAACCATATTACACCAAGTACTACACCAGTGTAAATGGTTTCCCTCCCTTTTCTGTCTGTTGACAGTTAAAACAGAAAGTTAGAGACAGTAAGTGCTAGTTTTTCATTTATCTATGTCTTTGTTTGTACTAAACTTTAGTTTTCCGTATCGGATCATTCTTTCATGGTTAAAGTATTCATTAGAGTATATATTTTCATGTTTATTCGTATTTATGAATTTATTTATATTACCTATTTATAAATATAAAATCAGACGCTTTTGGTACGAAACTCAACATATAACAAGAAGAAATGTTTTAAAAGAACATTTAATATAATATATAATAACGATTTTTTCTATTGACCATTTTTAACTGAAAAACAGTTAATATAAAAAATATAATTTCAAACAATGGAACGACTTCACTTATTAATTATAGATTAAATTACCCTTGTTTTTAATATGAAATATGTTGGGATTTAATTTCTAAAAATTAAAATTTATCTTGTAATTTGAAAAATTTATTAACTCCAGTCATGAGTTCGAAAGCTGTGAAATATTTTAAGTTGTTCATATTATGCATCATTCTCACTAATGTATATTTTCATTTTATGTCGCAACCCATTAAAGAGTGAGGTCCGACATTATTTAAAACTAGTCTGTGGTGTGTTAGAGGACTTAATTCTTTTTAATACCGTCATGGCATCAGCTATGTAAAATTTTTCTTCTCTTTCAGCCATTTTTGCTGCTTGGTTTTTCAGCCATTAGGTAGGATGTATCCCAGTAGAACCTTCAATTTTATTTCTCCGTTGTCCTATGTTAGGTGCTTAATTATTTAGTTACATTGAATTTAACCACATCTAATAAAATATTAGCAAATTGTATGGATACCCACGATTATTATCATCATTTGAAAACAAATTGTAAACAATTATAAACAGATAAATGAAGAATAAAAAAAAATCTTTTTCATAATTTTTTGAAATTCACAAAAACCTGAAATCAATTTTTTTCATCAAATCAAAATTAACTTTCAATTAATTTAAAACTAAATTTCAAATTTTATTATAAAACTAACAGTTTTGAGACCATTGTCTTCCTTAGTCTTGTGACATGGCCTGCATGCCATTGTTGGTCTCCAACAGTCTCTCACCAGTGTACTCGGTTTCCCTCCATTTTCTGTAAAAAGGGAAGGCTTTTCATATGAAAAAAGGCATTTATTGTTTCTATTATAGAGACAGTAAGTACAAGTTTTTTAACTTATGAAATTGAACTAAATTAAAATTATATTTGGTTGATGAAAAAATAAATTCTGTAATATATATAATATATTACAGAATATATATATATATATACAAACCATATATATTATATACCGTATCAAACTACATCAGGGGTTGAACGCACACTGCAGCTACTAGAGTGACCAACCACACAGCTACTCGCCAAGACGACACTCTAGTCAATCGCCCGAAGTATTACAGACCAGCAACACCTAACGATATGGTATTTTAAATTATATATATAATATATAGTATATATGATATATATTACAGAATATATACATATATATATATATATATATATATATATATTACAGAAAAATATATATATATATGATCAAACGATAATATGATATGGGAAAACAAGAGTAAGATCTTTCAACCGTAACAAGCGGTCTTCGTCAGAGTCAAAAACCCAACTGAAACACTAGATGCAGAAAATATCTGGTGAGGGGTTGAGAAGAGTGGGAGGGAAGAGTGGTATTTTAAAAGGGTGAAAGCGCAGGAAAGGACTAATGTCCAGAAAGGGATGTTTTGGAAACAAAGGAGTACAGTAAGAAAGAGTACAGTATGGGATACAGTATGAAATTTCCCATTTCATATTGTGGTTTGATCATTTATTGTTATTTTACATGTTTATGTGAATGTTTTTATATATATAATATATATATTGAACATGATAACAGTTTCTGCATTCACGACCTTTTTATTAACATATTCTAATCTCCTGGCTAGGCAAACTATAAATAAGGTTCGCCAATAACATTTCCAAGTAAATAGGTCAAGTGAGCGACAGAAATTTAATAACATGGTCTAAATATATTCACCTTACACTAATAAATTAGCTTTCAACAATATATATATATGTCTTGTTAAATGGTATGCCTATTTTTAATTTCACAACTATCCTACTGAGTCTCTAAATTTCTCTAATACACTTTCTTCATCTTTGTGGTACAAGATAGATTAGTTTACCAACATTATTATTTCGGACTATGTAAATAAACATTTTGGTCAACTAATCTATCTTGTACCACAAACATGGAGAAAGTGTATTAGAGAAATTGAGAGACTCAGTAGAAAAGTTGTGAAAATAAAAAAAAAGCATACAATCTAACAGGACATGCATAAACAAAGTTCTGCTTCCGAAATATACGATTATATATATTGAAAAAGACGAGCCAATCCCTGTTGCGTATTACTTTGGACACTTCTTATTGTTTGTGGGTGTTTTTTCGTTAAACACCTTTCTCCTTAGCACACTCCGTCTGCTTAGCCGCCTCAGCCTTCACTCCAGGGGAGGGCTCACAGTCCCTACTTAATTTCCAATAGAGTTGGATGAAGGTCTTGGCGCCCTTGCTTGGAAGTGTACCTCGTTGAATTTGGTGTTTCCTATCTTGCTTAGTGGTTTTCATTAGATACTGGTTGTTGGTGTTTTCTGTAGTTTCTATTGTTGTGGGTGTATGGAGAACCATCTTTCCTCTTCGTTCTCCTCGTACGCTTGGTCGCCTCCGCCGTCCTTCCTGGAGAGGGCTCGCAGTCCCTACTTTAATTTCACAGAGGGCAGGAATGGCATAGGCGTCCTCACGCAGAAGAGTTCGTCGTAAGAATCTGGTCCGGGCTATGGGCATTATGGGTTGAAGTTGAGTATGTCAGGCGTTTGTTGTTAGAGCTTTTCCCGTAGTGCTTTCTTATGAATGCGTGGCGCCTTCCTCGTGTCCCCTCATGTCGTTGCGACCGGTTTCGACCGTTCCTCGGTCATTCTCAAGCTGGTGGGTGTAGTTCCTGGCTATATATATATATATATATATAAACGAAAAATTTTGTTTAAGAAATTCAAGGATATATGACAAAAACAATATTTTAATCATTTTATTCTTTGATTGGTATCTAACAGTAAAAAGACAAGATGAATTTTTTTATGCAATATTATGTTTAAAAAAAAAATTTAATTTTACATCTTTAAAAGAAAGAAAGCTATAAATGAAATAAAGCGAGGTTTGCCATTCCTAGATGTCAGATTTTAAGGATTTTTAGGGTAAACATGATGACAGCTATTGAAAAGAAACCTAAATGCACAATATTTACACTTTACATTAAACATATTTTAGTCCTAGCAGGATACAGGATCACTTAAATTCACATATACACACATACACGCAAAAAGATACACATTATATAAATAGGTACACTATTTACACTCATCGCATGCAACATTATTACAAAGCTTCTTTATATACTAAATGACACTAAATTTCATTGTAAAAATTATCCATAATTACAAAAAAAAAGGAAAAAAAAAAGAAATCAAATTACAAAATAAAACATGAACTGTTTATCACAAAGAAATATTGAGAGTAAACAAATTTAAGAAATTTTCTAGCAAAATATACAAAAACACTTAATAGATATATCAACACAAAACAGAGCTATTAACAAAAACAATTTCCAACTTTACACGTGTCAGTAATATAGATACATTTGTACAATGTTTAAAATACCCTAATATTATACAGCACCATCTCTAAAAAGGAATCAGTTTATGGAACCAGCCAATGAACAACTTTATGTCAATTTGATTTGTCCAATATTTTCCTTAAATTAATCCAGCACCAAAAAAAAAAAGAAAAAAGAAAAAAAAAGACATTATTCTGATATATCTTTAATGTAAATCTGTTTTTTGATAAGATATATATATGACATATTTTTTTTATTTTTTCCCCCAAATGTTTGTATACAAGATGATAAAATATATGATGACCTTATCTATTGGTTTTTAAATTTAAATCACAACATTATATTTATGAGCCAATGGGGTGTTTGAATATAATAACGGTTCCCATTGGTTTAACAAAGCTCAGCAATATTGGGGATAGTTACCATTTGGATGGGAGACAGCACATGTGTTAGGGTTCTTAGTAGTGCAGCTTACGTTTTTTGGGGATGACAGCCATCCAAAAAACTTATGGATGAATTGTATCAACATTTTTGATACAGCATCAAAAATGAGCCAAAAACACCTTCATTCTTCGCCTCTTACACAAAGCACACAAATGAGGCCTACAAAAAAAACTCTACACGTGATGGGCGTTGAAAACAATAAATGACTTTCTATTTGTTAACAAAAAATGTCAAGTTTTTATAATTTTCCTCATAAAATGAAAGAAAAGGTGGTTGAATGTTAGCTGATGAGGACAATGGGATAATTTTTTTTTTCACTGGCTGGCAAATAAAAAAAAAATAAAAAAATAAAAATTAACACTTTCAATGCCTTTAGAAGAGGCATTAATATAGGACATTATGTTAAGTACATCAGCAGAAACAACCAAAAAAATTTAATTGTTGTTAAAAAATCATTCATATAATACATATTTGAGCAAATGAAAGACAATTTACATTTCAATGGCTCTAAAAATAGGGATGGATTAAAATTGTAGCTTAAAAATACAATTGAGATTGTCAATTTTATTAAAATAGTAGTATGAAGAAATTACAAGAATTAACCTTCTTTTAATTGAAAAAAAAAATAAAAATATTATATAGACTAAAAGTTTTCTTTACTTTAAAAAAAAAAATATGTAATATTGAATTAACACCAAAATGGAAGAAGAATACCGAAATTATGATTGTCTAAGAAATTAAGACTTCTTTGAAATGGACCTGAAAGAAGCATTATTAAAATGTAAAACAAAAAATATTTTTAAATAGCGTATTAACCATATGAGTAAAAGTATGCATTAACTATATATCAAATAAAATAAAATAATTTTTTTGAAAATTATAAAGATTGGAGCCATTAAAAATAATTAAAAAAAGTAATTTGGAACAGCTATTTAAAAAAAATCATCAAATTGATATCACAAGGTATCATTGTGTAAATAAAAAAATGATTTCTTAAGATTAACATCTAGTAAGTAACTAGTGAACTAACGTGTCTGTAATGTACTTAACACATAGATAAATAAGAGTATGTAATTAACAAAATGCTATTAAAATACGAAATTAAAGTTTGATTACTAATAATTTATTTTATACATACAATTTATATCACAGATCCACTGAAATTAATATATTTATTGAAATAATAATTTAAAAAAATTGCAATTAAAAATGATAATCCTATGAATTGTCAAATTATTTTCAGGGATGAATACAAATTCTAAATTACATACATACAAACACAACCATATTTACAATCTTAAGAGTCTCTTTATCTTTTGCAAAGATAATTTCTAATATTTAAAATTTCAATTATTATCAATTTATTATAAAGAACATTAATAACTGCACATAGCAAACTGTAAACAGTAGAAGTTTTTTTATTTTTTTTTTGTATTTTTTCAACATTTTGCCACATAATAAATAATTGTAATTTGAAGTATACAAATTTACAATCAGTTCACGGAATATCCCATGGAATCAGTCTTTAAAGGCCTGAGTGTTCAAAATTATTCACTTCACTTGAGGAATACCGTTGAAACTTGAGAAATCATTGGGTCCTTTTATAATACAGATGGAGTAGTTGCCATTGTAGAAGTTGTAGTTGGAGTTGAATTCAAAGAATTTTTAGGGGTAAATTTCATTGGGGTGAGAATTTAAGTTGTTTGCTAAAATATTCGTGTCGTTTAATCGTCCACATTGCTGTAAAACAGAAACCTGTATTAGTTTATTTCATCAAACAATATTTAAAAAAGTCTACATAAAAAAAAATCTAGCGTGTGACACCAGACGACATTTATCTATTTAAAATAATTATGAAATTTTATAAATTATAATTCCTTAACTCTTATGTGCGGTTCAACATGTAGGTACATTTGTAGATGAAATATTAAAACATATTAGTAAAAATACTTGAAATATAACTCTTTATATTTTAATATTCACATGTCAACTATATGAAGTACTAGTAAACTTCATTTATAATTAATAACTTAAAAAAAATAATTTATTCATTTTAATTAATTGATGATCATAAAATTTGTATCATTATATCAAATATATTATTTATTCCCTCTAGATTACTTATTGCTTACTACTTTTTTGTTTAATATCTGTATTAACTTAATTAGAGTCTCTTAAAAGTTAGTGTACTCCTCTTTTTAAAAGAGTTGATGAAACTTTAATTATGAGAGAATATTCTACACGATTTACATATTAAATGTTAATAACAAACAGAACCGCAGCGATTTTAATCAAAGGTGTATGGACAGACATGTACGAAATAGCAAAATCCGAATATTTTTTTGCCAAATTACTCCCTGAATAAATAACAATTTGTGCAGAGGATCCTGTTCTGTCTAAGGGTAAACAGTAACATAAATCATTAGACTTTTGATTACATCTATTGCAATTATGAGATATCATAAATGCATGCACACAAAACAACACACACACAAAGATACATACGCATATACATATTCTATAAATTCTCTACATGTATTACAAAAAGCAAATAAATGTAAAACAGAGGACATTGTGATATTGTTACTTGTTTATAGCTTAAAGAAATATTAAGTTTGTTTTCAACAACTAACATAATACAAGAAAACTAAAATAATTATTTAAAAGTTCAATTTTTTTGAAAAATAGACTGGAGGGAGGGAGGTGGCAAGGGGAGCCCAGTGGCGAAGTGTTCACCTTTAGACTGGTAGGTCAGGGGTTCAATACCCACTCTGGTCTACTCTTGGATATTTATTCTCTTGGGAGGTGGATAGATCCGAGCAAGTCGTTCTTCGGAGAGGACGTTAAACAGTCCGTCCTTAGTATGTACGATGTCAGGTACTTGTTAAACATCCCTACTCTAAATAACTGCTCACTTCTTGCCTAACTGAGTTATGCAAAATTTAGGATTCAATTGACTTAATTTAGGATTTCAACTGTAGAATCCATCTTCAGTGTGATATCACAAAGGGCTAATGTTCGGCCTATGTCTGTTACCTTATGGGACTGCCACTGCAAACTAACCTAACCAGTATAAGCAAAGATCAAATATAAATAGTAACTGGCTTGAGTTCAATTAATTTCATAAAGAAATGATAGTTGTTAAAACATTTTTCTATACTTTGCTTCAAAACAAATTACTTTCCTTCCTCTATGCTTTGAAATGTCAAGTATAGAGGAAGAAAAATTTGATTACTGGAAAATAAAATTAATTATTTTCACTATTATTATGTATAATAATTATACAGTTTTTCATACCAGTATATTTCTCCACAAATATTTCAAAACCTTAATTTATTTTGTGGAAACATAAAGGTAGTTATGACAAATAGTATGTGATTTCTAATAATTAATAGTCCTAATGCGAATAAAAAAATAGATATAAACTGATTACAAAGAAAAGTTGTATTCAACTAAATAAAACCTCATATAATTTGTGACATAGGAGATATTTGTAAATATGATATGAAATCGCTGAAAAGCTGAAATAGTTGTCTATAAACAAAAATTTAATGAAGTTTGAAGCAAATATCGAAATTCCCATTTCTAATATTTACTTTCGAATCTAATTTCAAAGTTTAATCACTCTCGCTGACTCAATTTGTAAGGTAATTCATTTATTTACAGTCTAACCTAGATATTAAAACTAAGAAGGAATTTAATAATTTAGCAAGATTTTAATAACTGACCTATTATATCATTGACTTCAAGAAAAAAATTGTTATATAAAAAAAAAATAACAAATATTTTTTTGTAATTTTTTGTTAGTTTGAATATAATGAAAAAAAAATGTCTTCCTTCAACTTGAAGCAGATAAAGAGGAACTTGTTAGAGTAGAATTTAATATTCTATAGCTTGATTATCTTCAAGAGGTTTTAAAATTCGTTATAGCTTCTTAATTTTAGCTTGATTTTCGTTTATTACTTCCTGGAAGTTGCAGAACACTTTCCCTACATCCCCTTCTTGTTGTTTTAAACACAGTTCCATCTTCACCTAGTCTTTCTATCCAAAGTTCTATATCTTTCAATTCAGATTGATATCAGGGTTGACATTTTGACTTCCTTAAAATTAAACCTAGCTTGTTTTAATTTGTAACAATTTCAAAATGAGGATAACTTGAACTATTATTTTATTGTAACTTTCTCTTATAACCTTTTCTATGGTAACCTTATGTGAATGTCTTACGTACTACGTAAACTATTCTTCAAATGCCGCATTTTCCTAACAGCTTGTTCCATGTTAATTTTATAAAATCTCCAATTTAATATCATCGTCACAGTTTTGTTTTGTTTTTGTTTTTTTTTTTTTAAGGAGGTATACAAATTAGTTGTGTGGATTTCTGGAGGAGTCAGATTATTAAGAATTGACTCCATTTATATTAATGTTTAATAATAGATTTAAAAAGTATGTTTGTATAAGCAACAAATTAAAATTTATCACAAAATACTAACTGTTTGCCTTTTCTCCCAAGTTTTCATTGCATTTTTGTATTTTTCAAATTCATGACACCATGTGGCATATATTTTATGGTATTCAGTTGTTTTTCCAGGAGGAGAACATCGGTGAGTGTCTACAGTAATATTGTAGGCACAAAGAAGGGACCCTCCCAACCAGCAATCATAACGGCCTGAATCTGTCTCCGTAACAGATACTATCACCAGACCTCTCTCTGAAGTTTGGATGTATTTGTCACCTCTGAAAAAAAAATCATTTTTACAATTTAAATAAAATACTTTAACATAATACATGACTTTCTTTATATACTTTATTTAAAAACCAAAATAAAAATAAAAATAATCACTTTTACAAACTACATTAAAATTTCTATATTATCTCAGTCGAAAACCCTTTTGCTTGATGTAAAAATAGTAAATAGAACCTAAAATGGGAAATGCGAAATATTTTTAAATTTGAAACCCTATTTTGTTGTAAGCAAAATATTAATAACATTTACAAATCAAATTTAATTTTAAATTTAATTTAATAAATTTAATTTAAATTTATTTTACAAAAATCAAAACTGAGAGTTCAAACTTTCATAAATATATGTCACTCTGAATTATAATTATGAGATCTGATGAGTAATATTAATTTATTTTTTGAAAAGTAAGAATTACTAGTACAGGGCTATTTTAGATAATTAAAACTATTTTTCAGTTATTTAAATCGGAGTTTTGCATTGTATTGAATTCTTTTTTTTTTATTCGAATCAGTTTTCCAAATTAAGAGTACATAAAAATAGCTATCAATTTCGATTATTGAATGTAAAACAGTCTGGTTTTCATCTTTGATGAGAATAAATGACAAAGTAATTCTAAAAATTGTTACAAATGAAATAGAATGAAGTGTATTTCATTTATATTTTCAAATCAGTATAATGGTGAAACTGACAGCAAAGGGCTTCAGGCTTCCTAGATGAAATGTAATTCACATGAATAGTTTAAATAAATTGAACTCAGTATCTCCACCATTATGTGCTGGTTTCAATTTGAACCAAACAAAAGGGAGAATATATTTGAATTTATAGAAATATTAATTATTTCATGACTACCTTCACTACATCTATTGCCAAACTGTCTTTTTATAATTTATAATAATATCTGGGAAATATTGTAATTAGTTTAAGTGGAATAATAGGATGATTTGAAACTAGAGTGCTGTAGACAATTATCCAACTATAATTAACTTTATGCAAAATCATAAAATAACAAATGTGCTAATCTTTAATGAAAAGTAAAATCTTGTCTCATTTAAGGTCCCACATTTGATAATTTACATCTGAGTTTCATGAGGGCTTCACAACTATTCTGTCATATCTGACAGTTGAGAAAAAAAAGTATAGTTTTCTATTTTCTTCAAATGTAATATGGAAACACCTTTTAGATTTTTTCTACCAATATAGAAATAAAAAGTACAAATTTTGACAAAATTCACATTAGTTGTGCAAACCGTAATTTTTGTGTGTAGAGACTTTGTTTTAACCAGTTTGACAAAATTATTTTTTTTTTGTAAAAAAATGAAAAGAAACAAACATTTCTCTTTAAATTAAAAATCAAGTAACTTCATATTTTGTGTATGGTTTTAATCAATTTGAATTATATTGTGAATTCTATATACAAAAATAAATTGCAATATTTTCGTGAAAGGCTGTGTATTAAAGTGGATGACAAGTAATTGACATCTGATTTTATATTTCTGCTGTGCACGTAACATAATTAAGGGATTAATAAGCCATATGTTATATCATAAGATATGGTTTATCAACTGGTGTTGGAGTCATTAGGACGTTTCGGACGCTGTCCTTCACCTTAAAAACTGGTTTATGCAGCACTCATGAGAGAGAGAGAAGGGGTGAGAGAGGGGAGAAAGGAGAGGAGAGAGAGAGAGAGAGAGAGAGAGAGAGAAAGAAAGAAATATATTTTAAGGAAATAGACACTGAAAGGAGTAAGAGAAAAGGAGAAAGTCAGTCTAAGCGCTTTCGAATATTACCCTGTTTCTTTGTTTTGAAAGAAATAAATAACCGGTTTCAAAGAAACGGGGAAACACTTGGAAGCGCTTATATCTTTTCCACTGGCTTTTATTGCTGATATCCTTGGTTATAGAGTCAAGTGTATTTATTGCGACACCACTGTGTAATATATTATATATATATATATATATATACTTTAAAAACTGAAAAACACGAATGAAAAACAGAAACTAGGACACACATTCAATAATTTGACCCCCCTTTTAACGGTCGTCCTGAGGAAAGGAAATTGAGAACCGAGAAGATGAGAGCCTACTGGACAGCTTCAAAAAATATGTACAGGTTGGCCACAACGATAACGAAAAAAATGGTAGGGATGCTGAAGAGAGGTATACAAATGAGAAAAGGTACAGCAATGAGAAAAAAATATAGCAATAAATTAATAATAAAAAAAGGAATCTTCATAAATATAAAACCCAAAAGAAGAAAAAAATTAACAATTAATTAAAATAAAAAATAATAAACTAATTAAAAAAATATATTTATGAAAAAAATTAAATTTAGGAAAAATTCACCTCTGAATACTGCTTAACGGTTCAGGTTGATGACTGAATTTGAACGAGCTCCTTGGAGCCGATTATATATATATAAAACAAGATTTTACAATTACACTTGAAATAACAATCAATAATAACAAAGTTGTATGCTGCAAACCAAATCCAAGGTGTTTTTTCTCATTTGTTATTGTGGTTTAAACGTTGACATATATATATTTAAAATAAGGCAACTTCTGCACTCACAAGAAAAGCACTGGAGACCTCAATGTTTCGGGCAGTTTTCCTTCCGTCTGAAGGAAGTTGCTGTATCTGTCGAAAAGACATTGGATTTAGTTTGCAGTATGCGACTTTTCGACCATTGAAGGTCAGTTATATGCACAATAATATTTTTTCCAGGGATCATTAATATGTTTGATTTTATTTCGCTATTAGATTAACCTGCATGGAGAACCTCTCCATACAAAGCTCAGGTTTCTCTTTAGAGGCAAGGGAGAATTTCCCTCTAAAGAGAAATCTTAGGGTAATCAATCAGGAATATCAACCTTTCTCATAAATGTGACAGTATTTTCGGTCTTAGAGTGCTAAAGGATTGATTGAGTTTTGCCTAGACATCACAGTTACTGACTCCTACAACGAGGTGAGATGGTTTATCCGCTGCCCAATAGAATGAAGTATTTCCCCCTAAAAACTTGAAATTTTATTCCTGCCCCTGATGCCCTGTTTTCTCCATGATAATTCACTTCTCAGTGAAATTATTCAAAATTACTTAATTAAAACTTCAATGATTTATTTACTTAATTTCAAATTATTTATTTTTGAATTTTTTAAAACAAACTTAAAGAATATTGTTGAATTGTTATTTACCTGAAGACAATTTGGTATCTTCCTTTCTCTTTAGAATAATGATACCAGGTAACTGTTTGTGAATTCAAAACTTGAGGCATTTTGACAAAACAGCCAAGGTGAACACTTTGGCCCCAAGTGGCGGAAAGTTTCTTCTTTACTACAGAGCTGTCACAAACGCTTGCACTAGTGTTGGTTACATCCTGAAGAAGTCTGAAAAATCATTATCATATATCGGTAAAATCAAATAGTTTCTTTAGGTCTAGCTAAAGTATACATTATAGGGAGGAAAATATATTACGTCTTAACCACAAGAAATTTATTTTACGATACGTTTCAAACACTTAGTGATCATCATCAGGCACATCTACATCTGCATGAGATGAGGTGTTCTCAAAAAAGATGGCTCATTTATGGATTTGTCTATGGGAGGGTCATTTACTGAACACCCTTTCTGAGGCAAATGTGTCTGATGATGAACACTAAGTGTTCGAAACGTATCGTAAAATAAATTTCTTGTTGTTAAGACGTAATATATTTTCCGCATTATCATGGGTAAATGCTACACAATAGCTCGTGAGCTGAAAGTATCCATTATTTACACCAACTGGTAAACGACTGTTTGGTTTTTATTTTTCATTATCCAAAATCTACAATTATAGGGTAATTACACCTATGGGTAATGCACTTAAGGGTGCATTACACCTTTTGAAGTTTTGAAGGGCAAAAGATAGCACATTTATGGATTTGTCTATGGGCGTTCATATTATATGTCTATGAATTCATATTCATGATGTCACATGTCACACATGATGTCACCCATCCAAGAGCTAACCCAACCCAATGGAACCAAGCCTTCTTTGATCTAATGGGACATAATCCATGACCTCTATCCCTTGAAATTTTAAAAATAATATATATATATTTTATCCTATTATTATTTTACAATAGCTTTAATAATTTTTTAGTGAATTCTTTAGAAACCACATCAAGCATACAAAAAAACTGTTACGCTAAAATAACTGAACCTTAACACAACATAATTAATTTTATTTTTTTGATTAATAACAATTAGACTATGAAAATACTCTAATTTTAGTAACCATATTTGGTCAGTAATATACTTGCAAAATCAATACCTTCGAAGGCTACATAATCAGTAGTTTGGTAGTATACTTCACTATTCAAATCACAGACTGCTTGTAGTAAAGGCAGTTTACATTATATAACGCCGTATATAATGTAAATTATATGACATTATATAATTTACATTATTTGTAATAATTTACAATATTGGCTTTATGCCATACCATGAAGGGGAACTGACTGTACCTATCAGTGATTTGTATTTCTAATTTACGATTTCATATAATATTTTATTAACTACTTACACGGTTTAATAATATGTAATATGAATAATTTTTAAATTTAAACATTCAATTTATAAACATTTAATATTTTGACAATTACCCTTTTTGAATTTATATATTAGAATGATGAATATTTATAATACATTCTTATTATAAATAAGAATATATTATAAATGCTTATTATATTATTCTTTATAATATATAATTTATTTGTAATATTTTATAAATTTATAGAATGTATAAATTTATACATTGTTTTGAAATTGTATCATTGGGCTATAGTTCCTATTTAAACTTGATTTTGCCTAAATTCAAAATTAGAGAAAAAAAATAACTTACCCAGGGACGAATGGTTTACAGGTGTTGATATCTTTATCCCAACCACAGTAAGGATCATGGACACAACGCAAGCAATTGTCATATCGCCTGTTGCACATCACCAAATCTATTTGTCTGACTCTTTCATCTGAAGCGACGTACAGAGATTTGTGCTAAAATCATTAAAATCAATTATGATGAATTCAATACATGTATCTAGAGAATGGTAAAACAAAAATGCCTTTTATGGTAAAGTAAAAACAAAATGTGCCAAATAGCAAAGCCTATTCGAATGAACTTGAATAAAAGTGAATTTAGGACTTTGGATGGAGATATGCAAATAACAGAACCCACTCGAATAAACTTGAAAAAAAGTGAATTTAGGACTCTGGATGAAGATGTATCAAATAACAGAGCCCACTAGAATAAACTTGAACCAGGTGAATTTAGGACTCTGGATGTATCAAATAACAGAGCCCACTCGAATAAACTTGAACCAGGTGAATTTAGGACTCTGGATGTCTCAATTAACAGAGCCCACTCGAATAAACTTGAACAAAAGTGAATTTAGGACTCTGGATGGAGATGTGTCAAATAACAGAGCCCACTCGAATAAACTTGAAAAAAAGTGAATTTAGGACTCTGGATGGAGATGTATCAAATAACATAGCCCACTAGAATAAACTTGAACCAGGTGAATTTAGGACTCTGGATGTCTCAATTAACAGAGCCCACTCGAATAAACTTGAAAAAAAGTGAATTTAGGACTCTGGATGAAGATGTATCAAATAACAGAGCCCACTAGAATAAACTTGAACCAGGTGAATTTAGGACTCTGGATGTATCAAATAACAGAGCCCACTCGAATAAACTTGAACCAGGTGAATTTAGGACTCTGGATGTCTCAATTAACAGAGCCCACTCGAATAAACCTGAACAAAAGTGAATTTAGGACTCTGGGTGGAGATGTGTCAAATAACAGAGCCCACTCGAATAAACTTGGAAAAAAGTGAATTTAGGACTCTGGATGGAGATGTATCAAATAACATAACCCACTAGAATAAACTTGAACCAGGTGAATTTAGGACTCTGGATGTCTCAATTAACAGAGCCCACTCGAATAAACTTGAAAAAAAGTGAATTTAGGACTCTGGATGGAGATGTATCAAATAACAGAGCCCACTAGAATAAACTTGAACAAAAGTGAGTTTAGGAGTGGATGTCAAATAACAAACGAGCCACACATCTCACTCCAATAAGGCACATATAGTTTGATTTGTAAATTTGAGGATTGGAAACGGAAACATTTTTAGTAACTGCATGCTTCAAACTTAGGTGACTTTTGTTTTATACTCTCATTTATTCCCCTATAAAAAATGTACCCAGTAACACAGTACATACGATAGTTATAGGTGGTTACAATTGGTATAATGACGTATTACTAGGGTACTACTAGTAACATATTCATACTAGTATAATACGGGTACTATTAGTATAGTCTTTACACTAGTAATATAGCATTATTGCATTCAAGGTAATATTAAATTTAGTAATTGAACTTATTTCCCCCCCCCCCCCCATTAAAATCATTATTGACACTTCTATTGATATATAACATATAAAAATACGATAGTCATTTAATATTTCTATTAAATTGTGTTATTATTTTATTTTCAATGTACTATAAACCTACTTCTCCATTTCTGCATCCACTAATAATTCAATTCTTTATAGTCTAATCAGAATGCATTTTACAGTTTCAGGGTAAACAAGAGCTCATTCTGTCCGCCTTAAAAAACACTCTCACTAATTAAAATAGTGTTCGGTAAATCCCAATTAAAATTGTTTGTTTAAACATTAAATAAAATTAAAGCATAACTGGATTTTATTGAAGTTCTTTTAATTATAATAAGTAATGTTTTGGACCTACTTTCAGTAGCTCTGTAATACCATTATTTCTAAAAATTTATAAATTTATTACTTTAAAAAAAAAAGGCATAAATTGAAAACATAAAGTAAAGATTTAAAGAATAAGGCTTAATTATTATAATCATAGCCCCTCTTGACTCCACTAAATAAATTATAGGTTTAGATGGAAAAAAGTTTTAATTTATCTTTTGATTCAATAAACTTTCTTCTGTTGTAAAGAAATATTTTACAAGTTTTTATAATTAAAACAAAATGCTTTCTTCTTTTTATTGCCTTTTAAAAAGAAATATAGAAATTGATTTAGAAATTAATCTAGAGAAAGGTATGGAAACGTTTTTAATCCAAAAATCTATTACAGCATAAAAAAGTCTTTTTTTTAGGTTTTCTATATACTTTGTATTCTGTTGTTTTTTTTTAAATTTAGGTTTAACATTTAATGAGTATTAATACATATATCCTCTAGTTTTGATTTGTCTAAATCTTTGTCTAAATCAGGGGTCTGCAAAGTCAATGCTGACCCGCTGGGGTTATGGACATCTCTAGAGGATCGAGAGGGGTTCAGTGAAGACTGTTTTAACCCTGTTTGTTAGGAAGTAACTCGTGACGCAATATCAGTAGAGCTACTGAGTATCCCTCCCCGATGTGCCTTCACCTTGTCGTGGTGGGGAGGCTTAACACGCCTGGGTGGTTGTTCCCTCATGGTGTGGACTAAGAAAGGCACAACTAGGCTGAGGGTTAGCCTGGGTCAGCGTCCGAGGAGGAAAGTCCACCACCCGGAGGGTGGCTCTCCTCTCTTATTAATCTGATGTGGCTAACGTTTGTCTTTTTCAAGATAACCCTTGCTGGGGTTTGTGGGGTGGTTGTGTCCTTAGGCTGGGTCTCTACGGGTGGTAGGTCTGCTCTGCGGTCCATGATCTGTAGTGTTACCAGTCCTTTCGGTCTCGTGTGGCTAACGCCTGTTATTTTTAAGACACCTTTTTCACTGTGGTGGCACAACAATGGCTTTAGCAGTTGCCTCGGGTTGTCGATATTGGGCTGGCGCCTGTGGAAGGAAAGTCCACTCTGTCACATACTGGTTCAGGAGCTGGGTCCCAAACTCCTCTTTTTTTAAGACTTTTTCTTGCATCCCGTGGAATCTGGCAACTGTTTTTGCTTATCAGGCTTAATATTTATTTGAACGATGCTGGTTATGGCAGACTTAGGTATGACTGGCTAGACGCAGTGTATTAAACGTCTGGATGTTTCTCGTTCCTTCACCCTATACCTAACCTCTGACTCCCTCCTTTACTTACCTATTCTTTTCCTATATCTCAACTCCTTATTAACTGCTACTTTTGTTTTTCTAATTTCATGTTTTTCCCTCTAATTCTTGATGACCACTTTCATCAAGTTAATAAGCAGTCTCCTAGAAACTACGGGGCTTAAGTTGTATAGCTTTTGTAAACGTAGGTTGTGGAAGCCCATCAAGCAAGGTCCACCTTGAGCACTTCACGAGGACTCCCTCGTCTTTCTCATTCATAAAAAAACTTTTGGTTTCTCATGACATTGGTGAAAGGGCTCCACTTTTAAAAACATAGCCTATTCTGTTTTATGAAGTATGGCCGAAAGGCTAAGTCGCATGTATAAATCAAAACATCTACTGAATATCCCGATGATTTGTGTGCAATGAAACAGACACAAACTCTGTGCATTAGGTTGATATTTGCTATTCTTTAATGAAATCCCAAAACGGATAATTAATGAAATGATGAATTAATGAACTCGTTTACGCCTAGACTTTGAGTTTCCTCAACGCAAGTGAGCTCCATCAATTACTAAAGCACAGCTCGAGCAAAAGTTTGGCTCATTTGTTATTTGGCACCCACTTTAGTTAACGGTTAAGTCGTATAACCAGGTTCTGAATTTTTCTCTCCTTGAAGAGTATTACAATATGCATCTCTTATGAGTGCCTGATTATATAACCACAGGTTCAAATGGTATATGGACATTCTCCGAAATACAGAAATAATAATAACACATCTTTATTATTTGCAAAAAAAATCGTTTCCCAGATATTTTTAATATAATTCAGAATTTATATTTAAGACAAAATGAAATGAAATAATAAATTAACAATGTTAATATTGTGTCAAAGAAAAAAACATTTATTTTTCAGCAGTACCTGATTTTTCTTGAATATTGATTCAAAAATGGATAAATTTGATTAATAATTTATCTTTTATTTTTTTTTAAAACTGATAATACAATAGAATGTAAATTAAAAAAAATATGTACCAATGTGTTTTCCTGATACCGTGAATGACTGATATATAAAAAGATGAATAATAGTTAATCTAAATTAAAAAAAAAAGGGTAAATATCTTACATTAGCTGATATTTCCATAACTCTGACAGGTTCTCCTGGAGTTACATCAAATATATCAAGGAGTTCAGCCTTTGATTCGCCTTCTTCTGTATACCATTGGACTATTTTATACACTTTACCATCATCTGAAAGAAATATGAAATAAATATGGGAAACTATATGAAACAAAATGCAATAATAAAATGAACTTCATCATACTTCAATGCAACACAAATCGTACAAAAATAAAAATTCATCATCAACATAATAATTTACAAAACTAAAATAGATTGAAATTATTGTTTATATATGTACTGATTATATGTAACAAAGTATAAACCATGGTAAATTCAGAAATAGGACTACGATCTTTCAACGAAAATAAGTGGTCATCGTCAAAGTGACATTTAAACTCTGACGAAGACTATATACATGGTTAAAAGGTCCCATTTTGGAATTTCTTACTGTGGTTTGACGATTGAATTGGAAATATATATATATAAAGGTTTCACATAAACACGTGAACAAACAATCAATGATCAAACCACAATAAGAAATGGGAAAACAAGACTAAGACCTTTCAACCGTAACAAGCGGTCTTCGTCAGAGTCAAAAACTCAACTGAGGTTTTAGGGTTGGGTTTTTGACTCTGACGAAGACCGCTTGTTACGGTTGAAAGATCTTAGTCTTGTTTTCCCATTTCTTATTGCGGTTTGATCATTGATATATATATATATATATATATATATATATATATAAAAGTGGTAAGTGGTTACTTGTCTGTGAAGCAACTGACTTCATTCCACGTGATGACGAGGGAATCCAAAAATATTATTATAGTGAGTTTTTAAGATCTCTTTTATTTGTTATTTCAGTGAATTTTGTTTATTTAGTTCGTGGAATCGTTCGTTTAATTGATTATATATATATAAAAAAATTTTACTCCTAAACCACAGTATGAAATTCAGAAACGTAAAAATGTGATTAAGATCTTTGAGCAAGAATGTATCCTCGTCATATTCACTCACTTTTACACCAACTTTGAAGTAAAACTCAAAGTGATATAACTAATTTTTTTTTCGGTCTACATAAAAATTGTTTATTAATTCAAAGTTAATAAATAAGAAATTTACTATAACTATGAAAGTTTAGAGTTGAAGCTCTTGTTTGAATTTTATATAAATTTAAATTATAAATTTTGTATTTATAACCAGTGGGCAACAAATAAAAGAAACTAATTACATAAACGCAATGTTCATTATTAGCTTTTAAAATTTTTTTTAAAAACACCCATTACTTTCAAATTGCCTATCAATAAAATTTATTTATGATAATTTACATTTTAAATACGCATTTCTGTTTTTGAAAACTGTTTTATAAAATACTAATTTTTTATATAAATATTTAAATGTAATGGATTTCACTTCATACTATTTTATTAATTGTTTCATTATTTTGATGGACTATTCATTTTAAGCTACTGCTTCATATTTAAAACTGCTTAAATTCCTTTTCCAATAATTAAACTGTTACCTTTCTGAAACATTATTAATGCTGACTAACTCTTTTTGTTGTTGAAGAATATTGTATACAATTTGCCCAAATGTTTCTTGTGTATATATATATATATAAAGATTTCACATAAACACGTGAAATAACAATCAATGATCAAACCACAATATGAAATGGGAAAACAAGACTAAGATCTTTCAACCGTAATAATCGGTCTTCGTCACAGTCAAAAACCCGACTCTCTATCTTTATTTTAATATATATATATATATATATATATATATAAATAACAAATATAGATATATATAAAAAGGATAAATTGGGATGCGGTCAGTTTCTTCCACTTCCAATCAAACTCTCATTGCCGACATTTCGATTTTATTCAAAATCTTTTTCAAAGGCCTAGAAAACAAAGGAAATTAAGAACTTAAATACGTACATTTTTAACACAACAAAAAAAAAGAACATTATGAAAAAATAAATACAATCATGAGTATTAGGATAGCAATACAATTTTATTTTATTTTTATTGTTATCCTAATACTCATGATTGTATTTAATTTTTCATAATGTACTTCTTTTTGTTGTGTTAACAATGTACGTATTTAAGTTCTTAATTTCCTTTGGATTTTACGCCTTTGAAAAAGATTTTGAATAAAATCGAAACGTCGTCAATGAGAGTTTGATTGGAAGTGGAAGAAACTGACTGCATCCCGATTTATCCTTTTTATGTTATATATATCTGTCCCACGGTCGACAATTCATTACTGTTTTGTTTATATATATATATATATATATTATATATGTTGTAATCAAATAAAGTTATACAAAAACTCAAACACTGTTCATACATTTCTAAATAAATATTTGTATTATGATTAATGCATCCAGAAAATAAAATCAGTTAGAGCTTTGATCTTGAGATGATGTTTTCATTAGACATCTTTCAACTGCATATTTATTATTTTTTAGCCGACTAATATTAAAAAGGGTATGTTTATTTGGTACATAATACAATTCTGAAGCCTCCTTAATTGAATATTCGTCTCCTTCAATTAGTGACACTCTAACATTAAAGCCTTTTTCTCTTGACGGTATTATCGATTAAGTAGCTCAGAATGCATTATAGTTATACAATTCATTAAGTATGAATCTTGTACAAAAATATCACATATATTTTTATAATTTATATAACATTTTTACCTAGATCACTAATAATGTAGAGAATAAGAAGACCACGGGTGAAAATCATTCGAGAATTGATTTTCTCGAATATCTATGTGGCGGACAGAGATGACACATTGAAGAACATTGGTATATGTACTGATTCAATTATTATGGTACTGGTATTGGGTATTATTTGCTTCCCAAAAAATTGTAAAACAAAGCATAAAACAACGGGAACACCAAATATACAAGAAAGAAATTATTCCCACCTTTTGAGTTACGTTTGAAATTAAACTACTGGAATTACTTTGAATTACTGGAATTAAAACATCATACAAGATGATTCTCGAGGTAAACTTTAAGAGTATCTGTGTAGTCTTCAAATTACCAAAGATTCGCTGTCTGTGTTTTAATCCTTATCTGAAGGACGGGACACTTATTGTTTGAAAGTAACCGGTTGGCCAATATAAGACTAGGGCTTATTTGAGAAGTTTTGGTCGCACCTGGCCTCAGGGACAAAGCTTCATAGTTCAAAAACCTTATAAATCATTTGAGAAACTTCTTAACTTTTCGATATTATGTAAATAGTTAAATTTTTTATATGATTATTTTAAAATTCAATTATTAAGTTTCTATATTAAAATAAAGATCGAGTATTTATTATTACTTTGTAAATGTTTTACACTATTTTGTACATACAACTATTACCTAACTTATTATAAATTCTAAATTGCTTATCTTGTATAACTCATTTCGTATGTAATGATATATATGCAATCTATAACAGAATACATAAAAATAAATGAGTCCGAAAAACCCTAGAAACACTCTGGGCATAAAAAAGAAAGAAGAAAGATGAATAAAAAGTACTGAATTTATCTTAATTGTTGAATGAGAACCATGTTAATGAAAACATAGAACCTGGTGAAGTTTAATGCGGGTCGATTTGTTAAACAAGCAACTCGCACAGTCTCTCAAAGTTTATCCCCTTTGTCTCTTTAGATCCCACATGAAGAGGTGTACAGTTACCGTAGTTTAAAATTTTATGCAAACTTTCAAGAAGGTTTCCAAGTACATTCAATTGATTTACTACTAAATTAGAAAGTAAAATACAATCAAATACCACATCATGAGAAAGTCAATGCACCAACTGAACTGTGTTCAAGTTGGGGTTGAAACATCTGTTGGGTGCGTGGGTCTTTTTCAGGTAGTAGGTCATTCACCTATACTGCCCTACGCTAAGCATTGGCATTTGCGAATAACTTCAACTCTCTGATGAAATATGAACTTTGACTATTTATTTGTGGGGCTTTCTTTAGGATATGACTTCTATTATTTTTAATCTTTTTTCATCGTTTTCTCCTGCTATTACTTTTGTGTTTTGTACAAGGGTTATACATGGTCTATTTTAAATTTATGAGTTCGCTGCATGTGGTTCTTTGGCGCTCCTTAGGTGATGTGCATAATGAGACATGCTTATGGTCGATATGATATATGAGGGATTGCGGAACTCATAGTATCCGTTTGGGCAGGTGAACTCATATATCAGATTTGTCTGTTGAAGGAGTTGATAGTTTCTGGGGTTGTTTCTTATAATAAGGTGGCTCGTGGTTCTTCTGCTATAATACATAATTACGTTTCACTCTGTCTTCTATTTTTTTTTTGCAATTAATTTTGTTTTTTATTATGGTCTTCAGTACTCTATCGTCAGTTTTTCAGTTTTCAGAAAATTAGTTTTGTAGGAAAATTTTGTATGTGTTGAGCTGGTGCTCTTCATCTTTCTTATGTTGGTTTTGATTTGTTTGTTTATAAAATATTTAATGTGCTTTGACACTCTCTACATACTATATCCATTATTAACGAGAATCTGTTTGAGGATGTCGACAACTTTATTGAAAGTGTTCAAATCGGGTGCTGTTTTGTACGCCCTATGGACTACTGCCTTATATATATATATATATATATATATATATATATATAAATAATATGTATATCTGTTATATATATATTATATATATATATATATATGGGTTGCTAGGACGGTCTGCTGTCGTTGCGTTTACGTCGTGCTTAGTCTCCCATTCTCTTTTCTCCTGAAGACGGATTATCCGAAAATTTGAGTAAGTAAGTGTGCGTCTTTCTTTGTATGTTACTATTCTTCGTTATTGAAATTTTATACATATCAATGATCGTTTGATATGTATATATATGATTTCACAATATGAAATGGGGGGGGGGGGGGGTTTCAACCGTAATAAGCGGTCTTCGTCAGAGTCAAAACTGAGTTTTGGGTTTTGACTCCGACGAAGACTGCTTGTTATGGTTGAAAGATCTGAGTCATTTTCTTTTCCCATTTCATATTGTGGTCTGATCATTGATTGTTATTTCACGTGTTTATGTGAAATCTTGTTTTATATATATATATATATAGATACAGTAATTAAATGAAATGGTCCAACGGACTTTTAAATAAAAACATTATCGTTAGACCATGTCTAATGCCGTATGTAAAACCATACAAAGTAGATATATACTAGTCTATTTCGCGGACACAACAGACATTGTGTATCAAAAAGACAGGATATTATAACACAGTAATTCTTAAATTTGAAAAACATAAGAAGTACATGGAGATAAAAAAAATGTTCAGAAATTTATGGCTTAAGGAATTCATTGAAACCATATGATTTAGGGCTATGCATTTTACATTTGGAATATAAATGCATTTTATTTTAATTTCTTCTTTATAATTAATTGATTTCATGAAATTTAATTTAGGGATGGTTTCTTTTCTGAGACAGTAATATTATACCATGGTTCAATCAAAATTTTCAAATTTAAATCGAAAGTTTCAATGTTGGTATGTCGATACTACTGCTCTAAAATTTATCACTTTGCCTCTTCCAGTTTATAGGAAGTGCTTGATAAGTTACCTACTTACATGGTACAAAATTAAATGGTATAGTTAACTGGGTTTTTCATAAAGCATTGTAGTGTGAGGTTCTGCTAATCGACCTTTTGGGGCCAACATGACGGAACCCGTTAGTTAAGCTCACCAGGCTTGCCTTTGAAGCGTGCAGCGTGGGCGTTGCCTCCATGTAACATGCTTGTCTCTTAGAGGAAACAACTGCCCAACTTATTCCTGCTTCATCTATTCAACGAATCTTCCCGTCGGCCAACATGGTTAGTTTTTTAAATAAATCTTATCTAGGAGTAGTTAGAGGAATTTTAATTTTCTTTTTAAACCTCCCACACGCATATAGCTAAGTTGAACATCACCTTAAATGACACTATGGGGGCTAGGTTAGCTCAGTGGTTAACGTACTCGCTTCTGAACTGATAGGACCGGGGTTCGTTCCCCACCTGGCCCTCGATTTATTCATGCGGGAGGTGAATAAATCTGAGCACATCGTCCCTCGGAGAAGGACGTTAAACCGTCAGTCCCAAGCCTGTACGATGTAAGGTACTTTTTAAAGATCCCTACTCTAAATACACTTGAGTCAGGCAAAATTTAGGACTCCCACTGTAGAATCAATCTTCATTGTGTGGCATCTCAAAGGGCCAATGCTCGGCCTACGTGTGTTCCTTTGTGGAACTACCACTGCACCCTAACCTAACCTAAATGACACCATTGTGTAGCAATGATTAAAATACATTCTGTTGATTCTACAGCAGATAAAATCATTGTAATGGTTTATTTTCGTAGTAAGAATTAGGGAGTAGAGTTCAATCGATCTGTTTAATTCAGAAGCTTTATCAAAAAAATTTATCAGCGAAATACAGAATTAATATTAAGACTGTAATAATAATGATTTTTTCAGATAAATGGCTCTGGATCTGAAACACACTTACGTGTATTTCTGTTGAAAACAAGATTTCAAAATTTCGATAGTTTTCTATTTTAACATTGCCAAAAAAATTTATTTTAGCACCTGTTAAGGCTTTGCCAAATTTATCCATTCTAATAAGTAAAAATAGAAGTAATGTTAAATTCATCATGAAAAAATTGATTGGTGTAATTTCTTAACAGATTTAAAAGACTAGGTTTAAGTAAAGATATTTAGCATTTCTGGGAATTACCGAATAAAAATGTTCATAAGGAAGTACCTTCATCAATTTTGTATACATAATTAGAGGTAACGTTTTAGATAATCTATGCATAAGGACATTTAAGGGAGGCCATTTACAATTTACTTCTTTATCCATTTTGTAAATATTTGGAATTTAAGTAGAATTCCATAGACTATTCACAGATTTAGAACATAAAATAATAAATGAACATTTAACTGAATAAGGCAGAATTAAAGGTAATATATTAGTTTCAATAAATTCCAAATTTAAATTGTTTTCGATTTTATGTGTGAGTATCATAGCTAACTACCTGTTGAAGACCAATTTTTTTTTGGTAAAATTTATTTTGAATTTGGAGACAACACTCAACCACACATAACTGAATTAACTGGTTTATAGCGGTGATAAGTAGAGGGGCAGATGATTTTACCCTAACATTCTAATTTTATGTTTACAATTTTAATTCACTATATTTTATATAGACGCAAATGATTGTAACATTAAACTCGCAGAATACATTTTTGGAAACACAATAATACGTTCATCATCTATTATAGACCAATAAAAAGTTTAACACATTGCACAACTAATATTGCTGAGCTCCTTAAAGAGTTGTTTGGTCAAAAATTCAACTCTGTCATCCAACGATTCGAAAATTTATATTTTCATTATTAAGGCTTACAAAGTGTAGAAGTTAAACTGCCATTAGAACTTACCGTTTTTAACTCCTACATTTATGATATGCTTTGTTAATGAAAATATAAATTTTCGAAACGTTGGAAAACTGAGCTGAGTTTTTACCAGACAACCTTTAAAGAGCCCAGCAACATTACTTGTATTGTGTGAAAAAAAAAGTTTTTTTCTTGGTACAATTAAGTACCAACTAGTGGTGGGCGGGTCAAAAAACACATAAATAGTTAATCTACTCCAGAGATAATAGCTAAATATATAGGCAATACATTTTTAAAAACATGCCAGTATGAACTGTCAATTTCAATCAACTTAATATGCGCTCTGAACGAGCTGAAGTGAGGTCATTAATCATTCATGGTTTAGTGGAATAATTAAATTGAGATTGACTGAAAAAATCATGGCTTTTAGCAATTTAAACTAATTAAATAGAATTTAATTGATTTCTTAACAAATAAAAATAATTGAAACATTATTATTTAAATAGGGGGCCAGGCTAGCTCAGTGGTTACGTGCTCACCTCTGAACTGATAAGACCGGGGTTCAATCCTCACCTGGCCCTCGATTTATTTACGCGGGAGGTGAATAAATCTGAACACGTCAGTCCCGAGCCTGTACGATGTCAGGTACTCGTTAAAGATCCCTGCTCTAAATACATTTGAGTTAGGCAAAATTTAGTACTCCCACTGTAGAATCAATCTTCATTGTGTGGTATCTCAAGGGGCCAATGCTTGGCCTACGTGTGTTCCCATGTGGGACTGCCACTACAACCTAACCTAACCTATTATTTAAATACGTAATGAAGTGTGTGTTATTATTTTGAATTGGTTGGCGATAGTTGGCGCCAGTAGAAGGTCTGAGTGCCACATATGACCTGCTGGCCCTCTGTCACCCCTGCCTTAGGTAATGATTAATTGTCTTGGGGCCTCCCCCTCTTCCTATCGTTGGGGTCCAGGTGCATTGCACCCGCTGCATCCCCTATATTGATCATATATCCTCTAGTGAGTTAGACATCTCCATATTTCAACTTGACTTCTGATTTTCAATTAGTGTTCAATTGACACTTAAACGGACTAAGTAGTGTAATGACTTGCTAAAGGCATGGTCCAAGGAATATTAACACACCGAATGTGACACTACCAACAAGTGCTTTCAGTTGATGTGAAAACTCTTGTTCATGGAGATTTAGTAAGAACAAGATACGATCAATGTTAAAAATGTCGAAATCATACATCGACGTTTATCATACTAAATAATATATTTGTATTATTTTACTTTTTATTATCTTATACTTTCATTTCTATTTATAATTAATATAAAATAATAATTATATGTATATAATAAATTATAATAATGTTATTTCAATTAATAGTTAGTGATTGTTTAAAACAACGTAATTTTTACTTTTTAGTAATTAACTCTAGATAAAATATTTTCTCTCTCTCTCTCTCTTTTTCCTCTGCCAGTATCCATCCTTTCTATCTCTTTCTTCTTTGTATGTATCATGCTCATGCTTCTAATTATAATGCCCACTGGGTGCTGGACCTACTTATAGGTACCTATTCTTCCGTTAAAGTCTCTACAATATATGTTTGCGTACATAAATATGATATATTAACGAATATAACTACAGTATGTAATTGTAAAATGGACTAAGACCTCTTGAATGGTAATTAGTGAAGTAAACAGAATTTGCTCAATGAAAGAACCATTGCAGCATGGATTGTGAGCTCCTGCGATCCATGAAGGATGAAGAATGTGTTTTAAGCCAGTGACCATGGACAATCTTAGGGTTATTTCAAATTACTTATACTTTTATCAATCTTGAAAATTATCATTACATTTTGTTTTGGGTTATTTCAGGAAATATAGTAATCCCTTGAAAGCATTTGACAGTGTAACTCATATGATCTTATTTGATAAATTAATAAAACTGAAAATTAGTTCCAAAGTAGTCAGAATAATTAAAAATCTTTACGAAAAAGCACAGACGAAAATCAGCTTAAATAATGAGTTGTCTTCCAAAATCGAAATATCAAAGGGCCTTCTACAAGGAGAAATTTTATCTCCTCTCTTGTTTAACCTTTTTCTGAGTGACATTGAGACTTTCTTTCAGGAAAGGGGTTTTGAAGGACTTAGTCTGGATGCTGAGACTTCATTAACTACCTTAGCTTATGCTGACGATATAACAATATTTACAGATTCCATTGTAAATTTAAATCGAGCTCTCACAATTCTACATGAATACTGCCAGAGTAACAGACTTACAGTGAACACGGGAAAAACTAAAGTCATGATATTCTCCAAGGGAAAACTCTCACACAAACGCCACAAATGTTATTATAATGATGCTCTTTTAGAAGAAGTAAGTCACTTTAATTATTTAGGAGTTTGGTTTAGTAGGAGAGGGGTATTTGAAGAGGCAGTAAAACAAGCATTAAGCAGAGCTAGAGCCGCCTCAGGTGTGGTAAGGGAAGCCCTGGCCAAAGCTTCAAACAAATCATTTCAAGCTGTGTGTCAAGTTTACAATGCAAGCATCATCAGTACTCTGTTATATGCAGCACCAGTGTGGTCCCACAGATATTTAGAGCAATTAGAAGTTGCTCAAAGTTACTTCTTTAAAAGTTATTTTTCTTTGAAATTTAATACTCCGCATTATGTTATAAGGCAAGAGTTCCATGTTGAGCACATCTCAGTTAAAATTATGCAAATGACGATCAACTTCATCAACTATATCTATAGTTTAGAAGAAACTAGGTTAGTGAGGAAATGCTTTGAGCGTCTGCATTACCTGATACCGTACCTACCAACGCTACGAGATTGAATTGGGTTTCTCAGGTTAAACAGTTCTTTGCCAGTTCTATTGACAATCAAAATATTCTAACAAGCAGGATCAGCAATGAGTCAAGGAACACAATCCTCAAGAATTACTCCAATCGACTTAAGTTACAGGACTTCCATAAAATACAAAGCTCTTCTTACAGTAAATTATATAGAATAATAAACAGTTTTAACCACATAAACACTAGCTATTTAAATCCAGATCTCAATTTAACATATAATTATCAAAGAACACTAGCGCAATTAAGAACAGCAGGCGGTGACAGCCTACACCTTTCGTTCAGAGGTATCTTATATAAAATTAAAACTGAGGAGCTCTGTACAATATGTAATATGCAGGAATGTGAGACTTTGGCCCATATACTATTGAGATGTCCTATCTATGGCCCTCAACGGCAAGCCTTCTACCACAGCTTTTTCAATAACGAGTGGTCGGATGAAACCAACCTTGCCTCTCTCCTAGGAATTGTACACAAAAGGCAGGCTGCAAATATATTTTACTTTTTTGTAAATATTTAAAAATTAGAGCTTTTATTTTAAACGAATAATAAAAAGGAGAAAAGGAAATTTAAAAAAAAAAAAAAAACTATTTTGTAATTAGTAATAATAGTAATAGTAATAATAGTAGTTTTGTAATTACTATTTTGTAATATTTAACTATTTTGTAATTAGGTTTTCAACTATGCTATAAATTTTTAATTATTTTGTAAAAAGTTTTTTAACTATTTTGTAAATATTTTAAAAATTAGAGCTTTTATTTTAAATGAACAATAAAAATGAGAAAACAAAAGAAGAGCTTTTAAGAAATATTCAAATATCAGTATATTTAAGAATTTATTTGTTTTGTTTTTTATGTATTTCGTTATTATTGCTAATATTATGGCTTGAAAATACTAGCATGTGAATTTTAAACTATGAAGCAATGTAATACTCCTTTGTATAAAGTTTATACTTTAAATACAAATATTATTCTATTCTATTCTATTCTATTCTATTCTAGTAATCCCTTGCTATTTCGCGAATCATTTATCGCAGCTTCAGTATATTGCGGATAGTTCAAAAATATTCTTCAAAATTCAAAATTGATGAATTATGGAGCTAAAGTTCCCCGCGCACCATTATAAGGCAGGAACTGTCCACAGAATTCAAAATATTAGAATTTCCACGTATTTCATCGACATTTATAAAGATTAAGTGACGAGAAGTTATTGCCAGAGGTGATCGAGTTACGTACCTTGTTATAATAGAGACCAACTTCTATGGTATTTTGGTCTTTGTACTTGAAACTAATAATGGGGAACAATTCAAAGTTTGGTCTATGAACATTAATTCAATCTATATAAACATTGTGCACAATTATGTAAACTTCATTAGCTAAATGACAATGTGGGGAGATTACATGGTCCCCTATTGCTCCACTCTGACGGTTTTCGTCAGAGCTACTAACAGAATTCCTTCCCTTAGTAAAACTAACAAGACTAAGCTATTTCCAATTTAAAATTGCATACTACAGTTTATATATACATTTTTAGTTAACAGATTAACTATATAGAAAAATAATTACTGGTTCCAGCGTAGTAGACGGTGAATTCGATTTTGTCCCCAAAGACATCGTACTTGACTAGATCGACCACAAGATGGGTCAAGAGCAGGTCTCGTTTGTAAAAGACAGGTTTGTTGTTTTCATGAGCCACAGCAGTATCCATTAAGGGGTGTGATCGAATGAAATTCAGTACGGTATCTGAAACAAAAAGAATACATTATTATCAAGTAAAAGAAACGATGCACTTTCTTTTTCTTTTACATTGCATTTACTTATTTACTTTTCTATTATAAATACATACAACATTAGAACCAAACTTCATATAACAGCAATATTGGTGTCAAAACCACCTTTTCCTTTGAGATCACCGAAGAAAACTGACATTTCATTTAAAAATCACATCCATCAAAAATTAGAATATATAATTGACGGTGATGGGGAATTTTAAAAAAATACGTTTCCACAAAAATGATGCTTGTTTGTCTGTTTTCTAATGTTCACACTTATAAGGTTTTCACATTTTAGAGCTGGTCTAAGGGAGGAAATTGTAACTTATTTATTATTTGACACCCATTTAAGTAAGGGGCGAACGATGTTACCTGTTGATTCTACATTGGAAGTCCTACATTTTGTCTAACTCAAGTGTGTTTAGAGTAAGAATGTCTAACGAGTACCTAACATCGTACAGGCTCGGGGCCAAAGGTTTAACATCCTCTCCGAAGGACGATCTCCACATAAAAGAGCTATATGTTCAAACTTACAATGTGTTTAAACACTTAGTACTCTTTGTCAGGTTTATATCTAAAAAAACCATACATATTATATACCATGTTTTTTACATATAAACTTCACGAAGAACATAAGTGTTTGAAACGCGTTGTTAGTTTTAACATAAAGCACTTGTGTATGGAGACGTAATTCTTTGAAATTCCCCATCATAAGTAAATACCAGACTATAACAGATTGCACAAGTAATAAAGTAATTGTCAGTGGTATATGTACAAATGGCGTCCTTAGCAAAGTTTAAATTTGCGGTTTGTTTAATAATTTCAATATTAGGTATAGATCAATTTTTACAAAAAAAAAATAAGAAGAAAATAAATGTTTTACAACAGAAAATACGCGTTTATTTTAGTTTTATACATTTACATAAATGAAATCATTAATACTATTTATTTCGTATAAAGAAAATTAAATATTCAAATAGTAACGTTATCTTAATTTATACGTAGTACTGGCTAAGCAATTTTAAATTTGCAGCGAATTGCAACTGTAAACTGTAAAATTAAACTTTCATATCCGTTTCATTTTACAGTTCAGATTTAATTTAGTTATTTAATGCAAGACGTGTATTAGTTGTGTTCACAAGACACGATTCCATCGTAAACATCAATATATCCGGACTTTTCGTGTTAAATTAACACAATATGCTAATTGAAACAACACTTTTCGTGCATTTATCTAAGATAATTTCTGTGTGATTTGAACAAAGGCATATTTCTCTGTTTAAATTCAGCACTCGTGAAAGAAAGATGACATGGTCTGGTGTGACTGGAATATCGCTGACTGATTTCATGGTCACGGTCAATACCATGATTTAATATGTAATATGATGATGTTACTATTACTGAAAATCGTTGGCTTCTTTCATGGTCATGAAATATGATGATGTTACTATTACTGAGACACCGTTGGCTTCTTTCATTGTCATGAAAATGATGATGTCACTATGATTGAGATGTCGCAAGCTTCTTTCATGGTCACGGTCAATACAATGATATAATATGTGATATGATGATGTTACTACTGCTGAGATATCACTGGCTGCTTTCATGGTCACGATCAATACCATGATATACCATGAAATATGATGATGTTACTAAGGTGAATTTGATTACAAAGGAAAGATGGCTTCATCAATGTATTGAACTATGAAAGTCTTAAAGTAAACAAATAATCTTTTACTGATGCTAAAGAAATTCACCACTTTAGATAAGTTGATGAGTTGATGCAGCCGCTATTTATTGTATAGGACACCAAGTAAAGATTGAATAAACTGCAGATTACTACTTATCATTTGCTCCAAACCAGTATTGCACCCTAGTAAAAATGCCATCTAGGCCTTCATAGACCATGCTATTCATATAGTCTATGCCTCGTACCATGCCTTCATACCTGTTTTGATTTCTCAGATCAGTTTCTAGTCCTTTCAAACCTGAACCATGGGTAAAGCAATCCAGGCTAATAACCCACCATCCTCACACGGAGTCTTTTCACCACATAGCTGGCTGGATCTAGTCACCTCCCCATGAAGAAATGAAACGATTCCACGAAGTGTCTCCATACCCTAAATGAGCCGCTTATTTTGAAAGTGGCCTAATTCCATTTATGTTAAAATCGAGATATTTAAGGGTTTGCGTTTTACAAAATTTAAAAATATTGTCATTTTATTTATCAACTAATTTTTGTTATAAAAATTCTTAGTAATTTTAAATAAATTTTGTACAATTTGCTGCAAAAGGTAAAGATAACGTAAAAATGTAATTATTAAAAAAGCTAGCTAAATTTTTTTGGAAAATGGAATTAGGCCACTTTCAAAATAAACGGCTCAAATATACCTCCGATACCTAACTATTATTTTAACTTCATTTAAATAAAATATTGATATAGCTCTTCAATTTTTTTATTAATTATCTATTTAAATAAAATCATTTATTAAGAGGTAGTAATTTAAAAAAAACTTTTTATTTAATTCTTAGATTTTAATAAGATTGAAAGTAAATGAATCTGAAAAGTGCCTACTGAAGGACAGCTGACCTTTTTTAGCTTTTTATTGTCATCTTCGACAATTGAAAATTCATGAAAATTTACCATGGTCTAGTAACTTGAAGGCAATTCTAAATACAAAATAGTACTTAATTTGACTTAATAATTGATTTATTAGTATTAATTGTATTACATTATTTTGTTTAACTTAATGTATTTTATATTAATTTAACTTTATATTTTTATAAAGCACACTAAAGTAGCAAAGC
This sequence comes from Hermatobates lingyangjiaoensis, assembly GCA_026182355.1. NCBI lineage: Eukaryota > Metazoa > Arthropoda > Insecta > Hemiptera > Hermatobatidae > Hermatobates > Hermatobates lingyangjiaoensis. The sequence goes on along the minus strand of JAPFBL010000102.1, from coordinate 1,086,015 downwards.
AAAGCATAAAACAATAAGATCATGCGAAGGACTATATATATGACATATACCATTAGTATACATATACTAATTTAATTAGCATATATACAAATTTAATGGTATAAACAACGCGTTTCGAACACGTAGTGTCCTTCCTCAGGTATTAACTAAAAAATACAATGACACCAGAGAGTTATCTTTAGTATACAGTAAATATAGTATAAAATAAAAATAAAATAAAATAATATTTTTTTTTTAATAAAATAAAATTTATTTTTATTTTGTACTATATTTACTGTATACTATAGATAACTTTCTGGTGTCATTGTATTTTTTAGTTAATGCCTGAGGAAGAACACTAGGTGTTCGAAACGCGTTGTTTATACCATTAAATTTTTATATGTGGAGACCATTTCATTAGCTTTTTACCTTACAATGAGTAAATACCACATAATAAGTGATTGCACTACGTTAGAATATTCCATTAGGTTTAGTCAAGCTGTGTGACTTCTAGAGGGACTACAGAATAAATACATGTTTTAATTCGGATGTATTTACTTTACATCTTATTAAACTCTCAGAGGTAAAATTTTTTTTATAAATTTTTTTTTTCAAAAATTTTTTTTTTGAAAAAAAATACTTCTTTTTAAAGTTAAAATAATAATCAGTAATGAGCAGCATATATAGAGTATGGAGACACAATCATTTCATTTCTTCAAGGGGAGGAGGTTGGATCCAATGATGTGTTGAAAAGCCTCAATGTGAAGATTAAGTATCATCAACCTGGATTACTTCATCCATGATTTAGATGGAATGATCCAGGAACTTGATCATAAATCAAAAGATACCTATCCACGCATATCTATACAACATCCCAAAGATGTATAAACTGGACTCAAGAAAAAAAAAAATTTTTAAAGCATGTCAAAAATGTGAAATTCTCAAAATCAACTTTTCAATCATTCCTATACTTCACCTACAGAGAACTAAAAAAAAAAAAAAAAAAAAAATGAATTAAAATCCGGCATCGTAGTATTTTTTTTTCTGGTATTCACCAAAAGTGAGATTGATATTTGATTAATTTGAGCGTAAAATTTGAAATTATAAAAATTCAAGAAGATCGTCATTCTTGGTAAGTTTTTCAATTACAAGTTCTACAAAGTAGTAAATAATAAAGAAGAGAAAACTAAGATAAGTCATGTCTGAAAGTAGAAAAAGAAGTTTTTTTTTTCTTGAATAAGTGAGAAGGTTCTCTGTAATTGAATTGCAAAGTTCTAGAAAAGCACAAGTTGCTATTTAAGATATTAAAATTAAAAAAATATATATGCCTTCATGTTATTAATAAATTGTAAAGTACTGAAAATATATTTATTAGAAAGGTACAGGTACCATTAATTGATTATGTAATGTACTTTTTATATAAAATATATAAATTTAAAATTTATATTCTATATAAAATTTTTATATATTTTTATATTTATATTTGTTAAATTTTTATATTTTTTATTTTTATTTTTATATTTTATTTTATATTTTTTTTTGTAAACAAATGAACATAGCTATGTTGTATACACCTAAGGTAACATCGGGCATGTTCAAATCCTTGGATGCTACACCCCTAATTGTAAATTTCGCATGTTTTGATCACTCATGTTAGTGAAAAATAAACCATACTTTGAACCTCTTAGACTATAATGCGTTAAATCTCTTTAAAAGTGACCGTTGAGAAACAAAAATAATTGTAACTATCTCTTAAACAAGTTTTTTTTTATGCATACTGCCTTAGTGAATAATGCATGTTTTCAAGTAAGGATGTTTTCAAGTTTTACTAATGATAGGAATTTAAAAAAAAAAATATGTTTCCACACAAAAGAGTTTTATATTAAAACTAACAACTCATTTGGAATAATTAGTGTCTTTATTCAAATTTACATTTAAAAAACATACGTATCTATGAGCTTTAACAACATGAGAAATAACATGTCAATTAATTGAAAGTTAAATACAATTAATTAATTCTTTAGTTATTAAAGCTCATAGATATGTATGCTTTTTAAATGTAAACCTGAAGAAAATGCAAAGTATTCGAAACAATTCGTTAGTTTTAACATAAAACTCTTTCGTGTAGAGACGTATTTTTTTTTTTAATTTTCCCATTGATTTTACGTTTTCACAACACTTATATTTATCATTGTTTACATTTTTAAGAATTGTGACTATACATAATCATGCTGTTCTTTTTTTTACCACTCTCTTCATTGGTTTTGTGATTTTTTAAAGTTTTTGGTCTAGATATTAAAATAATTTCTTTTTTTCAGGGAAATCTCTTTTGTGTCCATCTTTTGTTTTTTCCAATGTTTTTTTTTTCTAAAGCTTATTTCCAATAAATATACGAAAAACAAACCATAGGAATCATTGGTTTATCAGAAAAAACCATCGATAAATTAATCTCCCAAAGGTTTAGTTAACTCATTAACTCAAAGGTTATGAACTAATGAATGCTATGGAATTTTATTAAAAAATTAGAATATAAAGTGAGATTTTGTAAATTCTTCAACGCAAAAATCAAAACAAGAAAGGAGGAATTCTTGGTTAAGCAATTGTTATGAGTTATGTCAAAGCTGGTACTTATGTAGCTGGAGTCGACTGAAAGACAAATCAGGAAAGGCCTTGGCTAACACAGCCCGTCCACCGATTATCCCTAGATTTGAAGCGTGGCCACGGATGTCTGCGATTTTGAAAGCAAAGCAACACAGACATGTCTGGATGTCACAAACAATCTGTTTTTCAAACATCCAAGTGGACTTCCATCTTTCAATATACACAGTTTATATGAAATTCTAAAATGGGCTATGATCATTCCACCAGTAAAGGTTCTGCTTAGCAACAGACTCAAAATAAAATAACTTCATTACTGGACTTAATTAAGCAGTTTTCGAGAAAGATCTTAATCATTTTTACACAGTTATCTTGAAGTTGTTATATATATATATATATATATATATATATTGATAAAAGTATCGACCGTGGAACAGAAACAAAACTAAAGTTTATCGGTACTCAGTCAGTTCTTCAGATTCAAATTAAACTATCATTGCCAACGTTTCAGTCTTTATTTAAAACCTTTTTCATAGGCAGAAGTATAAATTTTGAAACAGAAAAACTAAGCATTACATTACAAATTATTTTCCATTGTAAAATAATTTATTATGTAATAATTAGTTTTTCTGTTTCAAAATTTATACTTCTGCCTATGAAAAGGGTTTTAAATAAAGACCGAAACGTTGCCAATGAGAGTTTAATTTGAACCTGAAGACCTAACCGAGTCCCGATAAACTTTATTTTTGTATATATATATATATATATATATATATATATATATAAGATTTCAGAACAAACACGTGAAATAAAATCGAACGTCCAATATATCGGAGCCTTTCTTCCAATATCAATCAAATAAAAAAAAATTATCAAGCAAATAAAATATTACAAAATATATTTATACTAATATTAAATTTCAGGAAAAACGACATTAAATTTTTCACAGTTGTCTAATTTAGGTGTACTTTCCTTCTCCCAAGTTTACCAGAGCCAAGAAAAACGAAAAAAATAAACAAAAAGGAATTGCTGGATTAAGTTTTAGAACAATATCAATCGGTAGCAACGAGTTAAGTCTTTCTATTTCTAACATAATTATGAAGCATCTAGACTAATCTAGAGCATTATTTTAGGCAAATGTTAGCCTAATATATTTTTTATTCAAGGCGAAATTATTATAAAGTATTAGGGTAAATTATAACAAAGGATAGGAAGAGAGGCGAAACCGCACAACAAATTAGTGATTCCAGCTGCAAACCTCAAATGAAATTAAATCAGACTGGCAACTTAATTAAATCGACAGGGAGCAGCTTTTTGACTTTGTGAATAACACTCGCTAAGTCTATACGCTCAGTACCTGAATATACAATTTTTCTAGTAGGAAATATTCTTCTTTGATTATATTAATTCTGTAAACCAATAAAAGGAATATTTTACTAGAACATTTGAAGTAGTCAAATTATGACCTTTTTGCTAAATATATAGTTTTTCTATAATTTCAGAATAAATATATTTTTATGAATTCCGTTTTAAAGCAAAATATGAGCTACGAGTTGTGAGAAAGGAAAAATTATGATATTTATTAAATGCCACAACCTCTTTTGCTCACGTCTTTGAATTTTATCAGACAGCAAAGTAGATATACTACAGACAAGATGACTAAAGATAACTGGATGATAGTCTCAAATAACAAGAGCTGGTCCAAACTAGCAACAGAAGCACCAATCAACCGAAGACTACCGCGCCAAGTGGGAGTGGCCCTTTTCCGGTTTACAGGTAACGATTATCTGGGGGGGCACACCTGCACAAAATTCATGTCTTGCCATCACCCGAATGTATTCTATGCTGAAATTGAATCATCAACACCGACCATTTACTTTCATGAATAGCTCTCGATCACAACCGTACAGATGAAGGAGAAGACGAAATGATCATTCGCTTATACTGGGGTCAGGGCACCATTTGATAGCTCAACAGCCAAAAGTGGGCGTTGACTATTAAGTTTACTATTTATTTATTAGCCAACACCCACCCTTGGCTAGTGAGAAAGTCAGATGCTCTGACCATTAAAGTTGCGAATCTGCATAAATTTCGATGGCATGTTGAGATAGAGTCAAAACAAGTCAATCCTTCAAGAAATAGAGCGGATGCTGTGACAACGAAGGGGCGGGCTACAACATACTGGTAGAGCATAAGGAAAACAATAGGATCATAATATGAAGTAATTGTACCAATAAGTATTTATACTTATATTAAAAAGTATATTAATACTTACTAGAATATTACTTACTAGCAGGATAGTATGTAAGTCATACTCATTAAAAAAAAACAATGAATGTCTTGAAACGTGCAAATAATAACTAGCAGCGTTAAGCAAATGGGTTACACCAGAACATACATCATAAAATCATGAAAACACTTCAACGATTTAAACACATATAAATTGGTAAAATTAAAATGATTTTTAAACGTACACCCCTGAATAAATACTATTTAAATACTATTCAGAGAGATATTTAGGTAATTAAAGTTGAATCCTGAAATTTTCAAAGTTAGGATCACTTATATTGAACGCTAATTATATGAAAACTTGAGTTTTAAATCAGTCTTCGAAGGAAGTCCATGACTATTTGTGAGGAAAGCAAAGGATACGTTAATACTAATAATCTGTCGATTACCAGCAGTCAATTCATTACCAAATGTATTGATTATACTCACGGTTTCAGTTACGTTGTTATTTTTAATTTTAGAATCAGTCAGATTCTAAAGCTTTCAAGTCGCTGAGTGTTCATTTAGTTTTTTTTTGTTATTTTTGATATGCTTCACAATTTTGATAATATGTTATTTTTGTTGTGATCATATATATACTTTAAAAAAAGAAAGCAGTATGAATAGAAACAAAATATTATGACTTACTTTCAATATTTTGACCCTGCCAATCGTCGAGATTAGGAGAGGAATTGGTGCCGTATGAGGTCGACAGTTAAATTATATATATATACAATTAAAAGAAACGGTCCAGCGGACTTTTTTTAAAATAAAATAAATTCAAAACGAAGGAAACACACAGAAAGACACAGACATAACTCACATCGATATTTCGACCATCGTCGTCATCAGGAGGTGTGAAGGAGTACCGCCCTGTCTTCCTGCGGGACTCTTCGCTCTTCACACCTCCTGATGACGACGATGGTCGAAATATCGATGTGAGTTATGTCTGTGTCTTTCCTTCGTTTTGAATTTATTTTATATATATATATATATATATATAATATATATATATGATTAAACCACAATATGAAATGGTAAAACAAGACTGAGATCTTTTAACCGTATCAAGCGGTCTTCGTCAGAGTCAAAAACCCAACTGACACAGTCTCAGTTGGATATTTGACTGTGATGAAGACCGCTTGTTACGGTTGAAAGATCTTAGTCTTGTTTTCCCATTTCATATTGTGGTTTGATCATTGATTGTTATTTCTCGTGCTTATGTGAAATATATATATATATATATATATATATATGCTTTTAAAAACTGGATGTCTGTTTCCACTTGATTCAATTTCGTCTTATATTTTTCCAAATTACGAAATTTTTTCTTCAACTCAGAACTCAACTTAAAAATTAAATCACCATAATTTTTTATTTTATTATTGAACATGTTTCGGTTTCGTCTTATTGAAATATAAGACGAAATTGAATCAAGTGGAAACAGACATCCAGTTTTTAAAAGCATATATTGAAGAAGGACTGCTCCCATCTTTTACTAATATACATATATATATATATATATATATATATATACTTTTTCGGTGAAAATATGATCCGAAATGGATCATATAAAATGGTTTAAAGAAACATAGATAAATTACGAAAAACGGTCCAGGATAGGACAGATTACACTTAAAATAAACTGTGACACATAGACAGAAACATAAGAAAGACTCACTTTTCATTGAGTCTTTGTTATGTTTCTGTCTATGTGTCACAGTTTATTTTAAGTACATATACAACTAAGTATATATATATTATCCCACTATAATAGTATTGCACTATGTTATAAAAATTACACTTCGTGAAATGGTTGTATGATAAGGAATAATGATAGAGAAAGGCTAGGAATAATCATTGAAATAGAGAAATAAAACAAATGACTTCTAAATAAGTCAATTTACAAACTTTCATTCTGACAGCTAATACAGAAACACAGCCTACGGACTCGATGCTTCAAACACGATCAATACTGGTGCAAACTTGTAATAGCAAATTCATGCCAAATTAACAAAGTTTCTAAATTACTATGCAGGGAAATGGTCCAAGTCACTAGCTATTACGGACTGGTCTACATGTAAACTTTTCTATTTGCAGTGCTGCTTTAATTTACTAAGAAAAGAATAAGTGATTCTAATTTTTTTTTTTGCTTAATTTCACTAAAAATAAACTGGAAACATTTATTGAAGTAGTTTGTGTAAGAAAGTGTTTAGGAAGAAATAATGACAAAAATTACATTTTAAGATTATAATATCTTTAATGTAAACTGTTCTATCCTGCATTAAATACGACGTTTCATTTAAAATATAAATAACTCAGCGTTACCTTATTGTGTTTGAAAACTTAACAACTACTGAAATAACTTTGCTCAATACAGATAATCGACTTATGTTCATTCGTTTTGCGTTTTCTGATTTATCATTCAAAATTTTAATATAAAAGTGCCAAAAAAAAGACCTAAAACTTTAAAATTATAAAAAAGTGTTTGTATTGGTGAATTTGAATTTGCTTCCAGTACCACTGTTAAACGAAATAAATTGGAATAAAACTCGTTTAATTAAAATTATAAATACATATAATGTGCTTGAACTTTAGTTACGTATTTGAAATTACATTTATGTTATTATATTACAATGTTATGTTTATAATAGATGCTTAAGAGGTGTTTTATAAGCTACGGTAATTTAATTAATGGATGTATAGTACAGTATGAAAGGTATACATTATCAGAATATACAGAAACAGCTTACTTTCGTTTTTGACTTACGTTCGCCCGTTCAGACCGTAACTAAAATGTATGATGAAATGCCTGTACATCATTTCTGATGATAGGATAGTGATGAGATAGTTCAGCTCTACGACAGATGAGCTATGTGTCACTATTATCCTTTGTGATTGCTCAAATGATTTCTTTTGACAAAAATGATTTACTCATTTCATTGTTAATTCATCATATAGCTTAATCTTTAAGTTTGGTTGATTTGTAATTATAAGTATAATTACAGCATAATTTTATTATAAGTATAATTTGTAAGTATAAGAACAATCTCGTGTTATATTATGGAATAATCTTATGCTGTATTATAAGCATTATATTGTGATATATTATAAGAATAGTCTTATGATATGTAATACATAATCTTATACTGCAGTACAAGAATTATCTTGTGCTATATTGTAAAAAAAGTTCTTGTGATATCTATTAAACATAATCTTATATAGTAGCACAAGCCATCTTGTGCTATATTTAATATAAAAATAGTCTTAAGATATCTATTATGCATAATCTTATCTGTACAATAAGCATTATCTTGTGCTATATTATAAGAATGGTTTTATGATATATTATCCATAAACTAATTCTTTTTATAAGCCTAATCTTATGCTATATTATACGTAAAATCTTACATTGATTTAAAAGAATCATTGTATAAAACTAAAAAACTTTATACTTAAGGTAGATTTACATACACGGTTAACTACAATATTAAAAAAGATAAGATAAGAGAAAAGGTAGTATATTTTTCTCCTTGCGTTATATATCTGTGAGATAAAAAGATTTCACATAAACACGTGAAATAACAATCAATGATCAAACCACAATAAGTCTTGTTTTCCCATTTTCTTATTGTGGTTTGATCATATCTATGAGAGAAACAAACCTTTATTTTAGTTTTTTTTTTAATTCTGTCAAGTAGCATGCACTAAACGCGTCGTCCCTCGGAGAAGGACGTTAAACCGTCGGTCCCGAGCCTGTACGATGTCAGGTACTCGTTAAAGATCCCTACTCTAAATATATTTCAGTTAGGCAAAATTTATTACTCCTACTGTAGAATCAATCTTCATTGTGTGGCATCTGAAAGTGCCAATGCTCGGCCTACGTGTGTTCCCTTGTGGGACTACCACTGCAACCTAACCTAACCTAACATGCATTAAACATATTCGAAAATAACATTGGCAGGAACTGATTTTTAGTTCATTATAATTAAAGCATAAATGAGTTACCTGGAAGGGTTTCAGTGTCGTTAACACACTCTCCTGGTCGAGGCTCTGGCACCTTGCTACTAAGAACAGGCAGCCAAGCTGAACTTGAAGTCGCCTGCTCTTTGAATTTGCCTGCAAAGGCTTTCTGAATGCTGGAAATGTCAAAGGTGCAAATAGCGCTTCCCATCAGACCATTCGTGGAAGTCGTGAAGGTGGCGTAGAACTTTGAACTCTCACCAGGCACTTTGTACACGCTCTCTGCAACACAGTGCAATCTATGTAAGAGAATTTACTTATAAACTACATGATCAGTAATATTGAAAAACATGTTTAAACTAAATTGGTTACAGTGTTTGAAAATATAGTTTTTTAGTCTTAGAAAAAAGATCTTAGTCTTTTTTCCACATTTCATATTGTAGTTTGATCATTGATATAACACGTGAAATAACAATCAAACTAACAATAATTTTCATAAAGACAAGTGGTCTTCGTCAGAGTCAAAAACCTCAGTAGACGACTACAACGACGTCGTTATCTGCCTGAGGATCTACTTGTTTCTATCTTCCTGATGACGAACCCATCGAAATATAAGTAGTGAGTTTCTGTTTCATTTATGTGTGTTCTTTTTGTTAATGTAGTTTATATATGTATATATATATATATTTTCTTCAGAAAAATCACAATAAATAAACACGTGATGCAATCAAAAACTGAGTTTTTACTTTGTTTGCTCTCTGATGACATACATTGAAAGGCCTCAGAGCATTTTTTTCTATTGTTTTCCTTTTTCCATTGTGGTTTAAACTTCATATATATACTCGTATATAAAATTTCAGAAATATTCTTTATTCAGAAAATTTATTAAAAAAAAACACTTTAGGTGTTACACCTCCACAGTGGGGTTGGTGTTTTCCAGTTATATGTAAATCTCTTCAGTTATTCTAACCTAAACCTTAACTTCTAAAATACTAAAAAAAATATAAACATCTACATTCAATTTTAGAATTTTTTTCTTATCATTGAAGTGCTATTAGTTTAATTACTTTTATAATTAGTTTAATTCAGTGTATAAAAAAATCCAAAGAATCAACACACCACTAATAATTCAACTTCCAATATTCGGTATTTTAATAAATTTAAAAGTAACTGCTTTGGTTACATTGGTCTCATGCACAGTTTTGCGGTTTGTAAATAAACTGTAATCACAGTGAAGCTGGTTGAAAATTAGCCAACTTGAATAATGCTTTGCATTAGCATTGGATGAAGTAGGTAGGGTACTGCATTAATGATGACAAGATAAATTTCATTTCAGTTCATCCAGGGGGGGGGGGGGGGGTCTGTCATGTGAGTTTAAATTAGCCGAGCAAACAATCAGATTCTTTCTACTTTCCAATTTTCAAAATGATATCAGTTAGACCTTGAATTCAAGGGATTATTATTTTGCAATCTATAATATCTACTGCATTAAAATTAAAGAGTGACTAAAAATTATATGGAATTTTGAAAACAAATTAAATAATTGCTTTCTGGTTATATTAACAAAGATTTTCCAATTCACTAATAAAGATAATTTCTAGTCACGAGAATTTATTTTATTCATCAAAGAAGAAAACAATACATGTTTAGGATTGTTTTTGATTAAAATAAATCCTAAGAAATAGTATTTATATTGTAATTATTTCATAAATAGAGAGAGCAAATTAAAGGCGAAGAATTAATAAGTAAAATAATACTAATTAAAGAAGGCTGAAAAATTTCGTGAAAGGACTTCCTCTGAGGACAGATTTCGGGTGTTACCCATTTTCCAGAGTGGATCTGAGAATTTTCGGCAATATCTTATATGAAATTAATAGCACCAGATCAATTATTTTTCTTTCATCCTGAAATGAATTTTCTTTTTAATTCAATCAGATATTTATTTATCTATAAATAAATAAATTATTATTTATAGATAATAGAATAGGTATCAATAAAAACCTACAAATATAGCATAAGTCACTGAAATTTCTCAGTTACACTCTGTTAGATGGACAATTTCCAAAACTTGTACAGTGTGTAAAGAAATTTACTAAATAATAAATATATTGGCATAGCTTCTCGAACACTGATTCTTCAAATACTAATTTGCTTTTTTGAAGATTAAGACCAAAATAAATAACTTCTGATTACAACCTAACGTTTAGCCGAAATTTGTTCGACATTCTCAAAGCTAAAACCCATTTATTAAAAAAATTAGTACTGCTATAAACAAAATCTGAATGTTTGTTTGTTTGTTTTCTCTTAGTTGATATATCTTATGGAGTTTGTTTACAATAGAAGGATTTTTTTTTTCAAAATTGGTTTAGCCTTAAAATGCCGAAAAAATTTCGGCAAAATGTCGCATCTTAATCAGAAGTTATTAATTTTGGACCAAATCCTCGTTAACCATATTATTATTTGAAATAATATGTCTTATTCATCTTTAATTGCCATTAACAATATTAACATAACAATGACTGTTTGTGGTCTAAAATCTGGTGAGTAATATATATTCATTAAATTGTCTAAATTTTGATTAATTAATGATTATTATTGATTGTTTTAAGCCAAATTCAACATTATTTTTGAATATTATTGAGTTTGAAAATATAAACTTCAGTAGATGAGGAATATAATTTTTATTTGATTGCTTTTCCAAAAAGAATAATTATTATATTCTCTTAACATCTTTACACTTAGCGGAAGGTATTAACATTGCTTATGTGATAATAATAGGAAATAATGATAGTAATGGTTAAGATTTTTTACAGTAGTTCTATTCATTTAAAAGATAAACATAAAATATTCTTTCTCGATTAAGTTTTTACCTCAAATGGAAATAGTGAGATAAACGAAATTAAACTCGCGAATATTTTGCTAGTTAAGATTGTTGAAAGTTATGGCAAAAAGTAGTAGATGTTTTTTTTTGTGATAAAACGAAACAAAGCTCATAGAGGTCACACGCAATCTCCTTCCCACTATTCTATCATTCTATAGAGATTTAAAAACTTCTATCTGTCTTTAACTCGGCGCTTCTCTGTTATTATCCTCCTCCCTCCACCGCGACCATCTACTCTCAACAGCCACTATATATAATATAATTTGTTATTACGATTACTTTAAGGACCTGCATCATCGTACTGTATAGTTAATAACTTTAAAGAAAACAAAAAAAAACAGAAAGGAAGAATTACTGATTGCTTATATACTATATTTCATAGATATTATAGTTTTATATTTTAAGCATTTATAAAACTTCATGCATTTCATCATTACGACAGAGGTTAGCATTATTAATATTAAACACATAATATACCGTTTTACCTCGTACATTGCTGCTGTAGCTCCCGGACCGGTTTCGGGTGTCACCCATCTTCAACACGAACTGATCTAATGAATCCTACCTATCTGATTATATATGTCATATATATATAGCTCTCGGACCGGTTTCGGGTGTCACCCATCTTCAACGCGAACTGATCTAATAAATCCTACCTATCTGATTATATATGTCATATATATATAGCTCTCGGACCGGTTTCGGGTGTCACCCATCTTCAACGCGAACTGATCTAATAAATCCTACCTATCTGATTATATATGTCATATATATATATAGCTCTCGGACCTGTTTCGGGTGTCACCCATCTTCAACACAAATTGTTCTAATGAATCCTACCTATCTGATTATATATGTCATATATATCATATATAATCAGATAGGTAGGATATGAATGGGATATGAATCCTACCTATCTGATTATATATGTCATATATATCATATATAATCAGATAGGTAGGATTCATTAGATCAGTTCGTGTTGAAGATGGGTGACACCCGAAACCGGTCCGAGAGCTACGGTAGCAATGTATGAGGTAAGACGGTATATTATGTGTTTAATATTAATTTATAAAACTACTTAACGTCGAGAGTAGTTTTATGATTTCCAATAAGATAGAATATTACAGTCATTACCGGGAGCCAGCTATTAACAGCTCCGTCTAACATTCAACTACCACTTATCTGGTAAGGTAGAAAAAAGAATCTCATAACATCCCAGGATGGGTATCCTACTATTTCAAAAAGTTTGTTTTAACCTATCGGATTCATTTTAGTAAAACAGTAAGTCATTTGCGTTATTAGTAAAAGTACTCGTAGATCGTTGAAATTTAACTAATTGAGCCGATTTCTGTGAAAGTGGTATAAGTTGATTTTGACAAAAAAAAAAAGAAAAGAAAAATAGGTAACGATAATAAATGAATACAATTTACTATGAACTCTTTATTTAACAACTTTTTCCACAAGAATTTGTCATATTTTCACTGAATTTTAATAGATTTTTTTGAAAGAAGAAATTGCATTCATTTTTATCGTTAACTAACTTTTTTTTAATGTGTACTTACACCACTTTCAAAGAAAACGGCTCAATTAATGGCAGATCAACTTGGACGAAAAGCTAATGTTAAGCAAATATGAGTCTACGATACGGTTTTTTCTGTAGGAAGTAGTATTTTATATTGACTACCGTACTCGGTTGTTATATTGTTCATTATGACTCACTTACTGATCAGAGTTGGTGGGATTAGAAGGCAATCAGGATTGAATACCTAACGTACTATTAGTGTGAATGTATCCATAGTCCACTCCTAACTAAATCTACTCTGGTGAGGCCCTAAGCCTTAACCGAACATTTGTGCATGGACGATATTTCTGCCAGGAATAAGTACACATGATTTTCTATCCACTCTATCAGAAATCAGTATCGTATCAGTATGGAGTCAAAAAAAAAAAAAAGAAAATCCAGTCCCACCAGACACGAGCCCGATCAAATTAACTTAACTTAATTGCAGACCCGAGCCCCAAAAAACACGAAATTTTATATTTTATTTGTGACGACTAGCAGGTGAGGTTTAGCATTTAAATAGTAATTATTATGTAGCGCCTTCTCTTTTTCAACTAAATTATTTATTTTATAACAAATATTCCTTAGTTCAATATCCATACATCGTTTTCGTATACATGATAAATAAATATTAAAAAAAAAAAAGTCAGTGGGAAAGAAGTCTGGGCACGACCCGAACCCATCAGAACGTAATAATTGGTATTTTGGGCCCGACCCGACACGAATTTCGGACCGGGTCAGACTCGAGCTTATGATCTTACATCTACTGCAATATTCAGAGCTAACAGCAAACAGGTACAACTATACCATAGTTCTGTTTTCTTTTGCATAAGTGAACTATATTTCAGTTTACATTCTTTTTCACTTCAGGTATGAACAAAGTGCGAAAGTAGTGCGTTATCGTCAAAATTTTGACTATAACGACAAATTGTGTGTATGCTTTGCTGAGGTGGTAGCCTGCAACAAGCCGGCCAGCCGCCACTGCTCAGAGTCAAACTGAGCGCTGTGCCAGACACCAGTGGTGAAACTGATTTCGACAGATTAGAATACTGATTAGATAGTGAATAGATTAAGGTCACTATTCACTCTATTTGCATGATAAAGAACTTCAAGTTGAAGATTTAATTGATATTAAGCAGGAAAGGGCCTACGAAAATGCAGATCATGAAGATGTCGAAAAGGATGCAAAACTGAAGGAACTTACAGTTAAAGAACTTGACGAATCCCTTCTTTATTGGTAAAATCTTGAAGGAAAACTTGGAATAGTGGCCCTAATCTACAAAGATCTAAGCAAGTATCACGTGAAATCGATAAAGCTACAAAATAATGTGCGATGAAAAAAAAAAAGAAAAAAAGATCGTTAAACAAAGGACCATTTTAAAATATATTAATAAAGGCTATTTTTTTCTCTTTTAATAGCACAGCAAATAGCTACCTACTTCATACGTATTAAAACTTATGTTATAAAAGAATACAACTTTTTTCGTTTTTGTTTAACATTTTGCTATCCTTGGGATTATATAAATGTTAAATACTTTTGTTTATTGCAATTTTCGGAAAGAGTTGGCATCATAATTAGCATGGGTAATATATAATTATTATTGAGATTTCCGTTATTGCGTTGTTTTCGGCGGTTCAATTAATCGCAATAAGCAGGAATTTGCTGTAATGTCTAAATTAGACATCATATATTATATACACAAGAAGATTGATATTATGTTTACCTACAGTAAAGTTGAATGTAGACCACTCCAAATTTTTTTTGCTAGATAATTCGATTTACATGTAATCTTAATGACAAATGGTAATCACCTCAGAAAAAAAATAACCTTATCACGAAAAATACATTATTGGCAACTAAATAAATAAATTGATATTACAAGAAACGGGTTCTCGCGTAGCTATTTAAATCTATTTTACCTTGTTCATAGTTTAGCGTGCTCTGTTTAAGTCTACATCTATCTTCCAATGATTTAACTTCAGGGAGTTACACTTGAAGATAGATGGAGTCGGACGCGAAACAAAACAGACAACAAACAAGTTGAAAGGGGCTAAAATAGTTATGTCTGCAAACATCTATTCTACGAACAACCTCATTTATCTTTTCGATTCAGTTTATTAAACACTTTGTATTTGCTTACTGTAGTTATGAGTTCATTTCCATTTCAGACATTAACTGTAAAATGTTATTACATATATATAATATATTATAACAGAAAACTGGACTTTTGTTAAGTTTAAATATTAATAAGTCATTGATTGTTGAGTCAATGTCGACACTTAGTTTTAGTCTTATCTGTAATGTATTTCTTCGTTCTTGCAAAAAAAAAAAATCATTAAGAACGAATATAATTTTGATGTATGACGTGAAATTACAGCATTACATATGTTTTATATTAGAAATAGGTAAAACCGTCATACCTCGTAAGAAGATCCTGGAGTTGGAGCGCTTTCGGACGTTGTCCATCTTCGATCGCAACAAACCTACTGAGCTGTTATATAGGGGGTTGGTTATCTGTTAAGTCCACTGCTATCCTGATATTATTATTTTGATTTTAATTAGTTATTTTGATTTTTTTTGGTTTTTAGCTATTATCTAGTTTGGGTTTTTTTATTTTTTAATTTTTTCCTGACTGTCCAGTCGTCTTTTTATTTTTATTAGTGATTTACATAAAATATCGGATTGGTAATTTATTTGTTCATTTATTAATTTACCCGTATTTTTATGTTTATATATTTCTATTTGTTATGTTATGTTGAGTCTCTGTCTTTTCTGTCCTGTCTGTTGTAAGTCCATTGTGTTTTCTAAGCTGTCAGGTGTATGTCCGTGTTCAGTCAGGTGGTTTGCAAAATTTGATTTATTTGTATTATTTAAATAGTCCTCAAGATGTTCTTTAAATCTTATTTTTAGGGTTCTTCCAGTCTGTCCAATAATATCAGGATACCAGTGGACTTAACAGATAACCAACCCCCTATATAACAGCTCAGTAGGTTTGTTAGATGGACAACGTCCGAAAGCGCTCCAACTCCAGGATCATCTTACGAGGTATGACGGTTTTACCTATTTCTAATATAAGTCATACCAACCTCAGTGGTATTAACAATATGCATGTATTACATATGTTACTGGATTGCTCTAACATTGCTAAAGAAAGTTTATTTTCAAAACATTCAGCAAAAACAAAGAAAGGCACAGTCGATAAAAAATATTAGAACAAAAATTATAAGATTTTTAACTTTTGATTTTATTCAACATGATTAAAAAATATTATTTTAGAAGTTCTAAATTATTTATTGTTTTCTTTGAGTTTAAATCAAATGTAAAAAAAGAATCCTGCGTGCTTGAAACATATTAATTTTATAAATCATTTTTATGAAGAAATTTGCATTTATTTTCCCCATTTTTTTTTTTTAAAGAAAGAATCCTAATTATTGGCTAAATAATATTTATAATAAATATTTCACGATGAAAAACCCTTAATGTTTAAGTACTAAAGAAATCGAATAACTGAAGTTTTAGAAAATTGAGGGTTTTTTGGGGCAAAGAGTTGTTAGGTTTGGAGATGAAAAGAGTGGGTAGAACTTACAAGTCATCTACCAAGACCCCAATCAAAGAAATTCAACAAACGCTTAATTAGAATTTGGTTTAAACTTCCCTTTCCGCTCGGCTCATCAGTCAGAAATGAAGACAGCTAATATAAAAGCAAAAATAATAAAGCCTTCACTGATTTTAATTTGATTAATCCTACAAAAATTTTGTAAACCTCCACCACTTTTTTTAACAATCCGGTTTTTTTTTTCTCTTTATTTAAACAAAGAACAGTATATATATTCTCAAGGTTTCCATTCTTTAATTTCTTGAAGAGTCTTTAAGAACTGTTTCTAACTTTTTTTTTTAAACTTGTTTCGTGTTTTTTCAGTTTTAAAGTAAAAAAAATGAAGAGAAGATAAGAATAATAATGGCAGATCAATTGATTTTTTCAAAAAAAAAAAAAAAAAAATTGTAGTGGTCTACACTCAACTCTAGTGTAAGTAAACGTATCTACAAGATTATTGATAATTAATTTAGTTCAATGATTTTTTTTAATGTAGCTATGTTCCATTTGCCAATCATAATGAAAATGAAATTATTGTTTTAGAACTTAAATAGAATCAGTCGTACAACTACGAGTAATAATTAAGGTTATCATTAATTATATTATTGTTTGTTTCATAATTATAATTTTGTTTGTTTCAATTATGATAATTGTTTGTTTGCCAATGTCAACACTTATAGAATTTTACTTTTAGTGTTGTTCTATTTGAGGAAAGTGTGGCTCATTCATTATTTGGCTCCCCACTTTAGTAAAGGGTAAGCCAAAATTGAATTTAGAGCAAGTGAATAGATTGGGGTCACTATTAACTTTACTCACTTGATAAAGAACTTGAAGTTGAATATTTAATTAATATTAAGCAGGAAAGGGCGAACGAAAATGATGATCATGTAGATGACGAAAAAATGAAAAAAAAGAAGAAGGAACTTACAGTTAAAGAACTTGAAGACTTCCTTCAAATTGGTGAAATATTGAAGGAAAAGATAGTGAATAGTGACACTAAGGTACAAAAATCTATGCATATTTCACGTGAAATCGATAAAGCAATTTATTCTTACAAACTAATGTGCGATGAAAAAAAAGAAAAAGAAAAAAATGTTACAGGCTCGTGATGATCGGCTTAACGTCCTCCCCAAGAGATGACATCTTAGATTTTTCATCTCCCACGTGAAACAATCGGGGGACAGGATGAGAATCGAACCTAGGATCTACTATTCCAGAGGCGTGGACGCAAGTCACTGGGCTACTCTAGCTCCTCATTTAATCAGAGTATTCAGGAGGACTAATAGTAATAAGTGATGTAATCCCTTAGCATTATTTATGCAATGGTAGAGTTTACAATATTATTATAATAAGTATTATTATTATATATTAGAAATGAGTACGTATATTAAAAAAAGCTATATTTCTGCTTTTTACAGATTTTTTTTTACCGATGTTTAGATCTACAATATTATATCGGTTGCTGAAATGCTAATAAGGTGCTACTAATTGTGTTTCATGTTTTGTGTTGCGTGTAATTCACAGGAGGAAACCAACCACATTACGGTGTTAATAGTTTCCATTAGTCGATTTAATCTTAGCTAATCTTAGGCACTGTTGAATCCATTATCAACAATAATATTTGTGCAACAAACACAAAGATAATAACTTTAAATGAATTCACTTAAGGAATCAAAGTATGAATTATTTTGAAAAAATCTGGAGTGGCCTACACTCTACTTTACTATAAGTAACTTAATGTCAAATTTCTTGAGTATATAAAACATAACGTCTCATTTAAGCATAACGTAAACATCTAAATGGGATATAATTATTAGCCTGTCATTCCTGAGGTAGTACAGATAGTGATTGAAGGACATATCAATTTATAAGCTTATTTTTGTACATCACAAATAATTTATTATTTGCAAATAATTTCATTAGTATAACTACAGCAGTAATAACATTTTTGAAAAACCAAAGTGAACATTTCTTGAAACGAAATAGTATCCTACAAGAGAACATGGCTATTGTTCAAATAGCCAGTAGATTTCTTACATCGTTTACTTGACATCCTTCTACATTGAATATTAATGTAAAATTTTCAAATTTGAAACAGTAAAATACTCTTTTTTTCTCTGAAAAACTTCTTAAACAGCGAAGAAAATGTTGTTTTAAGGTGATTTGTTAATTAAAGATGTACGATAATTACAGTTACTAATCTCTAAACGAAAGATTTCAATTTTGAATTATCTTTTACATTTTTGGTTTTTAACAGAATTATTATACTGGGAATTTTATGGCTTCTTAGTATTTAATAAGATCATTTTCCTTCCCCTTTGTCAAATAACATATATATGAATTTTTTTTTAATGAGTGTTATCATTTACCTGCACAATATTATTCCTCTTACATCTCTTATAAGTCAATAATATATTTTCATTTTTCCATTAGAAACATCAATTTTATCTCAGTGGATTCGCTCAAAAAATTTCTAAGTCAATGTAAACAATGTAAAAAAATACAAAAAATTCGACAAGTATAGCAGGTGATCTCTTAGTCTAGAATAAACAAACAGTTTTTATATCGTTATTGCTCTTTCCCGTAATTGAAACTTCATGAATTTTTTTTGTGAATTGCTAATTTTTTTTTTCATTTTTGGTCAAATTTTCATTATTTTTTAACGAGCCGTTTAGCGTCAAAAAATCATTTTCTGAAAACACAAATCGTACTGTAACGCCCCTTTAGCGAAAGTAATTTCAAAAAAAAATATCTCAACTCATTCGCCATATAATGTTCTATTTGTAGGCATAGTTTCATTCTTGTCCGTCAAACAGTATGGCTTGTATCGCTCTCACAAGGTTTGAGATTGAATTATAAGTCAAAATTTTTACATTTTATTGAAAAAAAATATTTCCTGTTGTCTTAAAATTCTGAATATATTTTTCGTTTGTTGCATTTGTAACTTCAAAGATAATGTCAAAATTTCAAAACTCTAGGGTTATCAGTTTAGGAGAAATAAATGTTTAAAAAAAAACGGTTTTTGGCAAAAAAAGTGACTTTCCCATCATGCATAATTCTTCCCAAACAATAGGGATCTTCGTCTTTATGGGACCCATTTTTGTGTAAAATATCAACTTGATCCATCAAAGATTCTGGACCGTAGCGTGGTAACAAGCAATGCTAACACACGCACCCACCCACGCACCCACCCACCCACCCACCCACCCACACACACACAGACATCATCGTAAAAACGTCATAAAACGACTTCTGGTACCTCAAAACATGTAATTCCGTCAAAATCTCGAGATCGAATTTTTTCACGATCACTATACTTTACTTATAGTAAAGTAAAAATAGTTGAAACAAATTTTGAATTTTGTGTTCCATGAAGTGGATATATATATATTAAAAAAACAGAAAGAAAACCCTTTGTGAGTGGTCTGGAGAGTATTATACTGACACAATCACACAGTGACTTAAACTTCACCAATGCTATGGGATTAATTTACTGGTGTTTATTCTTTGAAGGTCTCAAACTCAAAGGGTTGTCAGGAATGGATTTTTTCTACATGGTTGAATTCAACATTCGTTGCATTCGATACGTTAAACCAGGGGTGTTAAACTAATTGTGGTCTGGGGGCCGAATACAGCTTAGTTTCACCTCAAGCGGGCCGGGCCAGCAAAGTAATTACAAAATTACATAGAACTAACAATAAGCTACCTTTTTCTGTGTATCTGTCACTAATACTAATAATTAGTGCAAAGAGAAAATAAATCAACTATAAAAATCTTTATTAATATCAACATTCTGTATCCATTATTATCCTTTTTGACAGAGATATTTCGCTGGTTAAGGTGCGAGAACAAAGGAAAAGTGGATAATACAGAGCATACTAAAACACTGGTGGATAATATAAGAACTGCAGGTTTTTAACGAAATTAGAGTAAACTGATTTATTTTTTTAATAATGCAGACTCTTCCCCCGGGCCGGATGTAACCCCCAGGTGGGCCTATTCCGGCCCACGGGCCGTATGTTTGACACCTGTGCGTTAAATAATGGTAAGTTTAAATATAATAAAGAACTTGCACATAATCTCGTCTGGTAAGATGGTTTTTCACATTGAACGGGAATTACCAAATATTTAAATCCATCCAAACAGGTCTAACAGAAATGTGGTTAGGGTAGGTTGCAGTGGCAGTCTCATACATAGGTCCTTATCTCACGTTAGCCCTTTGTGATACCAAATAATGAACATCTACTATATTCGTAGTTATAAATTTCGACTAAATCAAGTTATTTAGAGTAGGGATCTTTAACAAGTACCTTTAACATCGTACCGGCTCAGGAATGAAGGTTTAACATCCTCTCCGAGGAAGACAGACAGGTGGTTAACTATCTACCTCATTTCAGGACAAAATCTTTATTTTTAATATTTAGGAACACGTTAAAGAGGAAATTCTACAGGGAAGGAAGTAGTGCGGTTAAAACCAGGTCTAAACTTAAAGGGGATAAGGCTGTTTCAAGTGGTGAGAGATTTTTTATGAATTGAAATTAGCTAGAAAATATGAAAAACTGCTTAAAAGAAAGGTACGTTTGATTAAGGCAATTCAGTTTAACAAAATTACACAATTAATATATATATATATATATATATATATATTAACCAGAGTTTTGCTGAAATAATTCACCAACTGAATCAAGACGAATTGAAATTAGCTAGAAAATATGAAAAACTGCTTAAAAGAAAGGTATGTTTGATTAAGGCAATTCAGTTTAACACAATTTGTATAAAAGAAGGTCTCCTCCCTATTTATACTCATATATGTATATATATATATATTATATACATTATTAGTCGTCACTTGACTTCGGAGCGACTCACATCCTTCTATCTGATGACGATAAAGTCGAAATATAGCAGTCAGTTACGGTGATCTCTCTTACGTGCGTTCTTTCTGTGATTTTAGTTTATTCAGTTCGAGGAATCGTTTTGTTAAATCACTTGAGTGTGTGTGTATGCTTATAAAAGTTACTAATTTAATCCACCTACTTATGTATTCAGTGAATGTTAATGTTTTACATTTTCTTAATGGCAGTATGCATTTTAAATAGATTAATGTTATATAATATTGTAATTCCGGGAAGTCACCTAAACATTCTGAAATTAATAGCAGTCCAACCACGAACATAATGAAGTTGATAATAAAACAATGTATTGAATTTAAATATTCGTCTATATTATAATAATAAGAAAATGTAAATTTCTTTTTACTGCGAGGATATCTACAGATATAGGCGAGACGTCAAATAAAGATGTTAAGATTTATATGAACCGCAACAAGCATGGAAGATATGGAGGAGATACTGTTGTTAATATTATACTGAGCATTTTCAATAATATTATTGAAAATAATTAATACCTTGTTATTGAAGTTTTCAATATTATTTGAATAAATTGATGTAGAAATAAACTATTTTTAACAAAGAAAGTTTTAATTTATGTAAAATAACAATGATGAACTCATTGGTGTACCGAGTTGAGAAGTTTTCAGTAAATTAGATTCAACATACTTGAAGGTTTCGCTTTCTATCTAAAATCAACTTAGGAAACAAGTTTCTTTTTGGTAAAAGAAGCGAGGTCAAATAATTTGGAGGCAAAGTGCCGCAGGGTAGGCGATTGCCTTGTTTAACAGGCAAACCCTATTAGCCTAAAAGAAACCTCCCTCCTAGCTGACGGCCTCTAAGAAATTAGGTAGTGCCTTGGTTTACGACACCAAACTGCAATGATATTTTGAATTAAATGTTTACTTTTTACTACTATGGTGTAATAAAAGTAAAATAAATATCGCCTCTATTTTCAGGACAGTCTAAAAATAGCTCTTAAATGATTATTTCTTAGGATGAGTCAGAACAATTACTTTAATTCTTTCTAGCACTTAAGTAATAGTTTTCCGAACTCAGTTCAGTTCTTTTTTAGTAATTAATTAAATTTATTAAATCATGTTATATTTTTGCAATGAAATTGAATGTAGCATTTGAATGTCATTCATAATTTACAATCATAAATATCTGGAGTGGTCTACACTCAACAATACAGTTTTAATTAATTGATTCATTATAAGTTAGCTAAGGGACCAGAGTAGCTCAGTGACAACATGCCCACCTCTGGACTAGTAGATGCAGGGTTCAATACCTATTCTGGCCCTCGATTTATGTGCGAGGTGAATAAATATGAACAGGTCATCCGTGAATAAGTGAATAAATCTGTGGTCAAAGAGAACGAGAAGCTAAAGAAAGAGACGTTAAAGATCCGTACTCTAAATACACTTAAGCTAGGCAAATTGTAGGACTCCCAATGTAGAATATTCATTGTGTGGTATCAAAGAGGGCCAATGTTTGGCATATCTGTGTTCCTTGTAGGACTGGCACTACAATCTAACTAACCTATAATGTGACTCCAAACATTTTCAATGATAATAACTAACCTAACCTATAACGTGACAGCTAACATTTTCAATGACGATGACTAACCTAACCTATAATGTGACTGCTAATATTTTACGATGGCTATGACTAACCTAACCTATAATGTGACTGCAAACATTTACAGCCGTCGGCCACGAACCTGTACGATGTTAAAGATCCGTACTCTAAATACACTTAAGCTAGGCAAAATATAGGACTCCCAATGTAGAATGCTCATTGTGTGGTATCAAAGAGGGCCAATGTCTGGCATATCTGTGTTCCTTGTAGGACTGGCACTGCAACCTAACTAACCTATAATGTGACTCCTAACATTTTCATTCATAATGACTAACCTAACCTATAATGTGACAGCTAACATTTTCAATGACGATGACTAACCTAACCTATAATGTGACTGCAAACATTTACAGCCGTCGGCCACGAACCTGTACGATGTTAAAGATCCGTACTCTAAATACACTTAAGCTAGGCAAAATATAGGACTCCCAATGTAGAATGCTCATTGTGTGGTATCAAAGGGCTACTGACCCATACAGCCGCCAATAGCTGTTCAGTAGGACTTAGGTCCGGAGTTCCACCCGAGAGCTCTTAAAATACTGTCGGTACCACGGGGATGAGGCTCCAAGCCCATGAGTGATTTTCAAATTTTATTTTAATTATTTTATAATTTTCAATTATCTATCTGTCACTTTCAGTTTGTCACTCATGCCTCGTCATGCGGTCGGACTCGTGGTGGCTATGGTTCCTTACTCAGGTAGAGTAGACACAAATGATCTTATGTGATGTGTCGCTGTGTGAGAAGCAGTATCTTCTCGGGTGGGTGTCTGCATAACACCAAGGAGGAGCTAGACCTCCGGCCCTCACCAGTGGGTGGGAGCATTTATTGGCAAAATGCTCCTAAACTGGTACTCATTCTTAATGAGCCCTGGCCCGGGGGAAAGGGTAATTCCCTCCTTGGAGGGGGACAACCAAATCCACAAGGATAAGGGTAGTCCTTAAACTGTCAGCGTGTAGGTGCTGGTCAGACAATTGTGTGGTATCAAAGAGGGCCAATGTTTGGCATATCTGTGTTCCTTGTAGGACTGGCACTGCAACCTAACTAACCTATAATGTGACTCCTAACATTTTCAATGATAATGACTAACCTAACCTATAACGTGACAGCTAACATTTTCAATGACGATGACTAACCTAACCTATAATGTGACTGCTAATATTTTACAATGGCTATGACTAACCTAACCTATAATGTGACTGCAAAACATTATCAATGACGATGACTAACCTAACCTATAATATGACTCCTTACATTTTACAATGATGATGTATATTTAGATCATATATATAACCTAACCTATAATGTGACTGTTTACATTTTCAATGACTATGACCAACCTAACCTATATTATGACTATTAAATATGAGCAATGACGATGAAAATGTAATTGTGTAGATAATTATTAAACGATTCGAACTATAATATTTGCGGTCTATTGACGGTCTTTAACAATGGAAAGAACATTAATACACTAATTTAAGTTTGTGATTTAGTAAATAAAATTACCAATAATAGATTCAGTTAAGAAACCATAACTAATAAGTTATATTTGTAACACTCAATTAACGGTGGTATAAATCTGACTATAATGTAACAGAAATGAACTAAGCCACTTCGTAGTATATTAATGGGTGAATTAAGGCAATATATTATATATACACAATTTATAGATTATATAGCCACTATGCCATGATTATCATTTGAAAAAGATATTACGCAAACATATTAAATTAACTGCAAATATTACATATAATTACATCAATTACTTTTGAATTGCTTAGCAATTTATTTCAAATGATGCAAGTGGATATGTAATTTTTTTTGTAATTATTATCTTAAAACATGTACTATTTCAATTGAATTTAGCTATTAGTTTTCATTATAGAATAAAAAAGCGGTTTAATTTCAATAAATTACTTATATCAAACTGTGATATTTTAATAGCACTAGTTCAACACCCGTTGCTTCGCCGACGGATATAATAACTATTTTATACTAATATATATAGTTCAATGTAGAAAAAGAAACATAGAAAAATCAAAAGCACACACTTACAGTCTCTAATTTTCGGTTTGAACCGTCTTCAGGAGATATAAGAGAGGGAAACCAAGCTCAAAAATTAGAGACTGTAAGTGTGTGCTCTTGATTTCTCTATGTTTCTTTTTCTACATTTAACTATATTTGTCCGTTTCGGTTCGTATTTCCAACGAAAAAGTATATATATATATATATATATATATATAATTAAAAGAAACGGTCCAGCGGACTTTTTTAAATAAAATAAATTCAAAACGAAGGAAACACACAGAAAGACACAGACATAACTCACATCGATATTTCGACCATCGTCGTCATCAGGAAGTGTGAAGAGCGAAGAGCGAAGAGTCCCGCAGGAAGACAGGGCTGCGATCCCTGCGGAACTCTTCGCTCTTCGCTCTTCACACCTCCTGATGACGACGATGGTCGAAATATCGATGTGAGTTATGTCTGTGTCTTTCTGTGTGTTTCCTTCGCTTTGAATTTATTATATATATATATATGAATCAAAATGAAATTATATATAATAATTGACCATTATTTAGGGGATGAGAAGAGGTATTTTTATACAAATTTACATTAACGAAAAGAAGCATTATGGTATGTTTTATGATTCCATAGAATGTAATTGGTAAACCAGATATATACATAGTAAGTATATTTAGCAAAATAAAAATAATTTAAAGGTAAACAAATTATTTATTTTATCATGTAAATAAATAAAACATCAATTCAAGGTATATCACAATATTTAAAACAAACAAACTTGTAAACTGAAATGTTCAATTTATTTACCCAACATAAAATAACATTAATGGATGGAATGTGTCTTTATAATATTACCTTAGGATATTTGTATTTTATCTGACAGTTGTGTTCAAGTTTGTTACTAAAATTATTTATTTTTAAACTCGAATGTGGTAGTTTATTATATATTTGTTACATTTATTTATAATACATTTTCACAACTGTCATCAGGGAGCACGCAAGCCACTGGGCTTCCTGGCTCCATGCCTTTAGTTTATTACCAGTGTTTATATTACACAAATATTAAATTAAAAAATTGTTTTGTTACATTTATATATAATACATTTGTACTACTGTCATCGGCGAGCACACAAGACATTTGCTACCCTGGCTCCAATTTTGGGAATGTAGTGATAATTTTATTTTATTTAATATTATTCAGGTAATAATACATATACATTTAATTTCAGATCTTTACCTCTAGAGAAAATGGGTAAACAAACAAATAAACAAACTCACGAACTTTATATATAAAGATATGATAAAGAAATAAGAATATGCATTTAGTATATTAGTTTAAATCCGTCCAAATTGATTTATTTCATAAAGTAAAGTCATAATGGAAAGTTAAACAAATGTGAAAAGCATGAGCAAGTGGGGTTTCTACTTTATAGCGATGATGAAGAAAAGTTTTTCCAATGCTGGAGGCTATTCGTCAGTGTGCTGCCAAATGCCTTGTTACCCAGACCAGGTATTGAATAAAACAAAGTTAAAGTAAACATATTTTTACTTGCCTCCACCCTTTATATGAAATATATTGATATAGAAGTATTGAACATGGGTCAAAATTTCAATATCGAGTATTCAATACTTTTACATGTTTTCAGTTCAATAAAATAGGTTTGCCAAATTGATGTCTATGTGCGTGTGTATGTGTGACTGTGCAGGATACTCGTATCTTAGAAATCAAAAGAATTGTAATCACAAATTTCATATCGAAGATTGTTAAAACTGAGATGGAAATAAAAATTTATGATGCTGTCCATCACATTTAATAATAAGGATAAAATTACTATTAGTTTAGTATATTTTATTGCTTTTGTCCAATAACTGTAATTTTTAGTAAAACACCTTTAAAGATTAGATTTTCCTTATTCCAGAACACTTTTCGATACTTCTAACTCTGAAGGGGTAATTTATTTGTACCCTGTACATATTAAATGTCAGTGAAAAAGTGGGATCTCAACGATTTCAATGAAAAACGTACAAACAAATTTCTCCTATATTTAATTTTTTTTGGGGGGTAGTTTAAGAGAAAATTTATCTATACTTTTTTCATTAAAAGCGATGAGATTATAGCTTTCTAGCAGGCAATAAATAATCAAGGTGAGAAGAAATGATCCCTCAGAGTCAGAGGTTTAGAAAAGTAGCCTGAAATAAGAATAATCTAACTTTCCAAAGAAATTGATACGGTTGTTACACAAACGACAATGAAATATATGAATTTATCCTAATTGATAAATCAGATAGACAGACGTCAAAGAGTTTTGTTTTGTTGGATAATAAGTTAGCAAAGTAACGTGATATATTTCTTACCAGCGCTCCTGGTGAGAAATGAGAAAAGCTTGGTTTACGTTTATGCATAAGCGTTGTTATGTATATCTGATATTAGTGGCTGATGTATTAGAATTCATACTATGCATATTCTATTAGTATTCATAGTTATTGTTTACATTGGTAATTTATATATCAATGGCAGAGTTATAGGTAAGAATATATTCATTTTTATAAGGACGTTGGGTTAATTTTTGAAAATACTATTTATGGTGAGGTAAATGCAATTCGTCTGGTGTATCACCGCATGCATAAAATCTGTGATTGGTGGTGAAGCGAGCGTGAATACTTACGTATTTCGTTGAAGTAGAAGGGGAATTCGCCGGGGATGGAACAGTTGAGTCGCGCTTTGAGGTAAGTGGCCCAGTTCTGACTGAGGATGTTCTTCCCACCAGTGTCTCGCTTGCAGACCCTCGCCACTCGCGAAAACACGCTCTTGCCACAGTTGATATACTCCACGGCTGTTTCTCGGAAGAAAAACAGCACGTATTGACCTATGTCGTAGGAGCCCACGAAGTCAGGTTCTGCAAACAAAATTGTGTTTATAATTAAAGTATAGATTAAATAAAAGAATATGATCATAACAATATATGGTTTGAAGTAATCAGGAAAATATAAGAAAAGCTGTTTGAAGTGAATGACTTCGATTGATTTCTAATTCTCAGCCTTGGCGATTTAGAAGTAGTAATACCACAGAATTTAAATTAATGGTAATTAAGGCCACTATTCACAATTATTAAAAAACAAAACAAAAATATTATCTGTGTACAAAATGTTAAATTATAGAAGTTTGTATTGATTTATGAAGTATTTATCTTCCAAGCGAACGCTGCATGGAACAGATTTGATTTATGTCAGCAATGCAAAGTCTTGCAGTCCAAAAGGGCTACGGACTCTACAGATGATGTTCAGCTGTGTCCTGGCACTCTGAGGAAGGTGCGGAGGAGGCCAAGCCAATACGGCGCGTGTGTCATAGTCATAGCCAGAACCGAATTAAATGTGGTCTCAACGACGCCCGCTGCCTAGTCAGGGTACTGAATCATGGGGTGTCCCAAGTGGAAAATCAGACACAGGGAATTAAGGAAAAGTAAGAATTTTGAAAATAGCTAAAATCAATCAAATTTTTAAAATTATCCTATTCTTAAAACTCTAATATTATGATTTTTAGTTAGTTATGTAAATATTTTCATGGGAAATGATTTGCTCATATTAACAGTTAAAAAAAAAAGGTGGAGGGGAAATATATGATTGAGACGGGTTACTTGCTGTTATGTCTAGAACGTTGGTCTCCCTTTCTCTTTTCTTCTGAAGACGGATTGTTCAAAAATTTGAGTTTGTTAGTATGTTAACTCTGTGTGTTACTCTTCTTCGATTCTGAACTCGTATTTTGTACAGTTTGGATCGTCTCTCCGATTTCATAATAAAATATATATATATATATATATATATATATATATTATATATATATATATATTATTTAAAATTGTTATCATTGTAATAGTTGAAGTGTGGTTTTTGATAAGAGAAAAAAGAGACTTATTGACGTAATTGACTAATTATTAACAAACAAATTAAACCAAAATGAAAAAGATTAATTAAATTTCTTTCTAGGTCGGTTATCAAAAATTAAATTAAATGACTGCTAGTTGTCTTAACTGGTTGTTACTGATTGTTATCGCCAAGAAAATTCACTAATATAATCAAATTTTGCAAATAATAATGCACAATTATACAGAAGGTAATGGGCATTACCTAACGGAAATTTTAAGTATCAATTTATTAATAGATTAGAGTATTGTCTGATATGATGAGTGCAATGGAAGTCATTATTTAAACTACAGACAATAGCTTGCGATAAAGAAATGAAAATATGGTTCAGAATTAATAATTGGAGTACTGCTGCAATTAAAGAAATAGCTAAAATAATTAGTTGAGAAGTGAATAGGATTTTTGATGAGAAGAACTGAAGCGAGGATGAGAAGAAATTGAACAGAAGAAAGAGGACAGAAGTGAATTATGTAAAGAAATCAGAGAGGGTGTGTGTGAGGCGTGGGATTAAGAGTTAATAGGCGATGGAGGGGAAAGGACTGGAAGAGGAAAAGGAGAGGTCCCGAATTACTCCTCTAATTAGGCCTTTTGTCCTGTCGAAACAAGACATAGTTATCAACGACGCCTCGGCTGATAATCGGCGAAGGAGAACAATACGGAGGAGAGAGAACAAAAGAGGGGCAACGCTAATGCACTCCCAACGGCATATGGCCAACCAATCAGATTCGTCTTTCTTTAAATCGAAAAGAAAAAGAAGAAAAAATGTTAACCTTTTGGAAATGATATTAGAGGGCAGGGTTTAGGCTGAAGTTGGAGAGAAGGGTATGTAATCAGGGTAGGAAAAGCGATTTGGAATTGGCTAGCTTAGACAGAGCGCATCAAATCGTAATTCTACCGAAGAGCAGATGTCCGAAGGATGAGGGGATGATCAATGACCTCCACTGCACCATCTGCAAACAGCTTCGTCACGCTTTCAATCCATTCTTAACAGCGTTAAATATATTCTCTTCATATGCACTCATTTAATAACATTAACTGCCCAAGTAACACCTTGAAGCCGGTTCTTTTATTTGGTATTCAGTTCGACAAGTAGAGTCTAGCAGACAGAAAATAATGATAATAATAATAATAATGAAACAATTATTTAATAATGCAAAATAATTAATTTTTTTGCTAATGCATATATAAATCTATACATATAAAAATGAATGAGTGTCCGTCTGTACTCGATAGATTCAAAAACCATACATCCAATCGCCGTGAAAATTTGGGAAATTATTAGGTATATCCCCGGGAAGGTTATATATTTTTTTTTTAAAATCAGAGTTGTGGTTCAGGTGCTCCCGAACAAATTATGAAAACTGAAATTTTGTTTTGGAAAAATGAATCACCTGCCTTACTGGTCCAATATGTTTGCATTTATTTACATTGTTTTCATTGACTTGGAGAGTTTTTAAGTGAAATAAAATTGCTATTTAGAGGTTTATTTAAAAAAAAAATTTAAATGTTCTAATGAGTTAAGATAATTTGTTAGAACAATAAAATTGTTAAATGTAAATAATTAACCCCAACCAAACACATATTTTCCGATGCATTCCTTGCTGTAATGGATAGTTGTCGAACTAGTGTTTGACGAATGAAACAAAACATAAGTTCCATCATCCTTCTACGAAATATAAATCCACTACGACTATGCAATGGAACTAGGCTATCAGTAAAAAAAATAATAACATAATTGAGACAATAATTTTAAATGAAAAACACCAAGGGGAACATGTACTACCACATGTACATGTACATGTACTACTACGCATTCCTATGATACCAACGGATACATCATTTGAATTCAAACATCTGCAGTTTCCTGTACGCCTAGTCTTTGCAATGACCATTAACAAGGACAATCATTGATGATTAAATTTGGATAAATTTGGATTAAATAATTAATAAATGGATTAAATTTGATAAATCCATGCTCTTCACATGGAAAGCTGTACGTTGGGTATTCACGTGTTGGAAATTACTTAGTAATTTGTTCTAAGTAGAAATGTACATGACATGTTTGCTAAAAAAAGCTAAAGGTAACACGACATTCACTAACAGTTTGCGGCACAAAGTTCACAGGGTCAGCTAGTTACTCATAATTGAAGCATTAAGAAGTATTTCTATTTGACTCAACTCGTAGAACCATGAGCTTTCACTTTCAGTGATTCTATAGTTAAGTCTCTCATTTGCTATTTGATACCTATTTTAGATATGGCACATTGCAATATTGTTTTTAATTTGTTAATAAATTGCCGTAAACATTGTATTTTTCTCTTTCATTAGTTTACTCCTTTTTAGATTGCATTTATCTTATTAAAATGTACCCTAATATTGTTCATGAATAAAAAATAGTACATTATTAATAAAAAAAAAGTATATGGGTATAGGTTAAGTTAGGTTACAGTGAGTCTCACAGGAGAACACATATAGCCCGAACATCGGCCTGTTCTGTTACCACACAATTGGGAGTTCTAAATTTTGCCTAACTCAAGTATATTTAGAGAATCTATAAGGAGTACTTGACGTTGTTAAGGCTCAGGGGACTGCTTACTTAACGCCCTCTCCGAGGGATGTCCTGCTCACATTTATTCACCTCGCGTGAGTCCGAGAGTGGGCATTGAACTCTGCATCTACCAGAGGTGAGCACCTGACCTCTGGGCTAACCTAGCCCACTATATGGGATCAAAGAAGAATTGTGTCTGCTAAATGGCAGAAAAATCGGTAAGCCATGTCCTGGAGACATATGAATCGTACAGCAGGAAGCGTTAAGGAAACTGGGATGGTAGTAAGCGAAATCCACAGCCAATCTTTCACTAGAAAATTAAAATAAATGTTTCTTGGGTTTTGTGACTAACAGAGAAAGATATTGGCCCAGACACCAAAGCACCATGTTAATTTCATATGAAACCATAAAATGAAGAACCCACCTAACAAGTATCAGTGTTGATATTTTTATGTACGCACATTACCGACTTATGGTGCCATTGGGTGAATTAATCAGTCACATGCGCGATGTAGTATCATGTTGCCCGCCTAAAGGGAAACACACAAATACGTCGGCTTGATTTGATAGATCTGCAATGACTGGAAAGTTCAGCAGCGCAATGATCAAAACAGGTCTAAGAAGAATAAAGAAATGGAAAATATATGTATTCAGTTATTATATTAATATAGATATATTATAATATATAAATATAATGCAAAAACGAATGGTTGTACTAGTAATTATTTTTATTTTGCTAAGTTTTACTTGAAAAGTGTCAGTCAATCTAAAATAATTGTTTCCGACTGTTGTGAAAACAAAAGAACATCTGCCTCCTTCTGCTTTGCAGAATTATTATAATCACCAGATTTATTATATATAATTATTATAACATTATAAATATTATTATCACTCATTACTACTCATTTTTGCCATAGAACAAATCTAGCTTATTAAAAGATGCCAGTAAGCCAAATTCTTCATATGTCTCTGTCACTTAGCGGATTATTGTAGTAACAGCGATTGCTATATTCTTGTAGATGAGTTTAACTCTTTAAGAGCACCATTTAGAAGTTTTTTATCTTTTACAAAAATATATAAGGTCACTTTCTATTTTAATGACATGTATTTTGATTGATCATAGGTTGTTCCCATATATACATATATATCAATGATCAAACCACAATAAGAAAATGGGAAAGCAAGACTAAGATCTTTCAATCGTAACAAGCGGTCTTCGTCAGAGTCAAAAACCCAACTGAAAAAAAAAACAAAAACAGTTGGGTTTTTGACTCTTACGAAGACCGCTTGTTACGGTTGAAAGATCTTAGTCTTGTTTTCCCATTTCTTATTGTGGTTTGATCATTGATTGTTATTTCACGTGTTTATGTGAAATCGTTTTATGCATATAATATATATATATATATATAAAGGGAAAGAAAAAAGGATTTGAAAGTTAGATTATTACAGGAAATAACAATATTCGTCTTTGTTGAAGATATAAATATTTTTTTACTTTCACTGGCAACTATTAAATCCTTAACATGCATTCAATGCCTCTAATTTCATTATTATTGTAATTATTACTTCTCTGGTAGGCTCAATTTTGCTGAACTGAATACCAAATAAAGGATAGATAGGTGTTGGTAGTTTGAAAAACACTGTTCTCGTTCTTTAGGCTCCAGTAACAATTGACATCTTATGGTTTCGAGTTTCGTCAATTATTGTTTGGAGAGATGGCTCCAACAGATACCCAAGCCGCTGCACTTAAGGTGCTTCTTAAAGTGAACACTCCTATTGTTAGTATACAATTCATATACGCCTTCTGTTTATCATTATTCCGTAAGGCTCTATCAATATACGCTCAACCCTTTTTATTTGTTAACATTCTCCCTTCAAAAACTTTTATTATTAAGTATTTACTTAAATAATGCATTGGGATATATTTTTCTATTTTCTTTCAATAAATGAAATTTTGATTGATTACCAAAAAAAAAGTGTTTATTCCTTTAAAAAAAATACACAGAAAAAAGATTAGGAAGAAAAATTATTAAGGGGGCAATAATAATGTTAGTTCTTGCCGAAGATATAAAGAATTAGTGCAGTTTACACCTGGTGACAATAAAAAAGGCCTTGGTGAAGGGAAGCCTAACGCAGAAGAGGTAACTGGGCTGTAGGAGGGCGCAGTTGAGTGGAAAGCGTATAATCCGATTAAAGGTGAATTTTTTCCACAATGAGGGAGATCACTTTGTGAGCCAGAGCGAAAATCCTAAAGGATTTTGTGTTAATCCTGAGG
Organism: Hermatobates lingyangjiaoensis; assembly: GCA_026182355.1. Lineage (NCBI taxonomy): Eukaryota > Metazoa > Arthropoda > Insecta > Hemiptera > Hermatobatidae > Hermatobates > Hermatobates lingyangjiaoensis. Next base: position 1,051,866 of record JAPFBL010000102.1, on the reverse strand, counting down.
TGAGTTGTGAACCGGACAACGTTTGTGTCTCATCAGGCCACCTCTTTGGCCTCAAATGATCACTCAGGCGTTCTAATACCCTTCGCTGAGCACTAGTAAAACTTACCTTGAATTACCTCAAAACTCCTACAAATACAATATTTCGCTGTAAAAATGGTTGTAGCAATATATTTTTAAAAAATTAAGATTGACGATTGAAAATATAATGTTTTCATGAGTAAATAAATAATATTTTTTTTTAACTGCGGCTATTAACAAACTTAGTAGCATAATAACAGAAAATTGATTCCAAGTTTCTAATGAAGTTTCACATTTAAATGTTTTCATTTTCATAAAAAAAATTGGCTTCATTAATGCCTATTAATGTGTGACATTACTGACTGTGGGTGCATCTCTGTAATTAATATCCTTATAACTGCGTTTTCCCAATACATATTATATTCACTTATGCCACACTTATAGCACCTAATAAACAGAGTCAAAGATGTCCAACAATTCAGTATCAGTGAAAGTAACTCATTTAATCAACAAACTACATAATTAAGATACTTTGGTAAAATTTAATTAATATGATATATAGAATTTAACGTTTTTTAAAATATTTTGATTTCTTCGCTTGCACCTCCAGCTTGCTTGATCTCCCTTTCTTTTCTCTCCTGAAAACTGATTTTGCAAAAATAAGACTTCTGTGTTTCATTATTCGGTGGTTACTTTTCTTCGTATTTGAACTTAGATTTATATATATATTTAAAGATTTCACATACACACGTGAAATAACAATCAATGATCAAACCACAATAATAAATGGGAAAACAAGACTAAGATCTTTCAACCATAACAAGCGGTCTTCGTCAGAGTCAAAAACCCAACTGACTCAGTTTTTGACTCTGACGAAGACCGCTTGTTACGGTGGAAAGATCTTACTCTTTTTTTCCCCATTTCATATTGTGGTTTGATCATTGATTTACATATATACATATGCGTATGTGTGCATGTGTGTAAGATGTGACATGTAAGAGTACCAATTTTAAACTGATTATTCCTAAGACCACAACTTTCTGGTTAATCTATAATTAATAAATATTTAAACCCTCATTCAACTATATATTAATCTATTGTCTGAAACGTTACATTAAAGTCCAATATCAAAATATATTGAAAATTTATTCTTCATAATCAAGTCAAGAAAGAGCAAAAAGTTTATGAATATTTATTTATTCAACAAGTAAAAAAAGGGTAAATATAGATTTCAGCTGAAAAATTTTACTGAACAGAACGCAACTGGCTTTATCAGTCATTGAAATATATATATATATATATATATATATAAGATTTCATATAAACACGTGAAATAACAATCAATGACCAAAACACAATATTTTTTTTAACATATTTATTTACAAATATACAACCACGTATATTCTGCGTAACAGGCATATGTAGTAATAGATTACAAAATAACATGGATGCACATGAGTAAAGAATGGAACCCACTGGTTCAACTTCTCACTTTGTTTTTTTTTTTTTTTAGTATATTATTGTAATAGTAGATCTCTGGGTCATTTTCTCTTGAGTCGTCTTGGGAGATTCTGGGAAGGTGAGGAGGAAGCAAGGATTCGTACAAATGGATTTGGTTGAGAGGAAAGGTTATTGTGAAATGACTTACAACGATCAGAGGCTAGGTTTTGGATGAATGGAATTTTTAGGTCTTTATGGAGGGTGTCGTTTTTGAAGTAATAAGGAGCATTTGTGATAGTGTGGAGGATTTTAGATTGCAATGATTGTATTCTATGAATACTGGAAGGTTTTGCACAACCCCATAGTTCAAGTCCGAAACCTCAATATGAAATGGGAAAACAAAACTAAGATCTTTGAACCGTAACAAGCGATCTTAGTCTGAATTGATCATATATATATATATATATATATATATATATATATATATATATATATATATATTGATAAAAGTATCGACCGTGGAAAACTATAGTTTATCGGGACTCGGTCAGTTCTTCAGGTTCAAATTAACCTCTCATTGCCAACGTTTCGGTCTTTATTTAAAACCTTTTTCATAGGCTCTGTTTTTGTAGGCCTTGAAAAAGGTTTTAAATAAAGACCGAAACGTTGGCAATGAGAGTTTAATTTGAACCTGAGGAACTGACCGAGTCCCGATAAACTATAGTTTTGTATATATATATATATATTATAGCCTAGGACCTTGTATTCAATATAAAGAAAATGTTGATGTACTAGAATAAAGATTTTTGCTTTTATAATTTTATGATTTGTGGAACTGCAATGAACAATGAACCCAGCATGGAGCTGTATCTAGAGTATATTTGATGAACAAATAGTTGTGTCCTTGTGATTGTTGATTGAGTGGTGACATATTGGGACTAAAGCCCTTCTGATAAAGAAAATTAGAAGGTTTGATGATGCTTGATAAGTACTCAAGGTGTGATACTATGTCACCCTCCCTTTCACACCCCTGCCATCTGTTCAACGAAACCGTCCTACTTGTCACGCTGCTAGACTTACAACAGCTCCCCACTACATCATCCCTTATTGCATTCAGACTGTTATGCAGTATACCAGAGCTCTCCAAACTATGGCCTGCGGGCCACATCCAGCCCGACAAACAAATCCCTCTGTGGTTCCCTTGAAAAAAAAAAAAATAATTTCAATTATTCAAATTTGAGGCTGCTTACTAGTGGTGCTAAGCCAGAGTCAGTTTCCCTCTCTCGCGATAGTCTGACACAGAGATACTGATTTTACTAAAATTTTGAAGTTAAAACAACAGTACGATTTGTCACACTAATTTGATTTCATAAAACTAAAGGCAGGAATCTGCATAGTTTTACCCTGATTTTTTCCAACAAGATATGTTTTAATTTTTCCATATTTATACTCTAATATCTAAGGAACTGAAATTACTGGCACTGATTATTTTTTTTTATTTATTCCTTCAGCCCGCATAAATGTGGGAAATATATAATGTGACTCTTTCATTCAAAAGTTTGGAGACTCCTGCAGTATACGAACCAAATATCAGCGTATTAATATTAATTGCAACCAAACAATAGTATTACATTGTTGCGATTCCTTCTTTTAAATAAAACATACAACAACTACTTACCACAGCTTGTAAATTATGAACAATTTCTACATTTAAAAATAGAGTACAAACATAATTCCATAAACTAATATAATATAGTCATCCCCCAGTTATCGTAGTTCATAGGGACCAACACCGCGATAAGTAACTAGTGTCACTCTCTAATTTTTAATATACGTACATTTTTTGTGTTTGTATAATATCAATAAATGTATATGAGTAAATAAACTATACAAGTGCATACGATATTATCAGAGCATTAAAGAATAGTTACAAATATGTAATTAAAATCTTAATGGTATAAATAACATACATAATGTATAAATAATATAAATATGATACTTGTGTGTAACATAGGAAGATACTGTAATTTTGTTTTTAGAACTCTTTTTTTCTTATAACGATTCTGCTGTAAGACAACACTAATATGAAAGACTAAAAGTGTGGTGGTTTGAAAAAACACTAATATGAAAGGCTAAAAGTGTGGTGGTTTGAAAAAAACACAATACACAGACACACACACATACACATTTTTTGCCCCTGAACAATACTGAATGTTAAATACTAAAAGTGTGGACTTGGAAGTAGCAACAGGACAAGACTTTCTGCCCTAGAGCAACACTGAATACGGAAACTCAGTTTGGGTAACATCATGAAACAAATTTCGTTTATATTAAATTAAGTGAAAGATTTTTGCCAATTTATATATATATATATATATATATATAAAGATTTCACATAAACATGTGAAATAACAATCAATGATCAAACCACAATAAGAAATGGGAAAACAAGACTAAGATCTTTCAACCGTAACAAGCGGTCTTCGTTAGAGTAAAAAAAAAAAAAAAAAAAAAACGAAAAAAAGACATTTTTTTCAAATTTTTTGACTCTAACGAAGACCGCTTGTTACGCTTGAAAGGTCTTAGTCTTGTTTTCCCATTTTCAAATTGTGGTTTGATCATTTATATATATATCACAATTAAAAGAAATGGTCCAGCGGACTTTTTTCAAATAAAATAAATTCAAAACGAAGGAAACACACAGAAAGACACAGACATAACTCAAATCGACATTTCGACCATCGTCGTCATCAGGAGGTGTGAAGAGCGAAGAGTCCCGCAGGAAGGCAGGGCGGTGATTATATATGTATATAATTATTTGACGATTGTATTATCTTTGTAATAGAATTTAAAGAAAAAAAAGGCCTTACTAAGAATTTATAAAAGCAATAGATATAAAATCTTGTAGAAATTAGCCGGATTTATTTCTATATAAATATGGCCAATCACATTACGCTGGGCCGTTTAGACGATGCAGTGGTGAATGTGACAGTAGGGGATTGAATTTAGGACTTCTGAGCAGAGAGAGTGTTCGCCCCGAAGCTTTATTCAACAGAAGGTATTGTGTCCTTTAAAGAAGGGACAAGGGCCAAGGGATGGCTCGCAGGCACCATGTTTGCTAGATAAACCTTTTCCCTATATATATACTGGACCAGTTTCAAGCTACCCTTGTTAGTATTCCGTTGCGATTTCCAAACCTTGAATTTACTTAAATGTAACGAAGTATATTGATTCAAATGCAATCAAATTTAATTTCAACATATAAAATAACATAACAAGATTTCACATAAACAGGTGAAATAACAATTAATGATCAAACCACAATATGAAATGGGAAAAAAACGACTAAGGTCTTTCAACCATATAAGCAGCATCTTAGTCTTTTTTTTTCCATTTTATGCTGTGGTTTGATCATAAAATAGCATATAATGAAATGAATATGAAATAATAATATCAAGAAGAATTGATATCACAGTTTCTCTGAAATTAATCTATATCACTGTTATAATATACCAGTATAATAACAAATTCCAGCCTGTGGTCATGTGCTAATTTTTTCAAAAATGAAAACATTCTTGGAAAATGATGAACCATCAGGGTTTCAGAAATATATTTCTGAGACCCTAGCTTTCTATAGCAGAAGTACAATCACCACTTCGAATCAACGAATTGAAAAACCTTTAATCAAACGAGCTTTTCTTAATAATTATTATTGGTTCCCTGTTTAAGCAAATATGTACAATATATATTTAACGACAAATGGATATAAATGAAAAAAAAACCCAATGACTTTCGATTCTGCTAACATGGGATAAAATGGTAATTTCAGTGCAGAGAGGTTGTTTGTAAGAGGTTGTTTATAATAATAATTATTTAATAGAAATATATCCTCTTATTTTAAACGCTTTTTTCTCAGTTATTAACCGGTTTGGAACACATCCATTGCCGAGAGTAACCTGTACGGTCTAACTTCAAATGTTTTCCTTGTAGATTAACAACTTTAGAACTCGTCCATTGTCGAGAGTAATCCGTATGATCTTACCTCAAATGTTTTCGTTATTTTTTAACCGTTTTAGAATTCGTCCATGTTGTTAAGAGTTAGTAACCTGTACTGTCTTATCCCATATGTTTTATTTATATATCAACGGTTTAGGAAAGGTATATTATCGCAAATAACCAGTACAATCTTATTTCGGACTTTCTTTTTATATATTAACTGGTTCAGAACTAAGCAATTCTATTGTCCAGACTAAACTGAGTCTCCCATTCAAAACTTTTACGAATTCCGGATATATCAATGGGTCTCCACACCATCCATTGTCAAAAAGAAACTGACTTTACCATCTTACTTCGTACCTTCTCCTTATAGAACGACCAGTTTCAGAATTCGTTCATTGCCAAGAGAAAACTTCTCAAGAGTAATCTCAGGAAAATTGTATAGCATTTGACTTCATTACCGCAATCGATCCATAATCTTAATATAATCCGAATTGGATATATAATTTAATTAAAAAATAATAAAACCGAATTTTAACTGATTAAATATATTTTCATCAGATTGTTATAGGGGAAGAATCTTTAATAATAAAAGAAAGGGAGAAAGAGTTTGTTTTTCTAGCCGTAGTGTGGCCGAAGAGTCAATCAATTGCCAACAAACTTTAAAAGACAATAGCTTCAGGCAGCCAAAACAAAGTACTTACAAAGGATATCGCGCCTTGTAAGCAGCACTGGCAGCAAGAGTAATTTGACAATTATTATAATTCTAACATTAAATCGACTGACTACAAGTTTACAATTTGGCGTATCCATTAGTTTTAATGTACACTTCTTCTTATTTAAAAGCTTCCTTAGATTGCAAGCCATGCCTAAAAGAATGTCAATCGAAACTACTGAGGAGAAAGAAAATAAGATTAAAACGTGATCGAGAAAGAAAGAAGCGATCGGATGCCAATGAAACACAAGTCCACGATAAAAACCCTCACCGATAAAAACCCCAATCGTAAAAAAACACCGATACTTATATAAAAAAAAACACCCTACCCATATTGAACAAAAACCCCACTCCTCTAAATGTAATTCCATTAATAGAAATAAGGTAAAAAATTACAAATATTATTTAATATAGTGCCATTGGATATGATAATCTCGGGTAGTGATCATTTATATATGTTGGACATTGTTTACAGAATCATGTAGTCTCAAACATTCCGTTTGAAATGAATCCGAAATGTGTTTGCTTGTTATAAACAAAATAACATCCACATTTACTTCTTGGAAATCAAAATATAGTTTTATAGTTGTTTTTTTTTCTATTAAACTAGTTTAAGACACATCACCAGTAAAAATTTGAGCATTCCCTAAATCTTCCATATAAGCCTTTTTGACCTGGCAAGTAAAACAGACTTTACTAACAGGATAGCTTAGTAAAAGACATTTACTGATGACTACGTAGCGGTCAATGTTCTTATATTGACTGCAATAATAGCAACTTGGCCCTAACAAGGCACTACTTCGATTTGACTTTAATTGGTTGAGATTTAATAATTTCGTAACAAAAGTCGATTGATAACAATATCATTAAATATATAATGATTATTAAATATCCGAGATCATGATAAGCATCTTCACTGTACTAGAAAATTGGTTTACATTATTTCATTATACTTCTATTAAGAGAATTTATAATTTATATATCCTAAATATGTTGAGAAGTGGGGGTTTATGTCCGCATCTCAGGAAACACATTCGATGTAAGTTCCTTCCGAATGCAGAAGGGAACTAATAGATGGAAATACTGTTTTACTTACCTGGTTAGAAAGGGCTTTAAAGAAGATTAAAAGAATTGTAAAATCTTGACTGATTCTGTCTTAAACCTTCGTAATAGTAGGAACATGAAAAATTTTAGTTTGTTTTTCATGAAGTACATATTGAAATACAACAGGGAAACCCATTTTGAATTAATTCTAAGCGTAATGTTTGAGACTATGGCTCTGAAAACAATCTTCGTTAGATGTGAATGTTCATTATCCATAATTGTAATAATGGTAGCATTGTAGTAGTGCCGTTAAGCCGTCAGTCCCGAGCCTGTACGATGTCATGCAATTGTTTAAAGTTCCTACTCTAAATACACTTGAGTTAGACAAAATTTACGAGTTCCAATGTCGAATCAATCTTCATTTTGTGGTATCGCAAAGAGCCAATGTGAGTTGTGGGACTACGACTCCAACCTAACCTAACCTTAATGCCCAAATATATCAAATGATGAACCTGATAGCACCAGCAAGTAAGAATGATTCTGCTCCTGCAAATACGAGTATGTTAGTTTAACTATTACTTAAACTCAACTATAACCGTCTGTTACAAACCATATTCCCGAGCGTGCAGCACATTAACATGTGTTTATACCATTTCAAGTGTATAGTTCAACTGTTTTATTCATTTAAAGTTCATTAAAAAAAAATTAATAAAATATAAAAATAAAATAAATTTATAAAATAAAGATTTGAATAAAAAAATTTAATCACACTATGATCGATGATTCTACTTATGAAAAAAAAACAACAAGATTAATATTCGAAATAAATAAATTTGTGATTTTTCATCTTAGGTTGTAAAAGTAAAATATAAAATTGTTTGGCAAATACTTTAATATCAAAGACTTTATGACATATCGAATACATTCGGTTTGCTTTAAAGAAAACATAAATACGTTATTACATAGTGGATGCATCACCCTTCAATATGTTTATTTAGGGTCTTTCAAAATATAGCTGGCAGATATAAAATGTTTCCTCAGGTAATATCTTTATCTACTTACGCTTTTTACTGAAAGAAAATCGTTTAGTTTACGAACATTTTATTTTACTTGATGAATTTTATTTTCATTCCGTTTCAGAATATATAGTTCGTAAAGTATCAAATATCCGACAACTTGAATAATTAATGAAAAAAATATATAAGAGGATGCAAATTAATAAAAATGAATGAATTAACAAAAAAATTATATTTTTTTAAAACGTATTAACTAGATGATATATTTTTATTTTTTTATTTATATAAATTATCTGCATTTTGCCTGTATTTAACAATATTAATAGCATTTTTACGAATACTGATAGCAAAAACATCAGAACAGAATAAATAAGAATTAATATATTACATGAGTGCTAGTTTGATGAAAAGTTACAAAAAATGAATACACATATGGTTCTACCCTCTTATGTTCTTTTTCTTTATAACTTGTTATTTTTTGTTATAGCTGAAAGTAAGCAATCAGTTATTTCAGCTCAATTCTGAATATGAATTTATGAATTTTATTAATGAATCTTTCTGATACCAACCGGGAATATTTTTGCTATCCGTTTATTTAAGATAACAGTAATCTTGGAACTTCTCAGAAAGGGAAATCCAATATAACTTGAAAATGGGAATAGATGTCTTTCATGGTCGATTTAAATTGTTTTTTTTTTTTTTTAGTTGAAGTCTATCCAAACAATCATCATTAAATAGATCCTGTTCTGTCAGAAAGTGTGATAATTTGAAATAGTTTGTAAAATTTGTTTGGCTTTAATCGTCTTTTGGCCCAGGATTGTTCTCATGGGGCTACTGAATGGTATGTTTGGTATTTACCGTTTTAACGGGAGGACACTTATTTAGCAAATTTTCTTGACCCAGGATTGTTCCCATGGGACTGATGTACGGTATTTTCGGTACTAATTGGTCCACGGGTGGCTTTAATAAAGAAAAGAGAAAAATATAGATATATATCATAAAAATAATAAACAAAACAGTAATATTTAGTTATTTATAGATTTTTAGGAATGTTATTTTGTATAATAACGATAATTATTGTTTGGTTTTGATTTAATAATCATCTATGAATTAGTGGCCTCCCGTTAACCTATAAGTACCGTATTTTCTTTTAAGCTCATTTTAACATATGCTTTGCGATATCTGTCGAAACTTAACCATTGTTAATATTAGAATTAGAAAAAACCGTCATACCTCGTAAGTTGATATCGGAGATATTGGAGCGATTTCGGATCTTGTCCATCTTTATTCGCAACTCCAGTAATCTTACTAACCTCAGTGGCAATAACAATATGCATGTATTTAACCATTGTTGTTATTTAAGTTGTTTCTTTACCATCCGTATTGCCAAACTGTTATCTGGTTACAATTCTTGTCCTTATATACGACCTCATAGAACTTGGGAAACTTATTAATGAATTATTTTTCAAAAAAATAAAATAGTTGGTTATATAAATTATTTAGTTAGGTTATTAGTTATTTTATTAGCGGATAAATTAGTTATTTTAAATTGTGTTTAAATTCTTCCTTCTCATTGTTTTAATCTGTGTTTTTGGTTACCAATAATAGATTATATATTTTATTAGCGGATAAATTAGTTATTTAAATTGTGTTTAAAATAAGCTTTTACAGTTTTAGAGTTTGAAATAACAGAACCTTCCGTTTTAACTACTACATTTCTGGGAAGATATAATTAATTAGCATTCCTTTTCATTGTTTTAATCTGTGTTTTTGGTTACCAATAATAGATTATATATTTTCTCGTAACTTTGAAAATAAAAATAAAAATTTTCAAAATATCGGAATACAGAGTTGAGTTTTCACCTGATGAGCATCAAAAAGTCCATCCAAATTGGTTGCTTAGCACATTATTAACTTCTGTTGAGTAGAAGTAATAAAGTACTTTTTTTAGAAAGAAAAAAACAAAATAATTTCAGTTGTTATAATTTAAGGAATGGAAACTACGGGGAAATCGAAAATATCGAGACAGTTTCCATAGTTTGGGTTGGTTTTAATAAGAGTGGAGCATGGAGTTAATACTACTGAAGGAGCAGTTGCAAGAATACAGGCGTCCAATACTGGCTGTATTGTCCTTCTATTGAATCATCTGTTCCCAGCAAACCAACTCTTTAACTTACAACTCTACTTTATGCTCCAGTTTTAATTTTGTTTATATTGTTTCTTTAAGAAATTAATCAATTTATTATAACAAATACTTTTATAAAATTGTATTTATTATTACTTTACTGTAAGTCAAGTATAGCAATCATGAAAAAATTCTATTTCAAGATTGATGGATTTACATGTTTTGAAGTCCCCAAAGTTCTTTGTTGACGTTTTTTCAATGATTCTGTCGATGGGTGTATGTTGATAACATTTTGTAAGCAATCACCATACGTTTTTGCTAAAACATTAAAATAGATAACACTTGTACTTTCTTAATTTAATCTAATCTTTAAGCATAAAGCTACGCTTGAAAATCGAAGAAGAGTGACAAACAAAGTAAAGAAACACACTTACCAACTCAAATTTTCAGGCCATCTATCTTCAGGAGAATAGAGAGGGACACCAAGCATTTAGTAAGACACAACGGCAAGAAACTGACCGTCCATAGCGGACGGTGCTCTTTACGATGCCTCTCGCACCCAGTGGATCGTAATTCAAATTTTATAGTGAATATATATATATAATATATATATATATATATATATATATATATATGAGTTCAAAATTCAAGAAGAGTAACACACAGACTAAGGAAACACAATTAAATACTCAACTTTTCGGGTAATTCCTTACTCTGTGTGTTACTCTTCTTGAATTTTGAACTCGTATTGTGTCCAGTTTTGATCGTGTTACGTTTTATTAAGTGAAGAAATATATATATATATATATATATATATTTAATATATATATCGCGCTCCGTCCTTTGCCGTGGGGAGATCTCTCTCACCTCGTTCTTTCTTCTAGTCTACTCCTAGATAACAACAGTTCGAAATATTGAGAATTCTGTAAATGTTCTTTTTATTCCTTTTTCTGTGTCGTACTTTCTTTAATTTAAAGTTATATATATATTTATATATAATATCAAAGAAATATGTCTTTAGATCCACATTTAAAATTACTTATATTTATTTAAATTGTAATCAATCCTCCATATTTTGAACTCAATGATTATGCTAAGCGGATTATAAGCTAACATTGAAATAATTTTACAGTAATTGGTTACATTTTTCTAAACTGTATATTTACGAAATTAAGAAAATTGTACTATACTGAAAAAAAGTGAACGATTGTTATTTCTGGTGTTCCAAAATTCTAGGAGTATATTTAGTTGTAATATATAATGATTTTTATAGAATAGTTTTAATATAATGCATTTAATACTTGAGGTAACTTGACAAAGTAAACTCGTTGATATATGATCATGAAGTGTCGATTGATGTTTATTTATCGTGGTTAACAAAACGAAAAAAAAGCCATGATGGAATTGATTAAAAGAATTTTGAATGTAGGTTGGAGGGATAATAGTAGTAATTTTATTGTGTAGGGGATGTTGGGGGTTAGAGAGGGAGGTTTTCCCCTTGGGGGTTAGCTAGAGAGATCGGCCCAGCTTAGATAAATGACTTAAACTAACTTAATAACATAATGGCGGGGGGTCACCCTTAATTCTACCAAGGGCAGACGATAAATAGAAATATTTGCATACTCAACGAGACACAAAACTTACTTAGGGGGCAAGTTAATATCGCCATAGGGGAGTGAGAAGGATGAAGTAAAGTAACAATAAGCCCCTCAAATTATGGCTCTTCCAAGAAATTACCTGCTTTATTATTTCACGCAACTTTTTGAATTAATCACATCCGGCACATTTAAAGTTCATTAACTCTGTAAACCAGGGGTATACTGTAGGCTGGAACACATAATTAAATAACAGACTTCGATGAATATATGGTCGACGAATATACCCAGACAAAGTCTTGTTAATAAAAAACCCGTCAAAAACAAACACCAGCTATATTACTTCTACAAATCCCTAAACACCTTGAAGTAAATTCATTTCAACACCTGAAAAATAATATATCCAACAAAAAAGTACCTTTACAGTAAATATAATTAAATGTATCTAGTAGAATTTATTAGTACTTCATTATTATTACAAGCTAATAATATGAATTTTAGTACGAACAATAAGTAAATTAAAATAATTTTTGTTTTATGATTTATTATAAATAGTTAACACATATAAATATTAGATATAATAATAAATGAATAAACCAATCAGAAATTATAAAACAAAAATTAAAATCCTTATCAGTAACAACCAACTTTTCATATTTATATGATTAAACCACAATATGAAATGGGGGGGGGGGGGGGGGGGAGAGGAAAAAAACTAAGATCTTTCAGCCACAACAAGCGGTCTTCGTTAGAGTTAAACACTCAACTTCAGGCTCTGACAAAATCGCTTGTTGTGGTTGAAAGATCTTCGTCTTTTTTTTTCTATTTCCTATTTTGGTTTGATTATTGATTGTTATTTCACGTGTTTTTGTGAAATCATGATATATATATATATATATAATCATCAAGAAAGTGATCCACAAAGGATAACAAACGTTTCAGAGTAAGCTATAGGTACACAGTAAATAGATATACATACGAGCAGTCTCATATTTTCGGTTTAACCGTCATGAGGAGAGAAGAGATAGAGACGACACCAAGCTCTGGGCTTCTGGTGAACACCAGCGAAATTTCCTAATGACAGTAACGACTTTTTTGCGTTTAATGGTCAGCACCGCGTGTAGTAGCACAGTTATCAACAGCGGGATATATTTATTTACGCTCTAGAAAAGAGTTGATCAGTAATAATAATGAAGCATGGACATTGCGTTACATTAATACTGATTCAGTGATGGAAAATACCACGGAAATTCAGCCCAAATAATAACAGGTTCAGTAAGAAAGAAATATAATCAATAAAAGACTAAATTACAACTATATATATAAAGCTTTCACATAAACACGTGAAATAACAATCAGTTGGGTTTTTGACTCTGACGAAGACCGCTTGTTACGGTTGAAAGATCTTAGTCTTGTTTTCCCATTTCTTATTGTGGTTTGATCATATATATATATATAAATGGTGGTGTAAATCGGCAACTAATCTTGCGATGTAATTCGCAAGATAGGGGCCACCAGCTCAAAAATCGTGAGAGCAGAAGCTGATGCAACTTATAACAATATAAATTAATATACACTTGTCCCTTTTGGATCGTATTTTCATAAAAAAAGCCACATTTTGACCTGGAAACAATATTTTTATATTCCGTATACCATTTTTATATATTATATGAAAGAAACTATGAAGCCCATTGAAAACGAGGGAAAAAAAACAGTTGGTATACTACATTAAGAAACTGAGGTTAGATGGTATCTAAGAATAGAGATATTTCCTGCTGGGAGTTCAGTCGAGATAAAGGTTTACTATCCACTGAGAAACAGAAGTGCATTCACTCTAGCGGTAATAGCTCTGAATTCAGCCATAGTTGCCAAAGTTTATCAGTCTGTTGATCGTAAAACGTGATGTTATTAGTCTTGATATTGCTAATAAGTTATATAGGAGGATCATAAATTTTTATTACTATAGTCCCTTTATCATAAATTACTTAATATCTTGATCATAGCATAGTTGTGAAAATACTATTGATTGGTATTAAATGTGCAAGAAATAAATATTTCATAGTGAACTTTATAACTTTCAGATTAGAATATGGTAAATATGATTAACTAAAAGTCAGGAAATGACAACTAATACTTGGTTTGTGACTAAGTTACAATATTAAGTTGTTCAGTTATTATGAAAGACTATAAATTATGCATCAAAGAAAAAAAAACTGAGAGAAAATACTAACAAAGTTCTCATATGTATTTGGATATCCGCCATTGAAGATAACATGAAAGCGTCGTGATCACCTTGTGTCACTGTTCACTACTTGAGCTTTCCCTCTCCTGATATCGACGGATGATGAAATATAGAAGTAGAATATTCTCTGATACTGAATATATATATATATATATTATATATATATATATATATATATATATATGGCTAGAGTCACCGTCCTGCCTCCCCTGCAGAATTCTTTGCCTCTTGAAGATGGCGATTCTCAAAATATGGGTTTGAGTTATGTCTGTTTTTATCTTTGTATGGTAAAAAGTTAATGAACAAGTCTCCACATATAAAAGTGTAATCATATAATCAACGCGTTTCAAACACATAGTGTTCTTCTTCAGGTAAAACTAAGGTCAGTGTCTGTGTTGCAACTGTCAGTGATGTTTTTATCTTTGTACTACGTTGTTATAATTTTTATCTAAAGTTCTTTTTATATATATGTTTCATTTATATCAGTGCCCTTGACTGTATGTATCTTTTTTTATGCAGTTTTTCAAGCTTTCTTGCTAAGTTTAATTTCCTGTCTTCAGGTTAAGTAAGTGAATAATTTCGACAAAACAGAGGTTTGACATTGCTGTTATTATTGGACATTGTACCCTTAAACAAATTTTAAAGAAATAAATTAAATTAAACTGAAATATTAATTAGTTTCAGTTGCCTGCAACATCTTTAGAATATTGCTAATAAAGATGAGTTAAACCATTTTTTAACTGATGGTTATTACATCAACAGTCCATATCCTCTTTTTTTTCTTAGATGTTAATGTCATATATCAAACCTACTAATGTTAATTAATACCTTCATTTTAGTAGCTGAAGTCATTTTAGTACATTCGATCATTACTTGTGAAAAAGGTCATTTTTAGATATTTACCTAAACTTCAAAATTATAGATTAGACATTTGTTTTTTCTGATCATCACTATCCCCTTGAGTTTTTTAATAGTTTCATAGAACCGGTTGGTGTACATCATTCTTGTGCGTCATTGGACGGATCCTATTAGAAATGGGACAAATACTCGAAAAAAATATCCAGACAGGACAAAAAAATTTCAAATACGAGGAAAATTAACGCATGGAGTAAAAAAAAAACATACTTACTAACCCTAATTTTTGGAAAATACGTCTTCAAGGGAGAAAAGGCAGGAAAAACAAGCACCTACTTCGGTTTCACTTTCGACATGGTTGGTCTTCCTCACTTTCCTCTCTTGAAGACGTTTTTCCGAAAATTAGGGTTAGTAAGTGTATTTCTTTACTCTGTGTATTACTATTCTTCTATTTGAACTTAAATATATATACATATAAAGATTTCACATAGACACGTGAAATAACAATCAATGATCAAACCACAATAAGAAAATGGGAAAACAAGACTAAGATCTTTCAACCGTAACAAGCGGTCTTCGTCAGAGTCAAAAACCCAACAGATATACATATATACAGTTATATATATATATAACATATATATAACATGATATACATATATACAACATATATACAGGGCTTTTGACTCTGACGAAGACCGCTTGTTACGGTTGAAAGATCTTAGTCTTGTTTTCCCATTTTTTATTGTGGTTTGATCATTGATATATATATATATATAAAATACATTGACATAAAGAACAAACAGAAATAAAACAGAAACTCACTACAATATTTAGATGGCCTCGCATCAGAAAGATAGAAAAGAGTCGCTCTGCAAGTAGACCACAACTGGCCGGTGGTCTTGAAGAAACACTCAAACAGTGTAGCCAACTTACGGAGGAAGGGGAGGAAAGGATAGATAAAGAAATGACAGCAAAATAAATTACAACAAATGAAAACAAATGTTTGTTTTTGCTGGAAAACAAGTAAACTTAACGATGGAAGTTAGTTCTCTGAGACGCCAAGGTTTATAAGTCATAATGATACAAAGAATAAATTATTTCTTAAATAAAGGGTGGATTGGTGTCCTCAAATACTGTGCTAATTCCAATAGTACTGTGTGATTCCATGTGACATAACAAAAAAAAATATCTACGAAGTATGGTAAAAGCATGATTCTACATATATATTTCAATAAATTACATTCATAGTATTAAAAAAAATTAAAATTTTAATTGCTTTTTTTTCTGAACCGTGAAATAAAAGTTTGTTTAAATATATTAATTGATTTAGTCTTAATAATTATCTATAATTTATGAATGTAATTGTTAGGCGACAAACAAACTGACGATGATTTGACTGCGGAATTTGAGAGACAAATTTTAAATTGACTGGAGGAAATACAAATTGACATTTGACTTTGAAAGTGTCAACACCACTTTAGAATGATAGCCTTGAGTCGTCTAATCTCATTCAATTAAATTTCACACCTAGTGAACAGTCAGAAGTAATTAAATTTAAGGGTGAGGCAGTAGCAAATTAAGTTTGCTACTTCAATCACTGTAACTTGCTATTTGATTTTCAACTCTTCTTCAGTAGAAGTCAACCGCTCATCATCTTACCAGAAAGCTTGCTACCTTTAAAACATAGTTAACTTCCAATACCCCTCCGACTGATAACTGAAGCAAAAAATTAACATTTTTATTTCAAAAACTATCTCAAATTAAATGAAATCAATTTTACAGATCAATAGAGTGTGAAGTTCAGATCATACAAATCAATTATCTATATTGTTGATATAAGCGACGTAGTGAAATCGTGGGAGTGTCATCACGTGCCAGGGAACGGTATGTTGAATGGTGGTTATGAAGAGGGGATTACATGAAATATAAAATAATAGCTAAAAAACTAGAATTGTATGCCAAAATATAATTTAAGATATCTGGTGATCTGGTATTTCAGCTCTCTTGTGGGCTCAAGAGCTGCTCCCTTAGAAGGGTTCACCTTCTGTGCGTAGGTAGACCCCCTGATTCCTACGTGCCTATCCGTCGGCGTCCTCACCGCGAGAGCGGGCAACAGGTTATGCTGTTTGCCTAGACTGGCTAACAGGCGGAAGACTTTGTGACCTCACTTGTAGCCCTTCAGTAGGATCATTGATTCGGAGTTCTACCTGAGAGCTCTTAAAATACTGTCGGTACCATGGAGGTGGGTGTTTGTCTTTAGTTGTCCTACCTACCCCATTGTTGGTGTTAACCACATGCTGGCTGTAGTTCCTCACCCAGGAAGGGTAGACTCTCTAAGGACTAATTGTGATAGAAGCATTATCTTCTCGGGAGGTTGCCTGTAGTAACAAGAGGGAGCTAAACCCTCCACAATTACTAGTGGGTAAGATCCATCAGTTGGTAGGTGGACTTGAAAACTGGTACTCACTTAGGTGAGACCTGGTCCCAGGTTAATGGGCATTTCCCTTCGTTAGGGCGACCGAATCCCACAGGATGCGTCCTAAGTCCCAAAACTGATTACTTAGTATATGCCTGCTATCTCATACACGATATCGTATCTCGCATATTGTATCCATTCAGTAATACACAGGGCGCACCATTTAAACGGAGAACTTTGATAAAGTAGTTAAGGATTTCAGCTTTTCAAGTTTTTATTTTGCAAATGAAATAAACATGTTTTCTACCATCTATAATTTATGTTCAGTTTATATCCAGCCGCAATGCAATATAAAAATTTGAAAAATACTAAACCTTTTTATTTGCTTGCGTCTAAAGAGTGTTCCTTTTATAATAGTAACGACAGTTCAAAAAAATCGATTCAATATGCTGAGGCAATAGTCTGAACACATTTAAACGCAGAAATGTACTAAATCCCAAATTTACAACATATGTATTTAGAGTAACAAACATCTGAGTCAGTGGTTCCCAAATTGAATTTTTTTTCGTCCCGAACCCCTAAAAAAAATTCTTTATAATCAACTCATTAATGTTGATTATAAAAACCATTATTAACATTATTTAAATGCCCCCTTATTAAAACAGATACAAAATAATTAATGAATCACACTTCCACCCAGAGTATCACTAAAAGGGGAAAGCCTTTATATAAAACAAACAATTAATAAACTTCTGGAGAAAAATGCTGAACTCCCGATGTAAAATCAACCCTACATTGTGCTTTATCCATAACTAAAACGAGTTGAAAAAAACAAACCACACTTACTGTTCCTAGAATGTCAGCGTAAAAAACAAAACAGTTGAATTCACCAAAAAACTTTTATGGCTTATAAACCTATATTTGCTGACCTATAGTTTACTTCTTTTGGTTGAATATGTGGTATTAATTTAATCAGAACCTTTCAAAAGTTAATTTATTTAATTTAAAAGTAAAATACTTTATTTAATAGATTTCTTAACTTCTTAATGTGAAGGAGAATTTGAATTGGAATGACCTTATTAAATTGTAACTAGAAAGCCATATTAATAGCAATTTTTCTCAAAATTATGGGAGATAGATTTCTATAAAATCTCAAGTTTTTTTTTTCAAAGAGAAAATCTCTAATAAGGTATAATATTTGTACTGTCCTTTGTTCTGTCCCACAGTCAAAAATAGCAAATAAGAAAGCACATGATTGTAACTCTTATGGCTTTTGTGATATCTTTTTCACGTATTTACATAGGCATACAAGACACAGAAACGCACACAGAAAAGCAAAACAATTTGTAAACACATTCTATTCAACTTAAGGGATGTGAATTTCCGTTCAAACTTAATATTTAAATATTCATTCATATATAATACATTTTGTTAAATAGATATATAAATAAAAGTGCAGAGTTGTTTGTTTTAGAGAATATTTATAAAGGGAAATTTTTGTTCTTGTAACAACTGGATTAGGCTTTCATTTCTTTGTAAGAGGATTTAAAGACCATTTGATGGAGAGAGGTCTGAATTAGGACTAAGGGAGATGTAGCCGCAAGTAACATACAATAGCAGTTAACAAGGGATTGATTTAGAAGCAGTCAGTTCTGAATATAACTGTCTCTTTCGCACTCTACTCACAAACTATCTACCAACCCAGCTTTCTGTCTTTCTCCAATCAGAGACCCATAAGTTCATCAGAGGCCACAATTAAACCAATTTCACGGGTAATTATTAGGGAGACTGTGAGTAAGGGATGGAGGGGGTGGGTGAGCTAGCATGTACAAATCAACCGACCGCCCATTGTTCTCTGTTTGTTACTGTCCTAAGCAAACCAACCCTTTGCGACTCCCAACACCAGAGCCTCTTCACTCAGTCATCAAGTGTTACTACTCCCTTCAATCTAATTCAGCAAACTCCGCACCTTTTAAACACCATTTCAATTTACAATTGCTTTTTATTGCCTATTTATTGAATCTTTCCATATTTATCTGCCACACTTCGTTTCTAGTGATCAACAAAAAAAATATCCTAAAAATCAAATTATATTTTGAATAATATAAATAATAATAAAATCCTATAATTTACCAGGATTTTCCTCATATTCCTTGGAATATCGTTTTACACCCCCAGGGATGTAATATATATTCCAGTCAGATCGGAGATAAAAAATTTCCGATTTATTTATTAGGTGTGGTCTGACAGACAATGTTGAAGAATGGAGGTTCGAATTACACCGATGATACAAGATTTTTCATGTGAGAGGAGGAAAATTTTCTGCATACCGTCTCAAGGCGAGGTAGTTAACAGTTAATTCTGAGCCTGTACGATTTCAGGTACTCGTTAAAGATGGCTACTCTAAGTGAGAAAGGGATGGGAGGGGGTGGGGGAGGGGAATACAATTTGATTCATATCGACGAACGTCAATCTATTGACGTAGATCTCTATCACTTGATCACATACTTTTTCTCATAGATAGATGAAAATAAAAATCAAATGACCCGACTAGACTATAAGAATGACAACAAAGAAAAGAACTCAAAGAGTAACAAACTAAAGTCACTTTAACATTTCGAAATCCATCGTCCTCTAAGAAGTAGTCTAGTGCCAGTCAAGCGAAATATTTTTGACTATAACATAGTTTTTCTAATGATAGCAACGTAGGTAACTTGTTAATGAAAAACTTAGTTATGTAACTGGATTATAGTGGTATTTATAAAATTCTGAGTAAATTTTGTCAGAAAAATATACATACATACGTTAAACTGGAAAACCCCAATACAACAAAGTAGCGCCTTATTTTTGCTTATAAATAATGAGTATCATGGCAGAAGCCAAAATGATCAGGATGAAAAATCGATGTTGTCAAGAAATATTACCCGATCCTCTTTCATTAATATTAGTAGTTGAAATACTGTAAAAAATACTAAAAATTTATTCAAGTTAGACTCAGTGTTAACATAAGGAATAGCTTTGTCTGCAAATGTTGACAGCTAGCAGGTAACTTTTACTTATTTCTTCCTGAACTCCTTTCTTTACCTTTTCTTACTTTGACCAACCTTTTGCTTCCTTTTGTTTAATAGCCCTTTAAAATATCTCTCTTGCCTCCCTTTCTTATCAATACCACACCACATATCCTATACCACATGTACCTCTTTGAGAGACACTTTGAAGAAGGCCATGGTTTGGTTGAAATATCTTTGAAGAATTTATCTATGGACACCTCTTATTGGCAACCTCTTTAATTTACTACCTAAATCCGAACTGCTTAAAACTGGTTGGTAAAATCCCCTATGTAACCAGATTTACAAACACCCAGTACAATAATGAATACCGAACACGATGACATTTTTAGCTGGCTCTGTTGGAACCAATAGTAAACCTGCTTTATTTGATATTAAGAAAAGGTACTCCTTTGTTATTCTGCTATTAAGGACTTGGAACACTAAAGAAATCAACTTCCTATTATTAATTTGCAAGCTCTCGTTTTAATTAATTTTTTACCAGGAGATAATTAAAGAAACAAATTAAAAATTCTTTGTAATCTTCATAATTTTTTCTTGAAATTTCCTTGGAAATGAATAAGAAAGATGATAGATTTACCTTTTTTAAAATATATTATTTATAGAAAGAAGTTAATTAAAAGCACTATATGTTAATTAAAATTGATTAATTATTGTACATATAATATTATGTTTATACCAATAAGTTGTAAAAGATGTATAGGGTTCAATTATAATATTAACAGGAAATAAATAAAGATGACTATCAATATATAGAAGTTCATTTATCTATACGTAGGTCACCATAGATTATATTAGAAGGAAACCAGTAAAAGAAACGACCATATAGAACAAATGACCGTTGTAAAAGACTTGCAAACAAAAACAAATTTTATTTCCTGCTTTATTATTTTTCTATTTTCCAATATTTCATATTTATACTCTGTATATTACTATTTTTAATTTTTTTCTTATTTTCTCTCATAAATTAGAAATGAAGTTGATTTGAATTGATATTTTAAATTAATTGAGTTATTTTTATATTGTCTCAATTTAACAAAAAAAAGGAAATAATGTTAATCATAGACATTTTTAATGTGATCACAATTAAATCAATCAATTTTCAGCTTCTGATTAAACATGAAAAAAAAATAATAATTTAATTTACTTATTTACAAAAAAAACAGAAAATAAATATAAATTTTATTGATATTCTAAAAGAAAATTAGAATCAAATTTAGTTCTTAGTTTCATTGTTATTTTTGCTCCACTTCTATCTGTTTATATAAAATCCATGTGTATATTAATCAGTGATCAAAACCACAATAAGAAATGGGAAAACAAGACTAAGGTCTTTCAACTATAACAAGCGGTCTTCGTCAGAGTCAAAAACCCAACTCTGACGAAGACCGCTTGTTACGGTTGAAAGATCTTAGTCTTGTTTTCCCGTTTCATATTGTGGTTTTGATCATTGATTGTTATTTCACGTGTTTATGTGAAATCTTTTTATCGGTGTATATTAATATATCGGTTGTCTAAAAGGTATATCGGCTTTTACCTTATTGAGTTGCGTATAGAGATTTCTTCCATTCTTTAGAAACACTTTTTGTATTCGGGACTTTTAAGTATAAAAAAGTGCACTATGGTTTTCGTTTAACCAGTTGTTTAACATGTTTCAGTGAGTTCATATAACTATACTCTGGAATTGTATAAACTGATATATCTTTTCTAACTATTTGTAAATCACCTCAATATCGGTAAAACTAACACTATTAAAAGAACTTACAATAAACCAGGACCAGATTACCAAACTCCTTATACCAATATTAAAGTGATTTCCATAGAGTTTAGTGTATCAATTCATCACCAATATCGCCATCTCCATACCTGCACTTCTTATGCAAATACGAGTATCTTTGACTCACCGTAACCTAGTTAGAAGACTAGAAAACCTCACCAAAAAGTGAGTTAGTTGGAGCTAAATTGTCAACCATAATGCGAAAGGTTTTCCCAATATATATAAAAATGTGAAGTAGAGTGGTGCTTCGGTCAGGAAGAATAATTTAATTTTCAAAGACAACAGATTCAACTTTTGATAGATCAAAAATTGTTTGATCTAGTAATAAATAGTTAAATCGCATAAGTTATATATTTTTATTGATTTAAATCACAAAAACTTTGTTGAAGAAAGAATAAATGTTAAGATTTGACACATTTACGAGTCATGGTTCCCTTGCATCCAGTTTTGATTGTCTTGAAGGTGTGGATTGAGTTCAAAATTTTTTAAATGTGCAAATCATACCAGCTGACAGATCATTTTAATTTTAATTTTAATTGGCCAATAAATATTCCTCGAAATGCAACAAATCCTACTGTTTTCGGCCATTGAAAAGGCACTTTTTGTTAAACAGGGCACTGACTTTTTATAGTACCCTCTACTGGTCACCCCAAAGGGTTGAAATTTCGCGTTCATAATTTCCAGATATGAATGTATTGCAAAGTAAAACAAATAAATTTCAGATTATCACAAGAAGATATATAACACTAAAACAACC
Organism: Hermatobates lingyangjiaoensis; assembly: GCA_026182355.1. Lineage (NCBI taxonomy): Eukaryota > Metazoa > Arthropoda > Insecta > Hemiptera > Hermatobatidae > Hermatobates > Hermatobates lingyangjiaoensis. The sequence continues at coordinate 1,028,802 of JAPFBL010000102.1, read as the reverse complement.
ATTAAATTCCAAATGCACTTACTGCCAGATTTGTTTTTAGCTTAATCTATTAATTTTAAATTGTTAATTACCTGAAAACATTAATTTCATTAAAACCACTAAACGTAAAAATCCAAATAAGTAGTGTATTAGTTAATTTTTAAAATTAACATAATAGTCTGAAATAATTTACATTTTAACATTACTTAAGATGTATGTGATCTATACAGAAGCTGCTGCTAACTTTAACAGTATAAACACGTGAAATAACAATCAATGATCAAACAATAATATGAAATTGAGAAAAAAAAGACTAAGATCTTTCAAACGTAACAAGCGGTCTTTGTCAGAGTCAAAAACCCAACTCAATTGAGTTTTTGATTAAAAACCCAACTCAATTGGGTTTTTGATTCTGACAAAGACCGCTTGTTACGTTTGAAAGATCTTAGTCTTTTTTTCCCCATTTCATATTGTAGTTTGATCATTGATTCTTTAACAGGAATGTTTAGAGAAGACTTATTGTCATCATACACCATATAGATTATTATAGACATGTAGTATAAAAAATAGTAACTGTGAAAATATTGCAATAAACTCCCTCCAAGTAGGGGTACTACATTGGAGGAAAAAAAACCACTATATAGATACTTTTTTTCAGAAGTGATTAAAATACTCAAACTTTAAATAATTTTTAAAACGAATAAAAGTTATGATTAATTATTTTAAAGAAATTCGAATTCGTATTTAAACGATGTTTAGTTTTGGTAGATTAATTTGTGCTAAATGGAATATTTTTGTAATTTTTTATCGAAATAAAATATAATAGAATTATATATGATGAATATTTTACTAAATTCTCCTGTTTGAGAAATTGTAGTTACCTTGAAGTAGGAAATGTTTAATAGAATACTGGGTAAGACTGAAGAGTGTTAGGGAGGGGCGTCATTACGATTGGCTGCCCTCGACCCTTAAGGGAGGAAGGGAATTTGTGGCAACAATCCCAGCGCTCTCTTAATCTCAGACAAAATATAACAACTTCAACATCCCCGACTAATGGTACGAGCAGCACATTGCACCAAATGAACACGCCCTCTCTTCACAAATAAGATATGGAATGAATTTCACTCGAATACTATCTCACTTGTCTGTTTATTATTATGGAAAACATCATTTTTCAAAATCAAAATTACTTCTAGACTATAGTTCAATATAACAAAAATCAACTACCCATCTTCTAAGCAATTTACTTTGTTTTTAACTTATAAAGCTTATAAATTAACTATATAATCATATAATAATAAATATAAATAATACATCATAGTTTGTAATGTTTTATTACAACTATTGGTTGTCTTTTACTAACAACAATAAATACTTTCATCTTCAGAGCAGTTTACATTATTTTAATTGATCATCTAATTTTATAAATTGCCAATAAAATCTAATAAGATCATCTTCAGAAAACTTATAGTTAATTGTACTTAATCATTCTATGAGATAATTTATACAAATAAGGAATAATAACGAATGTGTTCATCTTAAGAGCAGTTTAAATAGATTGAATTTATAATCCTTTGTGTTAATATCATTGATTTTTGATTGTAATTTAGTAATAAAAATGAATTAGCTGATCTTCAGAGCAGTTTTCATTAATCATCCTTTGAAATAATTTATATAAATAAAGAATGATAACGAATAAATTCATTTAAGAGTAGTTTAATTAGATTCTAATTTACTTTCCTTTCTGATAATTTACTAGATTATTGATAATGACTTTGTAATAACAATTAATGAACTCATTTTCAGAGCAGTTCTAATTCATCATCCTTTGAAATAATTTATACAAATCTTGGTAATATTATAGAATAAAGCAGAATGAACTCATCAATAGATCAGTTTATATCTTGTAAATATGCCCTAAATGCTTAGGACATATTTATTCCAAAGCATTTTAATTAATACTAAATGAAACTGAAACAAATTAAAGCAAATATATAAAAAAAAAAAACTATCAAAACGTTACTGCCATTCTAGAATTAAGAGTGGTTTCTATATTTACGAATTAATTTCATCATCATATGCGTAATTAGAGTCATAAAAATGGCAATTCTTCAGATGTGAATCACATTCATTGACCGTATGAAGTAATTAGAACTTATTAGCATTCAAACATAGTATGTTTATGATTTTATTGGATTTTTCTTTTCTCCAATAATATATTTTTGTAATTATTAATAATTAAAGACTTTGACATTTATTTTTTTTTTTTTTTTTAGCAATCTATGGTTTGTGGTTACAATGGAATATCGATTTTAATATTTTTGGTACTGGAGTACGTCATTTTATCACACAAATATTTGAAAATAATTACAATTATGTGCATGCAATCCTAGTTCAATTCGAATGAACAAATGAACTCATCTTTGAGTTGTAAACTAAAAATTTATCATTTGTTGGCATACTTTCTTAGAAATCTGGAATTAATTTAGTAATAACAATGAAAAAACTCATCTTCAGAGCAGTTTGAATTGTTACTAATTCATTTATTTGAGATAATATACTCATATTGTTTAAATAATAGAATGAAAAATTAGAAATAGTTCACTATACCAAAACTTGAAACTAGTACATTAGCTAAGAAACTCTTACATTAATTTATCTATAACATTTCATTTCATCGCCATATAAGTTTAACTTGCTACTAATTTGAATAAAGTTATCTGCTAAATAATTTGAGTGGTTACTAATGCATTCCCTTTGAGACAGTCTACTAGACATATTGGGAGAATTTATTAATAATACTAATAAACTCAAGCAAGGACTGATTGAGTTGTTACTAATATATATCATTTTTGATGGTTCTCGAAAATATTGGAAATCATTCGTTTATACCAATGAATAAACTCATAAACTCTGAACTTTCTAGCTCATATTTCAGAGTGTTGACGTTTGAAGTATATATCTGTCACACTAAATTATGGTATGGACTATTCCAGATTGAGAAAAAGAGATTTAATAAATTAGTTGTTACAGGACATAAAGCACATATTATTGCAGATGTTAATATCACTAAAATATCTCTTAAATTTAGGTTAAAATTTTTTCTAAAATTTAGAAACTCCACTAAACCAGAAACCCTTGGCAGATTCAGTAGAGTTTTAATATTTTATGTACTAAATATTAAAACTTCCGGTGGTGGAAGTCAAATTCCTTTGAATTGCTTCAGAATGACAAAAAATATTAGCCTTATTCAATATTTTATAAACGATAAAATGTTACTGTACAATAAGTTACTGAAAATTTACTTGAAATATTGACATTTACTCAATTGTCTTGTAAGCCAACATTTAAAAACTCGTACACGGTGTCTCTAGTGGAGGGCCTAAAGATGTTGGTCCCAAGCCTGTATGATGTCAAGTACTTCCATTGAGTCCTACTCCAGGCTGCTATGCCCATAGCTATAATGTGTAAAAACCGAATATGCTTACTTATTTTCCCCTAGGACACAGCACGGAAAAACTTACAAGTGCGTCCACTGGAAAATGAACTAGTATTTCAATATCATTCATTCAAAAATTTGCAAAATTGTCTGTTTTAAAATTATTTTGATAATATTATTTCAAAAATGGAAAAACTTTCTTATTATTAAGTTAAATTAGAATAGTTTATGCTCTTAACATAATAGGGTGTTGTTTAATAATTATCTTTGAAAGTTATTTATCGAGATGAGTTTGTTAGAGATAGCATTATGAAGGGTTGTGGAAGCGGAGCATTCCTTATGTATTGGAGCAATGAAGACCATAAATACCAGAAGGGTTGGTTTAATATGAAGGCAAAGTCGAATCTGGTTCTGACACGTGACAAAAACACCAGCTTCCTTCGTAATTATAACCCAAGGGAGGTAATTAATTCGTAGCATCAACAAAAGGCGATATGCGGCGGCTGCAAGGGAGAAAAGACGATGGAAGTTGTGGAGGCAGATAGAAGCACAACCTTCATTAAGGGATAATGAAGTGGGGACCTCAGGTCTGCTAAACTGACAAGAATTGGAAATCTAGTTTTTTTTAAATAAACGCATAAAAAATAATTATATAATAATTTTAAAATTGATTAAATTTATTTTGATTAATGATCATCAATTATAATTAAAGATAAATACTTCAAAATTACGTCCAAATAATAATATCAATTACCAACCGACGTTGCGACAAAAAAATTTTCCGGTATTATCAAAGTTATAAACAATTTATTAAGATTTAGCAATAATACAAATAACACTGGAAAAGTACCTCCACAACAGAATATCAACACAAGAAAAACATGCAACAGTAAAAAGAAAACAAATTTACAATCCAGTGAGTTGTTTGTTTTTGGTTGCATAACCTCCCTGTACTTCCTGTCTGTGATATTTACTGATATAATGTAATATCATTAGTATTTGTTGATTTCTTATTCAGTTTATGATTAAGTCATGTTTTATTTCTAATGTATGAAGATGTAGAATGAATGAAGTCAATTATATTGAAATACCTATGTCTACAAGGTAATAAAATATTGTACTTTCGATCGTCTTGGTTTACTTTTTTGCATGTTGTGATCTTTGCTTCTACTCCTTATTTTCTGTAAAGATACTCCTCCAGAGTTATTGATAGTGTTATTACGATTAATAAATTTGTTTATAGCTCTGGTAATAATAATAATAATGATGTTATAGCTTCTTCCTTTTACGAGGTATAAGTCAATATATAAGTATAAGTCAATGACTTTGTATTTTTTTTTACAGTTACATATTGTTTGTTGATATTCTGTGGTGTTTTTTCAGTGTTATTTACATTATTACTAATTCCCAATAAATTACTTTTAGCCTTGATAATGCCCAACAATTTTTGGCAAAAAGTCGGTTGGTAATTTATTTATTTTTATTTGGCCTGATTTTAAACTATTTATCTTTAATTATAATTTACGATCATTATCCAAAATAAATTTAATCGATTTTAAAATTTTATGTAATTATATCTCATGCGTTTATTTAAAAAACTAAATTTCCAATTCTTGTCTGTTTAACAGATCTGAGAACTTCACCCCCACTTCATTATCCCTGAATGAAGATTGTGCCTCTATCTGCCTTCAGCAATAGTAATTTATTATTTGTTGACTTAATTCTTGGTGAAACAATTAAGTACTATGGATATACAGTGATCGAGAAACTATATCAAGTATAATAATATAAATATTGATAAAAGTATCGACCTTGGAATAGAAACAAAACTAAAGTCTATCGGGACTCAGGTCAGTTCTTCAGGTTCAAATTAAACTTTCATTGCCAACTTAGTTTTTCCGTTTCAAAATTTGTACTTCTGCCTATCAAAATGGTTTTAAATAAAGACCGCAACGTTGGCAATGAGAGTTTAATTTGAACCTGAAGAACTAACCGAGTCCCGATAGACTTTAGTTTTGTTTATAATAATATAGTTATACATAAAAATAATTAATTTATACATTAAAAAGAAATATTATATTATAATGTAAATTATTACATTAGAAAATGGAAATGTAAGAGTGTATTAAATCTATTGTACTTACTACAGATTTATTAATTATTAATTGTGGGTATACTGAGTAAATGATCATACTGAACAAGTATAGTTTTTCCTCAGAGAGTTATTTAAACTGAGGGAATATTATACTGCTTTTCTCTTTATAGATAACATGTATTTCAATAAATGAATGATCAAACCACAATAAGAAATGGGAAAACAATACTAAGATCTTTTAACCGTAACAAGCGGTCTTCGTCAGAGTCAAAAACCCAACTGATTGTAGATTTGTTGGGCACAACTTATCAGTTGGGTTTTTGACTCTGACGAAGACCGCTTGTTACGGTTGAAAGATCTTAATCTTGTTTTCCCATTTCTTATTGTGGTTTGATCATTGATTGTTATTTCATGTGTTTATGTGAGATCATTTTATTTATGTATTTCAATATATACAAACAATATTTGTATACAATAAAAATAAACAATACTGTGAATACGACTTGCATATAAAACGAGTAATGCATGAAATAAGAAAAGAAATCTACAAATTAAAAAGAATAATTATCGTTAATTAAGCTGACATGAATGAACACAGGTACAACTTAGATTTATTAGTTTACAAAAATTTGTGTTTTTTTATAAATTTCTAAATATTTTAAAATTTTTGTTTATATATTTGCATTTACTTTTATCAAAATTTCTCACGATTATAGTAAATGGTTGAATCTAGATGCAGCATGCGTACTAAATGTTTAGGAAATTTGTTCTAACAGTATTAGCATTATGAGAGTCTTTGAAAAATTCTTTTAAGATATTTTATTGGATCAGGATTTATATTACTTGCCAGTTTGAGTTTTCTTCAAGAAATTTTTATCTAAACGTTTGGGATGGTCTAGAGATATCTTTACTATAAACGTATTATAAAGCTTGTTGGTAGTCAATTTAATTACATGATTTATTTCAATGTCGCTATGTTTGTTTTGTCAATTATAACAAAAATGTAATCGTTGGAGCACAGTTTGACAAGTGACTATTGGTGGAACAGGGGTAGTAATGGAGTGATTAAGCGCCTCTAATAGTCTCTAACACTCAACTCCGACTTTCGGCCTTCGCGAGGTTACCCTGTTAACCTGCTTTATGCAGGGACAAACGAAAGAGAAGGAGAAGGTGGTCAGGGGCTGGGCCTGACCACCTTCGTTTCCCATCCTTCCTAATTCCCAAATCCCCTCCTTTTATCCCAGTCCCAATCGAAGGTGTTATGCGATCCGTACTAAAGGTTGGATGATACAGGGGTTTCTGTATTATGAACGGAGCCTCAAGGGCACCAGGCGACCCCCTTGAGTAAATAGCCTTACTCCAGTATGCGGTGCTCTGCCGGAGCGGACAAAATACTACCGATAGAGCTTCAGGGACTTTCCCCTGAAAGGAGAAGGAAGTCTGGAGACCATCCTCCAGAAGCGCAGATGGTCCAAAAGCGATAACTAGTGGGAACCTCTCACAAGTGCACCTGAGGACCCAAAGAAGGAGAAAGGAAGTACTTTCTCCTGAAATATAGGAAGCTTGAATGGACATTATCAATGATGGTTTGTGCAGATTCTGCAAAGAGGAAGAAACACTGTTGCACCTGCTGATAACTTGTAAGGCAACTTTGCTAGAGAGAGACAAGTGCTTCGGGACACTCAACAAACCATAGAAAAACTTTTACCGCTGGAACCAGCAAAAGTGCTGAGTTTCTTGGAGGTGTTGAAGCTATAACTGCTGGGGTACTTTAGTACAGAAGAGGGGAAGTACAATAGGTTTTTCTAAGACGCAGTGCTATAGTCACCCTCAAATAATAAAAATAAAATAAAATAAAATTGGTATAACTGAAAAGATTCACCTCTTATCCGATTCAAATATTCAAAATTCAAGCATTTTGTATCATGAAATATTCGTACTGCATACATTTAGGGTCATATTACTTCGTTCAGTCGTTAAAAATATATGAAATATTTTTGATACAATGCTATATATAATAACATTTCAGGTAACTGCTATATGCAAATGTTTAATATTCTACGGTCAGTACTTATTTTTTAAAAAAAAATCTGTATTCGCAAAATATAAAATATTTCTAAAATTTGGGAACATCCTTCATTTAAACAAATTTTATTCAAAAAATAACTGTATTTCCTTTAAGTCATTTTCTTCTCTCTAAATATTTTTTTCTTTTCTTCAATGTTTGGATGAAGAAAAAAAGAAATTATTTAGAGACTTGGAAAAAGCAATGAAAAAAATGACTTTAACGAAATAGGGTCATTTGTTCAATGAAAATATGTTATAATGTACATTTCCCATGTTGAAATTTTCTGTGGGGACTGAAACTATGCAAAATTGATTGATATTGACCAGCAATATTCTTTTGAAATACTGAAATATATGTGTAATGATATTAAAATATTATTACTTACTTTAAGAAGTAATAATAATGACCAGTGTATAAATACAAATGTTTTTTAGACTCTACTAAAATAGTTAAGCCATTATATTCATTAAAAACCACTCTCGGGTTTCATAAATGGCACTCAACAATGTTACTAGGATGGACAGTAATTGAATTGTTCTGACCAAGTCAGGACATAACTTTGACAAACCACACCCCAAGTATATGTCAATCCCTCTGATGATCTTCTTCAAAACTGTTATAACTTGTTTAGCACTTGCCCTAAAACTAATTCCACTCACGTTCTCAAAATGCAATTACATCGCAATCAGTTTGCACTCAATATTAACTCTGAGTGAACTTCATACATTATTTCTTTGCATCCAACTAAACTAACCTGCTTTCCAAATTTTATTTCAATTAATATCAATAATTGTTTTTCAAAATTATTTCAATAATTTTTTATTATTATTGATCTTTATAGGGGGCCAGGCTAGCTCAGTGGTTATGTGCTCGCCTCTGAACTGATAGGACCGGGGTTCGATCCCCACCTGGCCCTCGATTTATTCTCGCGGGAGGTGAATAAAACTGAGTGCGTCATCCCTCGGAGAAGGACGTTAAACCGTCGGTCCCGAGCCTATACGATGTCAAGTACTCGTTAAAGATCCTTACTCTAAATACACTTGAGTTAGGCAAAATTTAGGACTCCCACTGTAGAATCAATCTTCATTGTGTGGTATCACAAAGGGCCAATGCTCGGCCTACGTGTGTTCCCTTGTGGGACTGCCACTGCAACCTAACATAACCTAACCTTGATCTTTATGAAATTTCGCATGCTATATTAGTTGGCTACTGAGAAAGTTTTGGGTAGGTGAAATTAATTGTCGGTCAAAAGGTCATAATCGTAGTGAAAATTTACCTTTTGGTCCTTTTTTGCTCTTTGTATGAATTTTTGATATTCACCTGCCAGTCAATGAAGGATTTTGACTAAATAATATTATGAAGACATTTGATTTAAGTAGCACATATGTTTATTGCCTTTCTTTGTCTTACGAAGAAGAAAAAAAAAACGAAGAAAACTGTCTTCTGGGTGTAATAATTAAGAAGAAAATGCTTTTGAAATAAAAATCCGAAGGTAGACAAATAAGGCTTGCAGTTAATAGCATGATGTATCATACAGAAGAGTTTAAAAACCATTTGAGGTAGAGATGTTCAATTAAAAGATAATAATTAAACAGCAACAACTAGTAGACTTAAATTAGACATTTTAAAGTGAAAAATTCAGGTAATTTTAGGTAAAATCAATCATTTAAACACTGATATTTAATTTAATTTATATTTTTTTTATTTTATTTTTCTTCTATTTTATTATGTATTACTGATATTTATTTGTTAATATTACTTGTCTGCTCAATAGCTTAAAACTAAGCTACTGAGGAGAGCAGGTCCCAAGGCAAGGATCTCTGATATCCTAGTAAGGATACTACTTTTCTCATAACATAATTTTCTTTTCTTGTACTCACAGTTTAGGGCCGGTTATGAACAGATTTTTCTTATTTTCCTTCTTCCCATGTACTTCTTCTATTATCAGGAAGACATATTACATCGTTTACAGTAAACCTACTTAAATCAGGTCCATTTGTTCATACATTCCTTCTCTTAATCCTCTCAACATTACTTGGTTGTATGATTCAGTGTGGACATCATGGTTGTCTAACTTGCTCTATCTTTAATCCTGTTTTTTATTTGACTTCTTTCGTCAACAATCATACCTACTCGATTCCTCATAAGACCTCCTGTACTTATGAGGTCTTTACATCCAAGTAAATTAACAAACATGTAACAATGTTTGTCATTTAAACAGCATTCAATAAGTGATTTAATATGGTCGGTTGCTACGGTAGAATATGGTTCTCCCAGTTTCTTCTGATGGTAATCGCAGCAAACTTTCAACTGTCATTCAACAAATTTTTATCGACATAATTTAAATGACTGTTTCTAATTGCAAAGAATATCTGAGATTTTAAGTGTTATATCACGCTGAAGGCTTCATAGAAAGCACATATTTCGTTCCTCTTACCTACGCTTGCCCCAGGGCTCAACCTCCAATCGTTGATTATTCAAAATTATTCTTGTCTATTTGTTATTTATTTAAAAAAATCTATTATTTTATTAATATTTGTTCGTGCCTTATGAATTCACTGATGTGTAATTTGATTTTTATTTTTTTTTACATTTCTTGAAATTTTTTATATTATTATTTACTATTATTGTTATACTTGTTCCCACACTAACCAATAACTTGAGAAGGTTACAGTAATTTATTTATCTGTACCTTTCTTGACTTGCCTTTAAAGGGACTCATTTCACCCTCCTGAAAAAATAATCTCATGTTGAAATATCAAAGTGATTTTAGAGTGGGATTTTAATTTATATACATCTTCTGCGGTGGCACTATATTAATACTGTATATACTATTATAAAACTAAGTATAATAAATATTATAAATCATATTTTCTAAATATGAAAAAATATTCTCCAAAAATAACCTAAAATAATATTTTATAATATAACGAAAACAGCAAGCACATTTGAATTATTTTGTTTAATCCCGTCAGACATATTAACCATAATATTAATACAAAATTTTAATTTTTTTTAATACTTTATTCTCTTGAGTAATAATAAATCTTAATTATGCTAATACAATATGAATATATTCAAATTAAAAATTATTATTTGAAAAAAAAGTTACTCTTTTTTTTTTTTGCAAAAAGTTAAAGAATATTTTTAATATTCATCGATTCAAATCCTTGTAAAATGAGTTTGGAAGCTAGTTTTTAAAATTGCAACATAAATAAGATTAAAGGGATTATAAAAATTTTCCCTTGGTCTTACACAGAGTTTTCTCATTAATTTTTAAATATTCTCTAATCTCTAACAATAATAATAATAACAAAAATTAAATAATAAATTACACGGGTGAATTGATGCTCATTATCCATGAAATAGGGAAATTCGAAGTACAACCCAAAAAAATTTACGAAGGTGAAAAAAACCAGGGTTTTTTTATTGCGGCAGGTCTTTACAAGTTATTGATGAAGGTACAAATGAGTTAAAAAGTAAGACAAAAAAATTGAAAACAATAGATAAAAATACTTTCTTTCTCTAATTTTAGTCACGGCTATAATCAGGAGGAAGAAGAGAAGGGTAACAAGCGCAAACCTGATGAGAAAGTAAAGGGATTTAAATAGTATATTTAAGAAGGTAGGCTAGAAACAAAGAAATGCAACAAATTAGAAAACAATGAATGTTCAATAATTATAAATAGTAAACAAATTGAAAAGAAAATCAATGTATAACTGCATTGTATTCTCCCTTCCATCTTCCTCCTGATGACTCTTGTCTAAAATTAGATCTGTATGTGTTCTTAAGTAATGTTTGTCAGTTTTTAATTTTTTTTTGAATTTTTTGTCCATTTTGGAAAGATTTTAGATTTTTTTAAAAACTGTATATATCATAAAACACAAACACCTTAACAATGAAAAGAAAAATAAATGAACGAACACTTAAGTTCATTATAGGAGGGCCATGTTAGCTCAGTGGTTGACGTACTCACCTCTGGTTCAATCCCCAACTGGTACTCGATTTATTCATGCGGGAGATAAATAAATCTGAGTACGTCATCCCTCGGAGAGGACTTTAAGACGTCGCTACCTAACCTGTACTATGTCAGGTACCTATTTATTAAAGATCCCTACTCGAAATACACTTTAGTTAAGGAAAATGTAGGACTCCCAATGTAGAATAACCGATCAAACAAAAAGCCGGTAAAGGGCTGGCGTTATCACCCGCTAGGGTATCGGCTTGAACAAAAAAAAAAAAAAAATAAGTTCAACATAAACAAATATAGGTAATTCTGAGGTAAAATGGATAAACCAACAAAAGTCTCCACACAAATGAAGTTTTATTCAACGGGTTTCGAACACTTTGTGTTCATCATCAGGAAGACACCAAGGATGTGGTACTGACGGGTTGGTCCAGTGAAAACAACTAGTAGGAAACAGCTGTTTGTTGGTTTATCCATTTTACCTCAGAATGAGTAAATACCACACAATTACGGATTGCACAACTAATGATTTAAATATAGGTAAATTATAATCGCACACCTGCAGACTCTAATTTTTGGTTTGAACGGTTCTGAGGAGAGACAAGAGTGGGAAACCAAGCGCACTGGTGCAGAGACGATTGGATACCCAACTCTCCTAATGGCCGTTCAAACCGAAAATAGCGGCTAAAAGTGTTTATTTTTAATTTATCTATGTTTCTTTGTTAATATTGAACTTTACAAAACACAATAATATGTAGGATATTAGATTTTAAAGATTAATGATATATAAAATCAAATGAGTTAATTGTAAATAAATATATTTATCTTAACTGTCAGTAAAAGTGATAATTTCGTAAATTAAATGAGGCTGAGGAATTTCAACCAGACGCAGTTCATCCATTAATATTTGTTGACGTATATTATCTGTCCGCATGTTGGTACTAAAGACTCCCATCTAAATTTGACGATGGCTCTACATATTAGGGCAGATTTCATTTTCTCTTTAATCGAATAGCTCCATTACTGCTGATGTCAAAGTTTCCAAATCAGAGCCCCACTACATGTATATATGACAAAGCATCCCTTTCATTTTCTATCTAACATGTTTATTCGCATTAACTTACAATTTACAATACACAAACTGTCAACTGATTCATAAAGTCACTTTGAACTTTCAAACATTGACTTTTCATTCATTAAAGCTCTGATTTTGCATCGAACCCCTTCTTTTTCATTAAAGCCTTGCTTTTTAATTTTCATTAACTACAAGTTTCAGCTTTAAAAAAAAGCAATGTGTCACTCATGGTTAATAATAACTACGAACATATTTTTTTAAACAGTTAATTTATGTTAAAACACAGTTTGTGAGACTTATTTTCAAATACCACACTTCGTTTATTATATTTAATATATATATATACGAGTTCAAAATTCAAGAAGAGTAACACACAAGGTAAGGAAACACTCTTACAGACTCAAATTTTCGGGTAATCCGTCTTCAGGAGAAAAGTGAAAGGGAGATCAAGCACGTTGCGTCTACCACGTGCTTGGTTTCCCTTTCACTTTTCTCCTGAGGACGGATTACCCGAAAATTTTAGTCTGTAAGTGTGTTTCCTTACTCTGTGTGTTACTCTTCTTGAATTTTGAACTCGTATTGTGTCCAGTTTGGATCGTGTTTCGTTTAATTAAGTGATGATATATATATAAAGATTTCACATAAACACATGAAACAACAATCAATGATCAAACCACAAATTAGGTTTTTGACTCTGACGAAGACCGCTTGTTACGGTTGAAAGATCTTAGTCTTGTTTTCCCATTTCTTATTGTGGTTTATATATATATATATATATATAGAGAGAGAGAGAGAGAGAGAGAGAGTTAACATCGAACAAGAGTAACTCACAGCGTAAAGAAACACACTTACAAACTCAAATTTTCGGGCTATCTGTCATCACTTCAGCACAACATGCTTAGTCTTCCTTTCTCTTCTCTCCTGAAGACGGATCGCCCCATAATTTGAGTTAGTAAGTGTGTTTCTTTACTCTGTGTGTTACTCTTCTTGGATTTGGAACTCGTATTGCGTCCAGTTTGGATCATCTTTCCGTTTATTATATATACAAGGTGTATAAATAAAGTAGTGAGACTGATTTTTTTTAAATTTTCTATTCAAATATAATTACAATGTGATATTGTCACCTTCAAAATAGTTCCCTTCGGAAACCACACAGCGCTGGAGACGGTCCTTCCAATCATTGTAGCATTGCTGGAACTCGGATTCCGGAATGGCCTTCAGCTGGTCGGTTACAGCAGTTTGTATGTTTTGTAGTGTCCCGAAATGAGTTCCCTTGAGGTGATTTTTCAATCTCGGGAAGAGGAAAAAGTCACAAGGACTCATGTCTGGTGAATAAGGAGGCTGAGGAGCAACAGGAATGTTTTTACTGGCCAAAAACTCCTTCCCTTTCTGAGATCATTTTGGTCTTGGGAAAGGTTTTTCGGAACCATTTAACGCACAAATTTTTCTCATCTCCAATTCATTGGTCAAAATGTGATGAACGGAGGTGTGATTCAAATTCAACTGTTCCCCGATCATTCTGACTGTCAAGCGTCGATCTGAACGCACAAGGTTCCGTACTCTGTTGACATTTTCATCGGTGTTTGCACTTGAAGGCCTTCCGCTTCGTGGTTCATCTTCAATCGACTCTCTTCCTTCTGAAAATTCCTTAAACCACCGAAAAACCTGTGCCCTTGATAAAACACGTTCTCCATAGGCCTCCTGAAGTTTTTCAAAAGTCCAACTTGTCCAAGTCTGAAGCAAAATTTGATTGCACACCGCTGCTCAACTTTGAGGTCACTCATTTTTAAAACGCTCAAGAAAAAACCATTTCACGAAAACCAACGCTACGGACAAACAAATGACTGTGGCGAGTTCAGATTCATACTGGAGGCGCATCACACGTGCACCTGACGCTACTCAAGGCCACGCGTCTCCAGCGTTGCCAGATCGAAAGCGACGTTGCCAGTCTCACTACTTTATTTACACACCTCCTATATAGTTTTTACTTTGTTTGCCCTCTGATGACATACATTGAAAGGCCGCAGAGCATTTATTTCTATTGTTTTCATTTTTCCATTGTGGTTTAAGCTTCATATATATATATATATATTTGACTAAAAAAATGAACCTTATTAAATTTGCCTAACTTCGAAATATTTTGTCATAAATCTATACAATTTTATATCAATAAAGTCGACATATGTGGAAAAAAAATAAAGTCGACACCTTGCCAAAATTTTATGGTATGCAATAAAACCTTTTGAAATACATTTAATTTCCTATTCTTATTATATTTTCTTATTCGTTTTCTTTTTCTTTTCAAAGCTTTTGCTTATTACTTATTACACAGAAAATCTGGGAAAGCTGGTAGCCATTTTACATAAAGTACAACAATGTATATTTCCAGTGGCAAAATAATACTCAGTAACAATGTAGTTCATACCATGAATATATCATAGAAATCATATAATGGTGCTACATGTAGCGTGCTGACAAAATTTTGGATCCTCATGAAGCCATTCATGCACAACTAAAGATCATTGAAGAAAAATCAAAAACTACATTCAGAGGACTACAAAATGTGTGAGTCCATAAAGATATTAACACAGATTTTTTTTTCGTTATCACTCACTATACTTTGCTAAAGAATAGTAAAAATGAAGTCATGCCAAGTAGATCTATAAAATGGAATGGTTTAGTTAAGTTAAATGTAGCGCATTTGAATGGGAACATTAGGCAACACTGAGTAGATGATATGCGGAGAATTTTAATTAAAATTTCAGTAATTAGAGCCAACAGCACATTTATTGGGAGGGGAGGGGGGGCTTCTGATGAATTTCTTAATTTAAGGTTACTTTAAAGTAATGTTACTAATTGATTTTTTTCTTTTTTTTTTAGTTTTCCGATACAATTTCCAAAAGTCCATCTTCTTTCGTAAATTTTATTGCTTCTGATTAACTTTGAAATCAAACATTAAGTTTCTTCAATTCTTAATTTAAATAAAACTTTACTTCACTAATAATTCTAAGATCTTTAATTAAACAAAAAGTTTTGAACATTTTATGTTCAGTGACATAAAAACTGAATTATTGTTTATAATTTATGAATAATATATAAATTTATCATTTATAAATAGTCAAGAAATTTAAATATATTTAAAATAAATTTAATTTCTTATTCTTATTACATTTTCTTATTCGTTTTCTTTTCCTTTCAAAGCTTTTGCTTATTACTTATTACAAGGAAAATCTGGGAAAACTGGTACCCATTTTACATAAAGTACAACAATGTATATATCCAGTGGCAATATTTCAATATATATTTCAATGGTATATGAACCTTGGTATGAACTACATTATTACTGGGGATTATTTCTTAACTATAATAAATAATAATATAAGTTAAATAAATTTAACTTATGGGAAGAAATTACCGTTACTTTGTTGATTTCAAACCCACCACAGTTACTGTCTTTCGGTGGCATCTGGGGAATGCAAGTGTGCCTCTTATTGTAATTGCTACTCACGGATAAGACACTAAAGAAATTCTAAATTTCGTCTAACTTAAGTTTATTAGAGCTGGGATATTTAGGGTTGTATGGGCTTAGAGCTGGCAGCTTTTTGTGTTTCACTTGGGACGGCATGTACAAGAATTTGTATCTTCCACAAGAACAATTTAAAGTCATGGCCAAGATTGAAACCTGAGTCTGAAGTATTAAAACTAAGCACGCTACCTAGTAGAGGATTCCAGGTTGGTCAGAGGACTACCTGGTAGTCAAACTCGCTACCTGGTAGACTGATTCCAGGTTAGCCAATTCCACTAGGTAGATTTATTACAGACTAGCTAAGTATATCTACGTGATAGAGTTATTCCAGGATAGCCAACCACTCTTTTACGATGTAGACTGATTTAACTATGATTTGAACCTCCAATCTCGAATATAAAAGCCAAGCACATTATCAGGTAGCTGGATTCCAGGTTAGCCAATTACACTACCTGGTAAACTAACGCCAGGATATCCCATTACGTATCTGGTAGACTGATTCCAGATTAGCCAATTACGCTGCCTGGTAAACTGATTCCAACTTAGCCTCTTACGCTGCCTGGTAGACTCACTCTAGGTTAGCCTATTACGTGTCTGGTAGACGGATTCCAGATTAGCCAAGCTCGCTACCTTTTTGAATATTCCTGGATCCATATAAGGTTTAATAACATATATCTCGAAAAAGAAAAAAAAAACATATTTTAGAAAGCGTTCGTTTTCCATGTTTTAAATCAAACACTCTGATTTGATTTTCAAGCATACGATTTTTTAAAAAAAAATTTGTTTAATTCCCATCAGGAAGAATTTTTGAAAAGAAACGTTCTAAATTTTTCATTATAGTGTAGAAATGCATAAATTTTATCCCCAAAAAAAGTCATAGCAAAAGTTTTAGTGGAAGAGAAACACTGACTTTGTTATATTGTACATCTTACAGCAGTGCATCGCTAAAAGAAGATAAAAAGAGAAGATGAAGATAAAATGATATACCCAGAGGTACATAAAACTCTCTCTCTCTCTCTCTCTCTCTTTCTCTATCTTCAGCTTGACTTATATTCTCTTGGCAATAAAATACAGCTCAAAATTTCTATAATAGTAAGTGCTTTGCTCTGTTCTGTATCCTAGGGCATCTAAGTAACTTTTATATCTTAATAAGTCTATTTAAATTAGTTTTTTCAAATTGAAGTAGAAATTTCAGGTCTTATAACCAGAATTATA
The DNA here is from genome assembly GCA_026182355.1 of Hermatobates lingyangjiaoensis. Taxonomy (NCBI): domain Eukaryota; kingdom Metazoa; phylum Arthropoda; class Insecta; order Hemiptera; family Hermatobatidae; genus Hermatobates; species Hermatobates lingyangjiaoensis. The sequence continues at coordinate 1,011,438 of JAPFBL010000102.1, read as the reverse complement.
CCTAGTTAGAATTTAAAACAAAATTTTTCTTTCTAACAAGAAACAAAGTCGGATGATAACTTTGACTGATAAAAAAGCTAAAAATTTTTTTTCAAAAGAAATATGGTTTATTCGATTATTCTCATACGTTTTGCATGCAAAAAGAAATATTCAATTTATTTTTTTTGAAAATTAAATTATTTGAAGAAGAAGGTTGTTTGAAATGATAAAGTAAGGAAGAAATGAATTACTCACTGTCTAGCCACTTGGAGTCATACTTGATGGTCCTCTTGAAGGAGAAGAGTTTCTTGCCCGTAACCAGATTGTGCAGGTCAGTTCTGAAGATGACAGTATCGGCTTTGGTGAACTCTGCGTTAGTCCCTGAGTAAAGCCCAGGTAAATTGCCTGGATTTCCCTTTTCAACCCATATTGCCGTAGAATTGTCCGACGGATCGTAGGGACACTTTGCTATGCCGATCCCCACTCCAGGTACATATTGGTTTCTACCCAAATGCGTTAAATTTGCCTGTGAACAACAAAAAAAAGAAAGGTTTAGTTAAACAGTTGTAGGAATATTTTCAAAAATTCTTTTCAAGATAGAATTTTATAGAAAAAATTACCTCCAAGATATCTATATTGCAACAGAAAGAGGAAAGCAGAGATGCATTTTTATTGGTGCCAGTAATTTGGAGCAGTCATAAAATATGCGAAATCAGTTGGTGCAATAAAAGAATACATGTTTTCTCGGGGTTGAAGAAGATATGTTTAAAGTGACGAAGTTTTCAAAAGAAGAAATATGCATGACATTGTTAATGACGTATTATATCCTCATACGTATATTATTTAATTTGCATTTCATTTTTTGAAGCTTGTATCTTCCTTATGACAATTTAAACTATGCTATTTCTAGTTAAATGACTATAAAACAAATTTTGGCCAAGAAGCAAATTTATTACAATCAATATTGTTTATTGAGAAGCACATGTGTAAGATGCGGATCTGACCAGACCAAATTCGGCTAAACCCGGAAGACAGAACCAGGTATGGAGAGCTGTCCAAGATGGCTGCATTACATGACTCCTCACAAATCTTCGTCAGTGTTGCCACCACAAATTTAGTTTTGCTCGTCAGATATGTTGTACTCTCATTTGACAAATAACTTCAACCTAAATTTTTTGTATAAAAATGAAAAAAAAAAATTTTATCTGCCTAATACTTAAAAAAGTGTAAATAAATAAAAGTCTTAAAAACAAAATGTTTTCATAGATATTGTACTTTACTTATAGTAAAGAAAAAAAAGACAGGTAAAAAAATATTAACGGGCCGTATTTTCCATCAGCAACTGTATTCATTGGTTCATTTAATTTATGATTATGCCTATGTTTATTTATTAATGATGCTTATTGATCACACAATGTTTCATGATTCTGAATAATTCATTTTTGCATTTACGCCATTACTGATTATTTTTTTTGTTATCCAGTAAATGGTTTACAGGAAACCTTCGCTCTAAATAAACTCCTATCACTGTGTACTCTTTACTATTATAAACAATTACTTAAGAACATTTATAGTAACAGAATCAATGCTCTAATGTTGTTCATGCAAACTCTTTAACATACTCAAGGAGCTTAGAGACATATAATAAACACATGCATATTGTTATTACCACTGAGGTTAGTATGATTAATATTAGAAATAGAAAAAACCGTCATACCTCGTAAGTTGATATCGGAGACATTGGAGCGCTTTCGGATCTTGTCCATCTTCGTTCACAACTAATCTATGAGGCTATTGTCAAGGGGTTTTATAGTTGTGTCCACTGCTTAGATTAGTTGCGAATGAAGATGGACATGATCCGAAAGCGCTCCAATGTCTCCGATATCAACTTACGAGGTATGACGGTTTTTTCTATTTCTAATATTAATCATATAATAAAAATTTTAATGGAAATATCTATGTTAAACCTATTTAAGACAAATATCCAACTCTTAACCTCTGTTCATGTCTTTTCGTTAAAATACATGTTATTTACAACAGATTCTATGTAATGACCGCTGTAGAGCTTTTAGCAAATTGAAACAACATTATGTAATCTAAAAGGCAATTTCTTTTTATCTCAACCGAAAAAGTAAACGATGATATTTTCTTTTTATTTTGAACGAATCACTTCAGTTGATTTCCTCTTCCTACGTGCTTAGTGAATAATTCATTTCCAATATAGTGTTATTAGAGTTTATGAAATCTTATTCCAAACAATTTTTACTTTCCTATTTAAAAATATGTATATTTATCGTAATCTGTCTTAGAAAATATAAATATAATTGTGTAATTCATGTTAATTAATGAACATTTTATGATGTAATATCGACAACAGTTATTATATTATTTTTATTGTTTAAACCGATCCCCTAGCGGTTGATAACGTCAGCCATTTACCGGCTTTTTGTTTGATCAGTGGTTCTATAGATTCTACATTGGGAGTTCTAAATTTTGCCTAACTCAAATACATTCGAGTAGGGATCTTTAACATTGTACCTGACATATGAAAATCAAGAGATTATTACTGATCGAATACATGTTTGTCCGTGCACATAATGTTGATTAGTGTATTGAATACATTTACTCTTCATTCGCCAACCCACAAATATTGTTCATAGAAAACTCTATAAAAGTTCTATTTAACGAGGCTTAACGTCCTCTCCGAGGGACGATGTACTCAAATTTACTCACCTCCCGCGTGAACAAATCGAGGGTCAGGCTGGGGATCGAATCCCCAGACTACCAGCCCAGAGGCGAGTACGTTGACAACTGAGCTAACCTGGCCCTAACGTCTCAGTTAGCAGATACATTTTAAAGATAAATAACATTTATATGTTATTAATTTAGTACAGATTGATTATTTTTATTATTAATCTATTACGTCTGTGCTATTAAGATATATAACGAACACTAGTATAGGTTTGATGGTTATTAGGATGGTTACTACTATCACTGTTATTAGGATAAATCACATCATTTATCCTAATACTACTAATACTAGTACTATCCATACAGTACAACTGTGATGATAATTTTTTCTAATAATGATAGATTATTAGAAAAAATAAATAATTAAACAAACGTCTGTGTTTTTAGAACAAATAACAATCGTACAGCTTTGACGATTATTTATTCTAATAATTCATCTACTAACGTCTGTTTCATTACCATAAATAACCATGATATATCATATATCCAATACAAGTATGATGATTATTTCTTCTACCAATGTATCTAATATCATCTTAGTTGATGAATTATTAGGATAAAATAATAATTATGTGATTATTTATTAAAGATATAATAATTATTTTCTTCTACTGATCTATTTGCTATTATTCAAACTATACATGTCGCACATCTAATACTATTATATGTATGACATAATATATATGTTATTTATTTAATGAAAAATTAGGATTATATGTAATACATATTATTAGCAAACTGCTTTGCACATGTAATCCCCTTTTCTGGTAAAAAAAATGTAATTTAATTAACAATAACAATGTATGTAATTAATAGTAACATGAGGTTAAATTTTGCACACATGAGAAGAATTTGGTTTTTTTTTTCAGAAATATGTGTAATTATCAACTACTCATCGTCATACTGTAAACGTTTTAATTGAAATTACGATTTATTTAAAAAGAGCGTAGTTTTTTATAGCAAGTAGAAAACAAATTACGCAAAAAATATAATTTTTATCATATAATATAATATCATACAATTTTACAAAAGAATGACTTCTGAATTTGTAGTTCTTTTCATTCATACGAACTCTCTGATTGCATTTAAAAATACTCAAAAGTGCATATATTAAGACAAGCACATTCACACACACTCACACAACAAACCGTTAGCATAGAAAAATTTTCTGGGGAACTCAAAAATATTAAGAGGATATTAAAGTCTCACTAAAAAAAGTTATAGAAAAGAAATTAAATGTTTAATGTGAGTCAACATAATAAAAACAAGATTTTACGATAATTATGAAATACAGACATAAAAAGCTTTCAGGATCAATTAAAAACCATCGTTAAGTAATAGACAGCATTAACTGAATGACAATCGTAAATAGGATTTCTTCAAAAACATACTTCAAGAGTCTTTATTATTGACAAATTATTTTTTTTCTTTAATTAATTTCAAGAAGAAAGTAACCATGGTGAGTGATTTAGAAGAATGACTACTGATTTAACGAAGAAAGGTCTAATAATAAGCTTTGGTTTTAACGGAGTTTATATGGAGGAAGAGGAAATGGTAAAGACCTATATTAATATTGGTGTCCATAGAGAAAGATATAATCATATTACGTAGAAAGCACTGAACCACTCGTCCTAATCTGATTAACATTGGTCCTCAGTTTCTCTTTCAGCTATTGAGTAGCTCTCATTATAACCCGTATTTACCTACTTTACCACTCTAGTTGTTCAAGAATTATATTCATTTCACTCTGATAATTCACTCCGAGTGCTTAAATAATTTACACTTTTGAAAATTCAAAACTGGAACTAAATTAATGATTCCTTAAAATTCAAGCTAAATATGATTCAAACCAACAGTTAATAATGTTTCCTTTTGAAGTCAGGTATCAGGTTACTGATAACAGTGTGCTCGGTTATTGTGGAATAATTCTACCCGGGTTGAGTGCTTGATTAACTTCAAATAAGTTTACCAGGCAGCATATATATTTGGGCAACTTGGAATCTGTCTGCCAGGTAGCGTGCTTGACTAACTTTGAATCAGTCTACCAGGATGAGTTCTTGGCCAACCTGGAATCAGGCCACCAGGTAGCGAGATTGGTTAATCAGGAATCATTCTGTCAGGTTTCGTGCTTGTCTAACCTGGATTAGTCTATCAGGTAGTGTGCTTAACTAACTTGGAATCAGTCTACCAGGAAGTGTTCTTGGCTAACCTGGAATAAAACCACCAGGTAACGAGATTGGTTAATCAGGAATCATTCTATCAGGTTTTGTGCTTGTCTAACCTGGATTAGTTTACCAGGTAGTGTGCTTGACTAACTTGGAATCAGTCTACCAGGAAGAGTTCTTGTTAACCACCAGGTAGCGTCCTTGACCAACCTAAAATAAGTACCAGGTGGCGTATTTGGCTAACCTAAAATCAGTCTACAAAGAAGCGTGCGTGTTTAACTTGTAATAAGACCATCAGTTAGCGTGCTAGAAAAACGTGGAATCAGTCTACAAGATATCGTTCTTGGCTACCCTGGAATAATTCTACCTGGTAGCGTGCTTGACTAACTTGAAATAAGTTTACGAGGCAGCATATTTGGCTAACCTCAAATCAGTCTACCAGGTAGCAGAGTGCTTGCCTAACCTGGAATAATTCTATCAGGTAGCTTGCTTGATAAAGCTGAAATAAGTTTACCAGGCAGTATATGATTATGCAATCAGACCACCAGGTAGCGTGATTGGCTAATCAGGAATCGTTCTACCAGACACCGTGCTTCAGAAACCTGGTATCATATTTGGCTAACCTCGAGTAGGTCTGCCAGGAGAGTTTTTGGCTAACCTGAAATCAGACCATCAGGTAGTGTGCTAGGCTAACCTGAAATAAGTCTACCAAGTAGTGTGTTTGGCTTTAATACTGCAAATTATAGGTTCAAATCTTCTCCATTAACCTAGATAATTGAAATGAGAAATGAAAATCTAGTCCTAGTGGCGCAATATAAAGCCGTCATTACTGAAGTCCTGATACAGTGCTAAACATCACAATATAAAGCCGTCAGTACTGAAGTCCTGATACAGTGCTAAACATCACAATATAAAGCCGTCAGTACTGAAGTCCTGATACAGTGCTAAGCATCACAATATAAAGCCGTCAGTACTGAAGTCCTGATACAGTGCTAAGCATCACAATATAAAGCCGTCAGTACTGAAGTCCTGATACAGTGCTAAACATCACAATATAAAGCCGTCAGTACTGAAGTCCTGATACAGTGCTAAGCATCACAATATAAAGCCGTCATACTGAAGTCCTGATACAGTGCTAAACATCACAATATAAAGCCGTCAGTACTGAAGTCCTGATACAGTGCTAAACATCACAATATAAAGCCGTCAGTACTGAAGTCCTGATACAGTGCTAAACATCACAATATAAAGCCGTCAGTACTGAAGTCCTGATACAGTGCTAAGCATCACAATATAAAGCCGTCAGTACTGAAGTCCTGATACAGTGCTAAACATCACAATATAAAGCCGTCAGTACTGAAGTCCTGATACAGTGCTAAACATCACAATATAAAGCCGTCAGTACTGAAGTCCTGATACAGTGCTAAACATCCACTCTCTAATAAACATAAGTGTTTCGTAATGTGGAATGTGTCTGGACAGTGGGAGGCAATTACAACATGAGCCAAACTTGTCTTCCCTAGACAACACTGCAAGTAAAAGACAATAATTGTGGGCGTTTGAAACGAACAAAGCAAGAACAATACCTTTGCATAAGCTACTCTAAATTACTTATAAATTATAAATTTAATTTAAATATAAACGATAGTGAAATTGTAATTTCCATCAACTAAATTATGCGTTTAAAACGTTTTTTTTTCAATTAATAATGTTCCTAATAAATAGTTGTCTATACTTTTGAAGTAACTCAATACTTAATTTTAATATTAATCAAAGTAATTAAATTTACAGAAAAAGAAGGACTTTTGAGAATTGTATTAAAACTAAAAAAAAAAAAAAAAAAAAAAATGTTAATTAATTTAAAGTATTAATATTAAACACATAATCTACCGTCTTACCTCGTACATTACTGCCGTAGCTCTGGGACCGGTTTCGGGTGTCACCCATCTTCAACACGAACTGATCTAATCGTTTGTGATTAGATCTAACTGATTAGATCAGTTCGTGTTGAAGATGGGTGACACCCGAAACCGGTCCGAGAGCTACGGCAGTAATGTACGAGGTAAGACGGTAGATTATGTGTTTAATATTAATAATACTAACCTCTGTGGTAATGATGAAATGGATGAATTTAATTTAAAGTAGTCTTAAATTACGAGTAAGAAATACATGAGAATATTAAATCATACATCAGTACAATCCCTACTTTAAAGCTAGGCAAAATGTAGGACTTGAAATGTAGAAACAACTCTGAAATGTGGCTAGCCCATTTTTAAGATGGGAGTAAAATAATAAATAAACCACAATTTCAACCCCTAGAACAGCACTAAATGTGAAAGCCTATGAATGTGTGCATTGGAAAACAAACAACATTTTACTTACAAAAATGATAGTACTCTTCAGATTTATAGGTTTTCAATTATATTTAAGTTATTTACAATAATTCATACAGCTTAATTTACAATCTCAAATCTTTTATGAAATTTACAATTTATTTCGTCTACACATGAAAATAACAAAAAGCTTTTTCAACAGTTGGTTTTAGAATTAGTTTCGTTATTTATTAGGTCTTTTAATAAAGTCATTATGTTTTCTAAAAGCCTGTTCCTTCCAAACATAAGCTACTTCTTGCCTCGTATAAGAATTTATTATCATTCACCAGTTTCCTTTTATCTTCTACAAGCTTATCTATTTTCTTTATAGCTTCTAAGTTTTCTTTCCATTTTATATTAATAGTAGTACTAAAACAAAATTGATGTAAATTTTAAAACTTTTTCCCAAGGTGATTCTAACTTTAAATTATATAGAAGTTTCTTAGGCAAGTCCTTAAGAACAAAAAAAAAAACAACATGACATTGTAAGATTTTCAATTTTTCTCAGATATTTAGACATTCAGATTTAATTATTTAGTTGTGTTTGTTTCATGACGTCATCAAAGAAATCTATATATCATGCAACTGGTTGGCTCACATTCACATGTTTCATACATGGTGTTTGCAAAGTGTATAAACAATATCAAAGCCTCATATTATATATATATCAGTTGTGGTTTGCTTCTCAACGCCAGTACTTCGTATTTCTTCCTGATGACAACGGATGTCTAAATATCAAAGTGAGTTCTGTAGTGACTTTCTCTGTTCTTTCCTATGTGTTAATGTGTATGTGTTAATTTATATATATATAATTAAATGAAACTGTCCAACTGAATTGTAAATAAAAAAGAGTTAAAAAGAAGGTAACACAGAGATAGAAACAGGCATACTTCTATTCTGTATACTTCTATCACTTCTATCTCTGTGTTACCTTCGATTTAACATATATACATATAAAGATTTCACATAGACACGTGAAATAACAATCAATGATCAAACCACAGTATGAAATGAAAAAACAAGACTAAGATCTTTCAATCGTAATAAGCGGTCTTCGTCAGTTGAGTTTTTGATTCTGACGAAGACCGCTTGTTACGGTTGAAAGATCTTAGTCTTGTTTTCCCATTTTAAATTGTGGTTTAATCATTTATATATATATATTTATACACGAGTTCAAAATTGAAGAACAGTAACATAGAGAATAAAGAAACACACTTTCAAACTCAAATTTTCGGGCAATCCGTCTTCAGAAGAAATGAGAAAGAGAGACCATTCACGTTGTAGACACAACGGCAAGTAACCGACCCGGCAACCGCCACTGCTGCCCTCCCTACCCGGTCATAACGTAATAGAATTAAGAGAAGATAAAACAGAAGTTCAGATAAGCAGTACAAGTTGGGTAAATATAAAAGAATCAAAAGGGATTGGAGAAAAATTTAAAAGAAAGAAAAAAATAAAATAAATATGTAAGTGTATACATAGAAAAAGGATTAGTGTAAAAATATTATCGTAAAATATGTAAAAAAGGCATACATGAAATAAAAAATCGTAAGCGATAAAAAGCGAACTGAACTGATCATATAATGTTCTTGTTATTACATCCACAGTATAGATCGTCGACATGTAAATGGGTCCATGTTTCTGCTATCCTCAGCCATTACTAAGAGATGAATGAGTTTTGAAACAGATAGTTCCTTTATATTAATATGCTTATAATAATATATATATATTAATAACTATATTAAATATAATATATATATATATATATATATATATATATAGGAGTTAGCTTCAGCTACTCAAAGGGACTACTTCTGCCCGATGACGACGACTGTCGAAATATCGTTGTGAGTCTTTTGTGTATGTCTTTATTTGTTTTTTCTCTTTCATGTGTTAACTATATATATATATATATATATATATATATATAATATATATATATATATATAGCAAACAGTAGAGGTTATTGAGGGTTGGTCTACACAAACAAACACTTCACTTACGCCAACGTAATGGCCATACCATCAGTAGTGGACACAGTTTTAAATTTGATGAAGTAAAAATAATTGATTGTGAACCACCGGATCAAAACAAAACGTTTAACAAAAGAGATGCTTCATATTTCAAAATCAGAGAACTCATGCAATAAAAAAACAGACATTCCCAATCTTAGTAAACTTTATTGCAATATTAAAAAATGCATAGCTTTTCTGGACAACTTGTTATAACCTGTCGTACAACTTGTCTTATCAGTTTTGTAATATTTACTACTGTTTTCGTTGTGTCTATCTGTCGGACGTATATCTTATTATTTGTACAGCCCTGATGATGCTATAAAAATATAGCGAAACGTTGGCGTAAGTGAAGTGTTTGTTTGTGTAGACCAACCCTTAATAACCTCTGCTGTTTGCTGTTATTTTTTGTGGTCGAAAAAAGAGAGAATAATATATATATATATATGTCTTGTTAAATTGTATGCCTACTTTTAATCTCACAACTTTTCTACTGAATCTCTCGATTTCTCTAATACACTTTCTCCATTTTTGTGGTACAAGATAGATTAGTTGACCAAAGTTTTTATTTACATAGTCCGACATGTTTCGGTCCTCACTGACCATTATCAAGGATTATAGTTGTACAAAATCTTAAATAAACTATACATAACTAAACATAACTTAAAAACATTTATAATTAAATTAACACTACATATTATATTCAACGCCTTAATTTTGTGATAACTAAAAATGGTTAGATGACAAGGAGAGGTTATACACAGGCAATGGTTACCAAGTGTAGAGTTCCTTGTGCAAATCACAGAGGGCAGGCAATCTCATCACATTTCTGGCTTTTCATCTTTCCTTCGTATAATTTTAAAATTCGTCTAAATGCTTCACCTTGCTTGTTCAAGGCAGGTTGTTTCTCCATAATGAATAATGCTTCAATTATGCGTAGTCTTGTTTGGTCATTTTCCTGTTGCAGGATCCTTGTGTTATTAATTAGCATTTCTTTAGTTAACTTAATGCCATGGGAAATTAAAGCATGTTCCTTGGGTCCACCTGAAGTGAGGTGCATTGTCAACCTTCTCGATAATGTAGTAGTAGTGGAACCGACATATGTAGATTGTAGGGACTCACAGTTCCCTGTGTTACATTGATATTCGTACACTATGTTGGTTCTTTGGAGTGTTGACTTCTTCTGAAGGTTATTCCTAATTACCATGCTTGCTGTTGTTGAGCCTCTATAAAAAATCTTCAGTTTTAGCTGATCGTCAGGATTGAGGCATGTACCTCCTCCTCCTTTTAAAGAACAAATAATGAAAGATCTGTTGGCAGCTTGCACCACTAAAAATCCATTTTCCCACATAGACGGAAGCTTATACTACCAAATTGACGGTGTGGCGATGGGTTCCCCACTAGGGGTCACATTTGCGAACTTTTATATGTGCAATCTTGAGAATAATATTATGGCTCAAAATTCATCATGGAAGCCTCGTATATACTGCAGGTATATAGATGATTGCTTTGTGTTGATGGATAAACCTCAGCACATGGAAGAATTTAAGTCGGCATTCCAAGCTAACTCAGTATTAAAATTTACGCATGAAATGAGTAACAAAAATTGCCTAAACTTTTTGGATGTTGCAATTAAAATAAATAAAGAAACCAGGCAGTTTGATACATCAGTCTTTGTGAAGGCTACCAACAGTGGAATTCATCTAAACGCTAGAAGTGAGTGCCCCGAAAGATACAAGGACGGAATGATCAAGACGCTCATACATAGGGCATTTAAAGTATCCTCTAGTTGGGTTCTGTTTGAGCAGGAGGCTGAAAGACTTAAACAAGTCCTCATTAATAATGGTTACAGCAACAAACGGTTTGACTCAATCTTAGGAAGTACCATAAACAGGCTCCGGAACAGTGATCTTCAGAATGTAATCAAAAATAAAGGTACAACTTTTACAATATATTATAATAATCAATATTCAGAGGCTCATAAGGTAGATGAACGTGTACTAAAGGGGATAATAGCGGCCAATACAACATGCCTCAATCCTGACGATCAGCTAAAACTGAAGATTTTTTATAGAGGCTCAACAACAGCAAGCATGGTAATTAGGAATAACCTTCAGAAGAAGTCAACACTCCAAAGAACCAACATAGTGTACGAATATCAATGTAACACAGGGAACTGTGAGTCCCTACAATCTACATATGTCGGTTCCACTACTACTACATTATCGAGAAGGTTGACAATGCACCTCACTTCAGGTGGACCCAAGGAACATGCTTTAATTTCCCATGGCATTAAGTTAACTAAAGAAATGCTAATTAATAACACAAGGATCCTGCAACAGGAAAATGACCAAACAAGACTACGCATAATTGAAGCATTATTCATTATGGAGAAACAACCTGCCTTGAACAAGCAAGGTGAAGCATTTAGACGAATTTTAAAATTATACGAAGGAAAGATGAAAAGCCAGAAATGTGATGAGATTGCCTGCCCTCTGTGATTTGCACAAGGAACTCTACACTTGGTAACCATTGCCTGTGTATAACCTCTCCTTGTCATCTAACCATTTTTAGTTATCACAAAATTAAGGCGTTGAATATAATATGTAGTGTTAATTTAATTATAAATGTTTTTAAGTTATGTTTAGTTATGTATAGTTTATTTAAGATTTTGTACAACTATAATCCTTGATAATGGTCAGTGAGGACCGAAACATGTCGGACTATGTAAATAAAAACTTTGGTCAACTAATCTATCTTGTACCACAAAAATGGAGAAAGTGTATTAGAGAAATCGAGAGATTCAGTAGAAAAGTTGTGAGATTAAAAGTAGGCATACAATTTAACAAGACATGCATAAACGAAGGTCTGCTCCCGAAATATACGAATATATATATATATATATATATATATATATTATATGCATTATCAGAGTATACAAATAAATATTGATAACTACGTACAGTCACAATATGTGTACGTTTATTGTAGTGACCAAGCCGGATGGGGGTTTCCTATCGTCTCTGCATCGGGGTACTTGATCTCCTACTCTACTTTCTCTTGGGACAGATAAAACCAAAATTTTTAGCTGTAAGAGTTTCCTTATTTGTTTATTTTTGACATCCGGATTCTTTCCTTATTGCTGAGTATACAAAAATGAGTACTTTAAATTCATTGTTCACCAAAGTGAGCTGTACCGCCCTGATTGTAGCAGTGCTTTGATATTTCGGTGTGGTAACGAAAAATTAGGCAGTCGGTAGATGACAGTGTAGCAGACTAAAAGAAAGTCTAGGAGGGGTGCTAGGAGTCTACCTAGAGCCAAAGGAGTGGCAACCTGAAAAACTTTGGGGAACCTTTCTTTAAATCATAGTAAATTATATTATATTTACTCCCTGATAGCTTACTCTGTAGTACAGCTAAAACAGTAGGAGGCCTATCTCTAATCCTAAGGTCCGCTATTTATAGTATCCAGCAGGTTACCAATTCTACTACCGGTAAATAAGGAAGCCGCTGGAGATTGCTTGGAATGGTTGTATTCTCATGACACATATTTAAGAAAAACTTGTAAACGTATGCAGTGCTCAGCGTCTTCAAAATGAAAGCTATTTTATTCATAAATTTATTTTTTATTAAATTTCTTCGATAATTTCCCTCTAAACTGTTTGATATGAATTGTTCAAATTCAATTCTAATGCCCCAATTTCCTTTTTATCTTGACAACTTTATAACTTGTTTAAATTTCAGGACGAATTCTACAAAACAGTTATTAATAAGTAGTTTAAAGTTATTCAGTCATTGTTAGTTAATTTCAAAAAAATGAACAATGTTTATGTCCATCTAAAAATTGTGTTTAAAGACATGGCTGTGTACGTACATTCTAAAAAGCATAGTGCAACACAGATATATGTTTGCCATAGAAAGTTTCACATAAAATATAAAAGTTAATTTTTGCAGATAGTTCTTTTGGTGAAAACGCTTAATGTATCAGATATCTTCCCTTTTAGTATATCTGATTATTTATTTATTTGTATGCATGACACATATTTTAAGTCATTTTTCATTTTATAATCTTAATTAAAATTAAAACATTCCATTATAAATCTCATTAGAACACAACAAACATAATTTTAGCAGTATAAATTTGAAAACACTGATTATTAATGCTAGCTTTCCCTTTATTACCTACCAAGGCTGCTATTATTCTCTGAATAAATATTTCATTATATCGTAAACACTACAATAAGCGGTACGTTATGTTAATGAATGGAGTGAGGCCTTGAATAATAGAAGTTAGAGGGAGAGAGCTAATTTAATGAATCTTTAGGGAATAATTACATGTTTTAATAAAACGAATGTAGCAGAAACAAGAATTGCGGCGATTATTTGAGAGGAAGAGGCTTTTTATTAACATTAGATAAACATTAGCTTTTCTGGGATCGAAAAGCTTAAATATTGCTTTGCCTTTTTGAGTAAACAGAGGGATGGTTTTGAGAAGTTGGGAAGATGGGGTTGATATGAGAGAATCGAAAGACTTACAAGGGGATGGGGGGGTTTTCGGGCAAGAGAGGGAAGGTAGTAAACTGCAAGAGGCTTGGCATTTTGCAAAGCAATCGCTGAATCTTTCCAAATCAAGGTAAATCAAACAGCGCACCACCCCACCTGTATTCAACTCTTTGACTTCCTTTATTATTATTATGATGGATTACTTTCAAGTCGCCCATCTTTTTTGATTAGCATCAAAAAATATATTATAATTATTATCAATTTAAAAACCTCAGAGTTCTTATGGACTCATGCGCACTATGACAAAAATATCCAATTGTGCTACCTTTTGTCATTATAATAACAACTTAGATTTTAAGTTCGTTAATGAACTTAATAACCATTTCTGGAGAAGTACCTCTCACTCCCTTCGCTTTTAGTTATAATATACCAATAATCTCTAACTTTTGATTGATGATTACCTTAAGCTCATAGAAATTTTCTTTAAAGGTTTCTTCCCTTCAAGACAAAGTTTCCTTTGTACACATTATAATGATTTCAGTTTATGTAAGTTTTATTTACAAGGACAAGGTCTAGTTAAATATTCCATATACGCGCATACATTTTTACCACATAAATTTCTTATTTCCTTTGTAAATTTAATCTTTGTCGGAAATGAAAGATTTGAAGTTCCATTTTTGGTACTTTTTTCGATCACTTTAACGGAACTCTTGTGAGCTATACTAATGAACCACATGGATATCATTATACATTATTCATTATAGCAGAGTTTGAAGATCTCTTTATGGGAGACTACAAACAAATCGATATCATTATTAGAGATTTTAAGATCTCCATGTGGGAGACTACAAACAAATCGTTATCATTGTTAAAGTTTCCAAGATCTCTATGTGGGAGACTACTAACAAATTGTTATACATTATTCATTACAGCAGAGTTTTAAGATCTCTGTGTGAAAGACCATGAACAAATCGGTATCATTATTAAAGTTTTCAAGATCTCTATGTGGATGCCTTTTAAGATCGCATCTACAACTAGATTTTAGACTTCTAAAGGTAACAAAATAACATTTAAATATTCTGATTGATTCTTACTAAACAAATGAATTTAAAGAAAAAATGAAAAGACTTGTTCCACTATTAATTACAAATTGAAAAGAAAATTACAAGTGAAAAAAGAAAATGTCACCTGTTTATGGAATAGAAAAAAAAATTGTGCAATGTTTCAAGAGTTAATATAATTTTCATCTTGATCCATATGTTTAAATTAATTTACACATTTATAATATAAATTATAATTCAAATATGATATGAACTTACATAAATGACGTAGTCTTTAGGATTATGCGCATTGGTGCCACATATGTATAGTCTTTCTCCATCTCCTATTGGTTGAATCACTCGGATATGATTTCTACAATCAAAGTGCTGAAACAAACAAGAAAAAAATTGCTCAATATGCAGAAAAGAAACTTGCTTAAAGTGTCTCATTAGAATTATACAACAGTTATACTCTTTATGTGTATCACATGTGAATGTAAGAAGCATGTGTAGTAATAAAGAAATAGTAAACTAGGAAATAAAAAACGATCTTTCGAATCTTGTTTGCTTAATTAATATTTACTGATCCATCTTTTGTTACTATGAACTTATCAAACTTCTTGGTCTTCTCATTGACACCTGGAAGTCGACATAAGATACCTTTGGGTACACCTTATGTAGTCATGATGTAGTCATAGGTGTTTTGAAAAAGGAGAAGGAGAAAGAGAAAGAGAGAGAGAAAGAGAGAGAGAGAGAGAGAGAGAGAGAGAGAGAGAGAGAGACCATCGTCACCATCAGGATGCGAAGAATACAGCACGAAGGTAGAGAGGTAGAGGTACAATCGCCGGGCTACCTTACTGCGCGACTCTTCACCTCCTGTTGACGGCCCCTGTAGAAATGTAGAAATGGGTTATTCCATTGTCTATCTGTGTGCTACCTTCTTTTTAATTGGTTTTTATTTAAAAGTCCAGAAAGAGAGAGAGACAGAGAGAAGAGAGAGAGAGAGAGAGAGAGAGAGAGAGAGAGAGAGAGAGAGAGAGAGAGAGAGAGAGAGAGAGAAGAGAGAGAGAGAGAGAAAAAGAGAGAGATAAAAAGAGAGAGAGAAAAGAGAGAGAGAGAGAGAGAGAGAGAGAGAATGAGGAGAAGACCAAGTGGCAGCGGTCCTATCGCGATCTTCAGATCAGAATACAGCACGAAGGTAGAGAGGTAGAAGGGTTATCAATCGCTTCTGTGTGCTACCTTTTTTACTTGCGCTTTACTCTTCAACTCCATGTAAGAAGAGCCCGTAGAAATGTAGAGAGAATGGGTATTCCATTGATCTATCTGTGTGTACTTTGTATATAAATTGGTTTTTATTGAAGAAGTCCAGAAAGAGAGAGAGAAGAAAGAGAGAGAAAGAGAGAGAGAAAAAGAGAAGAGAAGAGAGAGAGAGAGAGAGAGAGAGAGAGAGAGAGAGAGAGAGAGAGAGAGAGAGAGAGACCATCGTCACCATCAGGATGCGAAGAATACAGTACGAAGGTAGAGAGGTAGAGGTACAATCGCCGGGCTGCCTTACTGCGCGACTCTTCACCTCCTGTTGACGGCCCCTGTAGAAATGTGTTATTCCATTGTCTATCTGTGTGCTACCTTCTTTTTAATTGGTTTTTATTTAAAAGTCCAGAAAGAGAGAGAGACAGAGAGAAGAGAGAGAGAGAGAGAGAGAGAGAGAGAGACAGCGAGAGAGAGATATTGTAGGAGGGAGACGTTTTCAAATTACAAAAACATATCTTCCTAGGAAAGTACAGTAATGATATATTTCTTCTTGCCAAAAAGTATCTAATTTAATTTCAGAAATGCTGACTATCAATTAACTCAACACAACCACGCATGTACACTGTCTCAATGAGTTAACAGTATACACTGGATAGTCGTAAATTTTCCACTGTCAAAACGTTTTTCAAAAAAGCCTTAATCCAATTCAAGTAAAAAGTGAGCCATACTCAAAAAGAACTTGAAAATATAACTCAAGGTATTCGTTAACAATGAGTTGAAGATTAATTCACGTTAGACAACGATATTCTTTCTGTTCGTAAATTAATTAAAAAAAAAAAAAACAAATCTGCCACGAGACGCTACGTGACTTCCATACACCTCATTAACAACATGAATTTAAATAAATTATTACTTAACAATGTATAAAGGTACCATTACTCATAAAAAATTAATAATTGTCATCTATATTTTATTGCCTTTTGTCTAATATCTGAATCAACAAAGATAAATGTTTAAAAGGTTGTTATCCTTATTCTAAAACAGCTTTCTAAGCCAACCGTAAAGGATTATTTCTATGCAGACAACACCTTATCTATATTAAATGCCCACTAAAAAGTATGAACCACAGTGCTTTCATTTATATTATAGTAGAAAGTTTTATAGCGAATCTCAAACAACCGAATTCCTTCAGAAAAAATAACCCCCTTTCAACCTACAATATTAGTATCGTGATTGCTGTACCGTTTCAAAGCTAACAGTAACTTAAATCAGAAAGTTGGCTGTTATAATTCTTTTGGTTTTTGAACACCAATTTATTTTATTGGATTCATAGGTCTAAAAACTTGTATTTCCGTTGTAAACTCAATTTACGAAATATAGTTTATACATTGATACCTCTATATTTCAAACAGTGGATAAATGGGTGTAAAAGTTTCTTTTATCAAATTAGAATTTGATTTTCAATTGGAAAACATTTCTTAAAGCACTGATATTTGAAAAAGAAAATTATTATGCGGATTATATAAAACAGAAGTGTTCCAAGCAGTCATATTCTAGTTCATTAAATAGCAGAATCTATCATACTTCTTCGGCTGGATTCGGTTATCTACATTAAAGATGTTACCCGCCTCTGCTCTCCTAACGAGATCATTAATTTCTTTCATTTTGTTAGTCTATTCGTAATTGGTTCCATGTTGTTTATAGTAACCTTTCTCAAATACCTTTCTTGATGAAACTGAATTTTTTTCTATCCCAATCTTTGAATTCATTGAATTTGAATAAAAAAAAATATGTTTTAACATTTTAAAATAAGAAGTAGCTATTTGTGTTCCATTTATAGGATAATTATTTTATAATTTTAGTACGTGATGTTTTGAACAATGAAATTAATCTAATAAATTTCTTCATAAATCACCCATTTGCTACTGATTACTCATTTTAAGAATTCATAATGTGCCTTTGAATTTTTCCCAACCACTTTTATCTATGAATTCTGAATATTATGAGACTATCAAGGAAATATTTTTCTGTCTGAAATTAATTGTATAACAGTTTAGTTGTGAGTGAAAAACAACAACGACAAATACAGTATGAGACTGGTTATTAGTCTTACTCCTTAACAATTAGTTTTAAAGAGTACAATTGTCATATACAAGTTTGTCTGGCTGAACCAAGATTGTTCAGCTCCGGAGAACCCAAAAAACTCAGGTCACCTGAAAGTATTTTATTTTAGTTCCTACTAAAAATCATCTATATTTGAGGGAAGACGGATTAAAAGTCATACCTTTCATACTGGTGTTGGAGTCTCTTAACCGATTTTGGATGTTGCTTATCTACTATTGCCTAATGGTATACATTCCGTACTACAGCATACAACTGGTGCTCTCTAACACGGTAGGAGATACTGCTTTCCAGACCGTTGGAAATGAGTCATGATTTTCCTCATTTTAATGTGAATTTAAGTGAAACACGAAAACTACCGGGAGAGGTTATCATCACGTAAGCATAACTCTCGATTCCCAGAGACACACTGTGTTTGGTTAGGTGTTCTTGAAGTGGCACTCTCATAAGGGAACACACATTGACCCTTTGTGGCACATGGTTTCTTTGCGATACTACACAATAAGGATAAATTCTACACTGTGAGTCATAAATATTACCTAACTGAAGTATTTAGAGTAGGGATCTTTACAGAGTACCTGACATCGTACAGACTCAGGGCAGATGGCTGAACCCATCCTCTCTAAGAGACGATGTGCTCAGATTTATTCACCTCACGCATGAATAAATTGAGGACCAGAGTCCACCAGTTCAAAAGCAAACGCACTACCACTTAGCTAACCTAATCCACACGGTGTGGACATACTAGTTAAGTCACTTGAAAATCAGGAGGTATATGTATTGCACTTAAGCTAGGTTCCATGTGGCCAATCCTGGATCATGTTTAAATGATCTGTGCATTAAATGAAGAAAAAACAGAAGAGAACATCCGATGAGAATAACTCAGGTAAAGAGACTAAACTTGGTATCAAATAACAAATGAGCTATATTATAATCCTGCTTGTAAAACAGAACTGAAAACGTCCAAACTATAATCGTGCCCTCTGGAAACAAATAAACTAGAAACGTTCAGATAAACATAAATACACTGTAAACCATACTCAACTTTCGAATATTTTTTCCATAGCTATATTTCAACCTAAAAATAAAATTCTCTCCATCAAATGACAAAAATTATATACAATTCTGCAAATTATAATTATTTACCACTAGTTTAAACTATTTCCAAAGACATATAATAAGTTACAATATGCATTAGTTAATTTAATATTTCCAATCATGGAAAAAAAAATTATTACACATATATCATTTGAGTTCGTAACTAAATAATTAATATTCTTTATTATCAATTTTCCAATTTTTTTTTTGCACATTGTAAAATGAACCAAATCTGACTTAATCTGCTGCTCACATATAAATAAGATAAGAGTTAACTAACGAATTAAGCCACGTTTGTGCAAAAATCAACATTGATAGCTAAATCCTCTATACTAATGTGGAGGAAATAAAATAAAACTCTAATGAAATCAAAGAGAAGTCTTGTAGTTTATATATATTGTAAATATGTGGGAGTTCTATAAGCCATGTTATCTTTAAAACAAATAAAATTGATTGATTGAAACAAACAAAATATTTTTCATATAGGCAAAATAAATACATATAAAATAAAATAAATGATTAAATTAATTTTTTAACATATTTGAATTCATGTTTCAATATAATACTAAACAACAATTAAAATGCTATTTTTCAAAAGTGGAATTTCAGTTATGAAACACATACATGGAAAAGGAATTCCAGGTATGCACACTTTTTTTGGATTCCATTTACTGGAGATTAAAATGTTTAAATGCCAAAGGAAAAGAATTTTGCTTAAAAAAAAAAGGAAAAAAACCGAGAAATATATTAGTAAGTTAAATAATTTTTCAATATCATTTAACTTTTGAAACAATAAAATTGGTATGAATATTTAATAGAATTACTACAACAAATAATTTTAAATATAATACTATAATTTCATCAGATTTTAATTCACGAGTTGTTAATTAATTTAGATGGACTGTAATGTAATGTATTCCTAATACAAAATATATTTTACTAATAACAGGGGGAAACATAATATTAATATCAAAATATAAGAATAAAAGATTGCATAGGATTTATATAAATACAAAAACACGTGAAATAACAATCAATCATCAAACCACAATATGATAAGGGAAAACAAGATTTTTCAACCATAACAACCGCAACCGAGTTGGGTTTTTGACTCTGACAAAGACCACTTGTTACTGTCAAAAGATCTTAGTCTTGTTTTCCCTTTTCATATTGTGATTTGTTCATATATTATATATATATATATATATTTGGGGAGCAGGCCTTCATTTATACACGTTTTATTAAAAGTAATGCCCAATTTAACTTTTACACTTTTTCTTATCCGTTTTTCAAGTGTTCTCATACTTGACTTCCATGGTTCTGGAACTAAAAACATAAGTTCACCAAAATTTTTATTACTATACACCGACATGTTTCGGTCATCGTTGACCATTTTCAAGGTTAAAGAATATATAAAATTATTAATGATCGAAAAGTGAATAACAATTAAAATAAACTAAAATAAACATAACGAGTCCATAACACATATTCACAACTAGGGAGGTTATCAAAGGTAAAGGTATGTTGAGGTTTCACCAGGCTCTTGGTTACCTTCCATCCGTCATTTGTATCTGGGAAGGTAATCGATTAACTTCTATACCTCTCCCAGACTGGTTCGCCTTCTGACTGCCTTCATATAATTTTAGAATTCTTGAAAATCCTCCTCCTTGGCTGTTAATACTAGGTTGCTTTTCAAGGATCAAGATAGCTTCCAAAATTTGCAATCTGGTGTGGTCATGTTCTTGTTGTAATATTACAGTATTGTCTGTTAACATTTCCCTGGTTAATTGCACTCCATGTGTTAACCTAACGTGCTCTTTGGGTCCTCCGGATGCCAGATGCATGGTGAGCCTTCGTGAAAGCGTGGTTGTGGTGGAACCAACATATTTCGAGCGTAGGGACTCGCAGTTCCCTAATTTGCAGTTAAACTCGTATACAACATTAGTTCTCTGAAGGGTTGCTTTCTTTTGTGGGTTGTTCGTAATTACCATTCTTGAAGTGGCAGAGTTGGCATAGTAAATTCGTAATTCTAATCTGTCATCTGGCTTGAGGCATGATGTATTATTCTTAATAATTCCTTTTAGTATACGTTCATCCGTTTTATAAGCTTCCGAAAACTGGTTTTTATAATATACTAAATGTGTTGCGCCTTTGTTTTCGGGATTCTGTTGAATATCACTACCATGAAGTTTGTTCAGGCAACCTTTCAAGATGGAATCGAATTGTCGATTACTATATCCGTTGTTAATAAGGACTTCTTTGAGCCTATCTGCTTCTTGTTTGAATAATTCCCAACTGGATGACGTCTTATACGCTCTTCGAATGAGGGTTTTAATCATGCCGTCCTTATATCTGTCAGGGCATTCACTTTTAGCGTTTAAAAGTATTCCACTATTCGTAGACTTTACAAACACTGAAGTGACAAAAGTCTGGTTTTCTCCATTACTCTTTATTTTAACATCAAGAAAGTCTAAGCTACTGTTGGTTTCCATCTCATATGTAAACTTCAAAACCGATTCAGCTTCAAAAGCAGATTTAATCTCATCTATATATTCCGGCTTATCCATCATCACAAAGCAGTCATCAACGTACCTACAATATATATGAGGCTTCCAGGTTGGATTTCTAGCGATAATCGAATTCTCTAGGTTGCACATATAATAATTTGCAAATGTGACCCCAAGTGGGGAACCCATGGCCACGCCATCCGTCTGGTAGTACATGCTCCCGTCTATGTGGCAGAATGGATTTTTAGTTGTACATGCTATAAGTAATTCTTTCAAGATTTTCTGTTTAAATGGTGGAGGGGGTAGCGTAGCGTGGTTGTAGGCTACATTACAAATAATATCTATTGTTTCTAGAACTGGCACATTGGTAAACAGTGATTCAACGTCTAGCGAAGCCATAGTTCCTTTAGCTTTTGTGGCTTTTAAAATTTCCAGAAATTCATCGCTAGACTTGAGGAGGTATTTTGCTGGAAGGTAAACAGATATAATTTTATTAAGGGTTTTTGCGGTTTCGTACGTAGGCGTTGTAACTTGTGAAATTATGGGTCTCAGGGGATAGCCAGGTTTGTGACACTTAACATTTCCGTAAAGGTATCCCGGGTTATACTCTCCAATAACCGGTCTTAACACTTTATCTTCTACCTCCTTATTAGCCATTCTAATTAATTTATTTATTTCCACTTTTAACTTATTTGTTGGGTTTTTGGAGATCTTTTCAAATTTGGTTGTGTCACTAAGTATGAGATCTAATTTGTGTTTATATTCTGCTTTGTCCATAATCACATACATGTTGGATTTATCAGCTCGTCTTACTACTATATTTGGATTATTTCTTAATCCTTTCGCTGCTTCCTTTATCTCGTTAGATAGCATGCGGCTATTATTTAAGTCTCTTCTTTTGGTAGCTTCTGATCGCAATTGGTCTTGCAAGTCTGGTTTAATTGTAATGTGTTTTTCTTCTTCCAGTTTTAAAATCGAGTTATATAATATTTCCAATTCTGTCTTTTTCTTTCTTCCATCGAATCTTGATTTTATATGGCATTTTGGTCCCAGGGATAGGAACTCAACTTCGTTCTGGTTTAATTCATGGTTCGACAAGTTTAAGTAAGGCATTTGCTTTTGAGGCAAACATATTTTTCCTCCGTACATTCTATTTAATTTTTTACTGGTTCTGTTCTTAGTCACCTGATATTCCTGTTCTTTTATTTCTTCGATTCTTTTGTACAATTCTTCTTTCAATAATGGATTGTTGTTCCATCCTTCAAGTGATTTTCGTAGATTCGAGACCTCTTTTTCACATTCTGCTAGAAGTTTAGTCTGTTTTTTCAATTTCATAACTTAGCAGACTTCTTCTATATTTTATAGTAAACCTTTCATTGCGGGCTGCTGGGTCATACAATCGAAAGTTCGTATATTTGGGGAGCAGGCCTTCATTTATACACGTTTTATTAAAAGTAATGCCCAATTTAACTTTTACACTTTTTCTTATCCGTTTTTCAAGTGTTCTCATACTTGACTTCCATGGTTCTGGAACTAAAAACATAAGTTCACCAAAATTTTTATTACTATACACCGACATGTTTCGGTCATCGTTGACCATTTTCAAGTTTAAAGAATATATAAAATTATTAATGATCGAAAAGTGAATAACAATTAAAATAAACTAAAATAAACATAACGATTCAACAGTGATTCAACGTCTAGCGAAGCCATAGTTCCTTTAGCTTTTGTGGCTTTTAAAATTTCCGTTGAATCACTGTTTACCAATGTGCCAGTTCTAGAAACAATAGATATTATTTGTAATGTAGCCTACAACCACGCTACGCTACCCCCTCCACCATTTAAACAGAAAATCTTGAAAGAATTACTTATAGCATGTACAACTAAAAATCCATTCTGCCACATAGACGGGAGCATGTACTACCAGACGGATGGCGTGGCCATGGGTTCCCCACTTGGGGTCACATTTGCAAATTATTATATGTGCAACCTAGAGAATTCGATTATCGCTAGAAATCCAACCTGGAAGCCTCATATATATTGTAGGTACGTTGATGACTGCTTTGTGATGATGGATAAGCCGGAATATATAGATGAGATTAAATCTGCTTTTGAAGCTGAATCGGTTTTGAAGTTTACATATGAGATGGAAACCAACAGTAGCTTAGACTTTCTTGATGTTAAAATAAAGAGTAATGGAGAAAACCAGACTTTTGTCACTTCAGTGTTTGTAAAGTCTACGAATAGTGGAATACTTTTAAACGCTAAAAGTGAATGCCCTGACAGATATAAGGACGGCATGATTAAAACCCTCATTCGAAGAGCGTATAAGACGTCATCCAGTTGGGAATTATTCAAACAAGAAGCAGATAGGCTCAAAGAAGTCCTTATTAACAACGGATATAGTAATCGACAATTCGATTCCATCTTGAAAGGTTGCCTGAACAAACTTCATGGTAGTGATATTCAACAGAATCCCGAAAACAAAGGCGCAACACATTTAGTATATTATAAAAACCAGTTTTCGGAAGCTTATAAAACGGATGAACGTATACTAAAAGGAATTATTAAGAATAATACATCATGCCTCAAGCCAGATGACAGATTAGAATTACGAATTTACTATGCCAACTCTGCCACTTCAAGAATGGTAATTACGAACAACCCACAAAAGAAAGCAACCCTTCAGAGAACTAATGTTGTATACGAGTTTAACTGCAAATTAGGGAACTGCGAGTCCCTACGCTCGAAATATGTTGGTTCCACCACAACCACGCTTTCACGAAGGCTCACCATGCATCTGGCATCCGGAGGACCCAAAGAGCACGTTAGGTTAACACATGGAGTGCAATTAACCAGGGAAATGTTAACAGACAATACTGTAATATTACAACAAGAACATGACCACACCAGATTGCAAATTTTGGAAGCTATCTTGATCCTTGAAAAGCAACCTAGTATTAACAGCCAAGGAGGAGGATTTTCAAGAATTCTAAAATTATATGAAGGCAGTCAGAAGGCGAACCAGTCTGGGAGAGGTATAGAAGTTAATCGATTACCTTCCCAGATACAAATGACGGATGGAAGGTAACCAAGAGCCTGGTGAAACCTCAACATACCTTTACCTTTGATAACCTCCCTAGTTGTGAATATGTGTTATGGACTCGTTATGTTTATTTTAGTTTATTTTAATTGTTATTCACTTTTCGATCATTAATAATTTTATATATTCTTTAACCTTGAAAATGGTCAACGATGACCGAAACATGTCGGTGTATAGTAATAAAAATTTTGGTGAACTTATGTTTTTAGTTCCAGAACCATGGAAGTCAAGTATGAGAACACTTGAAAAACGGATAAGAAAAAGTGTAAAAGTTAAATTGGGCATTACTTTTAATAAAACATATATATATATATATATATATATATACATACAAACTTATTTGATGGAAATATGATCCGAAACGGACAAATATAGTTCAATGTGCAAAAAGAAACATAGAGAAATGAAAAACACACACTGGGTCTCCAACCGTCTCTGAGCCAGTGCACTTTGTTTCCCTCTCTTATCTGTCCTGAAGACGGTTCAAACCGAAAATTTGAGATTGTAAGTGTGTGCTTTTAATTTCTCTATGTTTCTTTTTGACATTGAAATATATATATATATATATATATATATATATATAAAGCTTTCACATAAACACGTGAAATAACAATTCCAACGAAATAACAAGTCTTGTTTTCCCATTCCTTATTGTGGTTTGTCATATATATATATATATATATATATATAATATATATATATATATATATATGATCAAACCAAAATATGAAAAGGAAAAAAAAAACCTTTTTAAACGTCAGTTGGATGTATGGTTCTGACGAAGATCACTTGTTACGGTTGAAAGATCTTAGTCTTTTTTCCCCTTTCCTATTGTGATTTCATCATTGATTGTTATTTAACGTGTTTATGTGAAATCTTGTTTTATATATGTACAAAATGATTACAAAATTAATAAATATAAATTAATAGTTCATTATCAAAAAAATGATTCACAAATAAGGATTTACAGTCTTAAAGTTTTGGGTATAACCTCCTTCAGGAGAAAAATTGAGTGCTATCCCTCAAAAGTATGTATGAGTCGATTCAGAAGCTTAGAAGAGGTCGGAAATCGACAAATACAATGGTGGAAAAATATTAGTCAATATTAAGTTTTCGATATGTTCATGTACATAAGAAATTTCAAAACACATTTTGAAAACATCCATATCTTCAATTATGAACATATTTTACGTTTTTTCCATTCATTCTACACCATACCTTTGAATTATTGTTCCCAAATATAATAAAGCTTAATCAAGAAAGGGGCATAATAATAAAGGAAAGCCAAAGAAGTAAGTAAATATAACATCCAGTTTTAAAAATTGACTTTATAGTACTATTAAACTTTAAAGTGAACATTTCTCAAATATCTATAAGAAAATAAATTACCAATACATTATTAATGAAATATTTATAGTTTATACATTTTTTGTATAAACATTATATGTTTATACATTTTAATTTTACTATTAATTTATTTTTTATGCTCTTTCAGATGATAATTGTTATATATTGCTTGTTTTTTAACACCGGCACTTATATATGGGTTCCACATTTTAGTGCTGATCTAGGGGGCGATTTTATGGTTTATTTATTATTTTAGCACGCATTTAAGTAATGAGTACTTAAATTACCTCTAACAGGCACCACATTACCTGTTGATTCTACATTGGGAGTCCTACATTTTGGCTAAGTCACATTAATAAATTTACACCACCTATGCGAATAAATAGATGGCTAACATGTGTATGAAACCCCGGACCTACGAATTCAGAGGCGAGACGTTAACACTGAGCTAACCTGAACCCGTTTTTTCACATTGTCAATATAATTAAATGGGTAATTTTCTCAGGTAATTAATTAGGCATTCCTTACCATTTATTACAATGATTTTAATGATTAATGTAGGTTAGGTTAGGTTAGGTTGCAGTGGTAGTCCCACAAAGGAACAAACGTAGGCCGAGCATTGGCCCTTTGTGATACCACACAATGAAAATTGATTCTACATGGGAGTTCTAAATTTTACCTAACTCATGTGTATTTAGAGTAGGGACTTTAACGAGTACCTGACATCGTACAGGCTCGGGACCAACGGTTTAACATCCTTCTACGAGGGACGATGTATGCTCAGATTTATTCACCTCCCGCATGAATAAATCGGGATCGAACCCCGGTGTTATCAGTTCAGAGGCGAGTACGTTAACCACTGAGGTAACCTGGCCCTTCCAATGATTTATGTAAAAATGTAATACAGTCAGTATTATTGACTTTGTTGATTATTTATCGTAATATATTTGATTTTGTAACGGACAATCTGGTTTGGTTAATTTGAGTGTAGACCCCTTCAAACATCTGTAAAACATTCAAACGATTTTAGTCATGGATGCAAATAAATGAGTCACTTCAACTTTAAAAAAAAAAATAAAAAAAAAAGGGAGTTTTAGAGCTAAAAGCCCTCAACAAAAATAGATTTTCAGAACAGCAAAGCATATAAATATCTAGTAAAAACCGCAGCGACGGGAAGTGATAGGATGTAAGAGGGAATTCAGGGAATACTATCGGGGATGAAGTAGCCCGCAGGTTGGTGTTCCAAGAATACATTAAACCAGGCACAACATGATGTCTGGGCCAAGTGTCTAATGGCTCGTGAAGGAGAGAAATGGTCCGTTCCCTCATTAGCCGGCAACATCGACTCGGTTCTGCTCTCTCTTATTCTTGGCACTTCTATCCTCACATTCGTTACTTTTAATTGGTGCCCAAATCGCTGTCCCATTATCTAACCATTATATTATACCTGATTTTAATTATAATCACATATATTCTTTTTTTTTTTTTTTTGTCGACTGAATTTTGTTTCCCACCCTAAAAAGAAAGTATACCGCAAAATAATTTATTGTCAAAAAAATTGTCATTAAAGAGTTTAATACATCTCTTACAACGCTTGTAATTTTGAGTCTTTTTACTCAAATACATATGTACGTATGTGTATGTCTGTATACATACGTATATACACACATACACATACATACACATACACACACACACACACACACACACAGACACACACACACACACACACACACACAGACACACAGACACACACACACACATACATTCACAACTGACTTCCTTCTTCTTCCACTTCCTTCAAAATAAATTTAAATAATCAGAAAATACATTATCATTCAATGAAATAAATAATAATTGCACGTTTTTATTTTAACAAGATGAACTAAATCAATTAAAAATATTGATCTATTAAAAAAAAAAAATTAATTTATGGCTAGCTTATGTAGTTTAAAATGAATTTTTAACAATTTTTTAAACATTTTCTTTTTATATTGTAGTTTATATATAATGAGTGTCAAGTAAAAAGACAAACAACCTGACGATTTTAGTATAAATGAAGTATAAATATATAATACAAATAAGTATAGTATAATTCAATTGTTCTTGTTTGTATCACTTTTGGTTATAGAAAACACTCGCATACAACATTTACTTAAATCTTTTTGATTTTATTTGAACATATTTTTAATATGTATTAATTCTTGTTCCACTAAATAAACATTTATTATAATTTATGTTTAATATCTTTCTGTCAACTAGTTTTAAGAAGATAACATGATTATATTGTAAAATTTTTGTGCTATGAGCTTGAAGAAGTAGCATATATAACATGTTGTATCGTGTGTGGGTCATGTTTAGTATGTGCTTCTTTAATCAACTAACCTATTAAACAGGAGTAGTGCTGTGTGGAAAATCACACACATACCATTCACACACACACATACACACACACACACACACACACACACACACACACACACACACACACACACACACACACACACACACACACACACACACATGCCAAAGCATTCGAGGTTTTTGTGAAGTGGTATAAGTCTAAAACTATTTTAAACCAACAGAAATTAGAAATGTTAAGTTAATCACCAGACTTACTACCAATAAAGACAACAAACTACCTACTCATCCGAACCTCCTAGTACAAACTCTCCATCATACCACCAACCTTCCTCAACCTCACTGAAGAATTACATCATCCACTGACTATCTGACTATTTTTCCAACTCATGACTAAAAACATTGAAAACAATGACTAACAAGACCACTTGACCGCGAATAGGATGTCATAACTGTATAAACGAACTTAATATCTGACATTCCAAGTTATAGTAGCAGAGTAATCAAGCAGTAGAAGGCCTCTGGTCTGGAACTACTAATTACTACGTGCACTAGAGTGCACCGATATATTCGTTGGTCGTTGGTTGGTCTAAATCAAGTATAACTTAAAATGATGTAAATGATATGTAAAATTTCAATTAATTATCAATATTAAATACAAATTTAAATATCAATATAGAAAAAAAATGTAATTATGTTGTAAAACAAAATTGTAAAATATAATTTTTAATACACACAAAGACCAATTTGCAAAACCTATTTTATTCGACTTAGGAAACATTATAACATGTATTACCTTTGACAACATGACAGAGAAATACAGAACACACGCAACTTTCCTATCTCATATTTCATATATAGAGGCTAAATGAAAGTGAAAATTATAACTACATACGTCTGAGAACGCTTGTACTGTATTTTTTCCCCATAATTATATTGAAATATCTAGATATAAATTATGAAAATAATTTAAATAACATTTAAACGGTCACTTCTTTAATTGGAAGCATATTAACTTTCATGATAAACGATGTAAAAGTAATGTTATGATATTTTTTCACTTCATTATCTCCAATTGTATATTATTCAAATTGATATAAATTATTGGTTATTATAATAATTTTAAAAATAAATTTAAATCTAATCAATGACTTATTTCGATGAGTAAAATGTTTAATAAAATTATGTAAAAGAAAATCGAACAAGTGAATGAGCATGATTTTAATTATTGTACTGTTTAAAGTACATGTATATAACGTATACATGTATATAATGTATAAAGTACGAGTTTTTATTTGAAAATGGAAAACTTGAGTTCACAAACTGTTCGAAGTATGAGGAATACATACGAGTTAAGAAGCTAGATTTTTATAATAATGTTATTAACAACAAACTCTTTAGTGCTAACAATATAATTTTATTCAATGGAAGTATTTGAAAGTTGAATGTTTATTTTTTTCAAGCTTATTGATAACTTTTTGTTTCTGATGCTTTCCTAGATATAAATGAACTGAATTGAAATTCAGATAAGAATTAACATTCTTATATGGAAATTAGGATATTTTCACATATTTTAATATAATAATCATAATATATCATATTATAATAATAATAATATAATAACCATATGATATAATCTAACATTTTTAAATATTTTATGTAGTATAAAATTTAATTTGTTGCCTTTATTATTTTTTTTAAATATACTACTTCATTGGGTGCATTTAGAATTAATGAAAATCAGATACAAATATTTTTGTTTTCAAAGGGAAAAGCATTGATTTGTGGTAGGATTATGGTGGGTATAGTACGTATGATTTGTGTTAAAGCATTGAAGCGGACTATTGAGTAGTACAGCATGAAATGGCTTCCGCTTCATGGAACTTCTCTGCAGCATGATCAAAGTAAGGGGACATTCCTATAGACCCACGAACTCATCTTCACTAAGCCAACAGTACATTATATGAGCCCCCCTGGGTCTTGATTAGGCTTCTCTGACGTCACTGCTCCAAAACCCGCTCTCGTATACTACCAAAATTAATTCCATAAATCATCAAT
This sequence comes from Hermatobates lingyangjiaoensis, assembly GCA_026182355.1. Lineage (NCBI taxonomy): Eukaryota > Metazoa > Arthropoda > Insecta > Hemiptera > Hermatobatidae > Hermatobates > Hermatobates lingyangjiaoensis. The sequence goes on along the minus strand of JAPFBL010000102.1, from coordinate 980,770 downwards.
TTTCATTTGCTGCACAAAAACAAAAACATTAATCTTTAATATTATATAACAAAATATTGGATTTAATTTGTTAATAAGTGAAAGGAATAAACAGTTTTTTTTACATTATTATTAGAATAATATTTTTTACGAAAGATATTTATTAAATAATCAAAATAACATTATTAAAGTATATAAATTTAATTATTATATTCTAAATTGGTACAAAATAGTGATAGAATTCATTACGCTATAATGAAAGGATGACCATAAGAACATCATAAATAATAATTACATTGTAACATATTCATATTTATCTAATTATATCAAAATAAAATTTTATCAGGACTCGGTCAGTTCTTCAGCTTCAAATTAAACCCTCATTGCCAACGTTTCGGTTTTTATTTAAAGCCTATTTCATTGGCAGTATAAAATTTTACTGTTCGTTTACATTAGAGTTTTTTTTTTAAAGAAAACACTTTGCTAATTTCATTTTATACTTCTGCCGAAGAAAGAGGTTTTAAATAAAAACCGAAACGTTGTCAATAAGAGTTTAATTTGAACCTGAAGAACTGACCGAATCCTGATAAAATTATATTTTGTTTCTACTTCACGGTCGATACTTTATCAATACGTAATTTTACTGATAAAACGATTATTTTCGTTTGTTCATTTCCATACAGAAGTTCGGATAACTTCTTACATTTTTTAAACATTTTGATCTTATATTAGTTCCTTTTTAACATAATGTATGTTTTGTTGTAACACCATCAAAATTACAATTTAAGCATAGCAATGCAGAATGTATTTAATAGTCCAGTTTGCATATATTATATAAATGCTAATACCTTACCATATATAAATAACTTTTACTTCAATCAAATTGCATAATTTTATTAAAAGATAAATTAACTACCTTACCTCACCGATAGGTGTTGTAGTCGTTAGACTGGTTTCGAACAGTCACCATTATCAAGAGGAAATTATCTAAATCGTTTAAATGTAGGTTAATGTAACGACTTAATTAACTGTTGCCTGATCAATGATACATAAATTTCATTTCAAGTTATTATTTTTCATGTTCATTTATTTATCATTTTATTGTTATTTTTGTTCTTTTATTGTTATCAAAGTCATTACAAAAATCCACCCAGAATGCAGTTTCAACAACAAAACGAACATTTTGTTTAAACCATTGATAAATATGAAAAAAATGACAGATAAAATATTGCAATGATGGAGAAAATATACAAGTTTCAAAACTTAGAAGAATAAGCAAATAAAATAAATAAGGCATAATAGTTGTACTACTATTTAGTAGAGGTTACAGTTTTGGGAACCAGTTAATATTAAACCCAGATTTGAGAATTTAGAAAACGATGTAAACCAGTCCAATATTCCAACAAAAGTATACAAGGTAATGAGGTAGATTTATCTATTAATGTAAACTGTCCTACGAAGGCACAGTTAGCAACTAAAACTAATGTTCGAAATACAAAAAAAGACAACAGTAATTTATTTTTCTATAAAATTTCAGATTAAAAAATCAAACGAAATATATGAAGAATTTCAAAAAACAATTAATTATGTACACAAAAGAACTTTATGTTAAAAACTAACAACGCGTTTCGAACACTTAGTCTTCTTCTTCAGGTTTACATCTGGAAAACATACATACGGGCTTTAATAACAAAGAATTAGTTACTTGAAAATTGAATGAAAAATGACTTTATTAAACAGGAACTTATTAGTGATTTTCCATTCAATTTTCCTTTTTTAAAGTCTTCAATACTGTTATTCACCATTCAATTCACTGCATTCAATTTTCATAAGTAATTCGTTATTATATTCTTAAAGCTCATAGCTTTGTATGTTTTTTAGATGTAAACCTAAAGAAGGACACTAAGTGTTCTAAACGCATTGTTGGTTTTTAACATGAAGTCGTTTTGTTTAGAGACTTAATTGTTTTTGAAATTCTCCATCATGAGTAAATACCACACTATAATGGACTGCACAAATAATGAACGAAATATATTTCTATTTTTAGTTGCGCAGTTAGTCACTATTTTAGCTTTATACATATTTGGAAATAACATAGTTTGAAAATAAACAAACTTTTATTTAGCAAACAACACGTTTCGATAACGAAGTCTTCTTCTTCAGGTTTATCTTGAGGTATTGAAAATTTAGAAATGATGTTTAATCAAGTAACGCTTAAACCGTCCAGCGGTTTCCCAATTTTTTTCCATAAACTGCTTTTATGTAAAATATAATTTCACGACAAAATAAGTTCACATGATCATTATTGAATAAAAAAAAACTTTTCTTTGCTATACCAATACTCATGTATCTGAACAGAGTATAAAATACAGAGAAAAACACAAACTAACAGTTTCTGAGAAGTTTTTTTTTCTATTTGGCAGTATTATATGTAACAATGGGGAAAAAGTGATCATATTGTTCTTTATATACCAGATAGAGCGAAACGTAATTATAACATATAATTTCATATTGACGCATGTCATTAGATATTGATACGATACTTCTATTCATTAGATATTGACACGATATTCCTATTCATTAGATATTGATACAATACTTCTATTCATTAGATATTGACACGATACTTCTATTCATCAGATATTGATACGATATTCCTATTCATTAGATATTGATACGATATTCCTATTCATTAGATATTGATACGATATTCCTATTCATTAGATATTGATACGATATTCCTATTCATTAGATAAGATACGATATTCCTACTCATCAGATATTGATACGATATTCCTATTCATTAGATATTGATACAATACTTCTATTCATTAGATATTGACACGATACTTCTATTCATCAGATATTGATACAATACTTCTATTCATTAGATATTGACACGATACTTCTGTTCATCAGATATTGATACGATATTCCTATTCATTAGATATTGATACGATATTCCTATTCATTAGATATTGATACGATATTCCTATTCATTAGATATTGATACGATATTCCTATTTCTTAGTTATTGAAACGTTTCATTGGATATTGAAACGATATTATTATATTGAAATATTGAAACCATTCATTAGATATTGATACGATATGGTTATATATTAAAAAAATATCATTAGATATTGAAAAATATTATATTGAAACGATATCATTAAATATTAACACCATAATTATGAGATATTGAAAAGATATCATTAGATATTGAAATATCATTAGCTAATAGGTTAGTTATTGAAACGATATTTCTATTCATTCGATACTGAAACGATGTCATTAGAAATTTAGAGGACATTTATCAGGTTCCGATATGATAATATTCCTTTGGTTTGTAGTGGTGTAGTGAATATGACCATTACTGGACACCTGCTCCGTACTAAAGCAACTGTTTTATAAAATACAGGTTACAACTTTTAATTACAAACAAAAATACCTGAACAATCTATGAATTCGAAACGCGTGGTTTTCATGACAAAATTTTGTTTTTGCAGAGAGATAGTACTTTCTGGGTATATACATATTTACTTCAAAATAAATTTCTGTTTATTAAAAAAAATAAATAATTCAAATATTTAAATTAAAAACATGCAGTGTCGGCAACAGACAGTACAACTGTCGAAAACAAATGTCTTTAGGCCATGTGAGCAGCAAGACACCCTTCAGGGAATCTGAATATTTTCCTTTCTCATCTGCATATCAATGACACAGATGGCTCCTAAACCTCATAAAAGGGTGACTGCTCATAGCCTAGGGCAGCTAAGCCAGTTACAAACTAGCAAGAGATTAGGGTTTTTCTTGAAATAATAACTAACTCAGTACAAGGCTAACATCAGTTACAACAATATTGCCTTTACTTTATTCAAAGTAAAGTATTTTTCCCAATGCCCTACACTTAAAGCCTTTTGCATTTTAGTGTTGTTCAAGGGTTGGAAATTGTAGCTCATTTATATTTTGCACTCCTTTATTTAGTAATAAATGATCCACATTGGAATTTATTCTACACTGAAAGTCCTAAATTTTGCCCAACTCAAGTTTTTTTAGACTAGGGATCATCAAAAGTACCTTACATTATACAGGTTCTAAGGAACGATTTGCTCAGATTTGTTCGTTAACCGCGAGAAATACTCGAGTATGTATATCTAACTTCTGATATACTAATACAGAAAAAGCACGCAAGCCGATGGGCTACCCTGGCCATCGGTACTTTACCTAGGGTACTACTACCCTAAGCAAAGTACTAAAGTGATAAAGTGCAAAGTAATAAAGAAAAAAACTTTTAGTTTTCACTGATTCAATGTTTTAGGTTCTCAGTATCAAATTTACCAACAGTAAAAACTAGGAACCTTATTATTTAAGTTTGTAAATATCTTTATAACCTCAACTAGTAGATTCCAGGTTCAATGTTTACTCTAGCCACTGATTTCATAAATCAGGATCCAGAAAAAAATCTGAACACACCGTCCTTAGGAGAGAAAGTGAAGCCATCGGCCTCCAGCCTGTACAATGTCATGACCCTAAAGATAGTGACACTCTAATAGTACTTAATCAAATTTATGACTCCCAATGTAGACTCAATTAAATTTATTACTAAAATGGTAGGGAAATAATAATGAATAATATTTTCTGTCCAAAGAACAATCTAAAAGGCGAAAGACCGTAAATGTGGGTATTAGAAGAAAATAACAGACTGAGAAAATACAGTAGTTTTAACGAAGTATTAATATATCAAGTTTATATTTTGGAATTTATAACTTTTTTTTATATTCATAATGGTAAAATAAGAATGAGAAATATTGCGTTTCTATATAAAATTCAAATATAATTTTAACCATATATTTTGTTATTTTTTTTAAAAAAAAAATATATAGAGACAGTTTTGGCGTTAAATTGATCTAGTCTTTGTTCCATAAATTCCTTATATAAATAGAAGATGGGCAAGCGTCTGTTTGTTGACACATAAATAATAGAGTCTGTTTTTGGTTTGAGGACGGAGCAGCCGATTGTGGTGCAAGTCTGTGACCTGAGAATCATCAATCTTAGGTCTTTATTTAGATTTATGCTCCTAGCCTGCCCTAATCTTACCCTAGAGATGTTCCTCAACCCTTCAGTAATACTACTTCAACGTCTATCGCTTATTCACGTCACTGTAAGTAAGAAAAAAAAAAGAATCAACATTTACAATTCAATATTATTTAATACAATGTTTTTATTGGTTTTTACTGGAGTATAATATTTTATGCTAAATAGCATTTGGCATTAGATTGATGTTCACCTGTCTGTAGAACAGGTATTCTTACCCGATAGTTTTAAACCACTTTTATTTCTAATAATGTTCACTTGTTCACCTTGAAAGTAGAAACCTACTTTCAAAATAATGAAGTATATTTAGCATGATATATTATTTCATTTCGTAGATCGTTATTATATGCAGAAATCTCTTGTTAAAGGAAGATGATAATTTATGATTTAAAATAAAGCATTCAAACTAATTTAAGGAATAATGAAAAGGCAATTAGCATAATTTGTGTCTAATGGAAAGATCTTGTGTTCATTAACAGACATTCTTGGCTTCTCTGGAAACTATTTGGATTATTCAATGTCTGTTTACTAGTTCATTGGGTGAAAATAATCATTCATCGTCTCCTATTTTACATTTAATTGAACTATAAATTACGTTAAGATGGATGTTTGTATATTTATTTCATTTAGTTGTCATTGTATAATGAACATTTATTATAAAAAAAATTATTGAAATTTTAAATTATTCAACAATTTATTAAATAGTAAACATATATCAATCGGGAAAAAATTATATAGAACAAAATCGTAAATCATATTTCTAATAAAAGAACCTAAAAACCTACTGTATGGTTAAAACAACACACCTCTTATATAACAAAAACAAAGTAACTATAAATTAAGTTTCAACAATCATGGGTGCATAAATGCAATTTCAAGTTGTTTTAACGGACTGTTTCATTTTTTTAATGCATATATATGTGTACTAAATATCGTTAAAAACAAAACAAGTAAAATAAAAATAAAAATAAATCTATTAAACAATAACTCTTTGCTAAAGAACAAGCAGTTATATGTTGTTTTCAAACGAAATAACTTAAAAAGATAATTCAACGTTCTTTTAATTTTGTGTTAAATTATTATATATATCTATATATATTTATATATAATGATGTTTATATAATTTCAAGCAGGGTACGTAAGGACATCAAAGGATAAAGTCTTTATTGTAATAATTTAATATATATGTAATTGTGTACTAAATAAAACATCTTGCTTTGCCTAAGAGAACCAAATAATGTTTAGTTTACTTCTCTTAAAGCAACTTGAACACTTAATTGACCTTATTTGTCTTCGGAGCGACTTGCATCGTTCTACCTGTTAACGAGGCAGTCAGTGAAAATGTAATGTATATATATATATAAAAGTTTATATATAAAATCCCCATATTCAGAGTCAAAAACCCAACTGGGTTTCAACCACTTGTTGCAGTTAAAATATCTTAGTCTTGTTTTCCCATTTCTTATTGTGGTTTGATCATTGATTGTTATTTCACGTGTTTATGTGAAATCTTTATATATATAAAGAAAGCTTTCTTTCTTGATCTTTATTGTTCTTTTATCTTCTCTTTATATTAATCTTTACTAATCCATTTAATCTATTAATACCATTGACTATGTCATTGATTTTGTTTAACATGTCTCTTGGCCAACTCCTTTTCCAGTTGAATCCTGTTAGCAGGAGGTTAGTTCGTAGGATCGAATCTCTCAGTCTTAAGATCGTGAATGCCGAGACTGCGGTTAATTTTAATGATACCTGTTTGAAAGAGGATCTGCTGCCTATTTATACCACATAAATATAATATATATATATATATATATATATATCTAGCCGTTGCGTCTACAACGTGCTTGGTCACCCTTTCTCTTTTCTCCTGAAGACGGATTGCCGAAAATTTGAGTTTGTAAGTGTATTTCTTTACTTTGTGTGCTACCTATCTTCAATTTTGAACTGTTATATATATATATATATATATATATATACATTTAATATGCTTCGTGTATTCTTAAGTACGATGAGTGTCGTAATCTGTTCGAGAGGATTTCAAAATAATTAAGTTCTGTTCTATTGTTTTTTTTATGATGAACGAAATTAATTGATCAATCTAATATGAAAGGAAAGTTAGAATCTTTTTTTAATGAGAGTATAATAATTTTAAGATAATAGTCTTTCAGTCTAAACGAAGATGGATTAAGAGGATAAATTTTAGGATGTCATAACTCGGTAGATATTTAGTTAAGTTATGTTTCACTTATGTTATGGCAACTTAAAATCATTTCAGCCGTGGTAGCTCTATAATTAATAAAAAAACTATTCCTAGGGAGAGCTATAAAATAATGTTGTTTGAAATACACATGAGTATAAAGTAAAAGTAATTTTTTACGAGTTCATTTTGAAATAACAAGTTTTCCCTTTTTTTTATTTAATGATGATGCATTGGTTGAAAGTTGAGAGATATGTTTATAATTTTTCGCCGCATGACTAATTGGCTTTTAGCGATATCAGGGCATAAGCGTTTTGGAAGGGTTTCAAACTGAGAATAATGTCCCATCAAATAGTTATGACCGATGAGAGTGGGGCCAGCAAAAGAGTTGATTAAATAAACCAGGGAAGGAAGGGGGGGGGGGAGGGTGGTGGTAGGTGGAACACCAGGAAGAGGGAAGGTTTGCCAAACTGACCCTTGGCAACCTGCCCTCATTCCCTAAACCATCATATCCCATATATTCACGATAACCCTCCAATATAATCCCTTCATCAGAAAAATTACCCTTAAGGTCGATAATTCTGATTGGTGTATAGTTTTTATGTGTAATTATCTTCGGAGGGTGAATCACTGCATAATGGAGGAGGCACCGGGTGGCTTCCAAAGGGGAAGGGAGAACCTAAATGATGTCGCATATGCTGTAACCTTGGCTAAATTAGGTCCAGTAATTTATATTCCTTCTTAACAAATGACCCATAACATTAAGAAGCCATCATCTACAACTATTTCACGCTTCTGTTGCAAAACCAGACAACAAGTTTAATCACAATTAATTAGATTGAAACTTTTCAATGGGTTGGGTGGTTTTTCTTTGAAAAGAATATATATGTTACGACCACATCTTGTTCTAATATGATGCCTCAGATCTCGCAATTTATATTAACTGAATGGTTGACCTACCAAGGACTGGCGGTTAAAGACAGCTTAGCTTAACTGCCTTAAAACTTTAATAAAATTCAAAAGACATTTATTTAACGCCAAATATTATAAGTATGCGTATTTTTATTCTTACAACAATTAAATATTAATAAAAATGACATTTTGAAAAAAAAATATAATATTTTTTGTTCCACCATTCCTTTACGTGTCACAGTTTATTTTAAGTGTAATCTGTCCTGCCGGACTGTTTTTCGTTTATCATGGTATATATATATATATATTCCTAAATTTTGGTAGCAGTCCTTCCTTGACACACACATTATTGAAAATGACACCAAATTTAGCTCATACCTGTTTCTTAACAAGTTTCTCAATTTTTCTAAATAACTCTCGTTATTTCGTCTACACAATAAAGTACATCTCCTATGGTCGACATGTTTCGAATGATCAACATTCATTATCAGGACGTGAATAAGATCTAGGGTAAATTATCTGGTTTATTATATGTACATGGGGAAGGTAGAAGGGGTTGTTTTCCATAAAGTTTAAGAAATGGTGGGCGGTAATCCTGTGGGGCTGAGTCGCTACCTGCAAGGGTTTCTGGAAACATGTCGACCATAAGAGATATACCATAGGAAATAACCAGAGTGTTATTTAGAAAAATTGGAAACTTGTTAAGAAACAGGTATCAGCTAAATTTGGTGTCATTTTCAATAATATATATATATATATATATATATATTTGTAAATTTAGGGAGCAATCCTTCTTTTATGCATGTTTTGTTGAACGACCTTTGTACTGTGGCATGAATCAATTTCATAGTCGATCTTTCAAAGAATGACTTTGAAAGATCGACTATGAAATTGATTCATGCCACAGTACAAAGGTCGTTCAACAAACATATATATATATATATATATATATAATTATATATATAATATATATATATATATATATAATATATTGTGTACAAAGGCAGCAGGTCTTCCCTTAAGCATATGTTATTAAAATAAGCAGCAGCTTCTGCATTGAATTCCCCTTCCCCTCACTCCCACTTTAGATTCACTTCCTGTAGTACAGTAATTTTTTAGACATTGTTCAAATATTTTATTTTATTCTAACTATAGTGCTTTAGACTTTATTAATTTTAGTTTATACCTGAAGATGGCCAATGAGAGCCGAAAGCTTGTACGCATTTTTATTTAGTTTGTTAATTTAGTGATTAATACAGTGATTAAGATTTAGTTTTTCGTGTTTGACCTATGTTTATTGTGTGTGTTAATGTCTTTTGCTAACCTTCTTTGGAAGCTACCAGAGTCTCACCGCAAAGTGATACGAAAAGTAGAGAGTGTCAACAAGAAACTGGTCAATGCAGAAGCTGCTGCTATTTAATAACATTATATATAATATATATATATATATATATATATATATATATTATATATATATATATAAATTCCAGTGGGCTATTCAAGAATTTATCATATTTAAAACAAAGAAGTGATAGATTTCATTAGGAAAAAGGAAACTTTTTCAACTCCAAATCTTATTAAGCTAAACAATTTCATTAATGATGTAAACTACTATATCAATATCATGTAATAGAAAGTTTATTCTTATTTTAATCAGCACTTTTGAGCAAAATTTGTTCTTTATGTTTGTGATGTATATCAAATAATTTTATACAACAGAATTATTATTATTATTATAAAGAAAAACTAAATAATTTTCTTTTAGGAATGAGTTGAATTTCTTATTTTAAGGGAACAAAGTAAGAAATAAGTAATACAAAGAATAAATCATACTTGGTTTACAATGGTTCGGACTAACTTGCACCTTGACAGAAGCGGTGTAATTCTGAATTTAATAATGGAGAAGGACCTGTTCAGCTCGTTCCGGCGTAAAATTGGCGAAATAAAAAGCTCCCTCCTGCAGTTAACTGCCTCCTACCATCTATTCAGATTACGTCATTTACTTTTAAATAAACCTGGAACGGTCGGGGACTCGACAAATGACGCCATTCCTACTCGTTTACTGTACAGAGGCTTGGTAAAATTAACAAACAAGTCGGACACCTCTTTAATAATGTTAACCAATGAACTCAACTTGAATTAACGCCAACAAAGCATCCTTTTTTTTTTTGGTATAATTTGCATGTTTAAAAACATATTTTATAGCTGGACAATATTTCTGTCCAAACCACAAGGATTACTGAGATTAATGACCACTTTCATCTAGTTATTAGTATGGCTGGATTTGATAATTATTGTTTTGGGTTGAATTCAAAATTTTTAATATGGACGGAGGAAAAATCATGCTTGTCTGCCACTTGGTTCGGATTAAATTAACTTTGGTGAGGAAACATTGAAGACACCCAATGCATCAAAACGGTGCAATGGTTACCCATAAATAAAGCAGGCCCTAATTAACAAATGAGTCACACAGCTGCTATAGATATTGACATCAGGTGTTAGTATAGGTATTAGTGTCAGGTATTTGTATAAGTATTAATGTGACCTAACAGGTTCCGGGCAAAGCTTTTAATACACTACCGTTTTAATACAAAGGTTATTTTTTTTATTGTTTAAACCGATCCCCTAGCCGGTGATAACGTCAGCTGTTTACCGGCTTTTTATTTGATCGGTGATTCTACAGATTCTATATAGGGAGTCTGAAAGTTTGCCTAACTCAAGTGCTCAGGAATCTTTAACAATTACCTGACATCGTACAGGCTTGGGACTGACGGCATAACATCCTCTCCGAGGGACGACGTACTCAGATTTAGTCACCTTCCCCGTAAATAAATCGACGGCCTGATGGGGATCGAACCCCGGACTACAAGCCCAGGCGCGAGTACGTTAACCGCTCAGCTACCCTGGCCTCCTAATACAAAGGTTTATAAAATATTAAATTAGTTTCGGATAAAATTTTCTTCACCATTGGCAAAATAGTGAGAAAGGCCTGCATTAATGCAGTATATTTGAATATTAACTATAAACCACTAACACATTCAAAATGTTTAACCATAAAAATATTTCAAAATGCATCAGAAGAAGTTATGAATCATTTAATGAAATAAGTTGATTTATCTTGCATTAATATCAGTTGAATATTCAGGAATATAAAATTTGTAACAATTTGTTTGTCTGTTATTGTAATTTCATGTCTTTAATTCTTATCAACTAATATTGTTTTAAATTATTTTTAAAAATAAATGAATACTTTTTATCTATTTCGATTATTAGTTTTAGATTTATTATTAATTTTTATTAAACTTAGGGTTTTTACTTTTCATTTATCATAAGCCTGGTATATTCCTTTGTTATCTTTTAATTTATATTTTTACTGCCTATCTTATATTTATTTTTAAATTGATTCTTCTTTGCCTTACTCTTTGTGAGGTAAACAACTTTACAACATGATAACACCCCATTGGTCTCTAATCGTCCCTGCATCAGAGTGCTTATTTCTGTTATCTCTTCTCATGACGATTCAAACCAAAAATCAGAGACTTTAAGTATCAGTTTTTTTTAATTTATCTATGTATCTTTGTTGATACTGAACATCAGTAAAGTTTCGAATCATTTTCCCATCGTCAAAGTGTTTATTATTAACTATAATATAACGTTAGTCACTTTTTTAAAAAAAATCATTAAATTCTTAATGATCATTAAAAAGGAAAAATTAATATAATTGTAGTGCCTTCATAATTTCCATTTTAAAAAAAATTATACTTGACTGCAAATAAATTTATTTCTACATAAATTTGAATCTGTTTCTTGATTCGTGCGATAAATATAGCTATTTAGCTATTTATAGCACAAATATATGTTAGAAACAGGATATTGGGACAACAATAATACGAGCAATATAAAGACTACTTCATTAAAGGAAAAAGTTGACCATCAGCAAAAGTTGATCTTATACTAGAAGAAACAATACCAATGCATAAATAACCATTATAAATAGAATATTAACAAATGTATTGAATTGATCTAACTGTTAAATAAAATATAAAAAAAAGGAAATCAAACTGTATAATAATTTTGATTATATCTTAGAAGTAAAATTGTATATAAAATACATGGCATGGTATAAATCAATGTGCAAACTACAAATAAGAAATGAGAAAAAAGACTCACATGGTATTCATCCATAAGAAGATTTCACAGTAGGCTCGTGAAATTTTGGTATGTATTCGTATATGCGGTGAATGTTAACGAATACATTCCGTTATGACAGGTTTACTGTTACTAGGATCAGTTACTCACTAGGATAACTAAAAAAAAGCACATAAACACACGGTCCCAACCACGCATACACACATAGAAATAGAAATATACACGTACACACATACACACAAACACACATATGTATATGATCAAACCACAAATGAAATGGGAAAAAAAAACCTAAGATCTTTCAATCATAACAAGCGGTCTTCGTCAGAGTCAAAAACCCAACTGTGACGAAGATAAGGCGAATGACTCTGCCAAAAATCGCTTGTTACGGTTGAAAGATCTTATTTTCCCATTTTATTCGTGGATTGATCATTGATTGTTGTTTCACGTGTTTATGTGAAATCTTTTTCCATATGTATATATATATATAAAAAGATTTCACATAAACACGTGAAATAACAATCAATGATCAAACCACAATAAGAAGTGGTTTGTTTTCCCATTTCTTATTGTGGTTTGATCATTGATGTATATATATATATATATATATATACAATTCGATTACCACCATCAATCCATATTAATATTTGAAATATTATAAAGGTGAATAAGTGTCCTTACTGGGGTTGTATTTTTAAACTTTTAAATAATTAAAAATCAATTAAAAAATTCCCAATAAATATGTTTATCTAATAATAATTTTAATGTACTATTTATATCTTGATATGAATTCCTACTATTCATATCCACTTTCAAAAGAAAAATACAAAAAAAAATTTTTATATACGATGTTCGATGTTTAATTACAGATCATATTGAATAAATGATAAATGAATATGATTGAGGGACACGTTTTCATGATTTTTACCTTAAATCAATGTTACTGGGAATCTAGGTTACAGAAGTGATATTGATTGAAAGCTGGTTTCGTGATGGTTTTTTTTTCTCCTTGCAGCGAAATGATTGATGATAAAGACATCTGTAATTGATCACCCTGGTGTCTGGAAGGCAAGATGATACCCCTACATCCATAAATGACCAATCATCCCACCAATCCGCTTTTCTTCCTCTATTTATTTCTTCTTCAACAACCTATAAATATTTCTTCCTTCTAAATATATTAATTTAGAACACAATGTTACATTATTTAATTAATTACATTACATACGTTCAAAAATGCTAAGTTAACTTTTTTAACTTTTTTTTAATAGAATTAAAAGACATCGCTGACAACACACACACACACAACATATATATATATATATATATATATATATATGATCAAACCACATAAGAAATGGGAAAACAAGACTAGGATTGGGTTTTTTGACTCTGACGAAGACCGCTTCTTACGGTTGAAAGCTCTTAGTCTTGTTTTCCCATTTCTTATTGTGGTTTGAATTATATAATATATATATATATATATATATATATATATAATATATATATATATGCCAAGCGGTCTTCGTCAGAGTCAAAAACCCATTTCTTATTGTGGTTTGATCATTGATTGTTATTTCACGTGTTTATGTGAAATCTTTATATATATATATATATATCAGAGGAACTCTCTAAAATGGTTGACTGTCGTCATTTATTATTCCCTAATAGATTTTGTCTTGTATTATTTAATTATTTCATTTTTTATTTATTTAATATAATTATTTGTCTTCTCAATATTTCTTTATGTTCTATTTAATTCTATTTTTTATTAAAGCTTAGTCCGTAACTTTTATTTCAGCATCATTTCCTCTGTTCATCTCACAGTTTATGTTTTATATATTTTTTCTTTTTTGCAAATTCCCTGATTTAGATATAAATTGAATCTTGTCTACATTATTCGCTGTCAGCGGGTGCGTGTGTGGCAACATTGTTGGTCTCCAACTAACCGTCTCTGTACCAATTCGATTGGTTTCCCCTCTCTTATCTCTCCTGAAGACGGTTCAAAACCGAAAATTAGAGACTGTAAGTGTGTGTTTTTAATTTCTTGTTACGGTTGAAAGATCTTAGTCTTTTCTTCCCATTTCATATTGTGGTTTGATCATTCATTGTTATTTCATGTGTTTATGTGAAATCTTGTTTTATATATATAATATATATTTATATATATATAAAATAAATTCAAAACGAAGGAAACACACAGAAAGACACAGACATAACTCACATCGATATTTCGACCATCGTCGTCATCAGGAGGTGAGAAGAGTGAAGAGCGAAGAGTCCCGCAGGAAGACAGGGCGGTACTCAGTACTGAGTACCGCTGGACCGTTTCGTTTAATTGTATATATATATATATATTATATATATATATATATATAACAGATTCAATAATATATCGACCGTTTGATAGAATAGGTGTGTTCTCTAATCGGGGTTCGGTCAATTTTCCAGGATAAAAAATCAAACTCTCGTTACCAACGTTTCGGTTTTATTTAAAACCTTTTTCATAGGCAGAAGTAAGAATTCTAGTCTAGTCTAGTCGAAGGTTTTGTCCGGCTAACATTGTTGTTCCTTTAAATAATGTAAATTTCATTTTCTTAGTTAAAAAATTCTTACTTCTGCCTATGAAAAAGGTTTTAAATAAAACCGAAACGTTGGCAACGAGAGTTTGATTTTTATCCTGGAAAATTGACCGAACCCCGATTAGAGAACACACCTATATATATATATATATATATAAAGCACAAACGTTAAATGCTTTATAGTAATGATTTTGTAATGGATTAATAATTGGTATCTATCAAGAATAATGCATTACCAAATATCGTGTGTACATTTATACTTTTAAGTATGGTATATTCAATTAATTACTTATTTAACCTTAAATATACTAACAGTAAAAGTCACGAAAAAACACTATAAAACACTATATCACGTTTAGAGTTTTTGAATGATTTACCTCAATTTTGTTAAACTTTCTAGTTATCAATATACATAATTTATTAGTATTACTTTTTTTTACAAAAATTGCGATTTTTATAAATAATCTATAAACAAGTGTATTAATTTATATATGAAGATAAATTAAAAGAAATCATAGTTGTAATATTAAGTAAAATTGTAAAATCTTGTTTGTAGATTAAATAATATTGAAATACAGGGATGTTTTGGTTCTAAGCTATAATTCCTTCCAGAATTTTGGTCAAAAACCAAAATTAATTTTCTCTGAAGAAATACATAATGGGAAATGGGTTAATCCGTTCGAATTCGGCCTACAGTCCTATATTCGGATTATAAGAATATTTATAATACCTATAAATAAGGATGAACATAAAACAACCATTGAAGAAATTAAAAAAAAAACAACCTCTAAATAACATAAATATTCATTCAATTACAAATACAGCAACAGAAATTAAAGTGCTTATAACGGTTCAAAATTTTGCACCTAAAATATACATTATATTATTAATAATTAAAATAAATTCAAAGAAGTATTAAAGCACCTGAAGGAAATAAAAAAATAGTTGGGTTTGGACGACTTTTCGAGTTCCGAAATTGTTTGAAGTCTGTTGGCAAAATTATCTCGAAATCTCCGTTTGAACCCCGATTTGTTCGAATTATAGGTCGTTTGAAAACCACTGTACCGTAATACGTAAATTATTCTACCGTCAATAACATATAAAACAGTTTATTTTAAGTTAATGTTATCTATTTGTGGATTGATAATCAAATTATCCTGTAATCATTGATTTATTTAGCAGTAATCATTGATGACTCATTAGATTACGTCACTTATTACTAATGATCTAGTTTAATGATTCAACTTGTTTAATTATTAAAGGAGGTCTTACATTAATGATTAGTCAATGAGGTGGTTTGATTTTGTTAAATACTGAAACAATATTTATACAGGGTTGGCCAAAAGTCACCCGACACTAAAATAAAATTTCGAAAACCAATGTTTATTTAATGTTATTTATTAAGGTTTTCGTATGTTTTCACAATTTTATGTTGTTTAAATATTATTTTATGTTGTTTTAAATATTATTAATATTAATGTCTCTCAAGAAGGACGTCAGTTTGAGCAATTTTAAAGAACCTTCATGTTCAAGTTTTATTAAAGTCCTCCCTAATAAAATCCTTATAATAAAATGGGTTTGATTTACTGTCGGGTGACTTTTGGCCAACCCTGTATATTCAATGACATTCGTTATAATAAAAGTTGAGTTTACACCTCTAGAGATTTTATTTTCAAATATGTTAGCAAAAAAAAAACATGATCTTAAACTTTTTTTTTTATAATACTCATACAAATATATGGAAGAATTCTGCGCAAGAGTTAAGGTAAGTGGTTTGTAAAACTCTTTTCCAGATATTGGGAGGTTTTGAAGCGTTATTTAAGAGACAGATATTGTACTAAATAGAAATCGATTAGGCTCAAAAAGTAGGGTGCAGCAGAAAAAAAAAAAACCAGGAATGAGAGGAAGGGAGAGAAGTAAAAAGCTTGTATAAGGCATTCAATTACAGCGGAAGGAGGTACTGCAGCAGGGGATGTCTTTACAGGCCAAATAGGCATTGAAAGGTTCTGCTGAAGATTCCACCATTGGGATCTGATAAGTTGGGAAGGAAAAAGAGGGGGATATTTTGATAAGATGGATGTGAGTATAGGTGGGATAAAGCGAGAATATGACTGGAACCGTATAGGAAAAGAATTGGCGCATCCAATATAAGGACATGCAGTCAGTACCAATGAACTCTTTAATACATCAAGCAAACAAATACTCTAAACAAATTACCTTTAGCCAAGAAAAATATTTCGTTTCTTACAAACTGTCAACTTGTTTAAATAAAAAAAATACCAGCTACTTAGTGTAAGTCATCGAAAGAAAATTTGATAAAAGCTTTCAAAGATTCTACATAAGAAATATGAAACAAATTCAAGGAAAAATTTTATAAAAACAATGTTGACTCTTCTCTGCTTAACGTTAGCAAATGTTTAATTAAAAATAAATTAAATTATTTGATTTTAAAGTTGGTAATAAATGTTGCTAATTATAATGAAAATATAATTGGATTATGCTTGGGTCAATTATTAAACACTTAGGTATTGTTTATCTTTAATAACAATTATTTGATAATGGAATTAAACAATAAAATGCTATAACCTAGCTGATGGAATGGTTAGTCATAAAATTAAACAAGGAATCGTAACTAACAAGTTGATTTTAACACACCCATTCAAGGATATTATCAAACCAATCATTAAATATCAGGAAACTATTTGCATCACCGCCAAACAGGGAAAGAGATTTTTAGTAGTTAACTATACAGTGAATTTGTTGAAATGGCCTATAATGTTGTGAATTTTTTGTAATTGTGGTTACAATTGTTGTGAAATTGTGTATATTTTTTGGGATGATAAATATATTTATTATAAGGAAATCTAAATAATTTTTTCGTTTTATTTCAATTTTTTTACAGAACATCGAATTATCTGTCAACCATAGTAAGAAATTGGAAAAAGAGGTCTTCAACCGTAAGATCTTTCAACCGTAAAAAGCGGTCTTCATCAGAGCCAAATCTCGATGTTTTAATGATTTGACTTTGACAAAGACCGCTTGTTACAGTTGAAAGATCTTAAATCTTTTTTTTCTGATTTCTTACTATGGCTTGGGCGTTGATGACTCATGTTTATTGTGAAATCTTGTTATCAATTATATCTATGTGAGTGAGTATACATTTCTTGTAATTATAATTTGAAATATGAATCGCTTTAAACAATAAATGTTGGTTACCAAAGATTTTACTAATATTAAAGAAAACAAAACCGAGTAGTGGTTATTAATAGAACTTCTTAACGTTATGCTATTAGGGGGTCAGATTAGCCCAGTGGTAAAGTGCTCACCCTCTAGACTAGTTGGTTCGGGGTTAAATACGCACTCTGGCCACAGATTTATTTACGTGGGAAGTGAACATTTGAGGACATCGTCCATCGAAGTGGACGTTAAGCCGTCGGTCCCGAGCCTGTACAATATCCGGTGATCGTTAAAGATCCCAACTCTAAATACACGTGAGTTGGGCAAAGTGTGGTATAGTACATTTATTTACAACCTTTACTTATTTTTGGCGTGGTATCGTAAAGGGCCAATCTTCAGCCTCAGTGTTTTCTTGTGGGACTACCTCTGAACCTATCCTAAAGTTTACTACTTTTTACAATAGTTTTACCATTGAAAGAAAGAAGTCCAATGACAAAAGTCACAACATAACATATTCATAACATATTATGTAATGACTGTCATAAGAGGTTCATCTTAGATTACACAAATAAGGACTATACTATTATAAAATTCCAAGTTTACAAAGTTGGATGAAAATTAGGATACAGTACCCTTTATATGGTATACAATTGTCCAAAAGAAAACAAAAGTACACATTTTCATAAAAAGGACTATATATCTGATAAATTCCACCAAAATTGATCAAAAGATGCAGTTCTACTATAATTGTAGACAGATTATAAAATATTGGATACCATCCATCCACGTGCATCCGAATATCGTAGAATAAAAATATGTAAATCTGCAAACATTTGAAAATGATCTTTTAACGATTACTATACTTTATTTAAGGCAAACTAATAACAGTTTTATTTTTATAATTCTTCAGGAATATATGATTCTTTTACAAGTTATATAAATTAATTGACTAAAGAAAAATACATAGTGAATAGGTTGCGAGTGAACAATTTTCTTTAGATTACAAAAATGTAGAAAGCTGTGATGTAAATAATAGACTGTCTTGAAGTAACGCTTGTTATATTTTGGTGTAAGCGTATTTTACGGTATGACCTTTGTTGAAATATTATAGTTGTTACAATATCCATGATTCGGAAAATGATGGGGACAGAATTATCAGAAATTCCCTGTTAAGGAGATAATGTGGTGGAAACGTTGTTTTAAATCAGACAAGTATGGAAACCAATGTGGTCTTGCTTGATTGTCCCCGACTTCTGTGCCAAGGACTGGCCTACATGGTGTGGTGAACAGAGGACTTCTGTGCCAAGGACTGGCCTACATGCTGTGGTGGACAGAGGACTTCTGTGTCAAGGACTGGCCTACATGGTGTGGTGAACAGAGGACTTCTGTGCCAAGGACTGGCCTACATGCTGTGGTGAACAGAGGACTTCTGTGCCAAGGACTGGCCTACATGCTGTGGTGAACAGAGGACTTCTGTGTCAAGGACTGGCCTACATGCTGTGGTGAACAGAGGACTTCTGTGTCAAGGACTGGCCTACATGCTGTGGTGAACAGAGGACTTCTGTGTCAAGGACTGGCCTACATGCTGTGGTGAACAGATGACTTCTGTGCCAAGGATTGGCGTACATGCTGTGGTGAACAGAGGACTTCTGTGTCAAGGACTGGCCTACATGCTGTGGTGAACAGAGGACTTCTGTGTCAAGGACTGGCCTACATGCTGTGGTGAACAGAGGACTTCTGTGTCAAGGACTGGCCTACATGGTGAGGTGAACAGAGGACTTCTGTGTCAAGGACTGGCTTACATGTGTGGTGAACAGAGGACTTCTGTGTCAAGGACTGGCCTACATGGTGAGGTGAACAGAGGACTTCTGTGACAAGGACTGGCTTACATGTTGTGGTGAACAGAGGACTTCTGAGCCAAGGACTGGCCTACATGGTGTGGTGAACAGAGGACTTCTGTGTCAAGGACTGGCCTACATGCTGTGGTGAACAGAGGACTTCTGTGTCAAGGACTGGCCTACATGCTGTGGTGAACAGAAGACTTCTGTGTCAAGGACTGGCCTACATGGTGTGGCGAACAGAGGTTACAAAATATCTTGATGCGACAATATGAAGATAAAATGAGTTGTTGGGATAATTGATATGAAGACAAAATAAGTTAATGTTACTTTTATCAGGGCAAAATAAGTTGATGTGGCGCTGTTAGGAGTAAATAAGTTGATATGGTGATATGAGGACAAAAAAAGTTGATGTGGCAGTATGAAGATAAAATGAGTTGATGTGATAATTGTTATAAGGACAAAATAAGTTAATGTTGCTTTTATCAGGGCAAAATAAGTTGATGTGGCGCTGTTAGGACTAAATAAGTTGATATGGTGATATGAGGACAAAAAAAAGTTGATGTGACAATATGAAGACAAATTGAGTTGATGTGATAATTGATATGAAGACAAAATAAGTTAATGTTGCTTTTATCAGGGCAAAATAAGTTGATGTGGCGCTGTTAGGACTAAATAAGTTGATATGGTGATATAGGACAAAAAAAGTTGATGTGAGAACATGAAGACAAAGTGAGTTGACGTGACAATATGAAGATAGAATGAGTGATGTGATGATTGATATAAAGACATAAAAAGTTGATATGATGACATGAGAATAAAATAAGTTGATTATTTTATGAGTTGACATATGAGTACAACATAATGTTGATGTGACGATATGGTAACGAAATTAATTTATGTGACGATATGACGACAAAATAAGTTAAAGTGATGATATGAGGACAAAATAAGTTGGAATGACGATACCATATAAGGATAAATAAGTTTTAGCTGCGATACGAGGACTTCGTATTTGGGGAAGTTTGTCGAAATAAAGTGCTTCTAAGGTAGAGAAAGGATTTATTCTGTTATAACTGAAATAATAAATGAATAAAAAAAATTGTTACAAACATATTTTTTTATGTTTGTCTTTTATCAAAAACTGGCAACACCTTTAAAAAAAGAAAATTCCTCATTTCAACTACCGTAATCAATTTCTTCCTCTGCCTTCTGTTTAGAACTGGGTCTTCTACTGTCTTCCTATAACACTGTAAAATAAAAATGTTTACTCTTGATAATGAACCATTTTTGAAACCTGTCGAAGAATAATGAAAACTTACAAGTTAAATTCTATGATTTATAAAGGAATATAGTCATCGATCGATATGTACTAAAAACGGTACAGATTTTTGCAAAAAAAACAGCATTTATAATTTTTAAAATGTCATTAATACAGAAATAGCACACCCTGATGCAAGATTTTTTCATGCAGGTGGTAAAAAAATACAGTGCCGTTCACAGCAGGAAGTGTATGCACGTAGCTCGCCCGATGCTCGTACAATGTTAAGACCTCATTAAAGACTCGTAGGTTAAATTAACTGCATTGCGATGTTAGCCTTGGGAGTGGATACGCAAAAACAAAAACTAAACACTACGGGTTAGATAATAATTTTGTAATTTATACATGAAATAAAATGTTCCTATCAAAAGAGTATTTGCCAGGAAAAAATATTCCAAGTATTCATTTTTTACACTGAAAGCTTTCAGCAGGAATTTACTCCCTAAGTTATATCTAATAAACTAAAAAAATAAAGAAAAAAAAATGAACGTAAAGAATTGCGAATTTGATATATCATATAAGCCCATTGTTGCTCAACGGCATTTAAAATGGTACCTTTACATGAAGCGGATAATCTTTTATTTTCGTCTTTGAAAAAAAAAAAAAGAAAAGGAAAAAAGGAAAATACTGTCGACAAGCATTTTCGTTTTATTCATTTTATACTCTAGGCTATAGGAGAACTCATATATAAAACGAGCAATGCTTTTAAAAAACTGTGAAAAGAGAGGAAAAATAATCTGATTACAGTCCTTTGCAAAGCAATAAACAGTCTCTTTAGTGTTCAGGTTATTCACTCCTCTTTTATTATGATAACTTTGAAAACAAGTCAATAAAACATGCAAATATTTGGTTCAATTTATACTTTTACCACCTCTTTAGTTGGCAGGCATTAGCAACTCAAATGTATAAATGTACGTAATATCTGTATAATATTTATTTTTATTTCAGAAAAATTTCATAAACAAAACTTACAATTCATGGGGTAAGTAGTAGTAGTGTACCGGTGATTCAGCAGCAATCATACTAGTACGTTAAAATTAATAAATGTTAAACAAAATTTACAAAAAAATCATGAAAATCGCTGAATTGTAATGATTCAAGCCTAAAAAATGTAGTTCAAATATAATTGATAGTAAACTACGAACTTTCTGGAGATATTCAGAAATGGGGCTTAGATGTTGCAACTAAAACAACTGTTCTTCATCAGAGTCACACCGAAACTGAGAATGAATAAGGAAAACTCTCTAAAAGAGTGAATAGCTCTGATGAAGACCAGAAGTGTTGGTTGAAAGATCGTAACCTTTGTCCTATTTCTGATTTTTTTTAATATGATATAGACGGCGATATATATATATATATATATCTTCCCTTCCACTCTCCCACTCTTCTCAACGCCTCACCAGATGTTCTCTGCATCTAGTGTTTCAGTTGGGATTTTGACTCTGACGAAGACCGCTTGTTACGGTTGAAAGATCTTAGTCTTGTTTTCCCATTTCATATTGTGGTTTGATCATTTATATATATATATATATATATATAACAAGATTTCACAGAAACACGTGAAATAACTCAACTCACCCTGAATTGCTTTTTTGATTCTGACAAAGACCAGTCGTAACGGTTGAAAGATCGTAGTCTCTTTTTTCCTTATTTCATATTGTGGTTTGATCAATATATATATATATATATATACAACAAGATTTCACATAAACACGTGAAATAACAATGAATGATCAAACCACAATATGAAATGGGGAAAAAAGACTAAGATCTTTCAACAGCAACAAGCAGTCTTCGTCAGAGTCAAAAACCCAAATTTTTTCCCTATTTCATATTGTGGTTTGACATATATATATATATATATTCCATCAGAAGAGAGGACGAAAAGAGTGCCTTGTTCATATACATAAGAAACAGTAATCATGTGATTAATTGGAATGAAGCAAATGAATTAATATACGTGTCTTCAGAAAGAAGAAGAAATACCGTGGAAAGTGCGCTTATAAAGAACTTTTATGAGAAGTTGATGAACAATAGCCTAGGACTCTACAAATTAGATGAAGTTTTGATTAACGGGATAATTAAACAGATGAAGACTTCATCATTAAACACATTCAGGGTTGCCATCAATTCTGGAAATTTCAATCAGCCAAGTTAACAAGTATTTATTGTTTTTTTAGTTCACTTGCTCTCTGAAGATGTGTTAACGAAAGGCCTTAGAGCATTGTTTCAAAAATTGTTTTCATTGTGGTAAATTAATCCATATATATATATATATATATATATATATATATATATATATATATATATAATATATGTGAAATGGAAATTTCACGTATTTATGTGAAATCTTTATATATATATAAATTCGAATGAAATTAGATTCGATGGACAATACACTTTGAAAACTTTGAGAAACACGAATGAAAAACAGATACTAGGACCAACATTCAATAACCCTATTAACGGTTGTCCTCAGGAAAGGAAGTTGAACAGCAAAAAGTCGAAAGTCAACTAGACAGATATGTCGAGTGAACCTCTGTAGTTGGCTTTCATCCTCTCGTCACTCAACTTACTTTCCTAAGGACAACCGTTAAAAGGTTCAAAATATTGAATGTTAGTCCTAATATCTGTTTTTCATTCGTGTTTCTTAAAGTTTTAAAAGTTTATTATATATATTTAGATGAGAAATTATCATTAAAATATTGAAGCTTTCATATTAAGATAGGTTTGCGAAATGTAGGCCACAGGCTGCCTTTAAAACTTGTCCCGAAGATCGATAAAGAAAAGACCTACAGCCGAATCCCATTTACGGAGTGTCAAAAATTAATTCTATACATTTTAGCGAAAAAAAAGTTTAATCTGGAAATAAATACGTCTTCCAGTATAACTATTAGATATATAGTTAGATAAGTAATATTGTTATCAAGTAATTAGTACTGAAGGAATTTTATAAAAAGGACTTAAATTACACCAATATATAAGATGTCATATAAAAAAGGTTTGTCTTTTTTTTAAAAAAAAGGAAAAGATTCAATAATATTGTGGAGGGATTGTT
Source organism: Hermatobates lingyangjiaoensis (assembly GCA_026182355.1). NCBI lineage: Eukaryota > Metazoa > Arthropoda > Insecta > Hemiptera > Hermatobatidae > Hermatobates > Hermatobates lingyangjiaoensis. The sequence continues at coordinate 956,454 of JAPFBL010000102.1, read as the reverse complement.
CTAAAAGGAGGAGTAACTAGATGGGTTGCTTGGGGAGCGAAGAGCTCCGGGACTTCAACTTTCACCAAGTTGGTTAATCAATTAATTAGGCAATCCGCTTCATCCACGGGCTCCCTATGATCCTTAAAATATCTAACTAGCTAGCAACATTACAACTCCTTCATTCATACAGAAAACTTTATCAAGCAACAACTTTGTAACTATTTTAAATCTTTAATGAATCCTCAAAATCATTAATGCATCAAAAGGGGGAACGCTAAGTTTCAGCAGCATAATTTTCATACTGAGGAAAAGCTAATAATAAAATTATATATAAAAAAAATGTTATAAAATCAACCAGTTTCGATCATATAGTATTCTTCTTCAGCAAATAAATAAATAAATCTTTTTTATACCATACTATATGGCCTGCTTAATCAATTTAAGATCTAATTTATCTTCGCTTATATCTGTGATTGTATTCCTGCCGTGTTCTATAAGTACAAACAAGGGAAATAGAAGACAGTTCCTCTTGAAGATGGACAATGTCGAAAACCAACTGATCACGCCCATACAACCTAAGACGGAGGTTTATGTAATTCTCATTCACCTTAACCTATAAGATGGCAAAATAACAATATTTATTTATTTTATATATATATATTTATATATTTTATATATTTATTTAGTTTTTGTATTTTTATTATATTTTTTTATATATGTATATATTTTTATATAAAATATATACCGATACTAGATGATCAATAAAATGTTGAGTTTTATTTTAATATGAAGTGTAAATCAATTTTATTTTTTATAACTTTGTTTCAATTATCTAATTATTAATGTTAGAAAAAAAAACCTGAAGTATTTATAAAAACAACGAGTTCTGAATATGTGGATTTTGTCCATAGTTTACACAATAATAATAATAATAAACACGAGAAAACAATTATTTTCTTACAGTTGTTTCTCTCATAGGCATTACTTTTAAACAATTGTAACTTATTCGACAAAATTACTATTGTTTTGATATGTTTCATTAAAAATTGGTGAAAATAATCCCCGTAATCCTTGATTACTTGATTACAGTAATAAGTCACTATATCCGTTCAAAGAGTCACAATAAGGGTCCGTTCAATCTTGTCACCTTAAGACTAATTTTTAAAGTTACTTAAGTTGATAGAAATAATGAATCTGCAATAAAAACGAAATACATATTAAATACATTTTTAAAACGTACTAAAGACTGAAGAAATAATTTTTTTTTAAAATAAAAATGCCGTCATGAATAGCAAAATGTGAAAGTAAAAAATATATATCATAATGAAAGAAATTGACTAACTTCATTTTGAACTTAATACTAGGTAATAAGATTATAATAGTTTTCATTTTTTTTTTAGATACGTATTAAACATCTTTTTCGTAAATTTTACAAAAACATGACAGCAAATATTTTCAATCCCAGACCTTCTATTATATAAAAAATAGAATATATAATTATAAAATCTTCCCTCCCACTCTTCTCAACCCCTCACCAGATGTTCTCTGCATCTAGTGTTTCAGTTGGGTTTTTGACTCTGATGAAGACCACTTGTTACGGTTGAAAGATTTTAGTCTTGTTTTCCTATTTTCTTATTGTGGTTTGATCATTGACCTTCTATTATGTTGAAAAATTGGTTCTATCATTTAGATATTATGTTCGACTGCAAAAACTAAACTTAATTGCTGATAAACTTAGTAATTCTTGTATTATTTGAAACTTCAGGTTGAAACTCTTACTGAAATACTGTAGGCTGAATATTAAACATCTGACACATTCTTCAGAGTAGGAAGATTTTCTCAATGGAAATTCAGACGAAACAAAATTTTGGAGAGTCTCAATACACCTTCCCTCAACTGAATGCATGGAAGGTTGGGCGCTAGATAAATAAAATATATATGATAAAAAGGTCACCCAATTTTTAGAGAAAATAGCCATCCAATTTATTAAAAATTTTGTAGGGTAAAAAGCTAATGATATGGTCTCCACATATAAAAATTTAATGGTATAACCAACGCGTTTCGAACACATAGTGTTCTTCCTCAGGCAGTGCCTAAAAAATACAATGACACCAGAGAGTTATCTATAGTATACAGTAAATATAGCACAAAATAAAAATAAAATAAGGAAGAGAATATGAACCTAAGGGTAAAAAGATTTCACATAAACACGTGAAATAACAATCAATCATCAAACCATAATAAGAAAATGGGAAAACACGACTAAGAACTTTCAACCGTAACAAGCGGTCTTCGTCAGAGTAAAAAACTTAACTGAGGGTAAGTGTCTGTGGTACAACTGACTGGGAATAGGATGGACGTGGATGAGGGTATGGGGTATATCTGTTTCATATTAGAAGGCAGGTACATTTCATTGTTACTTTTTTTCCCCTAAAGGTTAGGCTGAGCCTTTACATTTGCTCTAGGACTAAGTGTAGGAAACATATTGGAAATATAACACAGAGAACTATAACGAAATATAAAGAAATATAGGAATACGGAGAAAATAGAACATTTTATTTATATATATATATATATATATATAAATAAATTAAGGAAAGTTGTACACTTGGGAATTTGTTCATTGAGGCAAGTAGAAGAATTGTAACGCACTAATTTGTCAATTTCATAGCCTTCTAAAATATTTATTTCATGAAATTTATTGTTTCTATGTGCCTGATATTTGTATATTTTGGTCTGGGAAAAATTGGTTATTTTTTTCTTAGAATTAAAAATTTTATCATTATAATGATATGGATAAACAGTTTTTAATATTAATTTTGTGGATATCTATTGATAAGGATAACTTTTTTTTTTGATAAATGAAGAGAAATCTGTTCTTCTGTTTGACCGGTTTCATAAATTACAAACTTTGAAGAATGAAAAGTCATATTTCTTAATGTTCAGATAGTTTTGAAATTAATTATTACGTAAATATCTAGCGGGTTTCTATCCCGAGGGCGCAAGAGGAGTACTTAGAAGTATAGATAAGGTAAGCAAGGCGCCTTGTTCACTGGAAGGTGATTTGTGAGTAGCATATTTGTCGTGGTCTCTGACAGGGTTGAGTTATGGATCATGAGAGCCCGTCCATCGAGCTCGGTTATTGATTCTTCGAGGTGAGGCTAACGAACCTAGCTTTGTGCAGTCAGTTCGCCGACGTGTCGCAATGCACACTCTTAGTCTCATCCTTTCTACACCTAGCCACTCAGCATACATCAAACGAGTCCATTCTTTAAACCAAACATCAATATAACACAAGTCCCATCAGTCTTTAAACAAACTCGCCATTCCTTAAAATAGTATTGTAGCTAATGTAAGCAAATTTCAGCGCATTATTTAAACAACTTTCAAAATCAGTCCATCAATTTAAAAATGTTCAACAATTATTTTATCAGTCTATTCGGGAAAAATAATGTAACAAAAACTCCTCTCTCTCTCTCTCTCTCTCTCTCTCTTCTCTCTATATATATATATATATATATATATATATAATATATATATATATTATAATAATTTTCTAATCGAGGTTGAAATTCCAGATAAAAAATCAAACTCTCATTGCCAACGTTTTCGGTTATATAAAAGCACTCTTTCATGGCAACCGTAACATAGTCGGTCTTCGTACAGAGTTAGGAGCTTTTGTCGACAACATGTTGTTCCTTGAAATGACTTAAATTTATTTTCATATTCTACTTCGTGCCTATGACAGTTTTATAAACCTAAACGTTGAATACTAGATATATTATTGGAAATGAGAAATTAAAAGACACACATATATATATATATATATATATATATATATAACATTCACATAAACACGTGAAATATCAATCAATGATCAAACCACAATATAAAATGGGAAAACAAGACTAAGATTTTTCAACCGTAACAAGCGGTCTTCGTCAGAGTTGGGTTTTTGACTCTGACGAAGACCGCTTGTTACGGTTGAAAGATCTTAGTCTTGTTTTCCCATTTCATATTGTGGTTTGATCATTGATTATAAATATATAGTTAAATATAGAAAATGGAACATGGAGAAATTAAAAGCACACACTTACAGTCTCTATTTTTCAGTTTTAACCATCTTCAGGGAAGATAAGAGGGGGAAACCAAGCGCATAATTTAAACAACATTGAAAATCAGTCCAGGAATTTCAAAATGTTCAATTGTGAGTACGCTTACTTTCCCTCTTTTATCTCTTTTGAAGACGGTTCAAACTGAAAATTAAAGACTGCAAGTGTGTGCTTTTAATTTTTTTTATGTTTTTTTTTTCTATTTTGAACTATATTTGTTCATATCGGATCGTTTTCTAACAAAAAAGTGTATATATATGCTGAAACATAGAAAAAGTAACCGCAGTTTCACCAAGACTTCACTAAATCTGTTATTAAAACTGCTGCTTTTCAACCATTTGAAAACTTTGGATTCTACCTCCCATGAATAAAATAGATATAGCAAAACAATATTCATACTTCTTATAAATAGTTTTGGAAGAGGTCAGCTGTTAACTGAGTCTTCTAGGAGCAAAAAGTGTAGGACAGTCTTGTTTCCATGGTAAATGTGATTGTTCGGTTTGGTTTCCGCTAGTAACGAATGATGATGTTGGAAACCAATGAATAATATTTGTATTCCAGAAGATCTCAAGTCATCACGTCTATCTCATGATGACGGATCTCACACATTTTAAATAATATCCACAAAGTAAAACTGAAAGAATAATACAGTTGTTGATAATAGTCCCCAGTTAATTTATTACGTTTTTACTATTTCTCTCCGGAATCAGGGTAGTCTAGTGGCTTTTTTTGTTTACCTCTGGACTGTTAGATTTGCGTTTGATTCTCACGCTGAGCCTAGATTTTTTTCATGCGAGAAGCGTAAAAATATGAGCACATCATAGCTTGGAGAGGACGGTCAGTAGTCATTACCGAGTGGTCGATAAGTACTTGTTAAAGATATAAATATACTCTATTCTAAATAAATTTCACTTAGGCAAAATTTAAGACTTCTAACATAGAATAATTAACGAGATGCAATACGAGGGCGGATTGATAAGTCAGCGACTTTTTGAATAAAACAAAAATTTTTCGGCATAGAAACATTTTATTTTTCTACATAGTCACCTTTTAGCTCGATACATTTAGCCCAGCGATTTTCTAATTTTTTTATTCCCTCCAAATAATACATTTTCTCAAAAGCTCTCAAAATACGCAATTGTTTCGGTAATGACTTGTTCATTCGACACAAATTGCTTACCGCCCAGCCATTTCTTTAGCTTTGGAAACAGAAAATAGTCGCGGGGGCTATTTCTAACAGGTGCAGTTTTCTAACAGACCTTCAATCTTACCCTAAAAAAAAACCAAAATACCTCTATCAAATGATAACTAAAATAAATTGACTACATCAATATCTAACTAAACTATACATTTTTAATAATAATCTATTAGATGACATTACTAAATTTTTCTTAGTTTCTCAGAGGCAATTTTATTTCCTAAATCATAAAATTTCGTTTTCACTAACATTACCTGTTTCACAATAATAAACCTTCTAAAAGTTCAAAAAATGGTTTAAACAATATCCCAATATATTTTTATCATAATTATCAAAAAGTAGGATTAGTATTAAAATAAATTAATTAAATTGGCAGTTCATTCGCCTGATGTTGAGTTTACAAAAAGAAAGTAAAGTGCAAACCATTCATGATCTTTTTTTTTATTTTTGCAAAGAATTAATAATATGGTTATTAAATAACAACAAATTATTTATATAATGAAATAGTAATTATAGTGGATCAACGTCAGATTGCAATATCTCAGAGTTCTATTAGGTAGAAATACAATCAATATAAACTTGACTAACTTCATTCCCAATGATGGCAAAGCCTTGAGTCAATAATATAGTAATACAGATCTAAGAGCCACTCTAAATTAATTAATAACATTATTCAAAATGAGATTTTAAGATATACCAAACTATTTGTCATTATAATTAACAAAAAGTAAATTATTATTGATGACTTTAGTAAATTGTTAAAATTTAAATATCAAACCATATTTCATTACATATTTAGAAATATTATTAAGAATTGTAATATGTTTAACATTTCACCAGTTCTTTTTAATTTGAATTTATTAAGAAAAAAATATGTTGACTCTTAGTTGTGCAGTCTGTAATTTTGTGGTATTTACTCATATTGGGATGAATGAATAATAAATCTCCACAGAAAAGAAGTTTTTTTTATTCAAAACTGTCTTATTATGTGATGATGAACACAAAGTGTTTAAAACGCGTAGATTCAATAAAAAAACTCCTTTTGTATGGAGAGTTGGTATTATCTATTACCCCAGTATGATATATTAAAATATGGTGGTTGTCTAACCAAACATTTATAAAATATAATTGTTAAATGCGCAATTAATAGTTTTTGCATAAAAATTTAAGATGAGCATTGCAAATATGCTGGAAGAGGTGATGAGTAAGAAATAGTCTATTATTCTTATTACGTGATAGCGTGCTTGACGGTACGTCAGAAATGAGGTTCAAATATTGATTATAGACCTAGATTTTTCAAAATTGAAGTCATAATTCTTATGTTTATAGTCCCACAGAGGTTGTACAGCACTTCGTCGTGAGTTAATACAATGTCCTGAATTGTGATAAACTAGAAAAATGATAAAATTAAGAACTCCTGATAAAGAATCAACCAGGTAATGTGACTCATACAGAAATAAAATGGGTGCGAAATAATAAATGAGCACACTTTTCATCTCTAAGACAGCACTAAAGGCTATAACAGCTTACTACTGACACTACAGGTGAAAACTTCAAATAGTATCCAAACTCTACGTCTTTTTTTTTACTCGAAATATACAACAATCCCTTTCAGAAGATATAAAGACGTCTGTCTCAAACATGCATTAGTTAATGATCTTTGTTCTAAACAAACTAGACTGCCGAGAATTTATGACTCTGAAAGTAGAAATGTCTTTACTGTTTGCTATTATCGAAGTTAGTAAAAGGAGTCCATATTCGACTTTTCTGCCTGTCAATGACCTCAAGAACATTCCGCTACTATTTCTGCCACGGTACTATTTTATATAAATATTACTCCAAGTATAAATTGTTATGTACTACGACATATTGATTTAGCATTGCTGATATTAATAATAACTACTCTTATATGCATTCGGCAAGATATAGTATTGAAAAAAAAAAATTGCATTGCCAGAGCAAATAGCAAGCAGCAATACATTTCACGGTTACAAACAATTGTGTAAACCATTAAATAAATGGTTAAAACAGGGCAGTGAAGGGAAAAAGATAATAATACAACATTTATATGTAAATATAAATTACAGTCTTAAATCAAAATATCTTCCTGAAAAATGTAAAAATAAGTAATTTAAAACAATTACGAAATTATTACAACAAATAATTTTAAATTTCTAAAAAAAGTAAGTAAATCGTAACTTAACATGATAATTGTTCAGTTGAAAAATATCTCAGTTCCACTAAATTATTTTTAATTTTTTTTATTCAACTCGTTATTGAATTATGCTTATTTGTTTGTCTTTGGCAGTTATAGTTATTTCTTCTTATTAAAATATTAGCAAATTTAGATATATCACATATAATTTAAGGGCATAAACTAATTTGAAAGGGAACATTATAGTGAAATATACTTTGTTAGTGTAGGGGTAGAACTCTTTAGGTGAAAAAATACTAATATAATTATACATGAAGTAAATAATGATTTGTATTAATTAAGAATCTAATTAAGTTGTTCATTAATTTCTGAAGATATTTCAAGAACAGGAAGTTTTTTTTTTGTAAAATGCAGATATTAAATTAAAGAATGGATCAATGGGGCTTAACACAACCATTTGACAAGTCCCCTATTGTAATGCTTTATGTAGAGGTGGCACCAATTTACATTTTACGTCACATTTAATTGGAATAATAACTAGAGAGACTCTCTAACACGTGTTAGCCGCGTGCAAATTATTTTTTAACCCTTAACTATTCTTATTAAGCCAAGGGAAATAGATGAAAAAAGGTGGGACAATAATTGTGGGATATTTGGTTTTGTTTGGAAGAGTGTTAGGGGAGGGAGGTTTGAACCCTTGTCAGACGGATTGTCACTGGGTCTGACATGATTCAGCCCCCACTACTCTCATACGCAAATATTAATCAGACTGTCAAATCAAAATATATCCCTAAAAATGTAAATATTTCCAGACACATTATAATCTCAACCTTATAAGAACCACATACCCATAATAATCTAAATCAATTATAACTCTTTTATTTTTTATCCATCTACTTCTCTCTCATTCATTCCCCCTCCCTTCCTCTCTTTCACTTTTACTCTATCTACCTCTCATTGTTGCATAACAGATCTAGTTTTCCTTTCTAGTTCTTTCCTTCTCCTGATGACGATGATCGCAAAATATTGGAATGAGTCATCATCACTTTTTATCTCTATTTTTTTTTTATTAATCGTTCTTATGGTATTTCATTATATATATATATATATATATATATATATATATATATATATATATATATATGTATAAACTAAATTCACTGAAAGAGTATAAGTAAAATAAGAGATCACAAAAATGTACGACCATATTTCGACCCTCAATTATTTCTATTCTTGTAGCTGCGACTCAAGTCAGTTCTCGCTTTACATGGGAGCGAATGTCTACCTGATGACGAGTCAGTCAAAATATAGTAGTAAGTATTTCTGATCTCTTTTATGTGTAATCTTTCTGTGAATTTAGTTTGTTATCGTTTTAACTGGTTTATATATATATATATATATATATTTCGGTGAAAATAAGATCCGAAATGGACAAATACAGTTCAATATACATAAAAAAAACATAGAGAAATTAAAAACACACACTTGCAGTCTCTAATTTTCGGTTGAACCGTCTTCAGTAGAGATAAGAGAGGGAAACCAAGCGCACTGGTACAGAGACGGTTGGAGACCAACAATGTCGCCACATACGCGCCCGGTAACAGAGAATAAGGTAGACAAGAATAAATTTATGATTAAATTAAATTAAAATAGGAATATGAAAAATAATAGTAAACACAAAAACAAATAAAATAATAAAAACTGAAGGATGAACTGGAGAAATGATACATAAATAAAAATTTTATAAATAAAAAATTGTAGGTTGCTCAATACGCGCAGTGCACCTAGCCTTAATCTTAAGAGATATTACTTCATTGTATTAGTTTCTTGTCTCTGCATATAGTTTTTATGTTTTTATCTTTTATATTTTTCATTTATTTAATTTATTTTAAGTTTTATTCTCTATTTATTAAAGCTTAGTCCATAATTTTTAATTTTTATTTATGTATCATTTCTTCTCTTCATCCCTCAGTTTTGATTATTTTATTTGTTTTTGTGTTTACTATTATTTTTCATATTCCTATTTTAATTTAATTTAATCTTAAATTGATTCTTGTCTACCTTATTCTCTATGACCCGGCGCGTATGTGGCAGCATTGTTGCTCTCCAACCGTCTCTGTACCAGTGCGCTTAGTTTCCCTCTCTTAACTCTCCTGAAGACGGTTCAACCAAAAATTAGAGATTTTCTCCTCCTCCTACTATTGTGCTTCATCTGCAGTTTCTACAAGTAACTTCCTCACTCGCTTTACAGATGTCCTTTTACCATCGAGAGCATATTCTGGTTTTATGCAATTTATAACGCGTTTTAATGGAATTTAAGTTCTTTACTTTGTAATTCAAAAACAATTATCTTGTATTTTGATATATTTTAATTGACAATTTATTATTTAGTATTATTCAATTTGTAAAAAGTGATTTATTTCTAAATTTATTTATTTTTATTTGTGAGATTTCAAACTAATCTTACAGTTATAACAGATGGAATTTAATAATTTTATTACATGCTATGATAATAGTTAATACAAGTGTTGGGAAACCCAGTAGAATAGTACACTGATACTTCATGACGATGACTGCCCAAAGTAATAGGACTCGTTTCAACACAAATGATTGAATATCTGAAAAAAATCATTAAAATCTTTCGACTTGTATTGTTCTACAAAAAATACTTAAAATTGAATTATTGGATATTAAAAAGATCAAAAATGGATTCTGGAAATATAAAAACCATAAATACATTCATATCACTAAATCAATTTGTTTTTTATGGTTGCTATTGTATACTTAAGTAGGTTAAATTTGATGTTCCAAGAAAGGACATTGCGGTATCGCATAAGAACATTGTACATTGGTAGTCGTAAATTTTACTAACTGAAGTGTATTTAGAGTAGGAATATTTAACGAGTATCTGATATTGTACCAGTTCAGGACCGACGGTTTAATGTCTTGTCAGAGGGACGATGTACTCAAATTTTTACATCTTCCATGAGAATAAATTAAGGAGCGGACCTACCAGTACAGAGGCGAGAAATCAAGTCACTGGACTACCATGACCACTCTAAACTATACTTAAAGGAAAGACACAATGTGACCGTTGCAAATAAAAGTCTCCTATTTTTAGTAGAAAAGAAAAGTAGTGAATATCTGATAAATCGCAACAAAAAGTATTGTTGTTTTCCATGAAATATAAATTTGCATATTTCTTTTTCTTTTTAATGATAATTCCTTCTAATTCAATTAACACCACATCCTACATAATAACCAAGTGCAAAACTGTTGAAGGAAATTATGGAATTAGCTTCTTCTTTTTTTTCATAAAAGTCAGAGATAAAATTATGTTATGGGTTTGTTTTTTGTTGATTAGTTACTAGGAATTTTTGCTAAAAATTCTTTTTAATGAAAGCAATTGAACAGAACAAGAAAGCCACTTTTACGAACGATGGAGTATACAAGTAATTTTAATTTAGTGCAATATTTTTCCAAAGGAGATTCTCTCCTTTTAAATAATACTAATTTCTTCTGTTATGGATAAAAAAAAAACTAAACCGAGGGAAAAGTGTAAATGAAGAAGAAGGGTTGCAAGGGGAGAGTATTAAATTAAGGACTCCGAATTGGGAAAGGGGAGAGAACAATTTAATGGAGGAGGTGCAATTTTTGATGTGTGGACTGCTAATTCCGTTGTAGAAGCCTTCGGAAGGTTGGGAGGAGTGGATAAAGAGGGAGGTATCGTAACGAGAGTGAGTTTGCAAATTTATGAACGAGAACGTGGAGGGTTGGGGTTGATTTTTAATTAATTCCAGAGGGTAGAAAGGTGTTATTGTGCCGGGATTACGGCCGCCGCGTGTCTAAAGGCTTTAATGAGAACCTGTGGGGAATATCGACGGAGATGCCTAGGTCCTCGTCTCGCATGCAAATCCTATCGTTATTGGCTCAACCAGGTATCGGATAATAAATTGGCCCAATGAGAATCAATCTATTAATATCAATTATGTTGTCTAATCTGTCACTCGAACTGAATTTTTTTTTTCAAACCATTATGCAAGTTTACGCAAGATATTTATCACTTGTTTGTTCTCTTTTTAATCATTATAGTACAGCCTAATCTTTGTTATAAATTAATGACTGCAATAATCACATCATTATATTAACTTGAATAAAAATTTTCCAAAATTATAAACAAAATAACAGCATTCATCGCATATACGAGTATGTTCTTTCATTGTTTCATTTCATTCTTTCATCTATAATTAAAAAAGAAATAACTTTCTAATAAGTAAAATTAAGAAATTTACAATGACAACAACATACCTCATATTGTGCTCTTGGTTTCGTGGAGCCTAATTTCGATGATTTTGATTTTCAACGGAAAATAATTCTCATTTTTAACTCATTTCCTTTTGAAAGTAAACAACGTATAAAACTGATCCATCACTATCAGAAGTAGGTATATGAAAAATTAAAATATTAATTATAATTATGATTACAATTAATTACATTAACCATAATTAAGTAGGTTTTGAATTAAAACTAATAAGTTTCTTATTTACAAAAAAAAAATGTTCTATAAGATGCCAACATCTCCAGCAATGTTAGTGGGATAGTTTGAGCTAGTCGAATTCAAATTCCACACCATTATTATTGGTGAGAATGGTTTTAAAATTAAGCATTATGCGGGATATAATACAAGCATCGTGGAAAGTTCATTGGCCTTGCAAACCGACCACTAATGAACCTCTCTGCTGGCTTTGGAACTACCAAAGAACCATTTCCATGCTGGATATAGATCCAAGCATTACTTTTGACCCGTTTTTGAGATCCTCTGAATCAGTTGAAGTATTTTTAGACAGTCTGATGCCTGAATACGGTTATAGGTAATAGTAATAGGACCATAAAATGTATTTATGAATATGAATTTATAATTATAGTTTTTTCTTACTAAAATATTACTGGATACCTTCAATTATTAAAATTTTAATAGTAAAAGGAGTACTTAAAGAGTAATTGGATAATATTTTTAAGTAAAGTATTAGAGTGATTCAAAGATAAGTTATTGGGAAGAGTTTTAACGATCTTACCAAAGGCATACAGATGAAAGGAGTCATACACTTAAATGATCACAGTGCCCAAAATGATCTCTCGTTCGATATTGACTTTAACGATGACGAAATAGGGCAGTTATAATGTAACTGAGCAAAGTTTAAAATACTAGCCAATTAAGAATAAGTTTGAGTGAAAAGAGCCTTGCAAGTCCTTATAACGATGATGGGAAGCCTGTCTAAGGGGGTATTGAAGAGAAGCCAGTCAAAAAAGGAAGGCACGAAGAAATAAGGTCCAATTCAAGCTAAAACTCAATTAGTTCTACATTTAGTCAAAGTTTGTGACATCCATTGGAATCAAGGGAAAAGGGTTGAAAATTAAATAACTGGTATTATAAAGTCGCATTTGTATTCAATACAGTTTTGGCGTCAAAGAAAAGTTCAATATGAATGCCTCTCTGTACTAATTGGTTTAAAAATTTATTGGTTCTGTTCAACAGTTTCAATTTGGAACGACAATTCTTCATGAAATACAGACACTAAGTTTTCCAATGAGAGAGATCCATATTAGGTCTTGTTTTTGGGAATTAAATGTTCAAGCAACATTAATCACATGTTAGTTTCCTATGTTAAAAAGACAATTTCAAACAATTTGCTTACAATTACGGACTGATTAATCGCTAAAATTGACTTGTTTTTCATATTTTTAACTTTTAGATTTAATTGAGAAAAAATAATTGAGATGAACTACTCCAAAAGCCATGGGAAGGTGCTATTACACATCCGTCGATTCAATGTTGCACCCACGGACCAGGCCATTCAATGGAGCCACACAGACCTCCTTCTGTTAGAATTAGAGACAAATATTTGAAGAAACACTATCATTAGGCAACAGGAAAACAGAAAGAATGGTCTCCATGGAAAGTTACTCAGGTATAATTCACTAAAACAGACCAAGGTTATTAATTTTCATTAAGAATGATTCTACCTTTTGTAATTTACTTTTGCAAGAATATCATCCAATCAGAAATTGTAAACATTATTTCAAGAATTAAAAACATTCACTATGTTTCATCATGATTTACAAAATATTGGTAACTACATCAGAATTAACAACTTAATAACTTTGATTATCCCTAATATCTACAGTGTGATTCCTTTATAGAAAAGTTGAGGTTAGACTTCATATTTCTCCTTTTTAATTTCATTAGGATGGTAAACAAATATCTGTAGCTTTATTGTGTGTTTGTTAGAAATACATATACCATCCAATTAATTATTTTTTGAAACGCAAACATTACCTTTTTTTCCTTAATCAAAAACAAAAAAAATAGTACTTTGATGCTTAACCAAAAAGTGTAATTGTCCAAAGTTAACAATGGGGAAAAAGGGGGATGGTTAGTTTGAGGGTGAGGGTGGTTTGGTTGTGTTAAGGGTTGAACGGGTTAAGGTAAGGGTGGAAGGGAAAGGCAGGCATCAAATTACAGAGCGTCATTGGGTCCCTAAAGAGCTCAATGACTCACCCATCAAATTAAATTTCCTTAATTGGTAAACACAGGACTGATCAAGTGTAAACAAGCATTAATCGATATTCTTAACAAAATTTGAAAAAAAAAATCCCATTGGAATCTGTAAATAGGAGAAGCGATTGAGTGATATTTTCTCGTTTTCAACTCGTTGATTAATTCTGTGATTGTATCTTTGTACAAGGCTTAAAATTGTGATTCAATTGATTCAACAGATAACGAATAAATCATGTTTTAAATTATTTATATAGTTAGAAAAAATGATCAGTGCTATTTAAACTTTTTCGCATCACTACACTGCTAAAAAAACTGTTTCAGAGTTAACACCTTTGATGATTAGGAGGCAAGATATTATTAGGATGGGTCAGAGTAGAAGTTTAAATCAGGATAGGTTAGGTTAGGTTGCAGTGGCAGTTCACACAATGAAGATTGATTCTATGTACATTGGGAGTCCTAAATTTTTCTTAACTGAGGTGATATTTAAGGAGTACCTGACTTTGTACATGTTCAGGACCGACGGCTTGACGTTCTCTGCGACGATGTGCTCAAAGTTATTCATTTCCTGCTTGAATACACCATGTGGGCCATGGTGGATATTGAACCCTAGACCTATCAGTCCACAAGCGAGCACGTTGCCACTGGCACCTTTAATCAGGATAACTTAGACTCGAGGTGTTATTCATGATAAATCAGATCTATCATCTTAAGAAAATTCTTTGATGAATGTAAAGGTACCTCGTCCCCAAACAAAGCCTAATTCGATCACTTTTTTTCCATTTGCCGCTATTTACTATCTAAAAGGGAGATCATTTCTCCGAGGTATTAATAACGATAAATCGGATCCATTATCGCAAGCAGAAATAATTATAACCCCTGAAGAAAACCTAATTCGATTAATGCTTTACCGTGACGCTTATTAAGCTTAGTGATCCAAAGAGAGAACTTTTCCTTTGACACACATCAACCAGGAGAATTATCACAAAATTTCATTCGCAAAACTCGTAAATTTTACTTTATATTTCTTTATCTTTTAAAAATGAAATCCTTACATAGTATTCTTCCAATATCTTTCATTTAACTCTGAAACACTAAACAGGCCATTTCAAATAACAGACGTTTTACATTTCATATGTATGATTTTCAACATTTTAGCCGAAGAAACTTCAAAGTTTCGTTTAAGAATATGGTAACCTACAAAACAATGAATCACTCGATTCATGATATTCAATTGACTAGGGTCTATAATTAATTTGTTCAGGAATTCACAAATTTGAACACAACCTTATATTCCACATTACAAAAAGAGACTTTGGTGTTTTTTATAACATTCTATTAGTATTATTTGACTCAATTGACTATGCGGAAACCTATTAGAAAAAAACCAATACAATGATTAAACTAAAAATAAGTTGAACATATCAGCTAATTTGCAGTTTATTCCTTTACCTCTTAACTTAAAGGTGATAATAATTTTTGTGATTGCAATCAGATATTAGATGATGTGAAATAGGAAACAAAATCGGACTGTACTCGTACTTATTACTGATGTCAAACTGATGATAGTGTTAATCCTTGCTGGAGCAGTAAAGTTTATACTTTTACTCGTTCAAAGTGACATATATGAAAAATCATTGGTTGTGCAATCCGTAATTGTGTGGTATTTACTCATTCTGAGGTAAAATGGATAAACAATTCATTTGTGTTAAGACTTTTGTTTGTTTATCCATTTTACCTCAGAATAAATGAAAAAAGCGAGAGTTGTACGGGCTATAACTTTTAAGTGATTTCATCAAATGAAACTCTAAATTAGATGAATAGAAAGTTCTTAAATGAAACAGGAATACCACAAAAGAAAAAGTTACAGGAAAAAAGCCGACTTTAAAACTCATAAGTTCGCATCAGAATTTCATTTTATTATAGATTATAATAAATTAAGATAAGTATAAGATAAAATTAATGGTCGGACAAAATTACTTAAGTTGATAAAGGAAGGATGATCAAAGAAAATGAAGATGAAAAATCGATAGAAGGATTAAACATGGAAATGTTAAATTTCAAAGGAAGTCGATAAAGGAAAACAAGGCGAGGAGTGTTAAGAAATATTCATGCGTTACACCTGATAAAATAAATTACCCCCTTGAATATATACCCTTGAGAAGGAACCTGGCGTCAACTCACATTCGAGTTTCATCTTTTGAATCTTGTCTATATTTATCCAATTCCAGTGTCATTTCGAAGATACTATCATTATTCAGACGTCTTTAGATCTAAACCTAATAATATCCCACAGAATTAGAGTCAACAGCTAAACCTGACTTTCCAGTTAGAAATCTCTAACTCATCAGGCTTAGGAAGAATATAAATAAAATGTGAATCTTTAAAAAAAAAATGCACTATTCACTTCCAATAAATTTTATAACACAATCAGAAACACTTTCATCTTTTCCTTTTATTTTTATCAGAAAGAAGACAGTAACAAAGAATAATATAATTATGTTTGATATAAAGGAACAGCTGGATTTTAATTTTCTTTACTCAATCAACTATAATTTACATTTCAAATAACTCCAAATCTTATTAAATCTGAACAAAAAACTCAAATATTTACTACATTTTCTTTGAAACAAATACCATTAAGTATTTTGGAATGTGACCTTGTTTATATAGGGTCAAATAGTGAACATTATACCTAGTGAATTACACATTGATAATTCATAGATTTTCAGCGACTACCTTCATAGACATTAAAAAATCTTTGAGGTTTCTTTGTCCATTGAAATGAATTCCATTTACATTAATATCGGCATTTCGTCCAACAATACTAATTCTTGTAAAGAAAATATTTTTTTCTTGTCCTTTAAACTGCAGAACATTCTTTGGTTGATCATTCATAATATAATCAACAATGAATATATCAAATAAATTTGACAAAACTTCGAAATTAATTTAAACATTTTTCATTTCAAAGACTCAGAAAATTACAAGAATCTTTAGTATGTACATAATATGTATGTGTAGGTAGTAATTTTTCACGTAGGCATATTTCTCTAAAATACATTATACATGCTATTATTGTTATATTATTATATTATTATTACGGATGCTATTCTTGATATTAATATTTTGCAAAGCTTTGATGTTGCAGATCAATACAGCTCATTTCTTAATAACCAACATAGACGCACACAAGAACATACAAAACTTAAAAAAAAAATTAGAAAAATATTTGTCTAAGACCCTCAAAAACGAAAACATATGACGGTTCAAGATATATTTTTTTTTATAATTTTCTTCACTCATGATAAACAACATATAATTATTTAAAAAAAAAACATAAAAAATGTTGCTAGTTCATTTTGAATGAAGTTAGGCAATAGGTGAAAAGTTAATGACTCATGCGGAAGAATAGTGGCTTATACATTGCGAAAAATATAAGGAAAAATTTCTAAGGAAGACCAATCAGTTATTATGTGGTATTTACTCATTTTAGGGGGAAAAGTTAAAGAAATAGTCTCCATATATAGACATTTAATAATATAAACAATGCGTTTCGAACAAGTAGTGTTCTTCTTCAGGCATTGACAATACAAAAAAAAAATAAAAATAAAGAAATACAATAACATTAAACAGTTATCTATAGTATTTTTTTACCATTTACATTAACTCTCTGATGTCAATAATTTTTTTTTTTAGCTGGTGCCTGAAGAAGAACACTACATGTTCGAAACGCATTGTTTATATTATTAAATTGTTATATGTGGAGATTATTTTATAAACTTTTTTACCATATTAAAAGTAAAGCAATTTTGAAGAGTACAAGGTGGAAATAGTGCTATGGTGTATATTAAACATGGAGTTTCACAAGTCCAATATAGAATTAATATAACTGCTTTCTTTTTTGATTATATATACTGGCTTATAAAAATAAATATTGTTCTTTGTAAGTAAAGTATTTATTTAGGCAATTCCTTATGATCCACTTTTGGTATGAATGAACAGGTTTAACAATTCTACCTTGAGAATTCGTTTGAAGTTAGAAGAAGGTAATAAATAACATCCCCCCCCCACCCCCACCACCCAACTCTCTTCCCTAAGGTGGTCAGCATTTTTTCCACCTGTAAAGGGAAGCAATCTTCCCCTTTAGGACTGCGAAGTGTGATTGATGCGGTTGTGAAAAGGAGCAAAACGACTTTTCACAGTCCATCGAATGCAGCGCACGCCCACCCAGCAAATATCAACATTCCTTCCAAACCCTTACTAACTGATTTAACCCCACACTATTTGCTTTTTTTTCCCCTTGAATTAGCCATAATGAAGGTTTTTTTTTGCAATCCTATTTTATTAGAGACATATTGACTTCATAAGTTTTCCATACAATTGTTTCTACTTCTTCACTTATACACATAAGAAAAAAAAATAAAAAGAATATGTTAGGACTCCGAAACACGAAAACATTGAAACACCATAATTCAAAATTATTTTTTTTTAACAATTTACATTATAAATAATTAAAGAAATATACCTATATTTCATGAAAATATAATCATTTAAAATATCATGTTCTTCATTTTCATGATACACGAAACTTTGCTAATAATGTGAAAAGACTGACTTAGTAGGTTTTTCATTTTAAGGTATTTTTTTTCGAGGTGAGAAAAACTTATTAAAGTAATCGAAATATGTAAATAAATTATTCATTCCAGAAAAACTAATATGAAATATGAAGGAACTATTTTTCTAATATCCAATACTAGACTCTGATAGATACATCATTCTTCATAAAGCTTTCAGTCGATAAAAATAACTTTAGATTTTCTATGTCAGCAAACTCAGGAAAAATAACTAGAAATAATGCCATTATAAAAGAGATAATCATAGTTTAAGGGAAATACATGATAAACATGTCTAAAGTTTTGAAAAAATTCTTTTATAACATAATCAATAGAGAAAAAGTAGTTGTTAACGGTTGCTGACACAATAGCTCTTTACTTATTCAATATATTGTGCAGACCAATATAATCTACAGTATTCTTTTATCCCAGTTTAATACTCACTCTGGTCCTCGATTTATTCACGTGATAAGTACTATAACAAGGTACTTGTTAAAGATCCGTCCTATAAATACACTTGATTTAGGCAAAGTATGGGACTCTCAATGTAAAATGATTCTTCATTGTATGATGCCACAAAGGACCAATGTTCGACGCATGTGTGTTCTCTTGTGGGACTACCACTGCTACCTAACCTACAAAATAAACTAACACATAGAAAGAAACGTAACAGTGGGCTTACTTTTCAATATTTTCACCATTATGACGGTCGTCCTCAGGGGAAGAAGTGAATTGACGTAGGGACGACAGTCAACTGAAGAACTCTCTGGTAAGAGAGCTAAAGTAGTGCTGCCGCGAAAGATAAAATAAAAAACAAACTAAGGAGTCTCCTTCGTGACAGCACTGCTTTAGCCCTCATAACAAAGAGTGCATTAGTTGACTGTTGTCCCTCCATCAATTCACTCCTTCTCCTCAGGACGACTGCCATAACGGTCAAAATATTGAAAAATGAGTCCTTTGTTACGTTTCTTTCTATGTGTAACAGTGAATTTCAAGTGTTATCAGTCCTTCTGGATCGCATTTCGTTTATCACATTCATATATATATATATATATATATATATATATATATATATATATATCCTGAGTCCTGAGGCAGATTGATCAGACTAATTCGAAAGTTACTCTGAGAGCTTCAGAAGAAGCACTTATTAGTCTTCTGGGCGGTAGATCGGCTCCTGGGCTTAACCTCAATCGTTGATTTTTTTTTTATTTTAATTTTTTTTTTATTTATTTATTTATTTTTATTTTTTATTTATTATTTTTTTTTAAAGTTGTTATCAGCTTTTAATTTTATTTTAGTTAAATGTCTTCATTTCTTAGTTTTTATTTGGCTTTTATCTCTTTATCTTCCCTGACTACCTTTCCTCCGAAAGTTGGCTACACTGTTTGAGTGCTTCAGTTCGAACGCCAAGTCAGTCGTTATCAGCCTTTGGAGCGATTCACTTCTTTTCCTGAAGACGAGGACATCGAAATATAGTAGTGAGTTCAGTGGTTTCCTTTCTATGTGTTCTTTTTTAAATTCTAGTTTATATATATATATATATGTATCAATGATCAAATCACAATAAGAAATGGGAAAACAAGACTAAGATCTTTCAACCATAACAAGCGGTCTTCGTCAGAGTGAAAAACCCAACTGAAACCAAAGATGATACTGACATCTTTGGTTTCAGTTGGGATTTGACTCTGACGAAGACAGCTTGTTTAGGTTGATAGATCTTAGGATCTTTTTCTCATTTCTCATTGTCGTCTGGGCACTGATTGCTGTTTCAAGTGATTATCGTGAAATATTCTTATATATATATATAAGACTGCCATAACCTCAATATATCGACCAGTTGTCTTCATCAGGTGCGCATATATACTAAACTGGATATAACGCCATTTTCTATCCTTAAAAGTATTTCAGCCCCTTATTGTGAGATGGACTAAACTAAAGTGACAACTGAGAGATTCATAACTTGATTGTCGATTAAAAAAAAAAACAATTGTTAAAGGAAACCATTTAGAGGTCGTTTATCTGGAGGGAATATTGAGTGATCATTGTATGTGACTTATTACTTTAGCCTTGAGGTGTGATAAGAACTAATGCCTTTTGATGTGTTGAAAAAGAAAGGCGAGCTGCGTTATAAAATTTGATAGGGTGGGACATTTGTTTAATGAGTTGAGGGGGGTGGGCCAGTCGAGGCGAGACGAATGCTTTAATAAAGCTGACTTATAGCCAGGCAGATGTTCTCATTGAGCCATCCTGGTCGAGGCCTGCTGCCCGCCGGCAGCAGCTTAAGAACCGCTGCAGCACCCAGTTGGTCACGGCTTTCCATTCAACCAACAGTAAATTGTGTTTAATTGAAAATAATGAGCTAGAACTGGTGTCAAACAAGAATTTTGGCCTTTACTCCATTTTTCTTGTTTTTGATTATAAAACTTCATTTTTAACCAAAAAACTACATAATAAAATGATAAAACAGTAAGTCTTCCTTCAATAGTTTAAGAAGCTAATAGAAAGGAAATAAACATAAAAAAAACTTCCTTTACAAGCTATACATTTTAGCCAACTTTGTGACCACCCACAACCTTAAAAGTAAAAAATTAAAAAAAAAATGTGTACCTAATAATCACAGATAATACCATAAAAATACTTTTTGATTCAACATTATTTTCATAACTTTTCATTTTTATGTAAGGCACCGAAAAATCTCACAATATTAAAAAAAAATATGGATATAAATACAAGCTTTATTGAGATTGTGCAACATGCTGAAATTTCCAGAATTGGAAAGAAGGTCCAGCATTAACAATCAAACACTGATTCATAACAATGAAGAGGTATGAACAAAAAATGGATGATAAATCATATTTTTTAAAATACATATCTCAGCTTGGGTGACAATTACCTCACTTATCAAAACATCTAATCAAAGATTTATATTCATATAAAAATTTAGAAATCTGGGTGTTCTTGAAATAAGGAGTCTTGAATGTAACTTTATGTGTTCTTTTATTTGTGGTAAAAATTTATATCTATTACAATCAAAGATGAATTGCACAGAAAATAAAAAACAAAATGAAACAAAAAAGAACGAATAAAAACGATTTTCGATATCTGTCGTCATCAGGAGGGTGAAGAGAGCTGTTTGGAATGCAAACTAAGACGCATATACTCGACAGCAGTATTTGAGAAGCTCACTTTGATTTCCTTATGACGAACGTTTTGTGTTATCTTGAGTGTGTTTTATTTCATGATTTTATTTTACTTAGTTTGTTGAATTATTTTTGATATGCATATAATGAAAATATATACGGTAATTTAAGGAATACTTCAGAAAATATAAAAAGTGGTTTGAACATATTTGAACCATAAATGTACATAAAAGTGAGAATGTTTATGAGTAGGGTCAAAAACCAGTTGGGTAGTTAGTATTAAAGCTGAATGGTTCTGCGATCTCAATCTGTATTGAATAGAAATCAGAAATGTTTTGCTTCTGCCACATATTGTGACATTAGAATCACTTGACGCTGAGTCGTAAGAGCAGCAGCAATATCTTTCAGATGAGGAAAGTCGTCACAGGGGTCAATAAAACCTAAAGAGACACTCTAAAGATAATAGAGAGTCACAGAAGGTTGTAAAAAGAATACTTAATCCCCACTGTAGATATCGGGACCTAATTGCAGAGGGCACCACCTGCTCTTACCAAAGGAAACCATAAAGAAAACCCATCAGAACAGCATTACGGCAGAAAAGAATGTTATCTTACAGAAGAAATCCTACTCCTCCTTCTCCTCTAAGAGATATAAAAGCAATGGGAAACAATTAGAAAAAATAAGGGAATAGGTAGCCCATGAATATGGATCACGAAAGGATGGCAAGAGAGAAAAGCCCGCTGCCTGATTTCCTCATTGAATTTTAAACTGAAAACTTCTCTAATAGCACCAGTTCAGCAAAGAGAGGGAAATTCTACGGATGTGCCGAGTGGAAAAGTTCCAAGTGTTTTATGTGTTCCTTTTCCTATACGAAAAAACTTTTCTTCATTTAAATCAAGGAAACAATTTTAATCTACTGAGATTAATTGAAACTTGGTAATTCTAATCGTTTTCCTTCCTCATTGGAATTTGAACATCTCGAATTACCATTAATTTATGACAAATACACTCTATAATAAACAATAAGTATTGTAATCAATATATAAATTATTTATTCAACCGTTAATTATAAAAAAATTGGAGTAGTCAACACTCAACCTTACTATAAGTAAACATAATTTCAAGCTTCTTGACAATTAATTGAGTTTTATTTTTATTTAAATGTGTCAAAGATCACAGATTAAGCAGTGCTTAATATTTTATTTCTATTTTATTTTATTTTATTTTAATATTTTATTTCTTAATAATATACTATTCTTTCTCACTGTAGAATCTTTACTCTTTCTTTCCATCCCGTGAACTAAGATATTTCATCTCGTGTTGTTGTGGTGGTTTTGAAGATGCGAGAGCTATTCAGTTAACTGTCCTCAACTATTGTGTGGACGCATATCAAACTCCCTGGTAAAGTATTATCACACTCACAGATAATCTACTTAATAATATCATTTCTTTTAGGCTCATCAAAATTATCAGTTATAAAAGTGAATCATCTGTTACATAATTTTTCCAGTTTGGTTTCTCATCGTTTCAGATATATTCCAAGGTATTTCGAGTAGAATACAAATTCACTACAATATCCACTAAAAAATAAACATGTTTTAGCATCAAGTAGGACACATTTTATTTTGTACCTCTTCTAAAAACAATATGACATATTTGGTGTAGAAACTAAAGTTTGAAAGGTATAGTTTTCTGTCAAAAGGTTTGAAAGGAAGATTGACGGCAAACTAGCGGATACATAACCACCTACTCTACTTCTATACCAAAGATCTGTCAAACAGTTTGAGTGATAGATTGACTGCAAACTGTTGGATACACAACCTCCTAACCTACTTCTACACTACGTCTATACCAAAGATCTGTCAAATAGTTTGAGTGGTATGAATTCATTAAAATATTGATACAAATTGTTTAATGCTACTATAACTCATTTTTAGTAATGAAATATATACTGTTAAACATAAATAAAAAGATTTCACATAAACACGTGAAATAACAATCAATGATCAAACCACAATATGAAAATGGGAAAACAAGACTAAGATCTTTCAACCGTAACAAACGGTCTACGTCAGAGTCAAAAACCCAACTGATGGGTTTTGAAAGACGCAGTTGAAAGAAAACCCCAGTTGGGTTTTTGACTCTGACGTAGACCGCTTGTTACGGTTGAAAGATCTTAGTCTTGTTTTCCCATTTTCATATTGTGGTTTGATCATTGATACTGTTAAACGTGTAAAAAGTAAAAAAAATATATGTTCCTACCTGAAAGCTTTCAATACTTCAGTTAAAAAAAATATAATAGAAAAATAATTCTAAGGGCATACATACGTAACTCTTTCAAGAAAACACAGGGATTATTAACTCCATAAATATGCAAGGAAAAGAAAAGTTTTTATTTATAATTTTTAGTTTATTCAAAAAATGAATTATTATTTATAAAATTTATGCATACTTTCTTAATACATAATATTTTGCATGCATTAATAAAAATTCTTTGTATTGTCCATTTTTATATTAAAAATAATAGAAGTTTAAAAAAAGTGAGAAAAGGAAATATCCAAATCCAAATTATAAAAAAGTAAAAATAATAAAAGATATTATAAATAGAATAAAATGCAAATATACGGGTAGTATAAATTTAACTATCGTCTTAACACGCTGATTAAAATTGAAGAATAAAAGGGAAATTTATTCCAATTGAGTGATCTGAGAAGGAACATTGAGGTTTAATTATAAATATACAGGCCGATTCTAGAACAGCACCGCTTTGGCTATAGCACTCTGTAGAGACCCTTAGTTTGCAAAACATCAAAAATTAATGTTAAAATACCCATTCCAGAAAGTAATTGTAAATGTACATTAGCAAGTTTGTTTATGCTTGCACAACCAACAGCGCATGGAATAACCGAAATGGTAATTCCATTCATTAGCTACAATGTTTAACATTTTTATTTCTATCGTTTATATAAGCAATATATTTTTTTATAGAAGTAAAAAAAAATACTTTTAGTTAATTTGAAATAACGTTGAGTTTTATATAAATTTTATACACCTTCGAATGAGATAGATAAAACCTTTCCAAACACAAGAATGTATGAGATAAAAAAAAAATATTAGTTAAAAGTATAGAGGAAGCGATTAAAAAATAATTATATATATATAGTAAAATATCTAAAACAATAAAATGTAGGTTTAAAAAGGAACCGAACTTGTGCTATAATAACTTTATTGCTCATCTTATAGCCTTGACAGTCGGTTCCCTCTATCAGAGTGACTCCCCTTCTCGTGATTCACCGACTCCAATGATTCTTTCATTTTTGGAAAGCCGACTGAGACTTGGACTTTTGGATGGAGTGAAAGATCCTGTTGCATTATTCTGAACCTCTTTATGCGTTGATAATGACGTTCTTTTAATGGTGTTTTACTTTTTTTTTGGAAACAGAAACAGTATTACTAGGAGCATATCCGAAAAAATACGATGGATATGTTATACGCTTTCCAGGACCAGCAAATAAACGGGTCCAGCTTTGACAAACTTCATCCTGAATCCAAGACCCAGAAAGGCGCTAGTAAACTCTAATCAAACAAGCTCCTCAGCTGGGCACTTAACGCTTATTGATTTCTTATTTTTCTTACAATTGTTAGTTTCTTAATATTTATTTTCAGGACATCATGATGATGAATATGCTTGAAATTGTGTTTTTTCTTTTGTTTGAATTTATTAAATTTTATTATTACTAACATTGTTTAAACATGTTTCTTGGTAACTTACATTTTAATTTATCTAAAATCCTAAGGAATACAACTCAACGTAAAGTAAACATTCTTAAAAAGATTGTAAGTGCTGAACCTGATGTGTTATTTCAGAAGATATATATATATATATATATATATATATTTCTAAAAATGTTATGCTAATTTCATGCTTGAGCAATCCTTCACTAATATATATATATGTAACAACAATATGAAATGGAAAAAAAAATAATCAGAGTCAAAACCTAACTGAAAACCACTGGTTATATTTGAATGAGCTTAGTTTTTCTGTTCATATTGTCGTTTGATCATTGAATGTTATTTCACGTGTTTATGTGAAATCTTGTTATATATATATATATATATATATATATATATATATAACTGGATTTGCGTCCAGTTTGGATCGTTTTTTCGAATTTTGAGTGGATATATATATACATATACTAAATATAAGAAACGGTCCACAAGGACTATAAAACTTTAAATTACATACAGCACGACACAGAAAAAAGAATAAAAAAAACACTTACAGAATTTAATATTTCGAACTATTGTTCGTCATCAGGAGTAGACTAGAGGAGAGGACGAAGTGAGAGAGATCTCCTCGTTTTGCGCTCTGTTAATCAACGTGGGGAGATCTCTCTCAGTTCGTCCTCTCTTCTACTGTACTCCTGATGACGAACAACAGTTCGAAATATTGAATTCTGTAAGTGTTCTTTTTATTCTTTTTTCTGTGTCGTGCTTGATCAAACCACAATCTCAAATGGGAAAAAAGGACTAGATCCTTCAATCGTAACAAACTGTCTTCGATAGAGTCAAAACTCAACTGATACACTAGATGCAGAAGCATCATGGTGAGGCCTTAGAGAAGTGGGAGGGAAGAGTGGTATTTTAAAGGGTGTAAAGTGCAGGAACCCTTTAAAATACCACTCTTCCCTCCCACTCTTCTCATCCCCTCACCATGATGTCTCGGCATCTAGTGTTTCAGACTCTGACGAAAACCGTTTTTTACGTTTGAAAGATCTTAGTCTATTTTTCCCATTTCAGATTGTGGTTTAATCATTGATTGTTATACTTGTTAAAACGAGTAAACGCAATACTTTAAAGTTAGTAAACTAACACAAACAAAAGGAAAAACATACATTTGCACCTCTAATTTTTGTTTTAACCGTCTTCAGGAGAGCAAAAAAAGAGAGACCAGCTGCATCACTCAGAGTTCAAAAAGAGAATTAGAGGCAGTAAGTGTGTATATTTTAATTTTATTCCGTTACTTTACTAACTTTGAACTATATTTATATAAAATACATTCAGAGAAAGAAAACACAGACAAGGGATCGTAAAACTCCCTACTATATTTCGACAATATTTAGCGTCATCATCAGGTAGAAAGATGTGAACCCCTTCAAAGAAGCGGAAATAGAAGTTTGCCTCATTCAATAGGGCTCAATCAGTGTTGCTAACTTAAGGAAGAAGGGGAATAACAAAACAGAAAATAAATAATAAAGAAAAGAGATAACGAAAGAAAAAGTGTGAAGAGACACTGAATCAGTATAACCAACTTATGAAGCGAAAGGAGACGAGAAAAAATAAGAAGATAATAATAAAAATAATTAAATAAAGAAAAACATCAAAACATATTAAACATTTATAAAAATCGAACGAAATAACTGAGAAAGAAAAATAAGTAAACAAATTTGTTTCAAATTATTAAATACATATTATTAATAATGAATAGGTAACGATTGAGTTTAAGCCCAAAAACATATCTACATTCCAGGAGACAAATCAGTAACTTTTATAGTTCTCAAAATGATACTAGGGTTGCAATCATATATATATATATATATTACAAATGGTTATATATATGCTTCTTTAATGAAACTTCACTTCAGCTGTCACTTGTCTTTGGAGCGTCTCATATCTTTCTACCTGATAACTTGGCAGTGAAAATATAGTAGTGAGTTTTCGTGATCTCTTTTGTGCGTGTTCTTTCTGTGAATTTAATATATAAATAAAAGTTCTCACCATAAGAAAATGAATCAAGTGATCATTTCTTTTATTGCAGAGTCACGTATGATTAATGTGGCATCAATAAATATATATCAACTTAAGGATAAACATGAACTACTGGTGTAAGTATTAAAAAATATTGACACTTTTATGCTAAAAGTTTAAAAACAAAATTGCTGGTAAAAAAAAAATAAGGTGTAGAAGAAATGGGTTTAATATTAATATTCGGGGGTGTCGACAATAAAGGAAACATTAAACAAATGGGATGCAAGTAAGAGACGATGTCGCGGAGAGACGATGATGTCGCTAATAGAAGAGGCTCGGTGTAATGGTTGCGGATTGGCGGAGCGCCAGACCCAGAAGAAACTGGTCATTAAGCTCTCGCTCCCACTAATTACCTACACTCTGGTATGCCTCATACCACCACGCTTAAGGCTTTCCATAACTTTCCCTCTTATGTTGCATCCTCGACTAACTTAAATTCCAACCGTACATTCCGCATTTTTTCCCCCTATAAAATAGGGATGTTAATTTATGTTGGTAATATAACGTCTATTTACCTCTATGAGAGGGATCACTCCTTGTGGTATGCTCAGTATTTTGCGATTTTCAATAATTTTCTCTATAATTCTACATAAAACAGTTTACATTATCATAATATAATATTCATTTACATATTAAATTGGTAAGATTTCAAAACCAATATCACAACACGTACAAACAGACCATTAGTTACCCCAATTGGAATTTTCACACTGATCACGTCTTACAAACGATCTCCCTAGAGAGGTAAGAAAAACCAAGGCCAACACACCTGGGACACTTCGTAGTGCCAGGGCTCAACGTACTTATCCTTTTATCAGAAACAGCTGTGCGGTCAATTTATTTCTTTTATATCAGCCTTAGACAAATATCGTGAGTCGTATTTTATGATATATGAACAACTAAACAAATTTATTGACACTTGGGATTGTAAAATATTTCATGTTGCTATCCATTCTGAGAATAGTTACAAAGTATTGTTAATGCCAAAGGGGTTAGTGTAGCATATTGACTTAATGCCTTTTTCTAGACTGACAGATCCGGGTTCGATTCTCACTTTGGACTTAATTTTTTTTTTAAGCGGGAGGTAAAAAAAAACCTGAGCACACTATCACTTGGAGTAAACGTCCCAAGCCCGTACGATTAAAGGTACTCGTTAAAGATCCCTAAATACAAATCTGTTAGGTAATTGGTGCTCCTAATGTAGAATTATTAGAGAGACAATATTCCGGTGAGGAATCAGCGTCAGAGAAATAGATTTCTAGTAGGTCCTCAAACACAGCCAAACAATGACACACAAAACTGTCGAAACCCACAAACAAGTATCTCTGTGTGATATCCGATGGTAATTACAACTACCAGATTATTCACTACTCTAGAATTATTGTGTGACTATAAATGAAAAGTAAATACCACAGTTGTAGTAGTTAAATGCTATTAAGTCCTGTTAAATAATAAATTAGTATGGCTTGTGAAAAGAGTTATCTTTCACACTACAAGACAAGAATTATAAAATAGTCTTAGATGAAGGTATATAAACGATTGTAAACACTGTTTACTGAATACAAGGATATTTTAAAAAAAAAAACAAAATGATAAGTAGCTAAGCTTTTGGGCGAAAGTCATTCAAAACAACAACAAAACATCTCAAATGATCTTACATATTATACGTAATTTACGTATTATGTTTTTACTCTGTTATCATTTTAATATATATACATATATAAATATCAGGAAAAAAACAGACGTTTTTATAACATTGTACAAATATAACGTTAATTTAAGTTGATAAAAGTATCGACTTTGAAATAGAACCAAAATAAATTTCTATCAGAACGAGGTCAGTTCTTCAGGTTCAAATTAAACTCTCATTGCCAACGTTTCGGTTTTTTTTTTAAAACCGTAACACTAGCAATGAGAGTTTAGTTTGAAACTATAGAACTGATCGAGTCCTGATACAATGTTATTTAGGTTATATGTAATGTAATAAAGAATTTGTTTTAATACAGAATTTCCAGTTTAGATTTCAACATTATTATCTGTTTAGTAGATAGCTTCCAAAACTAAAACGTTGAAGTTCTTCAAACTCAATGAAAACTTTACAAATGTGGAATTTAATCAACAATACTTTTTGTTAGTACAGCTCATAATACAGTATGATCTGAAATAACATAGCATACATTGAATAGGTTTGTATGCAGTATATTCACTGTCACATTTTTCAAACAGAATAAAATCCTACATTAAACAGTAACAGTGTTTACTAAGTCCGTTAACTTCAATTTTACACATTTTCTGCGCTATTGAACGCCTTATAAATGAAACATCAAGAAATCGTTTGTTTTTCTAGTCCATTTCAAGTAAAACTCTAATGTAAAGCAATAATTTCTAATTAATGTCACTCCTTATTGAAAATAAACAAAGTTTCTTACAAAATAGTTCTTCAGAAAGTGAATTAAAGAGGAACTGTTTGCAAACTTTCTAATTAAATTATCTGATAAAAGAGTAGTCCATTAAGAATTGCAATTAGTAAATTATTTCTGTCCAAAAGAAGGTCTTCCCAATGACTCCAAGAAAATGTTATTTCTTTCCTCAAAATAATAGATATGGAAGGAGTAAATTTATTAATATTCTTTACAGGTCTCTTACAATTTTGTCTAACTTTCTGGGTGAAAAAGTTTTCCATAGAAGAAAAGCAAGAAGCGGTATTTTTTTTTTACAAAAAAGGGAAAGAGTTATTAAATACCAATAAAAAAAAATTACGGACGCAGCAAAACTCGATTTGGACTGCATAAGCGTAAAGAAAAAAAAAAAAGGGAAGCATTAACATGGAGGGGAAAATATGAGTTGGAACTAAAAGGGAAGGGTGGAATTGGGGTAGGGGTGGAGAATTAAGGGTGGGAATTAGGGGTGGGTTTTGGTGGTATATGAGAAAGAAGGCAGTTTCAATTACCTTGCTTAGCGGCCTGGGAAATTAGACTGGAGGTGGTATCTGGGGGAAATGGGGTATCCGCCGCAAATCTCCACCATGGTTTAAATATAAAATACTGGTCGACCATGCAAGCAGAGGTAATATCATTGTTGGAGGGCTTAATCAGTGAGGCGATCAAAGATTCATTCCATTATTGGCATCAGTTTTTTAGAGTTCTTGAATTGCATACGTAAATTTAACTGTATTTTACATGCAACCAACCACATAAGAAAAACAAAATGTTAACATATATATAGAATAAAAATTTCAAAATAAAAATATATTTACAAAATGCCTCTTGGTAACCAATATTTTTATATTTATTTCCAAAAATAAAACATTACAACTCAAGATATTAAATCGTAACTACTTTAAGTTAAATTAATGTTGAATTCTTCTTAAGAAAGGAAGAAGATTCATACATGCCAAACCCGTATGAAGCAAAAATAGGTGTGAGATGAGGCTTATTTTTTGTCGTACTGACTTAGCATCTGGCGATGGCCCGAGATTATTTTATTGGTAGTTGCGGAATCGTTTGCTCACTCTACGTGGAGGTTTGGGCAAAAGATACTAAAGGCCTAACAAAGGAATATTTTCTTGAGATACATAAAAGACTATCAATGGATTATTTTGAAGCAAACTATAAACTATCCTAATATGGTATATAACTGGTCATTTAAAAAATATCTAAACAAGTAGCTGATGAAGTAGCTCATTT
The DNA here is from genome assembly GCA_026182355.1 of Hermatobates lingyangjiaoensis. Classification (NCBI taxonomy): domain Eukaryota; kingdom Metazoa; phylum Arthropoda; class Insecta; order Hemiptera; family Hermatobatidae; genus Hermatobates; species Hermatobates lingyangjiaoensis. Next base: position 925,192 of record JAPFBL010000102.1, on the reverse strand, counting down.
TTTCTTGATACAGTAAGAACACTCATCTGTCTTATCATCCTGTAGCTACTTGAACACTAGAAATTTTCTATTTCTATATTGGGAAGGTGTAAAGTCTGTAATTGTGAGCATCAGTGAAAACAAAACTAGGAGTGGGTTTTTGGATGAAAACCAAATATGTACAAAAACTGATATTACTTATCGATCGATTGACTTAAGAGTATTCTCCTGAGATTTTACAATTTTATGATCAAAGTGAAATTCAAAATATATTACAGACTACAATCAAGTAAACTGTCGAGGCTGGTTTGCAAAGAGGTTTTTTGTTGGCTGTCGAGTACCTCGGCGAGTTAAATAAGAGCACCCCTTGGAGATGAAGGCAGGGAAGGCTTTTTGCTGTTGGGAGGGGTTGTTCGGCAATTCCAAGGGGGGGGGTGGAGTTTGATTTAGAGAGCCTATGTGGTGCCGGCCTTCGGAGAGGGAATAAACCCCCAGGCTCGAACAATGCCCCACCCAGACGGAGTGGGCCCTTTTTATATAATATATGTTTTATAACACACCCTCCTGTCTCCTGTCTCTCTCTCAGAATGCCTCCATTATCACAATAAATACTGTTTTTAGATTGCCTTGATTGTTTCCTCTTACAAGCATTGAAGAGAATAAGTTAAAATTGATACATCCATAGCTTGACTCTTGTTTCAATTCAGATATTCCATATACATAGTTCCTTTCAAAATACAAACCAATTACTAAGTAACTCACTTCCTAATAAACATAGCATATTTGTTTTCTTTTTAAATATCACCCAACCAAATTAATAGAGATATTAGATAATGGCAACCAGAAAATACCTTAATAGCAAAGGTCAATAAATTGAATTTAATTTGTTGCCCATTTAATTTACTTCACATTAGCCAAATAATCAGAGTTCTGATCACAATAATTAAGTACGTGATAATTTTTTTGGAGTAATATTATCACCGAAATAACGTCTTTGAGCTCAATCAACATAACATATAAAAGTAAACAGAAACTGGAACCAAAGTAATAGAACAAAAGTTTGAATTTATAACCAACTAAATTTAACGTTTAAAAATAACTAACAATATTATAATAATCAAAATAGCAATAAATCTGTGTTATTAAAATTATTTATTTCATATTCAACATATGAAACAAACAAACAAAACAAACAAATGTATAAAACACAGAATCAAAACATATACAATTTATTTTTTATTTTCCCCTCGTTAAGCTGGTTGAGACCGAAAATTTGGGACGAAATACAGTTTTTATTTCTTTGTGTAGCTGTGATAATGTTGAACTATTTAAGTTCTATTTTGAATTGTTCAGTCATCGTCAATATATATATATATATATATATATAGTCGTAAAAGTTAGGAGCAGTCCTTCTTGAATACATGCATTTAAAAACTTTATGTCTGATTCCACTTGATTTAACTTCGGCGAATATTTTTCTAATATAAGAACATAAGAATTGGGATGATGATAATAATAATAATAATAATTCGGGATGTAACACCGAAACATATTCAATAAGAATTCAAAGATTTATGGTGATTTAATGTTTAAGTAAACCCTGAATTGAAGAAAATATTTCGAAATTTAGATAAATATTCGACGAAGTTAAATCAAGTGGAATCAGACATAAAGATTTTAAATTCATATATGCATTTAAAAATGCTTATCATATATATATATATATATATATATATATATATATATATACACTTTTTTTCGTTGGAAATACGATCCAAAACGGACAAATATAGTTCAATATAAACAAAGAAACATAGAGAAATCAGAAGAACACACTTACAGTCTCTAATTTTCGGTTTGAACCGTCTTCAGGAGAGATAAGAGAGGGAAACCAAGCGCACTGGATCAGAGACGGTTGGAGACTCCAACCGTCTCTGATCCAGTGCGCTTGGTTTCCCTCTCTTATCTCTCCTGAAGACGGTTCAAACCGAAAATTAGAGACTGTAAGTGTGTTCTTCTGATTTCTCTATGTTTCTTTGTTTATATTGAACTATATATATTATATATATATATATATATATATATATATATATATATATTAATTATATTATTAAAAAGATGGTATCACACAGTTAAACAAAGGAATAACTCAATTCTACATTTTGACCATCGTCTTCATCAGGAGGCGAAGAGTACAGCAGGTAGGTAAAGCGGTAGAGGTAGTCAACCACTCTACCTTCAACGTAGAGTACCTTACTGCGCGACTCTTCGCCTCCTGTTGACGACGACGGTAGAAATGTAGAAGTGGGATATTCTATTGGATATCTGTGTGCTACCATCTTTTTAATTGGTTTTTATTTAAAAGTCCAAAAAAGAAAGAAAGAGAGGGAGAGAGAGAGAGAGAGAGAGAGAGAGAGAGGAGATTAATTTACTATACATTATTTATAATAGTTAATTCATGCAATTAAATAAGTTTGAAATGTTTAAAGAAATTATATTAAATAAATAAATATGTCAAAAAAAACTGCTACTTATAAATCTCTCAAGTAACTATAAGAGGTAAACGCGTTCTTTATATAACAGAAATAATGATATTCAGAGGATGGTTAATAAGAGGGTTATGATGAACGAAATTATGAAAAATTCTTTATTTTGGTTAAAGAAATGACACAGGCAGATTAATCTTGAGGATTAGTTTTGAATAAGAATATACATATCTTAAATCACTCACCTCTGACTTTCCCCTGGAGACGCAGCCTGCCACATTCGTGGGCTCCAGGCTCAGCAGGTCTCTCTGAAACATAACTTTAGATTAATTCCATTTGCTTATCTTTACTTCTGCAAATTATTTTGTTTTCTTGTATAATAATGAATAAATACTATTATTTATGTTGTTATTGACGACGATTTTTATGCTGTTAGAAATAAGAAGATTTATTTTGCAAAAATGCTACAAAAGTAGTGATATACCAATAGTATTATACTATTTCTATACAAGTAAAAAAATATACAAATAGCGATGTATACGATATCACAATCATAGTGATTCAGCAAAAAATTATAAGTAACATTATATATGTGTATAAATGCATTTGTACTTTATGCGTTATGTGTGAAAATGGGACAAAAATAGTAATATAACTTATAGAAAATATAAAGCATATATATATATATATGTATATATATATATATATACTTTCACACAGAGAAAAGAACACAGAAAGACACTACAGAATTCACTTCGATATTTCGAAGTGAGTTCTGTAGTGTCTTTCTGTGTTCTTTTCTCTGTGTTAAAGTGTTTATTGTCCACACGGACCTTTCATTTTATTCGAAGTATATATATATATATATATATATATATATATATATATATGATCAAACCACAATAAGAAATGGAAAAACAAGACTAAGATCAAAATAAAACTCAGTTGGGTTTTTGACTCTGACGAAGACCGCTTGTTACGGTTGAAATATCTTAGTCTTGTTTTCCCATTTCTTATTGTGGTATTATCATTGGTTGTTATTTCACGTGTTTATGTGAAATCTTTATATATATATATATATATATATATATATATAGATATGAGTTGAGAAGTCAAGAAGAGTAAGACACAGAGTAAGGAAACACACTTACAGACTCAAATTTTCGGGTAATCCGTCTTCAGGAGAAAAGAAAAAGGGCAAGTACTTGCCGTTGCGTCTTCAACGTGCTTGGTCTCCCTTTTTCTTTTCTCCTGAAGATGGATTACCCGAAAATATGAGTCTGTAAGTGTGTTTCCTTACTCTGTGTGTTACTCTTCTTGAATTTTGAACTCGTATTGTGTCCAGTTTGGACTGTGTTTCGTTTAATTAAGTAAATATATATATATATATATAAATATATATATATATATATATATATAATATATATATATTATTATTATTTAATATATTATTATTTAATATATATATATATTAAACAAAATTTCACAATAAACATGTGAAATAACTGTAATGATCAAACCACAATACGAAATGAAAAAAAAAAGACTAAGATCTTTCAACCGTAACAAGCGGTCTTCGTTAGAGTCAAGAATTTTTATAAACGGGACATTCTTAAAGACCCCAGGTGTAGACTTTGACCTTTGGAACTGTTCTGAAAACATGGTTTCTTTTTCAGTAAACTCACATTTTTTGGTTAAGGATAAACCAAACTATCACTTGTATTTTATTAAATATCGCCCTGTCAATTTCATACGATAGGTATATTTAACGAGTTCCTGACATTGTACCAAACATGCTCATTCATACCAGACAAGGTATATCATATTTAACCTCAGATTTAAATTTGAATGTTAAAGATTAAAATTTATACTTTTCGCTGTATTAGAAAGTACTATTACAAATCAGAAACTACGAGAAAAGTACTTAGTATTGATATTGGTACTTTCAAGTTAGAGATTAGATTTCTTGTCCTTCCTGAGTGAAAAAGTGAGGTAAACTACAACTATTTGAGCATTTTTAATACTTTTATTAATATTGGTATCTTCAATTCATATACAAAAATTAATTCAGGAATATTAACTGTTATTTTTATATAATGATAAAAACTCATGCATAAGGGAAAAAAAGTTTTTTTAAAAATACTTTCTTAAACGCTTTTCGAGTTTGCTTAAAGATTAAGAAATTCCAAAGATTAGAATCAGAAAGACTATAAACTAAGAAGTAGGGGAAACGGAATCTCAAGGGGGATGAAGTTATCTTAAATTACAGTCGGTTTTGTCTGTCTGATAACGTTATCTGCTAAGATGACAGAGGTGATGTTCATTTTGTTAGTATAATCCCAGTATTGATTTTTATGAGGTTCATTATTGCTTGTAATACTGTAAGGTGCAGTCTAAGAGGTATCGTGCATACCTTTAATACTGCAGGAGGGAGGTGTAAATCTTAGCCCGTTTTGATCTTCGCGTTCTTCGGCATTTTGTGCCATAACCGCTTAGTCAAGCCAGGCGGCCTTGTTGACAAGTTACCCTTTAGCCACCTCCATTGAACATGGAAGTGCCCGAGGGCACCTCAAGCAACGCAATGCTAAGCACGAATTCTGACAGTTACTCCGCAAAACGGTACCTAGGCCAAGAGTAATAGACAAACTAAAGCCCAAGTAACATGCGGAGATAATTACTGATAAGGTACTCAAAATTCCCTTACAAGTTGCACTTTAACTAGAGAACACATATAACGAAGACATATAAATACACAATCAAGACTAACTCAACTTATCATTACACCTCAAGGTACAAAATATTCCCTCGAGGTGGAAACTAAACTATCTTATAACTAATAAACACTCAATACTAAAAGACTAAAAACTAATATAATATAATGTAAGACAAGGTACTCGATATTCCCTTATCAGTAGCTTAAACTAAAGGACACAGGACATATAAATAAACATACAGAACGAACACAACTTACGTTAAACCCTCAAGGTACTGGAAATATTCCCTTGAGACAAAGACTAAAACTAATTTATCACTAATGGTAACTAGCCAAGACTAAGGTTCTTCATCTAAGAGATAAGATATAGTGTTCACGTCATCTCTCAGAGAAGACGTAATACTCTCAGTTTCAAGCCTGTCCAATGTCAGGTTTAGTTAAAGATCCCTACTCCGATATACTTGAGAAAGGTAAAATTTAGGACTCCCTGTGGAATCTTGGTAATATGGCTCACCCCTACCTAAAATGGGTGCCAAATAATAAATGAACCATATTTTCTACCTCTAAAACACCCTTAAAGATGGTCGTCGTAAACACTTACCTATTACATGCAATAATTTATACTGGTGTAATAATAATATAAACTTGTAACCTGAAGCACAGTTTAATGAACCGACATCCCAGAAGCCTATATATATATATATATATATATATATTGGTATACATTGGGAGCAGACCTTCTTTTAAACATACCTCATTAAAGATCTTGCCAACATTAAGTTTAGTATGTTTCCTACATACCTTTTCAAGGTTTCGAATGCTACCTTAATGTTAAAAAAACCTTGTATATAGAATCCTTGAGAATGGTCAATGTAGACCGAAACGTCGGACATGTAATATGAAAAATACAATTAAAGATAAAAAAATCGGTGAGTTAATTTATATGATACCACAGAGATGGAAAGGTAGCATTCGAAACCTTGAAAAGGTATGTAGGAAACATACTAAACTTAATGTTGGCAAGATCTTTAATGAGGTATATATATATATATATATATATATATATATATATATATATATATATATATATATATTTTAATTTGATTATTCATTGGGAACCAGTTTTCTGATATCAATAGGATTTTCCATCTTTACAACTATAATGTTTGCGTATGAAATATCAATACATACGGCAGTCAAGGATGTGCGGATGGGGTTCATTCTAAGAAAGAAATGTAGATTTAAACAAAAAAAAAAGAGTCACAGGATATAGGTCACAATAACAAGAAGAGAAGAAGCCATATTCAGTCGTCCTGACTTTTCTAGGTTTATAAGGAGCAATATATAGTACATCGCGAACGGCAAATTCCCGCTAAGTAGGATCGACCTCTTGACTGCGTCAGGCACTATACCTGATCCTTGCTTACTAGTAGAGGTTAGAATAATTTAAATCACCGCGTGATACTCTCAATGCAATATGAGAGAAGTTATTAATCCTGAGACAGATACAGGAGAATCGATAAAGAAGACGAAAACCGCCAAGCTTGCCAACAAAAACAAATGTGGAAGCCGACATAAGGATAACACCACAGGCTTAGACTCCGGAGTAGTTGGGGTTAGAGTAATGAATTTAATGTGGATTCAGTTGAAACACCCATCAAGTAGGTACATCTTCTTGACTTACGGACTAAAAGAAATGTGGACGCCACCACAAGGATAACACCACATGACAGGCTCAGACCCCAAAGTGCCTGAAGCTGTAGTGATCCAGTTCAGATATTCCTTCTAGGCCAGCACCATATGACAGACTCATGCTCCTGAGTGCCTAAGTTAGAGTGATGAATTTAGTGTGCATTCAGTTCAATCACCCAACAAGAAGATACATCTTCTTGGCTTACCAACAAAAAAAAAAGTGGACGCCACCAGAAGGGTAACACCACAAGACAGACTCAAACTCCAAAGTGCCTGAGGCTACAGTAATGCAATTCAGATATTCCTTCTAGGCCAGGACCATATGACAGACTCATGCTCCGGAGTGCTGGGGTTAGATTAATGAATTTAGTGTCCATTCAATTGATACACCGAATGAGTAGACATATCCTTCGATACAACAAAGAGAAGGGCCCTTCCAATTTTTACCTAGTAGAGGGATGCCTTATAGCTATTTACAGCTTGCCCTTTGAACTTGAAATGACTCCTCTGTTTGCTGGTCATTCTCGTTGCCCAGAGAAGACACTAGAGATAAACACTTGGGAATACAGGTGTCAACCCCACATAAGCTAGCCTTACTGTCTTTCATGTAGGAAAGAAAAAATCCCCTGTACATCTAGATCGCAGTCACAAACTTCCACTATACTAAGTATCATCAACATTCATTCTACTAAACTTGAAAAAGGCATTTTTTAAAAAGTTCCGATGTTAACAACATAATAAATCTTAAAAAAAAAAACAACTCATTTCATTAAAATAAACATCCACTATAACATAGTATTATTATTCAATAAAAAAATTCCCATGAAAATTAAATAATAACAGTAATAGAATTATTCTAAAAATGGCATAAAATCCTAAGTTATTCTATCTGTTAATATCAAGAGATGTGCTTTAGATTTTTTTCTAGATGGCTGGAAGGATACAAGGCACATGATAGCCATGCTGAATGGACCCTTAAGTATGGTTGCACATCAGGAACAACTGGAGCCTATAAAGGGTTAAAGGGCTATTAGTATTCCTCCAATGCTCCGCCCTGCCGTTGCACAATAAGTGTAATCCAGACACTCTGTTTTACAATCTCCTTCTTAATAAACCTGTTATGAATTCATAATGTCTACAAGTACCAGCTCTATTTATACAGTGCTATTTTTTATTAGAATAGATACTATTAAAAACTTGAGTGAAAATAAAATTAGACATTTAACGAAAGGATTTTATAGTTGGATTTTTTGTTGGATATAAATAAAAATTCAGTTACGAAAATAGTTTTTAACAGATTAAATATTATAGTTCATAAAAGGATATTTCAAGGATGGTAGGTTCTTCAGATCATCATTAATGAAATAGTACGCATAAGAGTAAATAAAAGCGGATTTTTAGAAAAAAAAAAACTAAATCATGAAGTATGTGTTTATGACGTCTGACTTCCGAAAAAAATTAATGGTTTCATTGAATGTTTATCACAAAATATGTTTATTATATAGTTATTATATTGCTACAACCTTGTAAAAAAATCGTGTTACATAGTTACATTATTTTGTAACCCAGTGTCCACAGTGTATATTCAAATCTGTGCCTTTACAGATTACAGAACATAAAGAACTATGGGAATTTAACTTTTAACAATGTACATACCATAACTCATAAATATTTTGACACTTTCAATATGTTTGACACTTTCATCTGTGAAACGTGAAACTTAAAAAAAATTACTTTTTATGATTTTTTTACCACTTTTCTAAAATGTACTAATTTTTAGTAAGTGTAAACAATAATTTAACAGCTTTGTAAGTTTAGCTTAGTTTAAACTGTACTCGGAAAAAACTGTCTTATATAGCAGTCAATATTAAAACATATTTTAAGAAAACATAATAATAAATTGATAATAAACATAAATAAAATGGTTTTCACAGGTTAATACTGATGAAGGATGAAGTAGATTCATCGCTAATCATGAATTCCATCATCAAGTTACAATTTTAATTAAAACCCAAAGAGGAACACAAATGAATGAATCAGGTGATTAAGGGGACTGATAACTACTTCATGACTGACAAAGTTCAATCTTCGTACATTCGGTTACATGAGAACTACTATCGCACTCCTGAAACTCTCTTTGAATCTTTGTTAACAATGAAACATAGATGTAATTTCCCTTTTGATGACTTCTCAAAAAAATTAAATCGCCATGATCACCATTATGTGATCAAGTCGATGATCAGAACACCTGTTCGCCTTTATTTCGCTAACACCTTGTAATGTGGATTATTCTACTGATTTCTAGTAATATAGGCTGGCCAATCACTCTTCACAGTCTTAATATTTTAACAAACCAACTCTTCGATCTACCAACAGTCATTTGATTTAAATATACCAATCAAACAAAACTAATTATTGTTAACACTACAAAGTTTGTTAAGACAGTTATTAACTAATCGCTTTAGAAATATAAATTACTTTTTGTTTTATAAAATATATGAATAAACTTTTAAAAGAGAATAAACATTAGAGATTACTTTAAATATTTCGAATCCTTTAATAGTTGTCATAAGGTAGTGGAGGGTGAAAAAACGAAATCTAATCTAGATACGAGTTTATATGTAGATTTTACCAAGGGCACATGTCTCTACAAGTAAAGAAGTAATATTGTAACAGTAATAAAAAACAATACATATCTTTTTCATTCACTGGATTTTTTAGGTTTATGCATTCTAGGCAAACGGTTGGGAACTCATATTAAAAAGCTTAGGTTAGGTTAGGTTATAGTTGCAGTCCCACAAGGGAACACACAAAGACTGAACTTTGTGATAATACACAAAGAAGTTTGATTCTACATGGGAAGTATTAAATTTTACCTAACTGAAGGGTATTTAGAATAGGGATCTCTAAGGAGTACCTGACATCGTATAGATTTAGACCCGACGGTTTAACGTCCTGTCAGAGGGATGACGTACTAAGATTGATTCAACTTCCTCGTGAACAAATCGAGGGCCAGATTGGGTACTGAACCCCAGTCTACCACTTCAGAGGCGAGCACTCTACCACTGATCTAAACTGGACCCATTTAAACAGTCAAAACGAGAGAAACATGGAATACGTTATTTCTGTATACTAGTAAATTTAAATATTCTACAAACTGTGAACAAGTTCATCATTAAAGTTAATATGGAATCTTGCCTCATAAAAAATAATTTATGTAACTTGATAAATATCAGCTCTGGTTTACCAAAAATTGATAAATATTTGGTAAAGAAGGTTACGAGCCGTGTTGACTGTTCCTCTCCATTTCTATCCCATTAAATGTTAGGTTGATTGTCACTTTTATCGACCTAAAAACATTAGTGTTAAATAATGTTTAACGAAAACTGATTAAAAACAGTGAATATTCATGCAAAAAACAATAAGGTGGATGCTGATATTTAGCATAAATTTTGAAAAGAAAAATGTTCACTAAGTTTAAAAAAAGGAGCAAAAAAAATTCCAGACAAAATCAATCTTTGAAACAGAAAACTCATTCGACTAATGAAACTGCCAAACATATGTCAAATAAAGGAAAAATATGAATCCACAAAGAAATAATCAATAACTATACAATTTAAGCTCTCGTTAATTCAAAACATTCAGACATATGTTTTCTGCAAATGATACCTTGCATCGGCAATTCATATATTCAATTTTCAGAGTAATCATGTTTACAACTATTATTTTTACTTTTTTCTATAAATAAAGAATATATCACAATCGTTTTGTAGGAACCACCTTTAAACTGACATAAATTGAATGCATATATAATTTTAGTACTACAGAAACTAGTAAACATTACATTGCATAAATCCGTCTTACCTCAACCGGTTTCAAATATGGTACATCCTCAAATAGGGCTTCTTCAATAGTCTTACTTGAGGAAGCACTACGCGTAAAACTGATCCGATGAATACAGCAACTATTTAAGATGTAAGACGGATTTATGCAATAATATGATCGCATATATTATTTAGTTAGTAAAAATTAGACAATATATGCATGAAAATGAGTTTTCTATAGAAGCTTACAGCAAAACATAAACATAAAAAAGGAGCCAAATACTAAAAGTGACCCATTTAGCTGTCATGAAAGGCTCATATGAATATGTCTTTGCCTGATATTTTTGTTACAAAAGAGCAAAAAAAAATTAAAAAATATTAATAAATAAATAAATATTGACGAGTTAAGATTAGACAACGTGTCAAGTGAGCTACCAGGGCTTAATATATATATATATATATATATATATAGTTTTCTATGGGTTGTCCGGGGAAAGGAATATGATTCGATGCGATGTTGACCAATGGGAGTAGAGTTACAGGTCCAAGCGTAAGGTCCCAGTCGCCCGCTGCTCAGAAAAAAGCCTTTGCGTTCTGCCAATAGGTATAGAGGTTGCACAGTCCCTCTGTGTTAAATGATGTTTGGCAGAAAACATTAGCCTCACTTTACAGTGAACTCCTGTTCCCTTTCTATTTTTGATTTTTGTGGTGGTTGGGTGTTGTTGTTGTTTACTATTTTCTGTTACGGATATTGCTGGATATTTAAATGATACTCTCGGTAGTTTACTGCGAAAAGCCGCCTTCATCTTCATGCCAACAGGGGTAGAGGTTGCACAGTCCCTCTTGATTATTAAGAGATCTTAATCTCTTAATCTTGATCTCTTAATAATCAAGAGGGACTGTGCAACCTCTACCCCTGTTGGCATGAAGATGAAGGCGGCTTTTCGCAGTAAACTACCGAGAGTATCATTTAAATATCCAGCAATATCCGTAACAGAAAATAGTAAACAACAACAACACCCAACCACCACAAAAATCAAAAATAGAAAGGGAACAGGAGTTCACTGTAAAGTGAGGCTAATGTTTTCTGCCAAACATCATTTAACACAGAGGGACTGTGCAACCTCTATACCTATTGGCAGAACGCAAAGGCTTTTTTCTGAGCAGCGGGCGACTGGGACCTTACGCTTGGACCTGTAACTCTACTCCCATTGGTCAACATCGCATCGAATATATATATATATATATATATATATATATATATATATCAGTTCACAAACGAAGAAAAGCAACACACAGAGAAAGAGAGAATTTAAAAAGAACACATAGAAAGGAAATCACTGAACTTCACCGCAAGTAACGGTTACTTGCCGTTGCGTCTACAACGTGCTTGGTCTCCCATTCTCTTTTCTCCTGAAGACGGATTACTCAAAAATTTGAGTCTGTAAGTGTGTTTCCCTATTTTGTGTGTTGCTCTTTGTTAATCTCGAATTCGTATTGTGTCCAGTTTGGATCGTATTTCGTTTTATCAGTGAATATAATATATATATATATATATATATATATATATATATATATATATCATTTAAAAACTTACAAACGAGAAGAAGATACACAACTGGATCAACTGCCATTGACGAATAGAAGAGAGTTGTGAATATTTTTTACTTAATATCAGCAAACTTTCCATTTCTTCAAAAAGTATATAAAAAAACTTATTTCTGGTAAATATGATATACTATATTTAAAATATGAATATATCTAAAACTATACGTAACACATAATAGAGCAAGACCATCAGTTTGAACAATATTTCGAATATTAGTTCGTCATAAGAGATGATTACAAGAGTTTTTTTTTAACAACATCTGGTTTGACACTAGAGTCGTGTGAAGAGCCCAATAGAGTGCAGGTATCTCTTCCAGATGTGTCTGCTCAAAAAATAGGCCAAAACATCGCCCAAGGGGAAACCATAGAAGCAGATGCTTGGACATCATGCTGCTAACACTACAGAGGGGAGAGATCGGATTATCTCCTACTGCGATTTATCGGAGGTACTCGTCCGAAAAGTTGTGCTGAATAAGAGAGCTGAAGGTGGCCACGCTTGTACTGTGGGGACAATGTATAGAGGTATGACCCCCTACTGTACCCTAACACCACATATTCCTTCTGTCAGATAACGTACAGAGGCGTACAGTATGCAGTGCTTCACCTTTTAACTGTGAACAAAATTATTAATAGAATTTTGACGGATGCAAGTGATGAATCAGTTTGAAACTAGGAGAAGTAATTTTCTCACTGTGCTCAACGGTCAGCCGTTCAATTTCACAGACATCACTATGATTGAAGTCCCTTCTGCAGATTGCTGTTATGCCTCTTGTGCATCAGTAACACTAATATAAAATCGGCATGAGAGGACAGGTCGGGAGATAAATATCATTCAATAGTTACAGGAGTCTTATCCATTTGCCAATGATTCCTGAATAGTTTTGTGTATTATGTAATCCTATATCAGTCTCAAGTAAATAAAAGTTTCTGAGGTAAAATGGTTAAACAAACAAAAGTCTCCACACAAATGAAGTTTTATTCAACAGCAACGCGTTTCGAACACTTTGTGTTCATCATCAGGAAGAAAAAGTGTTGGAAACGCGGTGCTGTTGAATAAAACTTCATTTATGTGGAGACTTTTGTTTGTTTATCCATTTTACCTCAGAATGAGTAAATACTACACAATTATGGATTGCACAACTAATGATTTAAATAAAAGTTGTTTGACCACAAATTCTCCATAATCAGTAATTATTTAATTATTAATTGAATCCTTCATTAGTATGTTCATGTGGTTAAATGGTGTAACTAATACATTAAATGTACATACATATACATCAAATATATACATAGAGAATAGTGTTCGTTAACGTGATTTCCACATAGTTTAGCCAAAGTGATTTTCTTTGTCAATTACAGGTAGCATCCTCCGGGAAAAGAAATCTAAGGCCCTAAAAGGATAGTGTCTTAGTAGGATGCAATCAGGGCAAATGGCAAATCGCAGGCTCTATTCGGGATGAAACAGTAGTGGATAATAAATAAACGGCTCTAACTAGGGGGGGAGTTTGGGAAATTGGCTAGAAGATTGAGTATTGGCATGGAATTGTTAAGACTCCGGGATTGGATGTGGGAGAGAAGTTTTGGCTAAAACAGGCTACTTAGGTGAGGGGAGAGGCAAGGCGAAACTCGATTACCACCAGCTTGATTTCCCATAGGCTGCCAATATGCCTGCCCTCTTTCGTCCACCAAGATGACACTAAGGAGCAAAGACGTTCCCTCTACAATGTCCCTTTATAATCAAGAGAAATGCATCTTCAAAACACCCAATTGAATCTGAACAACTTTCATCCAGCAGACATTTCTTCCATTTCTTACTTTTAGCTCTTAGATGACTTTATATAACTTAGTTATGATTGAAAAATGAATTACATGCGGGCTGGAGACGCATAAGTCTGAGTCAAAGTTAGTTTATATCAAATAATAATCTGACAGAAGAAAATTAATAAAGATATCTACATGGATTAGAAACAGCAGAAGGTGAACCTCGAGGAAGACATGATTAAAATAAACACCGGCACACACATCATGAAAAAGCATGGACCGAGCATGATGAAGGTTTAGCAATACATTACAAACTAAACTCATGCAATTTTCTAATTCCACCAGCACATTTTCAATTCGAACTTCAAAAATTCAAATGTACCGTTAATTCTAACTTTCATCTATTACGCTAAAAAAATTATATTGAAATATTTTTCTTTTTTTTAGGTTAATACAAAGAAAAATTGTCTTATACCACAAGTGCGAAGCTACGTAAAAGCCAATTCCAACAAGTTCAGAGACATTGAGTCACCTAAAGGAACTATGATAACCTGTTGAAGAAGAAATCGATCAAAACTACGTGAAAGGTATTGAAAGGATATAAATAAGTTATAACTTTATCAACAAAACGATAGAATAGACAATAAATAGAATATAGAATCTTCAATCAATTCCGAATGTTTGCTTTAAAAGTAATAATTGAATTAAACATAAGTTAAGATGTAGAAATGCTTTAATTACAAGTTTACAAATAAGTGATTTACTCGATGGAGATTTGATTTGAAAGGATGTGAACTTAAGAATAGAAGATGGAAAGTAAATTAATGAGATAAGGGTTTAAAGAGAAAGAGAGGGATAGAGGGTGAGAGAGAGAGAGAGAGAGAGAGAGAGAGAGAGTGAGTGAGAGGGAGAGAAGCACCAAATGCGGATTAGTGGATTATTTCCTTACAAGGTGTAAGAAAGAGCAGCGATTAATTAAATCCTACTTTCAAGAGGATTAGATTCATGTCTACACTAAAGGTGTCTGTTGGTTTAAATTATTATCAGATGGAAGACGTCTTCTGGAAAGAATAAAGGACTGATGGGGCGAAAACCAACACTTCTCTTCATCCCATGTATTACAGATTCTTCTTTTAACAATTGATTCAAATGCAATTCTACTTTCTAGCAATGATCAAATCATTTTTATTGACATCAACAATTAGTTTATTTAAATAAATATTTGCCATCAAAACAAAAAAAAAATCTAGAAAAGTTGAATAAAATATTAAATATAAAAAAAAGTGAAATTAAAAATATATACATAAAATAAATAAAAAATCATTAGCAAACCTTAAAAAATAGTTTAGCTTAAGAACCTAGACCATAGCTTCTGAAACGGTGCGTCAAGGAAGAAACTAGGGTGCATATTTGTAATTTTAACATTCAAGGAACTAGGAATAAGTCAAAATTAGAAAGAAATATCATCAAGTTTTATTTGAACTTTTTTGTTAATTATGTTATTTATTTATGTTCTTTTTAGTTCCACTTATAAGTCTTCTTCTTGAAACCCTTGTTTACCCTTTCAGTTATTCTCAAACAAGGCAACACTTACTTACTTAACAGTAAGGATTTAGAACTTTTAATCGAAAGTAAAAGAAATTAAAAGTTACTTAGGACTTTTTCTAAGTATAACTTTTAAGAAAAGGTAAAATTTTCGAACTATAACTTTTAAATTTAAAAAAAATTATACCTTTACTTAAAAAATGTGTGATTTTTTAAAAGTAAACTTTAATAAAAATGAACTATTTCTGTTGTTTTTTTTGTATGTCATTTGGTTGTTATATCTTTCCGCGAACTACTTAGGAAACTAGGAAACCTCTGCAAAAAAGTGGCCAATGCAGAAGTTGCTGCCAACTTCACAGTGCATGTTTGAAAGAAGACATGCTGTTATCATACATGTTTATAAAAGGGGGGGGGGGGGGGGAGAGAGAGAGTGAGACACCAGAGTATTTGCTTGCCTCTCAAGCTGAAAACGGATGTATGTTTTTTGACAATGACGGATATCAAAATATTAAAGTGAGCCTTTAATATACTATAACACAAAAGAATACAAAAAGTATCAAAAAAAAAACTCTTTTTAACCCTTTGACATGTCTGAACATCTAGAGAACATGTTCCATGCAGATTATTTCTTCTCTCGATAACGTACAACAAAATACCAAAGAGCATATCTCTGGTGACTTCTAATGTTTTTCTTTTATGTATATTATTATTATTACGGTACTGTTTTCTTGACCACAAAATATTAACAAACACTTTTTCTTTTTCTTGGAGTTTGGTCAGGGTAAATATATGGAATCACCTTTTTGCCAACGTTTCGTCTTTATTTCAAGACATCCTCAGGGCTATAAATGAAGGCTGGGTTCTGTTACATAACCCAGCCTTCATTTATAGCCCTGAGGATGTCTTGAAATAAAGAAGTAACGTTGGCAAAAAGGTGATTCCATATATTTACCCTGACCAAACTCCGAGAAAAAGAAAAAGTGTTTGTTATTATTATTATTATTATATTACTACCATCGAAGACCATTTCAATAACATTTAACTAATATCTCATATTTCATAAATTTTAAGAAAAAAATTAGGTTTATATTAAACTGTAGAACTTACTGGACGTATTGCTTACTTAAAAACAGAACCTGTTTCATGAAACAGAAACTTAAATAAAAAAGAAGAAACAATAAAATATAATTTACGAGCGAATCATGACGAAATGAAAATAAATGGCAATATGTATTTATAAGGGCTGATTTAGAACAGTGGGTTAGCACGAAATTGGATTTATGAAACTCTCTGTTATCAGCTTAATGGTTAATGAAAGCTTTAATATGTTAGTGCGTGCGACTGTAAGAGAAAATTTATCAAACGTTTAATATTCATTAGCCTAAATTCTAATTTCCTTCAAAATATCTCAGTTGCGATAAAATCCTGGAAAGTGGTACTTCAAACAAATTATTTGTTATGCTGTGATATCTATTTATGCATATAAATGGGCATAGAGAAGGTTAATTACGAATAGAGTAATCAATGGAGAAAGTAAAATACATTATTACTTTCACACCCTAGCAGTACATGAAACCTGAATAGCCCTAATAGAAAAAATAAAAAAAAATTAAACAAAATTCAGATTAATGTAAATTTTGTATTCTAAGAATTAAGTTTTCCCTTAAACATATATTGTACATACTTGTATGGCATGGTTTAGTCAGATGGATTAGTTTTGTAATCTCCATGTTAAATCTATACCATTTACATATTGAATATTCTGTCAATGAATATTGATTAAAATTTCTGGTATTTTCCGTATTTATCATGTAACTGTAGCCTGCTAGTTATTACTCTGTAATTGTTACCTTCCAGTCGGAAAGTTTACCATACAGAATTTGATCCGATACTCGGGTTTCCTGCCGTTGCTTTTCCAGCGTGCTTAGTCTTTCACTTATTTAGTCTCTTTTCTCCTGAAGACAGATTAACCGAAAATTTGAGTTAGTAAGTGTGTCCCATTCTCAGTGTGTTACTCTTCTTCGTTTTTGAACTTGTTTATGTCCAGTTTTAATATTTGTATATACATATATATATTGCCATCAAGAAAACGATCGACAAAGGACAACAAACGTTTCAAAGTAAACTATAGGTACACAGTAAATAGAAAAACAGATTACAGCCACTAATTAGGGCAAGTGCGTTTGGTGTCTCTATCTCATCATTTCTGATGAAAGATAAAGCGAGAATTGGACACTGTAAGTATGATTTCCTATCCACCAACTTTCACTTCGACAGAAAGCAGTTTTCAGTTGGCATTTAAACGCCAAAGTAGTTAGTAATATGTATATTTAGTTAATATAAGTAGTTTAAGAATCTGATGATGACCCATGGGGCCGAAAGTTGTTATCTTAGTTTAATCTAGTGTAGTGTTTAATTAAATATAGTTATCCCCAGTGAAGTGTTTATTTAGTGTTTCATCCTTCTGAATGTCGTATGCTAGTTTGCTTTGGCAATTATCACCTTCTCAAAAGAAAATTGTAAGGAAAATAGAAGCTATAAGTAGGAAAATCGTGAATGCAGAATCTGCTATCAAATTCAATAATATATATATATATATATATATATATATATATATATATATATATATATATAATCTATTGGTATAAATGGCTAGAAATCTTCTTGAGTAAAAATAATATAAAACAAAAGTGGTTTCTATTTTTTTTAAGAACTACTTCTTCTGTTTTCTTAAACATTTTTCGATGTTTCACTATCAACTGACTGAGTTTAGCCAGGGCATAGTAAACGCTTATAAATGTAAAGAACATTTACAAAATGACAACAAAATTTCGAGTTTTCTGATCAATTACAACCCAAGGTAATGAGTGAGTTCAAAACCAGTTTCTCTCTTTAATGGTATATTTTACATAAAAAATAATTATAATTATTTGAAATATTTTTTTATAAATAAAATATTCGTATATATATTTATAAATTTAACGATCACACTGAAATACGAATCTCAGATTTTACATGTATATTTTTTAAAGAAATTTATGGCGTAAAATAATATTATTATTAAGCTTAATTTTTTTTAATATCATTATAGAGTGGACACTAAACATGATGATATTATCATTTGGATGATAGTGTCCATTATATGATAGTGGACACTATCATATTTATGATACAATATTTAATAAGGAGTGATAAATGAAAAATTAAAATAAAATAACCATTGATATTACTTCAGTTTTTCAATATAATTTTTCTTTTGGGGAGGAGACACTGATCCTTTGATTGTTATCAAAAAAAAAAAAAGCAAATATTACTAGGAATATACTGGAAGTGACCTGATTGGGCCTGCTAACGCAGCTGCAGGAGTTGGCCAGAAGGCTTGATTGGGGTTATCTCGAGTAGAAAGTAAACACTAGCTCTGGAACACCTTGATTAGGTCTTCACATCGTACGAGTTTGACTGAGAAGGAAACTCTGCCAAGACAAGGAAGCATCTTTTCAATTCTCTCGCATCTCTTCAAAACCCTTCTGATTATATATATAGATATAACAAAGTCAACCTGAATTAATTACACAATTTCTCTCTAAACTTCTTCACTAGTATCTATGTGCGTCTTGATCAAAACTAATACAAATGATTTCCTGAAGAAGTTAGTTATGGTTTTGGATTTACATCATATGCTCTACCCAAATAATTACATAATTTTTGAGACCATTAATAGGTAAAGTTCAATAGGTCCGTACTACAAATAATATAGTTTTAAAGAGTAAATTAAATATTGGTGAATACCAATACCAATAAATAATAAATAAATAATAAATACCAATATTGGTGGTAAATATAGATTCGTTAATTTCAAAATAAAGTTCTTGGTGGTAATGAACTTGTCCCTGACAGTTTTTGATTTTTCTTCACGATGATTTGGGTAAATATTTCCCTCTACTCTACTCTACTATCATAAATTAAGTAAAACCTGTGCTTAATTTGATTTAAATTTTAGATTTAAATAAACTGTTATAAACAAAAATTTGGTTTTGAAACAATAATCTTTGGTTGAATTTTACCTTATCAAGTTAGATGCTTTTAATATACTGCCTTTATATTATTGCAGCAAAAAGGATTAAATATTATAGTTTAAGCAATCTAATTCACAATACAAGAGGAAAAAATAATTAGTCAACATCACCCTACTGAGGCAGTGTAACTTGACGATGAATACTAAATGTTCAAAACGGATTGGTGATTAAATCCTTTTTGTGCAGGAAGATATAGTGTTTCTCTTCCTCTCTAATCAAGAGAAAGTAAATTATAAATTTACCCTCTCCGATATCCTAATCCATAGATCTTCAAAAGTGTTATGTTTCATTGTGTATACGAAACCCACCATTAACCACTTTTATTCTGTTCTCCCTAGAAGTTTTAAAACATCTCCCCTGAAGTTTTAAATAAAGAAATTAACAACATTATTTCTATCGATCTATCACTAAAAACTTTTTATAGCCAATAAGCTTAAAGTGTGCAAAAACAAAAAAATTGCTTTATACAGAAGACAGAAGTAAGTTCAATGTAAAACATCATAGTTTCTTCTAATGTAGATGACGGGGATCATAAATACGGTAATAACATTCTCCCCAAGAGAACAGGAGTATAGCGATTTCTGCTACAGTAATATTTGTAATATTTTTTTAACTGTTGCCATAAAATATACATAGCTAAGTAAGTCATTAAAACTTTGTCAGAAAGCAGCTATATCTGCAGGCTGCATTGGACTATATCCACAGGTTCTCTGAACCAGGGGAAACAAAAGGCCACTGACCTTACTTATAGATGAGCAGGTTCAGTAGGACCTTTGGTCCAGTTTGATCCGAAACTCTTAAAATAAATTGGTACTAAGGGCAGCGGGGGCCCATGGAGGGATTCTCTTTCCACTCCACCAAGTAAGGTTGGACTTGTAGTGGGTTTGGTTCTCACCCAAGATAGGTAGAGACTTGGGGTCGCTGTGTGAGGAGTAGTAACTTCTCAGGAAGATGCTTGCTTAGCATCCAGGGGACCTAGAGACCCCAAACCCTTACCAGTGGGAATGGGCCTTGAACTCATCCGATGGACTGGACAACCTGGTACTTACCTGGTAGAGGCTCGGGCTCTTGACGGAAGTTCAGAGTGGGGACGATTAGATACCACCCCTTCAAGCACATTTATGTCAGTACATGTGGTAGTTAGCCAACGCAAGATCTTAGAGCCTCCCATAACTATCCCATACAGGTGTCGTTTAGCCAATGAGAGATTTGTAATCTCTCTCTATGAGTCGTTTCACTTGAGATACTAAGACTCCTCACAATGACGCCCTGATGGAGTTCGATGAACTACTAGTAGCAAACCCTGGTCCCGGGGTAACGGACACTGCACTCTTCGGAGGGGGACGACCGAGTTCATAAGAATAGGCACTGTAGGAAGCCTGTCCAACTAATGTTACTCTTAATCGGTGGGAACATATATGTGATGCTATCCAAGAATACTGTCACTAGCATCAAAACAGCTACAAACCTCTTACACTCATTTCTTGATTACTGAGACGGTAAATACATATGCATCCACCGGCTGCTGCCTATTCTTGCTACAAACTAATATTGATTGAACTTATTATCAAAAGTACTGCCAACAATGAATGAGTTTAGTGGATTATAGAAGTCTAAGTTTTTTGAAAAATTAAACCATTAAAAAATAACATGACTCTGATATCAATGGTTGGCAAATAGAATTTCTTTAATGAAGAAAAAAAAATATAAAAACGTCAACTACACTGATGAAAGAAAAAAAAAAAGAAAATGCTTAAATTGTTCGATACAAACTTTCTCCAATATTGAAAGCCCAAGTAATGGTTGACTTTGGTAGAAGGGAACCTGGTAAAGAGTCAAAGGACCAATGTTGCAAGATTCCTTTAGAGACGTGTCAATACTGCAGACTCCCTTAATTACCGCCGGCCCTTCGCGCCAAAACCTCCCTGCGTCTTAATTAAATAAACCTTTATCTTCATTATTAAAACCTTACAAGAACTGAAGTAAAAAAAAAAAAAGGAAAAAAGGAAAAAAAGTAAAAGAAGAAGGTATAACGTCGATGTAAGGGATTTGATCCTGCTTTTGACGTAAACTCAACCTGCTGTTTTAATTATTCTTTTCATGCTTGATAATTTTAAAATTCTGCTTCAATTACAAGAACTATGTTAATTAAATAATTTAGACAAAAAGTAAAAAAAATAATAATCTGATTCTGGTGTAGATAATCTGTCACTTATATTAATTAATGATATTAAACACGGAGTGAATGAATAACAGCTGAACATTGAGCCTTTCCAGGTGGCACCAATTCAATGCCCCCATTCCGTTCTAGTATTATGCATACTAATATAATAATATAATTTAATAGATTTAAGATACCAGATTACCTCTTCAAATCATCAAAAACTTAATATATTATTCTCGTTTATGAAAGAAATACTAAAAACAAAATTTTATTTTTACAGAATGCTTGAAAAACGGGAAGAAATCATATCTACTTTAGCATTAAGTATGGTAAACTACATTTCCTATTTCTAATAATATCACTTATAGAACAATGTTCTATTTCATGCTGTCAACTATATATATATATATATAGGTGTGTTCTCTAATCGGGGTTCGGTCAATTTTCCAGGATAAAAAATCAAACTCTCGTTGCCAACGTTTCGGTTTTATTTAAAACCTTTTTCATAGGCCTACAAACAAAGGATAATAAGAAATCACATATCAACATCAAACATATACACAATATGAAAATGGATTGTTACAACTCATGAATATTACAAGCAGAAATATTTCAGAGATACATAAAACAATATTACTTACAGAAGTAAGAATTTTTTAACTAAGAAAATGAAATTTACATTATTTAAAGGAACAACAATGTTAGCCGACAAAACCTTCGACTAGACTAATAAGATAACATTACAAATAACCTCAACACTGTTCACTCAAGGGAACTAAATAAATCAAATTTCACTAAAACCTCAGCACAACACTCCGGAATAAATATTACTTAAATTAGTAATATCACTTCTATGATTAATCGAACTTAGATCCTTTTTAATATATAACATCTCAAGTGTCTTCCTTCTTTGCTCATCTTTTTCCTTTTCTATTATAGTTGTATCTTCAAAATCGAACGTGTGACCTTCGTTTATTGCATGCCCAGCTAAGGCTGTTGCGTTACTTTTATTTGTTCTTATGGAATAATTATGTTGGTACAACCTTTCTTTGAGAAAACGACTAGTTTCACCATAGTAACACTTGTCACAGTCTTTACATTTGATGGCATAAATGAGGTTACTTTGTAACTCCTTCGGTATTTTTTCTTTCAAATTTGAAAATAAAGATTTATTTTTTCTTTTATTATAAAATGCCAGTGTAACTTCAGGTACGTTTCGTTTGAACACTTTTCTAATTGATTGTGATAAGCCCTCAACATAAGGAAATTTGAAATACTTCCTATTTATAACTTCCAGTTCAGCATGATCTTCATTTGAATGTGCTGGTTGCTGTCTTAAATATCTTAACCAATATCGTTCAACTAAGTTCTTCGGATAACAATTTTTCTGTAACAATAATTTCACCCTTTTCTTATTTTCATTTAGAAAACATGGACTACTTATTTCAATAACTTTTTTAACCAAATTTTGGACGCAATTTAATTTTGGTTTATAGCATGAGAAGAATGGTAGTTCAGGATTCTTGCAGCACTGGTAGGTTTTTTAAACCAATCCGTTAAGATATTGCCATTTTCACCTCTTATAACTTTCACATTAAGAATGGCAGATTTCCATCTTTTCTACTTCACAAGTGAATGTAGACGATTATGAAAAGAATTAAATATATTTAATACATTCTCTTCTTCTCCCTTTTCAATAATTAAAAACAAATCGTCCACATATAATTTAATAAATTTCACCTTCGTACCTAATTTATTGATACTGTTTTCCAATAGTTCAATCATAACTATATTTGCGAGAACTGGTGAAATTGGTGATCCCATTGGTAATCCATATTTTTGTTTATAAATAGTACCATCAAAGGTGAAATACCTTGCTTCACATATAAGGTCCAGTATAGAAAGGAAAACCTTTTTCGACATTCCAACCTGTGAACTAATCTTATTCCACTGTTTATTTACTAAATCAAATGCTAGATCTAAAGGTATATTAGTAAACAACGACTGAACATCTAGTGAAATCATAATTACGTCATCACTTAGTATTTGATTTGAAAGGGCTTGTTTGAATTCTAATGAATTTTTTACATTCAATTCATTCTTGTTAGTAATGTAACTTAGTTACATTACTAACAAGAATGAATTGAATGTAAAAAATTCATTAGAATTCAAACAAGCCCTTTCAAATCAAATACTAAGTGATGACGTAATTATGATTTCACTAGATGTTCAGTCGTTGTTTACTAATATACCTTTAGATCTAGCATTTGATTTAGTAAATAAACAGTGGAATAAGATTAGTTCACAGGTTGGAATGTCGAAAAGGTTTTCCTTTCTATACTGGACCTTATATGTGAAGCAAGGTATTTCACCTTTGATGGTACTATTTATAAACAAAAATATGGATTACCAATGGGATCACCAATTTCACCAGTTCTCGCAATATAGTTATGATTGAACTATTGGAAAACAGTATCAATAAATTAGGTACGAAGGTGAAATTTATTAAATTATATGTGGACGATTTGTTTTTAATTATTGAAAAGGGAGAAGAAGAGAATGTATTAAATATATTTAATTCTTTTCATAATCGTCTACAATTCACTTGTGAAGTAGAGAAAGATGGAAATCTGCCATTCTTAGATGTGAAAGTTATACGAGGTGAAAATGGCAATATCTTAACGGATTGGTTTAAAAAACCTACCAGTGCTGCAAGAATCCTGAACTACCATTCTTCTCATGCTATAAACCAAAAATTAAATTGCGTCCAAAATTTGGTTAAAAAGTTATTGAAATAAGTAGTCCATGTTTTCTAAATGAAAATAAGAAAAGGGTGAAATTATTGTTACAGAAAAATTGTTATCCGAAGAACTTAGTTGAACGATATTGGTTAAGATATTTAAGACAGCAACCAGCACATTCAAATGAAGATCATGCTGAACTGGAAGTTATAAATAGGAAGTATTTCAAATTTCCTTATGTTGAGGGCTTATCACAATCAATTAGAAAAGTGTTCAAACGAAACGTACCTGAAGTTACACTGGCATTTTATAATAAAAGAAAAAATAAATCTTTATTTTCAAATTTGAAAGAAAAAATACCGAAGGAGTTACAAAGTAACCTCATTTATGCCATCAAATGTAAAGACTGTGACAAGTGTTACTATGGTGAAACTAGTCGTTTTCTCAAAGAAAGGTTGTACCAACATAATTATTCCATAAGAACAAATAAAAGTAACGCAACAGCCTTAGCTGGGCATGCAATAAACGAAGGTCACACGTTCGATTTTGAAGATACAACTATAATAGAAAAGGAAAAAGATGAGCAAAGAAGGAAGACACTTGAGATGTTATATATTAAAAAGGATCTAAGTTCGATTAATCATAGAAGTGATATTACTAATTTAAGTAATATTTATTCCGGAGTGTTGTGCTGAGGTTTAGTGAAATTTGATTTATTTAGTTCCCTTGAGTGAACAGTGTTGAGGTTATTTGTAATGTTATCTTATTAGTCTAGTCGAAGGTTTTGTCCGGCTAACATTGTTGTTCCTTTAAATAATGTAAATTTCATTTTCTTAGTTAAAAAATTCTTACTTCTGTAAGTAATATTGTTTTATGTATCTCTGAAATATTTCTGCTTGTAATATTCATGAGTTGTAACAATCCATTTTCATATTGTGTATATGTTTGATGTTGATATGTGATTTCTTATTATCCTTTGTTTGTAGGCCTATGAAAAAGGTTTTAAATAAAACCGAAACGTTGGCAACGAGAGTTTGATTTTTTATCCTGGAAAATTGACCGAACCCCGATTAGAGAACACACCTATTCTATCAAACGGTCGATATATTATTGAATCTGTTATATATATATATATATATAGATTCATCGAACCTTTTTGATTAACACTTATAGCGTACCCATAGCATACCCATTAATAACTAACGACCCATAGAGATCCAGGCATAGGTCATAGAATAAACAAATTCAGCAGATCTCCAAATGAGTAAATCCATCAAAATATCAAATTTATTTTTCATTTTTTGATTGTTATATTTCTCTTAAATGAAAGAATGAATTGGTTTGTTATAAAACATATACTCGTACTATCCATATAATCGTACGATGTTTCCAAATATTTTTCTGTGCCCGAGGCTTTAAATTGGTTGATGTAAAACACCTTTAGAATTTGCAACACTTGAATTTGAAGAGGGATACTCTCGCAAAATTATTTTTAGCACGGGTCTCTATAGAAACTATTATTAGCAGGGGGTCTCCAGAAAAACTATTATTAGCAGGGGATCTTTAGCGAAATTTCCCTGCAGGGGATCTTTAGCCGGGGTATTTCCCGAAGAAGACCAGCTTGTACAAGCATTGCCTCGTTACATTAGTGACTGCGCTTCCGGTATTATCTATAACGTAATGGCTGCAGAGTAGAATATAATACGATAACAAGAAAAGAGCACGTAGAGCACAATACACAACTTACTTCAATATTTCGACCTCGTCATCATGAGGAGAAAGAGAAGAAAAAGAAGATGAATTCTGCTCAGCTGGCAAATAGCAGTACTTCATAAAGATTAAGAAAATTTACATTAATGATTCATTGATAAAAACGAAATGTACTACTGCTTCAACTATCTATATTCATTGAGAAACATGATTAGTTGTTTTGAGAAAATGATTCACAACAACCCTGCTTGAAGAAAAAGCACCCACCAGTAGCTTATATATATATATAAACTTGATATTGTCTCTTAACCAGTTCTTTTCTCATAACGCGGTACTTTATCAAGAAGAATGGTTATGGATAGGTTTCTATTAATCAAAGAAGAGGGGTAGAAATGGAATTGGGGATGGACTCGAAGAGCAATATCGCTGCCTCAAGGAATTAGAGGACTTCAGTTTGGATTGATTGTGCAACTGGGAATACAATAGGGATTTTTAAAGGTCTTTTATATTAAAGAGATTTATTCTTTGGTAATATTAGTGTAATGTTATTTGCAATTTTCTTTGTAAATACTATTTATGATGAGAATATAACATTTAGAAGTATATTTAAACAGATACGAGTAAATGAAGAAATATTGATACAGTCTTACGTTGTGTACTATTTTGCTGACCTTTGACTGGTTTAGGATATGATCCAATGTCAGCATATGAAGCAAGACAGCATCAAATCTTAATTTAACTTATGCTAACCGTTGTGGCACAAATTGTAAGCATGTTCTTAATGACGTGTGCACATTTATTGGAGAAATTTATAATCTACAGTTGAAATCAGAACCGGCGTGAAGTCCCCATGTTTAATACAGTATAGCATGAACTTTCAGTTTCTGTATGATGCAAGTTAGTGTGTCTGATATCACTGACTGATGTGAGTTCTAGCTGATGATATCATTTGATGACAACAATAATCACTGTCATCTCTTGAATTTGACTTCTCTGCCTCACCGTAAACCCTTAGATGTACAAAAGAGGTGCAGGTTAGCTAAGTGGAAACGTATTCACCTCTGAACTAGTAGGTCCGGAGTTCAATACCCATTCATGCCTCAATTTATTCACGTGGGAGATGAATACATTTGATCACCTCGTCCCTCGGAGAGGACATAAAGTCACCCTTAACAGAGGTAAATAGTTGTGGAGTAAAAAGCTAATTTCAATGAATAGAGCTAAACAATGCGCTTCGAACACATTATGTCCTTCTTCAGGTTTAATATCGGAACAACTTCAAAATGATCGGTATCCCAGACTTCCCAGCTTAGATTTAAACCTGAAGAAAAAGAGTATGGACTCTAAACCAGTTATTTAGCTAATTAACCAACTTGTACTTAAGAGTTCATATTGTTGATTGCGCTACCATTGAACAGTAAAATAATTCCATTTATTCTCTTTCCAAAAACTGGATTTGAGAACACTACTAACAAAAGTTTACATTGGGACCTAATCTTCAAATTTAAAAACTACTTATAACTGTTTCTCTTTAATTACGGAATTATGTAAGTATTAAATATGACTTCCTTCCCATTTAACGTTTTTTTTTTTCTTAAAAAAATATTGCACCATTTACCATAGCATATCTAATCAAAAGTGAATTAAAACTGAATAATTGACAATTTTTATAACTACTCTCAAACTTATAAAAGAGCTGTTTAAGTTGGTCTAGAATAAGTAAAATGTTTGTAAGTCTTAATGGAAGCAAATTTTGTTATCGACCTCTTTAGAGGTTCATGGTCACCTGCAGCACCAGCTGGAGCAAGAGATCTTCTCTCCTCCAAATGGTAATTATTACATAATTATAGGTAGTTAACTACTTACTGTCTTTTACTAAATATTAGAGTAAATGGTATTTAATTTTTTTTTTATTTTAGAGTAATTATAACTTCTTTTGATGAAGGATAGCATATATTTCGTGAAAAAAATATTTAAGACAAAAAAAAAAGGTAGATATTTTATAAATAATGTTGAAAAGTCGCATCTTATTTGGACCTGGTGAGAGTATTTACACTCTCATCTTACAGATGTAGATGATGAAATTCCAGATAAACACGATTAGTTGTACGAACATTCAACATCTATTAAGATATTAGAAGAAAGGATAAAATAGTAATAAAAGATTTAGCTTAGATTCTTCTTAGATTCTGAGAAAGAAAGAATAACAGGACGAATAATATATCCTAATTTACAGGACATAAACGGTTGACGGCAGAGAATGTAACGAAGGCAGCGCATGCCATTTTTACTAAAAAGAGATTATGAAAGGCATCAAATTCAGAAATGCCTTGAAAAAGAGTTGACAAAAAAAAAGTAGTAATTTTCATAGCAATTTTTAATAGGACTTTATCTTGTAAACGAGTTGGTAAGATAAATTTTAAAAATAAGGAATTTATTAAAATGTTAAAGAATATATAAACATTAAGTTTATTACGAATATAGAACACTCCATAAAAGAATCATTAAATGAATTTTTTTTTTTATAAGAAAGGGTTATTTTTAAATTCATAAAATGAATTACACTGTTTACGATAGAATAAAAGAATAATGGTTACAAGAAATCAAAATATTTATAGTCTTTAAGACCTGTGTAAGAAACAAACAGATAAGAAATGATGAAAGTGTGCTAAATTAGTTTTTATGACCAGTATGAAAGAAAAGTTGTGAAAAAAAAAGGAACAGGTGTAAAACAAGTCATTTACGACAGGACCGTTTTTAATGGAATAAAGTAAGTTACTTTGATGAACACACGTAACGTCTTTAAAAATGTGAGGAACAGAGAAGAGACTCCTAAAAAAAAAAAAAAAAGTTTTAAAGCCAGAAGTAAAAATGATGGCGGTTTAAAGTTTCTTTTTGAGATGAGTGAAGAAGTTAGTTTCTGTAGTAAAGGCCTTAAGAGGACCAAACGAGGATTTATTATGATTACAATCAAATCACAAAGTGTTTTTTTCCTCCTCCCTTTTCCTATTTAAATTGCATAGAATAATGGTGAAGGGAACACGTGCTTGGCCTGTTAGTATTGTTCCTGGTTTTAGCTTCCTCTTTTATTCATTTTATTTTATTACCTTCATAAAGAAAATTGACATAAATCCTATTGAAAACTACCATTCAATTTATTTTTAACTTTGTTTTAAAGTTACAACCGTTAGCCAACATATTTCAAATAAATCAACAATACTATATCATGCTATAGTTTTGTAACGATTTGCATTCGCCTATTTCTATTTCTGTAATCCTCTTAAATATCTGTTTTTAAATACCTACTACGTCAATATGTGACAGAAATATGCACAAATAATATCACAATATTCCATTTAAGCAGTTTTTCGTTGGCTTTCAAATCGGGATATATAAATATTAATATATTGATAAAAGTATCGACCGTGGAATAGAAACAAAACTAAAGTCTCGGTAAGTTCTTCAAGTTCAAATTAAACTCTCATTGCCAACGTTTCTGTCTTTATTTAAATAAATAAATATAACCAAATATAGGCCTATGAAAAAGGTTTTAAATAAAGACCGAAACGTTGGCAATGAGAGTTTAATTTAAATTTGAAGAATTTACCGAGTCCCTATAAACTTTAGTTTTGTAAATATTTAAATATATAGATCATTTCCAGGTATTTCTAATTAAACACATTGTTACAAACTGAGTAAGTAGGATAGAAATAAATAAACAGAATCATATTGCAAAAAAATACAAAAATGACAAAAAATAAACCACAATATACTACTTTTTACTAGAGATATAGTTTCCTTTTCGGTTACAGTATTGGAAACATACAAATATACATTTAATTTCTTTCATGCAGTGTTACCAAGCAAAACTTAGAAAAAAATAGTAAACTTAAGAAACTTAACTTTATTTCTAGATCATTTATTTCATACCTACATTATTCGAACGCAGAGATGCTAACTTAGAAATAAAAAGAAAAAAAATATCTCAAGACGACGTTCATTTAGAGATAAAAAAAAACTCCAAAAAAATAAATGTAGATGCTTATCTTTTAAAAAGAAAATTACAATAATATATTTTAAATTAAAAAAAAACATAGCTATATGATTTTATTAACATATTAGAAAAAATAATAAATTTATATCATAGCATTTGAATAATAGTATGTAAACTAATGTAATATTAAGTAATTAAATAGTACAGTTATACTTAATTACAAATTATACTTGTAATACTTGTAAAATTACATTTGTACAGTTATACTTAATTATAATTTAGTTATAATTTAATATTTAATAAATGTATTTAATATTATAGTATGTAAACGTTAATTTAATGTGACTTCTTTTTAATAATTTGATTCTCGTATCTTTCCCCGAAGAACTCCAGGTGTACGTGGTTGTTGTTCCATAAACTGTAGGATATAATGGTAGGTTCCCTTAATGTTTAACTCATGGCATAATTCTATATAAACTTATAAATACAGATTGATGCCATCGGAAGTAACGACAGAAAGTTTTTCTCCCCAATACTACTTACTTGATGTACTTTTTTTATTTTATTTTATCTTTTACTCATAGAGTTTGAAGACTTTTATAAGTATAATAGGGTGAGGAAGAGAATAATGAAGAGAATATCAAAAGAGTGTTTGTTTTTTTCAGGTTGAATGATCTTTGAGCAGAAACTAGAAAAAGAATCCATTCAACCTTCATAATTTCTCTGTTCTTATTTTTATTTCTTATTTGTTTTCGATAAATAAAACTATGATTCAGTATTATTAATACAAAAAAATGGACAGTATGAGAAAAAAAAATTTATTAGAAAATAATCGTTTATAAAATTGATTTGTATTTACTTGAGAGGAAACTAATATAATAAAAAAAGGGCCTGCATGATGGTAAACACTGTATTTTGAATATTAACGTCCTTCATCAGATTATATGAACTTTATAACCATAAACAATAAAAAGGAAAATAGTTATGTCCTTTTATATTTAAATATGAACTTTCAAATACTAAACTTTAAGAAGCAAATTATGCATATATTTTTTTTTAAAAAAAAAGTATCTAGAGACCTTGCTCTTCCATTTTGACTGTACAGATAAGTACATAAATTATAAATATAAATTATATAATTATTCATAAAAGGATTATTTTTCAGTTGAGCCCTGTTATCAGTATGATGGTTCATAGTATAAAATCTCTCATTCTGAAGATTGTGAATTTCATCATCTCCTGATGATGTCGTGGTGGAAATATTGAAGTAAGTTTTTCTTTCCTCTTAATCGTTTTTATAAGTTCTCCTAACGGACTGTTTCTTGTTTTATATATATATATGATCAAACCACAATAAGAAATGGGAAAACAAGACTAAGATCTTTCAACCGTACAAGCGGTCTTCGCAAGACCGCTTGTTACGGTTGAAAGATCGTAGTCTTGTTTTCCCATTTCTTATTGTGGTTTGATCATTGATTGTTGTTTCACGTGTTTATGTGAAATCTTTTTATATATATATATATCATGAAGGAAACTATTCACAATGGACAACAAACGTTTCAGAATAAACTATGTCAAGCGCACTTGCGAAACGAAGGTTGGAGACCCTCCACCGATGGATGACGGAACATTTAAACTGAAAATTAGAGACTGTAAGTGTGTTTTTATGTTTACTGAGTACCTAAAGTTTACTATGATCGTAAATATTGAGTCCGCAGTTTACATTAATAAACACATACACACATATATATATATATAAAGGTTTCACATAAACACGTGAAATAACAATCAATGATCAAACCACAATATGAAATGGGGAAACAAGACTAAGATCTTTCAACTGTAACAAGCGGTCTTCATCAGAGTCAAAACCCAACTGATATATATATATATATATATATATATATATATATATAAATCAATAATCAACAATAACTCTTGATGTAATATATGAATTAAATATCACAATAAACAATATATATTAATTGAAATGCTCTGAGGCTATTTGTCACAACATTATCAGACAGCCAAATGAACTTGTTATTATGTTTTTTTTTTGGTTGTTCCTTTTAGCTCCCTGATGATGTTGGGACGAAAGGCCTTAGAGCATTTTAATTAATATATATTGCTTATTGTGGTATTTAATTCATATATATATATACTATCAATGTTCAAATCACAATAAGAAATGAGAAAAAACGGGGTCTACGTCAAACTCAAATCTCAACTTGTGAATCTTGTTATATATGTAAATATGTGTTTCATCAGTTAACTGTCGTCCGTCTGTCAATACACTTCTCCTGAATAACCTCTTCGCTATAACGAAATATTGCAAAATCACCGTAGCACAGTTTATTTTAAGTTGGGTATGTATGTATTGTCAACTTGTAGTTGTTCCTCGTATGACTGGTCTGTAAAGAATCTCTACTCAGAAGTTCCCATATTATACTTTGATAGATAAACCTATGAAACCAAATTGTGATAGCTGCACAACTGATTTTTCATCACTGAACTTGGATCATGATTTTAAATTTTTAATTGAAAAAGTTTACATCAAAGCAATGATAAACATAATTTAACTCTTTTTAAACAATGGTGGAATTTACTGACGGCTTAAAATATATTAAAGAATTTTCACCATAGGAAACTATAGTTTATCGTATTCATAAATGAAATATATGTTTTAATGTTTCGGTCGATGGTCTGCAAAAGCTAGAGATAGTATTTTATTAAAAATATCATATGACGAGTAAATAAGGGATTAAGAAGTATTTCAATATAATGACGAATGAAAGCAAATATTTGATACGTTATTAAACGTATAAATTATGATTTAGACTTAAAACAGAAGTAAAAAGTCATATTGTACATATGAATTAACTGCAAAAAGAAAATATTTAACATTAGTCGTCAACCCATGAAAATGTCTAAATTAAAAATTTCCGAATGAAATACTATAGTGAATATTTAAATATGAAACGTTTAGAAGTTAATGGTATTTTATTGATAAACTGTTGGATGTTTGATTTTTTGATGTTCTATAAAAGAGAATATAAAGAGCACGGGGAAATGTTTTAAATGGAGAATGGATCCGCTTTGAGGGCGGTCCAAGTAATATTGTTTCTGCTAATAGACTCGAAAAGTGTTATTTATGGTCCGAGGCGAGATGGAACAGTTTTTGATGGATGAGGCGACAAAAGATCACAGCCTAGCGTAAAATCCTCTGTTAGTAATTATACGATATAAATTAGGTGATTTTAGGCAGTTTAGAGAAGAGGAGTCGTTGTTTTGGATGGGGGTTTGGTTTTAAGGGAGAGGGGGGTTTAAGGGTAGGCAATAGGGAAGGGTAGTTTTGTGAGAGGGAAAGGAGGGAGGGGTTGGAATGGGGATGCCAGTTTCACAATATTATTTATCCCACCGGGTTCCCGGGAGTCCGATAAATCGTGCATCTCTCTCTCCCTGAATTCTTGGTAAATACCTGTACCATCCCTACCAATACCATGTCCAGGCTAAAATAACCATAAGATAACTCCTGACTCAGGTACGTGGATCCCTCCTTCTCTCATACTATCTTTCTCCCTCCCAATAACTCACTCTTTCTCATCCACTCTTTTCTAGCTCAAAGACTCAATATATATATTCACTTTACAAGTCACCGTAAAATTCGCTCTCGATATTAAATATTCATAAGCTCTGAAATAAATTATTCAACCTTCAAAACTGAACATTATTAAAACTTCAGTTTAACTGATTGCATGGTTGTCACTACAATAGAGCAGAAAACTGCATAAAGGTAACAGTGTTCAATAAAAAACAGTATTGATATTTCAGTCAGTGCAGGTTCACTTTTAACCACTGTCAATGTTTGAAAAAGAAAAAAGTTCATGGCTTGAAAGGTAAACCATCATCAGTGAATAGAGCAAAGCCAAGAGGTTTGATGTATATAATAAACTCAGGATTCGACCAGTTTTCCAGATTTAAATCAATCTCTGAAATTCCAGCGTTTTAGTTTTTATTTTTAAAGCTTTTTAACAGGAAGAAGTAGCAAATTATTGAATAAGAAAAACTTTTACATTTCCGGAGGACTAGTACCAAATTTTCTAGTGACTGATTTGAGAATTCATTTTGAACTTAAAAAAACTGACCCAAGTTTATATTTTATTTTAGCATTATTCCATCAGACAGTTGATACATTTCAATTAGATATAATTAATTAATAAAACAACACAAGAGAAGAAAACGACAAATTTAAAAAAAAAGAAACAACAAAAAGAAATGTTGAAACATTTCCAAATCTTTACTTCCTTTATTATCAAGAGAAGAAGTGGTAGCTAATTTTAGATTTACCATATAGCAGGCCACGTATGTAATCGTATTTATATACATCAAACGATTAAGATAACAGAGAATACAGTACGGAGAAACAACAACAAAATTTACTCAAATGTTTTAACTACATCGTTATCAAGAGAACAAGAGGCTCTTCTGGACTGGGAAACAGCAAAGCAGGTTACTGTTTGCTAGGTGAGCAGAGTTCGTATTCTCCTGATGATGACGAGGTGAACATACTGAAGTAAGTTGCATTGTTATTTAGCCGTTTTCTTTTCTCTTAATCGTTACATAAGTCGTCCTAACTGACTGTTTCTTGTTATATGTATATATCACACTATTTTTTTTTATCGATATTTGGTCCAGATTTATTAGTGCACTGTTTTGAAACACGCTGACAAGAATTATGAAGAAGTCTGTATTGATATTAACTAGATCAGCATGTTTTCTTATTCGCTCACAAATATTCAACACTATTTTTCCTTATTGGACCGAACCACAGTAAAGAAAATATATGTGGTTGAGATAAGAAAACATTGAAATATATACATATATACATAAACTAAGTTGACAGAATGAAAACAAATAAAAGAGATCACCAAAACACAATATAATACTTCAGCAGCATTGAAACATCAATCGCTTGATATATAAATTTATCTGGCTAGCTGTGTAGCTAGTTCAAAACCCCCCACCACTACCCTTGATAACGATGAATCAACTGCATTTAAATAGTTATTCTTATCGTTCTTTCTAGAATTTATTACTTCTTATTTAGTGACTTTCTTTGTTTCTTAATAAGGATTAAAAATCAGATTTTAATTCCTAAGCTAACTTAAAATCAAGGAGTCAGGTTAGCTCAGTGGTTAACGTACACCTCTGAACCACCTCTGAACTAATAGGGCCGAGGTTCGATCCTCACCTGGCCCTCGATTTATTCATGGGAGGTGAATAAATCTGAGCACGTCGTCCCTCGGAGAAGGACGTTAAACTGTCGGTCCTGAGCCTGTGCGATGTCAGGTACTCGTTAAAGATCCCTACTCTAAATACACTTGAGTTAGGCAAAATTTAGTACTCCCACTGTAGAATCAATCTTCATTGTGTAGTATCACAAAGAACCAATGGTCGACCTACTTGTGTCCCTTGTGGGGCTGCCACTGCAGCCTAACTTAACCTAAATTAAAATCAAGTTTAGTGTCTATATTACAGGAAGTGCTCCACGTTCCACTTTGAATTAACTACTTACTTGTTACGGACAAAATCTGGGCTGGTCAAGAATCAACTTAATTGTTAAGGACATCATTATCAGAAATAATGAATCACTATTAAATCAATCATTTTTAATGTTAGTAGTTGCCAATTCGTTCTGCCAATTGATGCAATTAGTTTGATTGTTTAAAACAAGTGGAATGCTGGAAAGTATGTTTCAATGAATGACTGTTATTGAATAATGAAATGACACGGGTAACACCATCATTAATTTAATTCCTATAATTTACCAAATAAATGCTCCCTCAAGAGCTCAGAGGCTTCTTCCTGTTTATAAGGTTCTCCTTCTTGTCGGAGTGACAGAGCCTATGATTCCCATGTGTCTATCCTTGTTTGTTTTATTCCACGTGCCTCGGCCTTTCAACCACACCGTGATCTCCCCCCCTATGTGTCTATCCATCGGCGTCCTCACTGAGAAAACGGGTAACAGGTTACGCTGGTTGCATAGACTGACTAACAAGCTTTGTGGCCGCTGTTCTCTCTCCAGTGAAATCAGACTCAGTTGGACCTATGTCTGGAGTTCCACCCGAGATGTCTTAAAATAATATCGGTACCACGGGGGCAGGATTATTTTAGATTCCCGCATGTCCCACTATTGGTTTTGTACTCATGGTGATTGTAGCTGTTCTTTAAGGAAGGGAAGACTTACCAGGAAGTTATTGCGTGAGAAGCAGTAACTTCTCGTGAGGTTGTCTGCAGAGACACTAGAGGGTAACATAGCATTGGGTAAGGTCTAACAGTCGGCAGGGAGACTAGAAAACTGTTACTCACTTTTATGTCATGTCCCAATATCATTATGAATTATGTCGTTGCGCTATCCTTCCAACTGCAGATGTTTTTAGGTACTTAGGACTCTTCATTGACAAAAGACTAACTTGGAATCCTCATACCCGACTGAAAAGATGACTTAGAACGACGATTCTTATTACTCTAGACTTCTAAAAAAACACTCTAAACCGACGCTACATAACAAAGTACTAATATAAAAAACATTACTAAGACCTATCTTTACTATTGGACATGAACTATGGAGTTGCGAAAAACCTTCCAATATATTCATAGAATACAGTCGTTGCAATCTAGAATCCTCCGCACCATCACAAATGCTCCTTATTACGTCAAAAACTACACCCTTCATAAAGACCTAAAAATTCCATTGATTCAAAATTTATTCTCTGATCGTTATAAGTCATTTGACAACAACCTTTCCTCTCACCCAAATCTATTTGTACAAATCCTTGCTTCCTTCTCTGAATCCCCCAAGACCATTCAAGAGAAGATGGCCAAGGGATCGGATCTACTACTACGATAACATACTATAAAATAAAGTGAAAAGTTGAACCAGTGGGTTTTATTCTTTACCCATGTTCATCAAAGTTATTGTGTAAACTTATACTACATATGCTTGTTACGCTGAATATAAGTAGTTGTATATTTGTACATAAAGATGTTAAAAAAACTTTTATGAGTCATGGTCCCAGACTGATGGAGAATTAACCTTTGGGAGTAAGATCAAATCCTTATGAATACGATTACAGTACCTAACTAACAATTTGCAGGAGTTTACCAATGATTTAAGTTCAGTTTAAGTCATTAATTAGATGCTAAAATATTTTAGTTACCTTTGGACAGAAATAATAAAAAGACAATAAATACAAAATTAAAAATATAATTTAATAAAATATGCATCAGTTGTCTGATTTGTTCACACATAATTGATAATTAGTTATTCAACATCATTGTAGTTTCACATATTCTGTTTTGTATAGTTCAAAATTTATTATTCGCTTTTTTAAATTTAATTCACTGTTTTATCAACTAATCAAGTAGTTTAAAATATGATTGCTAATAAATCTGTTTAAAGTGTTTTTAATAAAAAAGAAAGCAAGATGAAAAAATGCAATTCATTATTTAGTATAATTATATTATTGTATTCGTATATTTTTTATGCTGATCAATTATATTTTTTTAATATCAATATATTAATGTTTTAAATTATCAAATTATAGCCCTATTATTATTTTTTGAGAACAGTAAATGTATTTACTTCTGTCTAGGATACATTTAACTATTTTCATTATTTCGCCGTAGTGTTCTCGCATGTATTCAAGGTAAAAGTCTGAAAATATCAATACACAATATTGCATGTTCCAATCAGTTTTCCATTTACTCGTGTCTGTTGTGACCTCCTTAATAGAATTTTTTATGGTTTCAGAAAGTATTGAGTAGATATTTTTAGGATATAAGTCAATTCTTTTTGAGAAATGTATTTACACATTGACTTTCATGAGTCTACAACAGAAAAATAAGTAACAGGAAAGGAAGAAAGTTATTGTATTGTAGGTAAAATATAGAGAATGATATTGAAGAGAGAGGTGTGATATAGGTATATAGGGTAGAGACAGTGATGATGATGGAAGAATTATTTATCGAGAGTGGCAGAGTCAGGTAGGGGAGGTTTCTCTCCCGTGAGACAATATGTCAGGACAGTCACCCCAATTTACGATTATTCCTCTTTCCCAGTCGGGGAGAAAAATCTACGATCCTTTGCAGAAGGCGAGTGGGTTCAGAAGATGCGTTCAATCCACTGACGGGACTGGTTTATGGGGAAAAGAGTACAGCTTCTCCCGCGAGGTTACCGTTTTACGGTGTCCTTCTTGAAACACTAAAATCCTCTCAATCCTGTTAGTTGGATAGGGGAACAAATCGGAAAGCCAGTACCTCAAGTGGAATTCTTAACTGGTAAAGAAAATCGCTGTGACACAAAAGAAATTCAACTCGAGGATACTTGAAGAAGATTGAAACTTAACTGAATCAAGTACATTTAATTTAATCAAACAACTTTTAAAATAACTAGTGTCTTAAAAATATTCTTTTCTAAACATTTAAAAATCAAAAATAATGAATTTTTAATTCACAATTTCATCTGAAATACTGACGATTAGAAACACCGTAATTGAGTCTTTAAATCGACAAGGTTTCATCAAAGTTTGTTTCCTTTTTAACTCTTCACTATACTATAGAACGCTATTATTACCAAAACTAAACCATAATACCATAACATTATACCGTTTAGAGGTTACATAGAATTTTGTGTTTTCAGATCTCCAGAGTAAATTTTTCCTGAAGACAGTTAAACAAAAATTAGAGAGTGTTTTTCTATTTAAGTTGTATCGATAGTTTACTCTGACACATACACACTTTTACACACACATTATATATATATATATATATAATATATACACTTTTTTGATGAAAATACGATCCGAAACGGACAAATACAGTTCAATGTACATAAAGAAACGTCGAGAAATTAAAAACACACACTTACAGTCTCTAATTTTCGGTTGAACCGTCTTCAGGAGAGATAAGAAAGGGAAACCAAGCGCACTGGTACAGAGATGGTTGGAGACCGTCTCCAACCGTCTCTGTACCAGTGCGCTTGGTTTCCCTTTCTTATCTCTCCTGAAGACGGTTCAACCGAAAATTAGAGACTGTAACTGTGTGTTTTTAATTTCTCTACGTTTCTTTATGTACATTGAATTATATATATATATATATATATATATATATATATATCCGTCAAATTTTCTAGGTTCAAAAACCAAACTCTCATTGCCGACGTTTCGGTTTTATTTTAAAACCTTTCTCATTGGCCTACAAACAAAGAATAAATATGAAATCACATATCAACATCCAACATATAAACAATATGAGAACGAATTGTTACAACTTATGAATATTATAAGCAGAAGTATTTAGAGATAAATAAAATAATATAACTTACAGAAGTAAGAATTTTTTAACTAAGAAAATGAAATTTACATTATTTAAAGGAGCAACAATCTTAACCGGGAAAAAACCTTCAACTAGACTAATAAGATGAAATTACAAGTAACCTCAACACCGTTCACTCAAAGGAACTGAATAAATCAAATTTCACTAAAACTCAGTACAACACGCCCGAATAAATGTTACTTAAAGTAGTAATATCACTTCTATGATTAATCAAACTTAGATCCTTTTTAATATTTAGTATAAATTTATTTTAATATAAAATAAATTATTGTATTAATGTAAAAAAAAATTGATATATTCACAGCATTAATTTTTAGTAAAACTGTCGTGAGGAATATAATGGATTTTAAATTACTTCAGCAAAATTACAGTTTGGGACTAACTGATGTTGAATTCATTGAATCCTTGTAAATAGCCACTAATTTTCAAAAGATAAATAAATTATACTATAAAGTATATTTCCAAAGTATTAAAATTAAAAATTGACCTTTTATAAAAAGTGTTTTAATGAATGTAATAAATTTTTATTTTGAAGAAATATATAAAATGAAGTAATATATGAAATAAATGTAAACAGTTTACATATTTGCCCTGAGGTTTATACTGCTACGGACAAATAATAAATTGAATGTTTAATAAAGGGTAGCAGGGAGCGGGGGGTAGCAAATCAGAGTCTATATCCAGTTTGGGTTCAGTCTAAATTTACTATCCTGGAAAATGTATCACCACAACACAAGTTTTAATATAATTCCAAACCCCACTGCCTTGTTATTTAATGCACACTGTTTTAGCTGGATCTATAGAGTTTCAACTATGTAAAACCAAAATTTGGTCTATATCCTTGTCAATAAATCTTGTATTTTCAATCAGCATTTCACTTTGAGGATTAGCTTTGCTATGATCTTTGGGTTTCATCTACAGAAAGATCTATGACTAGTGAAATAGAATTCTCCATGAATGAACTAAAAACTTTTAAATTCTTTTGTACTACATAATTTGTGACAGAGAAGTACTTCATAAATTAATACAATTTAAACATATCAGAACTAATATTAATTAAAAAACAAACTACTATTTAATTGATTTTAAACCTAAATGTATTATATGTTTATGAAATACTCAACATTTTTTTGTATAAAATAGATAATTTTAGATACCAAATCTTTTGGCAGCTGACAGTAACAGGAAAAACTAAAATATATATTATCATTTATTTATCATTAAAATAAATAAATTTTGTTTCAGTCAGATATAATTGTTTGATTAACTATTATTATTATTATAAGAAATAAAATCAGTAGAAAAATTAACAGTGAAAGGTCTTTTTGTAATATTTTCTTATGGAAATTAAATTAATTTGAACGACATTTTATGAAAGATTGAAGAACCTACTAAAGATTCATTTTTTTTGTATGGCTTCAATAATGTTATTCTGTGTTATTCAGTAGTTGCAGTTTAAAATAAGTTATCATTCTAAAACTATATAGTGCCTTCAAGTTTGACTTAATGAAGATTATCCCATGAAACATAATTTTATGTAACCTTTTTCAGCAGTTCATTATATTGATGAATAAACAGTACTCATCGCAGTAATGCAATAATAAGACATTATAGGTATTCTTTTTTTTTTAAAAAAAAAAGAAATAAATTATGGTAGAAAAGAAAGAACGAAGAATAAAATGAGAATATCTGTTTGGAGTTGGGACCGTTTACAATTAAAAAAAGACAGGCCTGAAATCGAAAACTTAGATAAGAAATGTAGATAGCACATCAGCTCACAATCTTCAAAACCACAAACTGAACCAATTTAAACATACCAGGAATAATATTAACTCAAAATAAAAAAAAAATGTTTAATTAAATATGAATTAGTATTTTTCGTTTATAATGTATTAAAGATATTATAACAAACTAAAAATTATAGAATGAACATTATCTAATCATAAGGTTGACATAAGTTATTGTATGTGCAAATTTCACCCAATTGATATTCACAAAATGTTACAACAGCTGTTTCAACCATTTTGATTTTCCAAATGATTTTTTTTTTAGTTTTTGAATTTTTTTGTTTTACTGAAAGAACTGTAAGTAAATATAGTAAGTAAAAACTATAAGTAAATATAGTTTTCTTATATTTACTTATCTGCCATAGTGCTGCTCCTGGCGACATGAAGTAACTTATATTTTCAATGTTATGCTAATTATTTATGTAATTCAAACGTAGTGCAATCACTTATTAGGTGGTATTTACTCATTGTAGGTAAAATACAGGTGTAATGTATGTCAAATTTTAATATTTGACAAATAACAACAGCTAGCAGCACCTTTGAAATCAATCGATTTTACCTATATGTGGAGACTATTTCATTAGCTTTTTAGCAAACAATTCTGTTATTGTTGTAGTCCTGAAAATGTCTAAACACATAGAAGAAACTTTGGTCTAAACTACTTTGATGATTGTTTCATCGGACCAACCTCGAGAAGAGAAGTACTGCAGAACATATGTGCTCCAGGCAATAATATAAATATATATATATTGATCTTTCCTCCAACAGTCTTCGCATCCGCATGAGTGGACACAGAGATTCCGTCAGGCGACGCTGTAACCTGCCTGTTGCAATCCATGCCAATAATCATGGCCTTTCATTTAACGACTGCTTCACAGTTCAAATAATCAAAGTAATAGCAACCGTCGAAAATAGATTAACTTTGAGAGCTTCTGAAGAGGATCACATTTGGCTACTCAATGCCCGCTCCTCACTCGGTCTCAACCTTAAACGTTAAAGTTTTTTTTTTCCTTTTAATTTTCTTTCTGTCCCCTTTTTTATCCAAATTCTCTCTTATACGGTACTAGTGCTCAATTACAGTGGAACAGTGCCGATTACGGTGGATCAGCTTGCAGCGCTACGATCGCCTTGGATGTGAGACTACTGCTTGGAACTCATAGTCACATTCTACTCGCAATCCTGACGCACATACCTCTTCTCCTTCCCTTCTATTCCATTCCTGATGAAGAATTTCAGTTGGAAATACTGATCCGGTAAGTGTTATTTCTTTTATGTGTTACCTTTTTCATTTATATATATATATATATATATATATATAATTATGGAACTGAAGGACAGTACAAACATACAAAAAATGTTAGCCAACCTTTCTGAAAACTCGTGCGTGCATCCAGAAAAAGTAAAATAAAAAAACAACTGGCTTGATATCGAGAGCTGCTCAGTTTCCCCTCTAGGATAGAATGAAGAGCTCTTTATTCTGTGGAAGGAGATCCGCTATTGTGAGCCATCTAATGAATGGTTTTCCAATTAGGAGGAGATGAAAAAGAGTAGTGGATCTTGATACCAAACTTCCCCCATAGTGTCCATAAACAAGCAAGGACCCCTCTCAGAATGGCCGTCCTTGCGGTATTCATTTCAGATGCATCGAGTATTTCAATAGAAAAATGGTAATATCGTCAACATTCAATTCACTGTTTATCTCAAAATTGAAACTTTAATTATACGTCCATTTTCAATTATACCATAGAATTTCAAAACTAATTGTGATCAACAATAACTATTCCATAGGAAACAATAAAATACAAATGTATAAAAATAGAGCTTTTATTCAGTTCGTGTTACATTCTGTGTTTATACCCTGAAAACCAAAAAAAAAAACACAAACCAAAACTAGGAATCACTGTCAATATTTCGATTCTGTTAACGGTAGCACTAAAAAAAAAAAGTTTTGCGTAGGTAAGTCGAAAACTAACAGTTTTATGTGTATATACATATATGTCAATGATTAAACCACAATAAGAATGGGAAAACAAGACTAAGATCTTTCAACCGTAACAAGCGGTCTTCGTCAGAGTCAAAAACCCAACTGAACACTAGATGCAGAAAACATCTGGTGAGGAGTTGAGAAGAGTGGGAGGGAAGAGTGGTATTTTAAAAGGGTGAAAGCACAGGAAAGGACTAATGTCCAGAAAGGGATGTTTGGGGAAACAAAGGAGTACAGTA
Source organism: Hermatobates lingyangjiaoensis (assembly GCA_026182355.1). Classification (NCBI taxonomy): domain Eukaryota; kingdom Metazoa; phylum Arthropoda; class Insecta; order Hemiptera; family Hermatobatidae; genus Hermatobates; species Hermatobates lingyangjiaoensis. Next base: position 881,493 of record JAPFBL010000102.1, on the reverse strand, counting down.
AGAAAAAGTAAAAAAACTATCCGCTCCCTCCCACTCTTCTCAACTCCTCACCAGATGTTTTCTGCATTTAGTGTTCAGTTGGGTTTTTGACTCTGACGAAGACCGCTTGTTACGGTTGAAAGATCTTAGTCTTGTTTTCCCATTCTTATTGTGGTTTAATCATTGATTGTTGTTTCACGTGTTTATGTGAAATCTTTTTATATACATATATATACATGTTTTATGTATATATATTTTGAGAACAGACCTTCGTTTATATATGTAATATTACATTTTCTGCCTATTTCTTTTCTGATCAATCGTTTTCAGTCCTTTCCATTGTCCGGGAACTGCATGCAGTAACTCGTCATTTGATTTACTGACAATTGTCATTAAATATAATTAATTGAGTCTAACGGTTCAGTCTTCATCGACGATCTTCAGGGTGATTGTTTCTACATTAATATTCATAATATCCTAAAAAAATACTTAAGGAATAGTTAAATGTAACACTAAAATTATAATGACATGATAATAACACAATATACGAAAAAAAAACATCTAAACTGAGAGGTTACAATTGATGTTATATATCTCCAGGTAGGTAGTCAGTTTCTCCTATTCCGGTTAGACTCCCTTGTTATTGTGGTTAGAGTTGTCCCATGTGCAGTTACAATATATTTGCAAAGCTTGCAGTTTGATTATCTATGTTGGGCCTCATTTCCAATATATTGAGGACTGCCATAATACTTACGTCTGCCATTCTCTCTCTTATAACATTGGACCCACATGGAGATACACAATATAAATTGTAACCTCTCAGTTTTAGATGTTTTATTTGTATATTGTGTTATTATCATGTCATTATTATTATTATAGTGTTACTTTTAAGCATTGTTATGTAGTTTTTTAGGGTATTATGACTATTAATGTAGAAAAAAATCACCCTGAAGATTATTGAAAAAGATCAAAACGTTGGTATCAACAAATATTTTATAAGAATATTTTATAAGAAATCATAAGGGGAGTTACTGTATGTAGTGCACTTTATGGAGTGAAACTATACGGATATATACATTTTCACAGTTTGGATTATTTAGCACGATTTCGATGAAATCAATAGTTTTCGTCATGATATTCGTTTGTATTGGGAAATCATAAGTCTCACTCCGGTTTCAACCGTCCTCAAAACACCAAAGAAAAGGCGACCAAACGCAGAACGCAGAGAGAGTTAAAAAGACTGTAGCTAAACAGTTTGATTTCCATTTTTGTGTTTTTTCTTCCTGTTTTTGCCAGCATGAGAGATTTTATATTCGTGATTATTCTTCTAAATTAGTTAGTTTACTACGTCTGACTATATGCATATATATATAAAATAAATTCAAAACGAAGGAAACACACAGAAAGATACAGACATAACTCACATCGATATTTCGACCATCGTCGTCATCAGGAGGTGTGAAGAGCGAAGAGTCCCGCAGAAAGAAAGGGCGGCGACGCTCTTCGCTCTTCACACCTCCTGATGACGACGATGGTCGAAATATCGATGTGAGTTATGTCTGTATCTTTCTGTGTGTTTCCTTAGTTTTGAATTTATTTTATTTAAAAAAGTCCTCTGGACCGTTTCTTTTAATTGTTATATATATATATATATATATATATCAATGATCAAACCACAATAAGAAATGGGAAAACAAGACTAAAATCTTTCAACCGTAACAAGCGGTCTTCGTCAGAGTCAAAAACCTAAATTATATATATATATATATATATACAATTAAAAGAAACGGTCTAGCGAAGTTTTTTAAAAATAAAATAAATTCAAAACGAAGGAAACACACAGAAAGACACAGACATAACTCACACCGATATTTCGACCATCGTCGTCATCAGGAGGTGTGAAGAGGGAAGAGTCCCGCAGGAAGGCAGGGCGGTACTCCTATATATATATAATATATATATATATATATATATATATATATATATATAAAGATTTTACATAAACACGTGAAATAACAATCAATGATCAAACCACAATATGAAATGGGAAAACCCAACAGTTGGGTTTTTGACTCTGACGAAGACCGCTTGCTTCTCTTGATTACGACAGTGTTGAAATAAGATCATCTGAATCATTCTTAATCGTTTGATATATAATTAAGGAAAAAAAACGACTTGAATTCTTGATGATGATTGAGTTGTTTGTTTAGACTTAGTTTACGTATAGTGTAACCACATCGTAAAATTTACTTATCCCTTAGTGATGGCGTGATATTAAAAGGGGGTTGTTGTTTGTATGGTTCTAATCGGATTAGTGGTCCTTGCTTGTTTGAGTTAACAACGAAGGAGCAAGTTAAAATCCGCCGTGGTGAGGCGACAGTCTCTCAACGGAATGCTAATGAAAGCAACCACCAAGACTTAACCATCTCTTCACAAATCGGCTGCCTCCCTATTAATGCCAGCACAGGCATTTTTCAACAGCACCCTTTACTAATCAAAATAAATTTCAGAGTGGGTGTTCTACAGTGAAAAATTAAATTAAAATGAAAATAACAGACAGAATAATTATATAAAGCAAACTTATGTGTACGGAAATAGTAAATAGTTCTTTTTGTTCGTATCAAATAAACACATATTTGTTAATAATGAGAATAGAACATTCTTTAAATCTTTTTTATTAAAGAAAACACTTATATTGACGTAAACTTATCAAGTGGGGAAGACATTTAAATCTCTGGCTTGGTAATTACATATGCTGAAATTAAAAACTATTGTTACAGCTGTTGAAATAACACAAGATGTGATGATAACCACCGAATTTCATTTATCAATTCTTCCTATTCAGTTGAAATTTTTATGAAATCTCATTAATAGAAACAATAATAACGGTTAGTAGGTTATTTTTTAGTTATATTTTTAAACTATATAAAAATGGGAACCATATCAATGTTTACATGTACCGAACACAACTCAACTCTATGTTGCATCATACATAAAACTCTTTATTTTCCAACGCTTACACTTATACACTTACACTTTCACCTTTTAGACCTGTTCTAGGAGGTGGAAAGTTTGACTCATTAATTATTTGTCACCCATTTTAGTAATGGGCGAGCCATATTACTGGGTTGATTCTATATTTGGGAGTCCTAAATTTTGGCTAACTCAAGTGTATTTAGAGTAGAAATCATTAATGGTACTTGATATCGTACAGGTTCTGAAAAGATGGTTTGATGTCTTCTCCAAGGGACGAAGTGCTCAGTTTTATTCACCTCACACGTGAATAAATCCAGGGCCAGAGGGGCTATCGAACTCCGGATCTACCAGTTCAGAGAAGAGCTCGATAACCACTGATCTAACCTGCCCCCTCATTCATAAATTGATGCCTATTGTTATTCAGTAATAACAATAACAGTCAGAGTCCAATGGTATATAGTGATAATAATATTATAACTCAGCATTCACAGTTTTGGGGGGGGGGGGGTATCATATTATATTGCTATAATATACCATGGTATGCATAATTTAACATCAAATATAAGTAATAATGTGATAATATATATATAAATATATATATATATGCTTTGTTAAACACGACAGAGTAGTTTCTGTCTATGAGCTTCTTCTCGAGAACTTCGATTTGCCGAAAAACAGTTTTTTCGTTGTTAGAACAAGGGTTGAGGTTGTTCTAACAACGAAAAAACTGTTTTTCGGCAAATCGAAGTTCTCGAGAAGAAGCTCATAGACAGAAACTACTCTGTCGTGTTTAACAAAGCATGTATATCCGAAGGACTGCTACCAAAGTACACTAATATATATATATATATATATATATATATATATATATATAAACCAATTAAATGAAACTATTCTTCGAACTGAATAAACTAGAATTTTCAAAAGAAACATACAGAAAAGATATCACTGAGTCGAAATCAGCCTTTGGCGCGATTCAAATCTATTCCTGATGACGAAAACATCAAAATATAGTAGTGAGTTCAGTGATTTCTTTTCTGTGTGTTCTTTTGAAAATTCTCATATATATATATATATGGCTATTTACAATTAGTGAACATCTAGTTGTCGAAATGTGAGTTTTTTGTTATTTAACCCAGTTCAACTATAAGTCGTTATAAGTAATTGACGTTGTTCAGGCTCGGGATCGATAGCTTTGCATCCTCTCTGAGGATCCAATATCTTGGACCAGATTTTGATCATATCCAAACCTAAACCCAAGTGTGCTACTTAGTGGACATCTCACGAATAAAGCAGTAAAGAAGTTCTGGCAATGTTTAAATAGAGCTGGTTTCTGTCAAACACGTTGAAATGTTTAGGGATGTTATTTGCAAATAGGATGGTCTATTGATACCATGCACTATATATACAATTACCAGTTATTAATGGTATTAGTAAATAATAGATACGTTGATATCCTGAAAAAAATGTTAACGACCAATATCGATGCCGTTCTATATTTTGTAATTATAAATATAGATTGAAATCAGTCACCAGCTTACAAACAAACAAAAAACAACTGATTTTTCATTAAATAATAAGTTTGAAGATGTTTTTAATGGATGGTGGAAGTGAAATAGTTAGACAGGGAGGAATAAATGATGTTCACATGAGGCTGTTTCTAGGGTCGATACGGATCCCAGGGGTTGATGAGCATCTCAGGAGAGTTGTAATCATTAGCAGACTGTGTGCCGAACTTTAGGCAGAATACAGCCTTTGATGTGATAGCCATCAGGGCACCAATCGATACCAACACCTAACTCAACTTAACTATTTTGCATTGAAATTAACGAGAAATAAATTTATTGCTAAAATAATTATACAATTTGCAAATTATTAGTGTTTTTTGATTTTAATAAACGCAAAAGTTGTATTAAGCAGTATTTTTTTTTAAATATTGGTGTTTTTAAACTTGAATTTAATAAAAAAATGCATTTAGAAGAATGCTTCTTTTACAAACATAAATCATTTGTTTAGATTTACAGGAATGTTTCATATGCTTGTAAAAGAAAAACTCATATAAAAGAATGCTTCTTTCACAAAAACAAATCCTGATGTTCATACTAGGGGTAAAATGATAATTATAAGTCTCCAAACAAAAAAAGTTTTTCATTTAAACTACATGTTTCAAACACTTCATGTTCATCATCAGGTAATCTTCTACAAATCAAATTAAAAATTAATAGTTACAAAAATAAACCGGAATGAATGCAATAAAATGAATATGGAAAAATGAATGACACTTATTTAATTTTATTGAATATAATTCTGGTTATTTTTGTAACATTCAATGTTTTATTTTTTATTGTAAAAGTTTACCTGATGATGAACACGAAGTTCAAATATTAAACTTACTTTGCGTGGAGACGTTGAATGATCGTTTTAATCCCCATATGAGTAAATACCACATCGGATCACACAACTAATGAATGTGTTTAGATTTAGAAGAGTCGTTCATATGTTTATAAAAGAAACACTTATATAGAAGAATGTTTCCTTTAAAATCACAAATCTTAATGAGTGATAACTGCATACTATTTGGCAACATATTCCACCGATTTATTAAAAAAAAATTCTGGATTAATTTTAAAGGTTTCGTGAAAAAAGTGAGGATTTATTTTGGAGAGATTGGACACGAAGACTTCCACCCAACATCATTTGTGAAACCCTACCCTCCTAAAGTAACAATTGTTCAAACAAGTAAAAATGACATGACCATTCTGTTCATTCTGTTGATGGGGTGTTCATTGGTTTCGCAGGCTATTATACTTAATCGTTAGTGCATTTGGTTTGCCATTTTCTGAACATTGCCATCAAGTAAAATACATCATATCCATTATGTTTGTCGTTGTAAGGAGAATTCAACTGATCTTAAAAGAGTTTTCCAATGATTCTTGGTTAATGAATGAAAAATAAAAAAATATACTTATTTTAGTAGCAGAACACAATTTTATTGTCATAGTTTGGTCGCCTACTTGTTCTTGAGTGAGTTCTGACATTCTGATCATTGGGCAACTGGGAAAAAATTCCTTTCCCTTCATCCCAAAAATGTAAAGATAGATCTCACGGTTGGAAGGTTTAACAAAAAGCCAAAATGGTGAATTCCGAATACCATATATGATTTATGAATACGGACAATAGTAAAATCAACATTAGAAATAATTTCAACAATAATGCACATCATGTAAATGATGTTTTCTCTTATTGATTCTTACTATCAGATTACGGAAACCAATTGAACATGAAAATCTACTATACAATAGAATGATTAACTTCTCTTCCAAGGCTCTGAATTATATACAGATCTAAACCTTTTTAATTTTTCTTGACTTCTTAACACGACAAATTTCTACAACAAATAATTACTTTTATATCAAAAAAAGGATTATATATAAATTAGCAATCCTTTTGTTTCTTAAATGACAACATTCATATGTTTATGTCAACATTATGTTTTTTGTCCAAACAAAGAGCAGAAAGATATTTTTTTCAATTGAAATTAATTAAATAAAAGAGAATTTTTTTTATTAATGTCCATATATTTTATTAAATTTTTTCCTCATATATACTTTTCTTTAAATATTCATCGTCATACCGCACCTGTTGAACAACTAAAACAATCAGTTTGTCAAAGCTAATTAATTTTTCTAAAAGGGTTCATTAGACAATAAACGTATTTAACAATGAACATATTTGATTTAACATATTTAAGAGCAACTAACTGATTATAAACATCATAGAACACAAAAGAATTGAAGTTGATCGTTTCAAACACTCAACTTAAGGCTTTTTTCTCACTTTTAGTGTCAATAATATGGAGTGACTCAAATATTACTATCTTAGTATTTCTTATACATTTTAGTTATGGCCGAGCAGTATTCTGGAGGACTAAATTCTGTCTTACTTCCATTGAATACAAAAACGGATCTCTAACAAGTACCTAACATGTGAAATGTGTCCTTTAACATGAAAAATCTAAGGTATTTGTCAAGATTCAAACTAGGTTAGAATCAATGGAGGAATTCACAAATAGACTGGTGGCCAATGAGGACATGAAAATCCCACTCCATCCATACCCCCTTGTCCAGAGTCTATCCCTAGAAACTCCCCAACAATATCCATCATAGAAAGCCAATCCCTAGACCGACAACATGTCGCGACTCAAGAAGACTAGACGACCACGAGATAATGTATACCGAAAACCGAATAAAAGATTACAGACACTTACTTACTGACTCAACAAACAAAGCAGTATAAAAATTCAGCAGTAGTAGGTCCATGACCTGGAACTGCTAATTACAACGCGCACTACAGAGCGCGGAAAGAATCGCTGGTCGTTAGTCGTTGGTACTAAAGGTAAGGGAGCTACCGTTATTCAACATCTGACTCATCAAGGAAGTATACAAGATTCCATAGAACCTTAGAAAGAGATTTTAACCACTCTTAAGTTCTTGAGAAGAAACAAATGTGCCGGTGCAAAACCTTTTCTAGAACCCCCTTTCCAACAATGGTCATATTTACATAATTCAGTTGCTCTATACGAGGTGTGAAAATTAAATAGTGAGACTGATTTTTTTTAAATTTTCTATTCAAATATAATTACAATGTGATATTGTCACCTTCAAAATAGTTCCCTTCGGAAGCCACACAGCGCTGGAGACGGTCCTTCCAATCATTGTAGCATTGCTGGAACTCGGATTCTGGAATGGCCTTCAGCTGGTCGGTTACAGCAGTTTGTATGTTTTGTAGTGTCCCGAAATGAGTTCCCTTGAGGTGATTTTTCAATCTCGGGAAGAGGAAAAAGTCACAAGGACTCAAGTCTGGTGAATAAGGAGGCTGAGGAGCAACAGGAATGTTTTTACTGGCCAAAAACTCGTTTATTGAGATGGCAGTGTGACACAAATTTTTCTCATCTTCAATTCATTGGTCAAAATGTGATGAACGGAGGTGTGATTCAAATTCAACTGTTCCCCGATCATTCTGACTGTCAAGCGTCGATCTGAACGCACAAGGTTCCGTACTCTGTTGACATTTTCATCGGTGTTTGCACTTGAAGGCCTTCCGCTTCGTGGTTCACCTTCAAATACACTCTCTCTTCCTTCTGAAAATTCCTTAAACCACCGAAAAACCTGTGCCCTTGATAAAACACGTTCTCCATAGGCCTCCTGAAGTTTTTCAAAAGTTTCGGTTGCATTATGTCCAAGTCTGAAGCAAAATTTGATTGCACACCGCTGCTCAACTTTGAGGTCACTCATTTTTAAAACGCTCAAGAAAAAACCATTTCACGAAAACCAACGCTACGGACAAACAAATGACTGTGGCGAGTTCAGATTCATACTGGAGGCGCATCACACGTGCACCTGACGCTACTCAAGACCACGCGTCTCCAGCGTTGCCAGATCGAAAGCGACGTTGCCAGTCTCACTACTTTATTTACACACCTCGTATATACGTTCGGAGTAATAAAGAATATTTTATTAAAAGATCTGTGGCGTCATGTTAATGAGGAACGAGATATCAAAAGCTTCCACCGAAATCTAAACATTGGGAAAGATTAGAATTAAATTCATCAAACGGAGCCGTTTTTTATAGGTTACTTGATAAAATGTCTATTATTTCAGTCTGTTTTTTTTTTCACTCCAGTGATTCACAGACTACTCTTCTACAAAACACAAACTTCCAGGAAAATAAATGCCAACCACTTGAAAAAAATTTAAGTAAAATTTGACGAAGTTGGATCGAAAAATGGCAAACTGGCAACCCTGGAGAATAAGGTGTAATGGTTGTGACAGTGAAGTCTAATTCCCTTCTTTCTTCAATCGAACAATTAAACAAAAATCATGACCATTTCAATTTTTAACTTCGATATTCGTGTGCTTTCTATACTCTCATAGGCGCAACGGCTGCAAATCCCAATTGTGGGGCCTGAACCACTTTATTGTTAAGTAGACGTTCATATTTACTTGATTGTCATAGTCCGATAGAATGAATAAATACGAAAAACTATATATATTTATACAGAATTAATAAAAAGACGCAATAATTTATATAGATGTAAGGACTGTTTTGGGTGAAGAAAAAGGAAATTTGATAATGGTTGAATAAATATGTAAATGATGAGGCAGAAAACAAAGCTAGTAATAACATAGTAAGGTCTGAATGCACCATCTATGCTTGGGTTACTCTAGACCAGAGCTCACCTATTATATGTAATGACAGGCAGGTCGATAGATTGACAGATATCCCAAGTCTATGTTTAGATAGAAAGAATAATTTACAAAACTTTCAAGGAAATACCTAGTAAAGAAACAAGCTAAAAATTATTAGATAGGGATTTTAAAAAAAAATATTATTGCTGAATATTAATGAATATAGAAACAATAATTATAAATACATTAATAAATATACTTATAATACTGAAAAAAAAACTATTTTAAACATATTTCACGCATTACAAGAAATGAAGAAATGCAATTATACCTCTCCGAATGTCGTTAATTGATTCCAGGAGAGTTGACTGAAGTAAAAAAACGATTTAAATCGAGTCAGCTTGTCTCTGGGCCACTCTAGGCTAAACCGAAAATAACCTCTCCTGGTTCTCTACAATAGTTTATTCATGAATGCAATTTTCAATAATAAAAGGCTAATAAGAATCTATTGTAAGCTTACAAACAAATAAATTTTACTGTTAATACTGCATGGTACGGAAAAAAGGGTTATGAATAACTTACAATTTGATGTTTACCGTACATTGTGAACACTTTGTTTGAAAATGTGTTTTGCTATGACATAAAATAAAAGCCTTCTTTGCTTTTAAACATGAATACAGAAATAACTATTTTTGTAATATTGTAGGGTAAAAATCTAATGAAATGGTCTCCCGGAATTTATTGTTTCTGTGTAGTATTTGTATATTTTAGAAGGCTATTTTAGATGGCTGTGAAATCAACAAACTAGTGCGCGAAATTCTTCTACTTGCCTCAATGAGCAAATTCCCAAATGTACAACTTTCTTAATTTATTTATATAAAAATAAAAAAAAAGTTCTACTTTCTCCTTATACATATACTTGGTTTATATTTCGTTATAGCTCTGTGTGTTATTTTTTCAATATGTTTCCTACACTTAGTCTAAAAGAAAATGAAAAGGCTCAGCCTAACTTTTAAGAGAAAAAAGAAAAATGTACCTGCCTTCTAATAAGAAACAGATGTACCCTATACCCCCACCTATGTCCATTCCATTACCAGTCAGTCTTATTCAGAGGCACACATCCTTAGGTTCGTACTTTCTGCCTTATTTTATTTTATATTAATTTTTGTGCTTATTTACTTTGTACTATAGATAACTCTCTGGTGTCATTGTATTTTTTAGTTAATGCCTGAGGAAGAACACTACGTGTTCGAAACGCGTTGTTTATATCATTAAAATTTTTATATGTGGAGACCATTTCATTAGATTTTTACCCTACAATGAGTAAATACCACATAATAACTGATTGCACTACATTAGAATTTTTTGTAATAATAAGGCTAGAAAAAAAGAATTTAAATTTACCCTGACTGTTTACATCGCGGACGTAGATGGTTGTGGATCATCAGCATTGACAGCTGATTCTGGTTGATGTAAGGTAGTATTAAAAAAACTGGAAGAGACTTCCTCTCTCTTCAGTTCTTCGTTCGGAAGAAGAACGGTCTTCTTCTTCGTCTTTTCATCAAGAATAATATTTTAAAATGGTTCTCTAATGATATTATGATTCCAATATTTGTAACAGACAAACATGAAGTTAACTATCTTCAGACGTAAACGTTATTTTTATTTTTTTATTTTTCCATGTATCTTTTTTTTGAAAATCGACGTATAATCCAAATTGATTTAACTCGAAACGACGTAGGACATCGGTATACTCGTACTTGTATTATTTGCAATAGCGGCCACGTATTCTGAAATATAATATTGGCCGATCAGAATATATACTCTACTGTATTTTCTAAGTTTCTTACAAAATAAGTTTCTAAATAATAACAAAATTCCAGAGCTGGCAAACAATAAAAATCAATAACCCAGCCGTAACCATCAGAGAGGTAGTGATCAGGATTTCTACAAAACAGCTTTTTATTAGGTTCTATACTAAAATAAAAACTATTCAACTATGACGTTCAAAATTACTCAATTCACGGATTAAATGCTCAAAACAACCAACTGTATCAGGGGGGGGGGGGGGGCAGAGTAGCCCAGTGGCTTGCGCACTCATTTCTAGAATGGTAAAAATCCGGGATAGATGCTCACTCTGGATCTCAATATTTTTTTGAAAATCAAGTAAAATTTTATTTTACTCATATATAACCGAAAGACTAAGATTTTTGCAATGCAGGAGATGAAAAAAAACCTGAACACGTTGCCTCTCAGAATTAACGTTAGGGAATTAGTCTCAACCTTTACAATGAAGAATGTCTAAAAACACTTGAGTAAAAAAAAATGGGTACTCCCAATGAAGAATCATTAGGGAGATACAATGTTTTCTTTAAGATTTAGGGTCAAAGTTATAGCTTTCCAGAAGGCCTCAATCCACCTTCGACGAAAAAAAAAAGTTGCCAACATACTTATTTGGGTATAACTACACCAATTATTCGGGAGTAAGGAACCACCCCAACTTAACTTTCAAAGGATACATTCGCTTATATACAAAATCCTTCATGGAGTCATCTTTCTATTCCAAATCAAATATGTATGACAGTTAAAAATCAAAATCCACCAAGTTGTTATAAAGAACCCATAAAACTCTGTCATAACATTCTCAATTAATATCATGAGAATTATTCATAACAAAGACGCATCAATATTGATAGAAACAATAAAAATTGATTATTAATAAGCTTCTCTTATACTCAGAACATGCAAAATTATGATTTTATTAAAATATATTTTCATCATATATCGCATTTATATGAAACCGCTGGTTAGTAGCCAACTTCATCGTTTCAATCAATACTGTTTCCATATAAATATTTCCCAGTTATTAAGATAGCTACCTCTCTTAATTTCCTGTTTATTCAAATATCGAAGTTTTTCATTAACGTTCTGACACAAAAAAAAATCCCACTCAACATGAAATCGTAAGACACAGTTTATCTCTGCAACAAATAAAAATAATAATTTAGTATAGTTTAGCAAAAATATTCACTATTAAAAATATTACTAATCAGTTTATCAGTAGGGTACACAAGAAGTACAGACATTTAGGCTATTGAAATAAAAAATACAACACATGCCACTTTCAATAATTTAAAAATGTTTTTTGCGCTACTTTACTTTTCCATTTTCTTTTTTATATTTTTACTGCATTGGGAAAATTCCGAAGAAGGTTTGACATCTCCACTTCAAACTGGAAGTAACTTGCGCATATCTATGGCGGAGACACAGATACATGATTTATGTATAGAAATCAATTATCAAACCACAATATGAAAAGGGAAAAAAGACTAAGATTTTTCAACCGTAACAAGCGGTCTTCGTCAGAGTCAAAAACTCAACTGTTGTTACGGTTGAAAGTTCTTAGTCTTTTTTCTCTGTTCATATTGTGGTTTGATCATTGATTATTATTTCACGTGTTTATGTGAAATCTTGTTATATATATGTATTCATATATATATCAATATCAATATATGTGATATCTATATCAATTCAACCGTTAGATAGAATAGGTGTGTTCTCTAATCGGGGTTCGGTCAATTTTCCAGGATAAAAAACCTAACTCTCGTTACCAACGTTTCAGTTTTATTTAAAACCTTTTTCATAAAGAATTTTTTAACTAAGAAAATGAAATTTACATTATTTAAAGGAACAACAATGTTAACCGGACAAAACCTTCGACTAGACTGTCGAAGAGACTAGACTAGACAGTCTAGTCGAAGGTTTTGTCCGGTTAATATTGTTTTTCATTTAAATAATATAAATTTCATTTTCTTAGTTAAAAAATTCTTACTGCTGCCTAGGAAGAAGGTTTTAAATAAAACCGAAACGTTGGCAACGAGAGTTTGATTTTTGATCCTGGAAAACTGACCGAACCCCGATTAGAGAACACACCTATTCTATCTAACGGTCGATATATTATTGAATCTGTTATTGATATATAGTTATATAGTTGTTAACTTCAGCTACTCAAAGGGACTACTTCTGCCCGATGACGATGAATATCGAAATATCGTTGGGAGTCTTTTTTGTGTGTGTTTTTATCTGTTTTTCTCTTTCCTGTGTGAACTCTATATATAATATCTATATATATAGTCAATTCAACCAGCATCAGTATCACAGATGTCGAGAACACTATTCGAAGGAAAAAGTCAAAGTCCATAATGATACAATGTATCACATAAATACAAGATAATTTGGTCGCAGTGAATTATGCATTCATAGACGATTTGTAATCATTCGGTACGTAGTCCTGAGTTTATAGGCCATTATCTACTCTCAGTGCATTAGAAATCAACAAGTGCCAATGCACCGCGCACAGTAATGTATTAATTATGTAAACAGAGAAGCCCCAGCTCATTATCACGACGACTGTTTGAGGAAATATTGCAATCGAATCAACTTTTTCAAAAATACTCCCAACATATTAATATAGCCACTACGTAAATATTTTAAGTTTGAAAATATATCAAAAAACTATTATTGCACTTTTAATTACATATTTATGAAACGTCCAAAGGAAAAGAACACAGAAAAGCAATAACAAAACTCATTACAATATTTCAACCGTGTCGTCATTAGGAGAGTAAGAAGAATTGTTCTGGTCGACTAGCAAAACGCAATTATATATATAACCAATTAAATGAATCGGTTCCAAGCACCAAACTATATTCACCAAAAAAAAATCACAGAAATGAAACACAAACTCACTACTCTTTCCATGGCCTCGTCATCGGACAGTTCTGTAGACCAGTGCATTTGCTTTTCCTCTCATATCTCTCCTGAAGACGGTTCAAACCAAAATGTTGAGACTGTAAGTGTGTGCTTTTGATTTCTCCATTTTATGTACATTTATATATATATATTGTTCACTATGGAGAGCATAAAAATAGAGCATATATAATTAAACTAACGGCCAAAGCATATTAGTTAAGCGGTTATAAAGAAACAAGAGCCACATCATCAAGTGATGAAAAAAAAAATATTAATGACAAACTAATGGAAAAGATGAATGGTAAATCGCATAATGAAGAGCGATAAAACAAGCATCAGTGGAAACTGGCTTGAACAATCCGGGCAAGTGGCAAGTTTTTGTTCCCTGTTGATCGCTTCAAGTAATTACTCGCATTAATTTCCACCAACCTATTCTTTTTCCACTTATGACTTCATTTCCATTTTCTCTTGGGATTTTTTTGTTTGTCAGCCGGATACTTAGGGATAATTACTGACCCTTGAATCTCTATTTTTTTTTTTTTTTAATATTGTTGAAACCATACTCTTATCCTTTTAATGGTTTTTATGATTATATCGAACATAGGAAGCCATAATTGCTGAATAATAGCGATAACACATTACAAATTCAGCATATGTACTTCTACATATTTTTATTCAATACCCACAGTATACATATTTGCCTGCAGTATCAAACATATGATTTTAGTCTGCCCTTTCTATTTTCCCTTGTTTCCCAGCATATATATAAATACCAATATGAAATGGGAAAACAAGACCAAGATATTTCAACCCTAACAAGCGGTCAGAGTCAAAAAACCCAACTTCGGTTTGATCATTGATTGTTATTTCACGTGTTTATGTGAAATCTTTTTATACATAATAAGCAGAGAAAGAAGGAGGTTTAATTTCATTAATTACTTCACGTGTTTGTTTATTTGTGATTTATTTATTTGATTTCTGATTATGAAGTTCAACCAGAACTTGAACTGCGGTTTGCTTCTCAACGCCAGTACTTTGTACTCTTCTTCCTGATGACGACGGATGTTGAAATATCGAAGTGAGTTTCTGTAGTAACTTCCTCTGTTTTTTTTTCCTATTGGGTAAAGTGTTTATTGTCCACACGGACCTTTCATTTTATTTGAAGTATATATATATATATATTATATAAGTGTGTGTGTGTTCTATTAAAACCTATGCCTATTTCAATTTTGACACATTTTCGAATTAATTTTTCAAATATATATATATATATATATATATCAATCATCAAACCACAATAAGAAATGGGAAAACAAGACTAAGATCTTTCAACCGTAACAAGCGGTCTTCGTCAGAGTCAAAAACCCAACTGATATATATATATATATATATATATATATATATGGAAGGATTAACATTCAAAGTAAAGAAATACACTTAAAATTTATCGCATTCTTTCTCATCCTCTCACTCCCTCTCTTATACTTAATATTTTAAGATTAATATTAATACTTCCTTTTAGTTAGGATGGCAGATGTACTCATGTTATTGTTCGTCGGGATTCCTAGACACTTGATTCTTTACTTTTTTCGTCTAGATTCTAGATGATTGAAACAAGATCCGTATTTTTAAGAACTTATATAATAGATTGATGATGAGCTCTCCATTTTTGGTGTGAACTATTTTAATGGAAGTTTTGAATAGAAATCTTTCTTCATAATTTTATTCGTAATGAATATTGTTAATCAAATATGTGCGTTATAAAATACGAAATATGGAAGAAAATGACTTTAGTTTAGAGTTGATGCAAAATTTGTGGTAATGAATTTTAGTTGTATTATAAGAAAATATTAATTTTGAATGGCGGTAAGAAGGAGGTTGAAGGTGAAGTTTGGCACTAGAGAAACTGGTTTATCGTTCTTCTCCCCCTAAGAGGGAATCTGAAAGGGGATAATTTATTTAGGTAATTTAAAGTTGTGTGTTAGGGTGCGTTAAATCATGAAAAGGTGGTGTCGGAGGAAGGTGGTGGCGGACTGACAGGCTCCAAGAGGCTAATTAGGCGACTCGGAGGGCCTTCGGACTCACGATGACCGCAGACAGCGGGGGTCCTTCCAACATCCTACTTACCTTCTGGCTTCGCTTTCATCTATAAATCGTTTTCCAACAACTTTCCACCCTCTTCAACAAAACTTTAACACTTAGCCACTCATTCCTGCTAGTGTCCATAACTAGTTACTGGACAGCTATTCTTATAACTCAGGTACCACTTTTTTTTTCCTACTAGTGTTTTAAAATTGCGTTAAGCGTTGAAATTAATTATATATATTTATACCGAAATATAAATGAAATCAAAATATTTGTTTCTTTAATAAATAATGGATACAAGGGTGCTTATATAGTCTCATGAAAATCTCTCAGTCCCTAAATCGTTCAATCACTGACTTCTATATCAAAACTTTAATAAACGTTTTCTATTCTACACAATTACAAAAAAACACATCTAGTTTAAAGTAAGTACCTAAAATACCACTGAAATAGATGAACTCACAACACATATTTCATAACAGCTATAGTTACCATTGCAAGCACAAAATAAAAAAAAAGATAATAAAAGGAGAAAACTTTAATAAATAATTAAATAAAACATGGTAAATACAATTATATAGTTGAATTGAAAAGTAATAACAAAACAAGGGGGAGAAATTAAAATATATTAACATCACAAAATAATGTAATTTTTTTCACAACCTTCCTTTGGCATTTTTCTATCTACATTTATATTATAGTTATATTTATTTAATAATTTCAATTTTGTTATTTATATTTTCTTTTTTATTCTAACTTTTTATTATTCTAATCTCTCTGTAGGTCAGACTGAAGATGACCAAAGTCTAACAAATGTACAGTCTTCGTTTATGGTTCAGGATATGTGTTTGTCATCCTGATGCCGACAACAACGAGCATATCGGAGCCAGTATTTGTAAGTATATATATATATATATATTTGTAAATGTTGGAAGCAGTCGTTCATTTAAACATATATTGTTAAATAACGCCCCATATTTGGCTTGTATCTGTTTCTTACACAATTTCTCCAATTTCCGGAATTCCTTCCTCGTCTCATCATTAAAACTAAAATTGTGTAAGAAACAGATACAAGCTAAATTTATTTTTTATTTTTATAATGGTGTAATTAGTCCTAGACTTTAATCTTATTACTGTGCTCATATACACATACAGTCATCATCAAAGAAAACTAAAGATTTGTCAAAACAAAATCGTAAAATTTATCATAAAAAAATTGTAAATTAACTGCCTACAAAAACAAAATATAATTTACTTTCAGCCCCTTAAAAAAAGAAGTTTAAATATATTTATTTATAATTTGAAAATATTACAGTTGAAAAATCTGTTAAATAAAACCAGTATTAGGTGGATAAAACAAAAAATATGACAACCTTAGAAACTCATTGTGGTATAAAATTTCAGATTTTTTTGTCCATTTTTCATTATTTTAATTTGTTTCTATTTTTACCCTCTCAAATTTCCGCCCCTTGGCACGTGCCGGCCGAGGAGGACCTCTCTTCCGCCCTCCCTTGCTGCGTCACTGGTATTTGGTAATAAAGATATCAAGATTATAAAAAAAACACATACCTCACAATTGGAGTGACTAATATTACTAAGGTTGAGTCGATACACTTTATCCCTGAAACAAATGAAAATAAATAATTAGAAATGATAAAGGATTAAATTACAAAAAGTCAAACAATATTGTGAGAGTAAAAGAGATTTGAGATTTCTGAGGGTGTTAGCTGTAATTATTATTTTATTTTAAAACTGCTATACATTGTTAAACGATTGAGTTATCTACATTGGAAATATTTATCATTAGCTTTAAAAATATTAGACATTTTACATTAGACATTTTCCAGAAATATAGATAACAAGTGGAGTTGGGTCTCCAACCGTCTCTGAACCAGTTCGCTTGGTTTCCCTCTCTTATCTCTCCTGAAGATTGTTCAAACCAAAAATTAGAGACTATAAGTGTATTCTTTTGATTTCACTATGTTTCTATTTCTATATTGAACTATATTTGTCCGTTTTGGATTGTATTTCCAACGAAAAAGTATATATATATATATATATACTATGAATTCTGTAAGTGTTCTTTTTATTCTCTTTTCTGTGTCGTGCTTTGTGTAATCTAAAGTTATTATATATATATATATAATAATATATATATATAATATAATATATATATATATCAATGATCAAACCACAAAGAAATGGGAAAACAAGACTAAGATCTTTCAGTTGGATTTTTGACTCTGACGAAGACCGCTTGTTACGGTTGAAAGATCTAAGTCTTGTTTTCCCATTTCTTATTGTGGTTTGATCATTGATTCTTATTTCACCTGTTTAAGTGAAATCTTTATATATATATATAAAAAGCTTTCACATAAACACGTGAAATAACAATCAATGATCAAACCACAATAAGAAATGGGAAAACAAGACTAAGATCTTTCAACCGTAACAAGCGGTCTTCGTCAGAGTCAAAAACCCAACCTCAGTTTGATCATTGATATATATATATATATATATAATATATTAAATTAGAGTGTAAAATACTTAGAAACACATGAGAAAGAACTGAAACATACTTTAATACCCAACCTCAGTTGGGTTTTTGACTCTGACAAAGACCGCTTGTTACGGTTGAAAGATCTTAGTCTTGTTTTCCCATTTCTTATTGTGGTTTGATCATTGATATATATATATATATATATATTATATATATATATATATATATATATATATATTAAATTAGAGTGTAAAATACTTAGAAACACATGAGAAAGAACTGAAACATACTTTAATATTCATACATACAACGTAATCAGGAGATAAATGGTTAGAAAGGTGCCTGGGTAACAACTGATAAACAGCTAGTAGATAAGGAACACGTTGTAACACCGTAAACGGAGGTGGAAAGAGAAAACCCAATATGATAAAGGAAAGAGACCAGATACTGTAGACAATGTAAAGCATAATCAGAATACAAAATAAAAGGAATAAAAGTCTTAAATAATAGTAGAATTGAATAATAATAAAATGATTTATTAACATAATGGTTAAATAAGAGACAGTAAAAACTTGAAAAGTTAATAAATTAATTAAAGAAAATGAATATGAAATAACAACTTTAGAAAATATGGAAAACAAACAATCTTTAACTTCTAGAGTTCATCTGTTGCGTAGGAAGTTACAGATTGCTTTTTTAGAAGGTCTTAAGGGGTGTTTGGAAAGAGTGATCTGGTTAAGGAAAGGAATAGGATAGTTGTTGCGCTGACCAACAGAATCCATATGCCAACTGATAAGAAATCTTCAGTTGGTAGAGAACAAAAATGAACAAATACATGCACAAAGAAATTAGCAAAACCAATTTAACTGGACTTAGGAGACGTTAAAACTTATATTCTCATTGAAAAATCGATAACAAAAATTTTATTTTAAGAATGAAAATAAAAGCAGTAATTGTGTAAAATAAATGAGTACGTTAAAACTCAAAAATGTAAATATTAATTCCAGAAGCTCAGTATTTTAAATAAACACAATTTTACATGTTTAATAACTTTTAAGAATGAATAGACTGATGTTTTGCAACAAAGAAGAGAAGGAGAAGTTCTCTGATGGCATTACCTGAGATTGTTAGTAGAGAACCGTTAAAAAGGAAGCTCCTGTCTTAACGAACTAGACGTTCATAATGACCCAAAGTAGCTTTAACAAGAAGAACAGCCTCTTTTATATTTCTCTAGCTGATCCTTTTTGTATCAATTCAAATCTTCTTCAAGATTTGACTTCTCTTTGATATCTTTGTACACAGAAATGTATAAACGTTATTATTTTCTGTTCTATTTCCTTTTTAATTTTAATTATATGTTCTTTATATTAATCGCTTTATATTAAATTCTAGGATATATTTTACTTAAACAATTTCTTTTTCATGAAAAGAAATAATTTAAATTGATGCTTTTTGAAATCAATCGCTTGCCAATATTTTAAATGAACAGAATATGACGACACGAGACTATTTTTACTCTTACCACACAATGCAGCATTAATCATATCTAGATAATTGAGTAGGAATTGATGTCCTGAGTAATCTGAAATCTGTTTTAGGGTTGTGGTCCATTTTGTTGAACTGTCTTAAGGGTTAATATTACAACGTAGTCACACCACTTACAAGCCGATTCGATTCAACTTTAATCGAGCATAGTTGATAAATTTCAATTTATAAACATAGCAAAGATTAATACAAAAAAATTATTTTACTCTTTTTTTCTCCTCTAAAGTAGTACCCCTACTTGGAGGAAGTTTATTGCAATATATTTCACATACTTAATTTTTTTTTACTACATGTGTATATTATTTTACTCGGTAACATAATATACGCCCTACTCACAAAACTTAAGAAAAGTATTGTAGAATGGATATATAAAAGAACTGGTCTGAATAACTGATAAAAGTTCTTGGTTTGTAACAGCTTCTAGTAGCAAAAACCTAAGTCGAAACCCGAAATACTATATTTGGCAATTGGCATCAATATTTTACTATTAAGGGCTAGGTTAGGTTGCAGTGGCAGTTCCACAAGGGAACACACGTAGACCGAGCATTGACCCTTTGTGATACAACACAATGAAGATTGATTCTACAGTGGGAGTCCTAAATTTTGCCTAACTCAAATGTATTTAGAGTAGGGATCTTTCATGAGTACCCGACATCGTACAGGCTCGGGACCGACGGTTTAACGTCCTTCTCCGAAAGACGACGAGCTCAGATTTGTTCACCTCCCGCGTGAATAAATCGAGGGCCAGGTGAGGATCGAACCCCGGTCGTATCAGTTCAGAGGCGAGCACGTAACCACTGAGCTAGCCTGGCACCCTATTAAGGGCTAGTTTTCTTACTCGAATTTAAATGGGTGTATAAATAAAAATTAAAAAAAAAAGAAAACTGTGGCAGCCGATGATATCTTAAAGATTATTAATTTCTTGTGGGTGAATCTCGAAACTAACATTTATATTCAAACTGTCTTATGAAGTGGTTACATGAATTGAAAAATAGTTAAGAACAGCCTCAAAGGAGGACAGATAAAATATACTGCTTCCACATGAGATTTACAGGTGGTGGCCCTTCCTTTTCGGTTATTATTTCAAGTTTGAACATTGCTAGTCATCCCCTGGATACTTATTGTTAACCCTGAAGCAGCACAAAGGTGTTACTTCCCTCTCCAATACCAAGAGGGAGTGTCATCCAGATGTATAACAAATTTGCAATTTATCTTAACAAATCTTTTCTAATGAGTTCTCACTCATTTATTAATTATCAATTCACTTAAATTCTAAAGAATTTAGTCTCTGTTTATCCGACATATTCACAATTGGGGGAGGTCTTACATTAAGTTGAAAACAGCAATTGTTGAATGTTACAAAGCTCAAACTATGCAAAACACATAAAAAAACAACTGTATATAACGTGTATAGACGAGTCAAGCAACAATAAGACTTTATAGCATTCTTTAAGACCATCAGAACATAGATATCTGGATCGCTCTCACTGAAGCATTATTTATTTTTTCATTGATATTTTATTCTAGGTTACCTGCTTAGTTATTTTCGTACCAAGTCATTTATTAAATACAAAATACATAGACGAACGCGCACACAAACATACATTAATGTATTTTACTATTTTACTTCATTAGAATAGGGTAAATACATCAGAAATAAACATAAGGGCCACAAAAACATGTATTCCATCAAAACATTGGGTAAATACATCAGACATAAATTAAGTGGCCACAATAACATGTATTGCTTCAAAATTTCAATTTTGATTTTATTTCATAATCAGTTTGTTTTACTTATAGCGAAGTAAAATTACTAAAAACGAATTTAAGAGACTATAGATCCATAAAAGTTTCAAAATAAATACTTAAAGTATATATACTAAAAAGGAATAAATAGGGTAATTAATTAATCATTAAATTTTCCAATTTTTTTTATTAGTCTATTTTTTCTACAATTTAGAAGTCTCAAATTTTTGTAAACTAGTTAGAAAGTGATGTGTAATTTATAGAAGAGGCTATATAATCATCGTAATCTTTCTGAGGTTATGAAAGTGGGTAAATTTAAAATAATAATCACCTTAGGTGAATGAGTCTTTATTTAGCAATCATATTTGCTGTATTTCAAAAGAACTCATTTGTTTCAAAGGCTGTTATTTACCAACAAGAAAAAAAAAAGCTACCACATTTTTTTTCAAATGATGACATTGTTGGCTTAGTTAGTTATTAGGAATAGGTAAAGTGAATAAAGTGTTATTTAATTAGAAACTAGAAAGGTTGAATTATGTATTAGACGGCATGGGATGATTTATTTATGGGGAAGCCAGTGTTTGGCAAAGAGCTTGTTACTAAGTTGGGCTTATTATGTACATTCTGCCACACCCAGAGCTACAAACATCTACAACTACTATCGCTTCAGAGATTTCATTATTCACACTGTCATTGATATCCTGTTTTATCTTAACTTCCTTCGAAAAACTGCTCATGTATGACTTTATTTATTATCAAACTGGTTAAATCCTAACAAAAATACATTCAAAGTTTGTATAAACAAATCTAGCGTTGTTTACACTCAACTTTGCTATTTGCAAATCTATTATCCGATGTATGGTCATGGATACTATTTTTTTTTTACTTCTTGTAACGAATACAAGATTTCACATAAACACGTGAAATAACAATGAATAATCAAACCATAATATGAAATGAAAAAAAAAAGACTAAGATTTTTAAACTGTTGGAGAATACGTATCAATGAACAGAAAAGTGTTCATGTAACATTCAATTTGAGGCAGGATACATGTTCTCCTGTCCTTCTTAACAAAATTCCTATCCCTCAAGCTACTGCCACCAAATACTTAGGACTCCACCTTGACAGACGTCTTACTTGGGCTCCCCATACCAAAATGAAAAAAAAAACAGAACTAAACAGACGCTATAGATTTGTAATTCAATTACTTGATAATCGTTCAAAATTAACAACTATCAATAAACTATTACTGTACAAATCTATGATTATACCTATTTGGACTTACGGTATTGAAATATGGGGAGAAACAAAATCTAGCAATGCCCAGAGGATACAAGCTCTTTCGTCAAAAATTCTTAGAAAAATTCTTCATTGTCCCTTTTACATACCAAATCAAACAATCTATTCAGACCTCAGGATTTGAACAGTTCATCAAGTCGCAATATCTCGCTACAAAGCCTTCCATAAAAATCTTTTTAGCAATAATAATCCCTTAGTCCTAAACATCTGCTCAACAAATGTCCCAGGAAATCCCCAAAGGCGCCTGAAGAGAAAGTGGCCAAGAAACTCATTGGTGTGAATACCTCTAGTGACTTATAAATTTAATCTAAGTTTTATAACTTATTTTTCACGACAGGAAGTATAATTACTGGATTATTTCTTCCCTCAAGCCTCCTAGTGTAAATGTAAATATTTCTTTCATCATTGTCACTGGTAATGTCACATTGACATTGTTGTGACTCTGTAAAATAAAAATAAAAAAAAATCCGTCAACTGCAACAAGCTGAGTTGACTCTCAACCCATCACGAGATGATTCTGCATCTAGTGTTTCAGTTGGGTTTTTGACTCTGACGAATACCTCTTCTTACGGTTAAAAGATCTTAGTCTTTTTTTTTCCCATTTTCATATTGTCGTTTCATCATTGATTGTAATGAATATATCAACATCGATGAGTATTCAAAACAATTAGTTAACATCTACTTGATTCTTTTGAATGACTGCTATATGATAGGGTAGCCAAGTGGCTTGCGTGCTTGCGTCTGAATTGATATATCATAGATTCAATTGTCACCTTGACCCTCAATTTTTTTTTCACAGAGGTGATGAAATGAAATCCTGTACAATATCAGGTACTCATTAATGATCCCTGCTCTATATGCACTTGAGTTAAGCCAAAATGTAGGACTCGAAATATGGAATCCAACAGGTAAAATGACTCTTCTTTTACTAAAATAGTTTCCAAATAATAAATAAGTACATTTTCCATCCATAGAACAGCACTAAAACGTTCTGTAAGTGCTATAAATGTCAGCATTTGTAATATCATCTAATGAATGGATTATCATGGAAGAAATAGAATTAAAGGACCTAAATTGTTTTGTAAACATTTGAGATGATCAAAAATTAATACATTAAAACATTTTGAATCAATAATTATACTCTTTTATTTGAAATGATATGACTTATGCGTATTATGGTTTAATATTTCATCATTAGTATGATGAAATATGAATTATGTTAATTATGAATAGATTATTGATGATGATTATTATTATTGTTGTTGTTGTTATAGGAATTGTAAAAAAAATGGCATATATATTGCGATATGATATAAGCTTGAAATCATTAATTAACATTACGTGTTTTGTTAAATAAATTTATAAAAGGTGATTAGATTGGCTAATTGGTGATTTTGATTTGCAAATAGCAAATTTAAATGGGAAAAGATGATAGAGGGAATAGTATGTTAGTTAATTGGAATGAAATATTTTAAATGAGTACAGGAGTATAGCGTACATATGACAGAGTGTGAGGTTAGCGTGACATTAACATAGCACAGTTTTGCCCGACAACTATTCTCGTTAGTCTATTAACCGATTCAAATTTGCGAATTTCCGATAGCCATTAGAGCGCTAACTTTACATAATGTTTGCAACCCCCTCCCCCTACCATTCCTCCAAGCTAGAGACAGTTTTATGCAACTTGATAATGAGTTAGTTTAACAACTGAACTGGGAAAATTATCACTAACCCAGTCCAAGATGAAAATTGAATAACCTTCCAATATTATTTTATGAGTTCAGAGCAAGTTAATTACTTCTTAATCAGAAGTAAATAAATCATTCACTTCAGCATAGTGTTCGTATTATTTCAAATATCACTGTTAATATGCGTGCAGTCAGATAAGTATTATTATATATAATAGTTCTGTTTCAAAAATCATTATAGTTCATTAAACCAATATTTATTGTAAAAATTTTATAAAGTACCGTATTTAACAAATTAAGACGCATTGTTCCCAATAATTTTAAGTTCTCATTCAAGATTTATTCGATTAGGGTAGATTTTAATGAACACCTATAGCTTCTATTTAAGCCAACCCAGCTTAAATGAGCAGGAGAATTGGAGGCAAACAGTAAACGGTTAGTCAATACAGTAGCTGCTGCAAAATGTAATACTACGAATATTTGTATGAGAGAAGATTGTTGCCTGTTTATAGAAACCTTTACACAAACACACACACACATTTATATATATATATATATAATATATATATATATACCACAATTAAAAAAACGGTCCAGCGGACTTTTTTAAAATAAAATAAATTCAAAACGAAGGAAACACACAGAAAGACACAGACATAACTCACATCGATATTTCGACCATCGTCGTCATCAGATGACGACATATATATATGCGTTGTGTTTCCGGCGTGCTTCGTCGCTCATTCTCTTTTCTCCTGAAGACGGATCATCCGAAAATTTGAGTTTGTAAGTGTGTCTCTTTCTCTGTGTGTTGCTTTTCTTCATTTTTGAACTGATTTGCGTCCAGTTTGGATCGTTTTTTCGAATTTTGAGTTGATATATATATAATTTAAAGAAACGGTCCAGCGGACTTTTTTAAATAAAATAAATTCAAAACGGAGGAAACGGCGGAGTCACCGCCCTGCCTTCCTGCGGGACTCTTCGCTCTTCACACCTCCTGATGACGACGATGGTCGAAATATCGATGTGAGTTATGTCTGTGTCTTTCCTTCGCTTTTAATTTATTTTATTTATTTATATATATATATATATATATATATTTATTTTCTTTCATATTTCCATATTCTGACACTATTGACATCGGATAGGTACAACTAACTATTTATTATCTTAAATAAAATAATCACAAGTTTCGGTCTCGTAGACCATCCTTACGCTAAGCTTACGACTAAAGTATAGAGTAAATTAAAATCTAATTACATCGTGTGAGAGTCAATTCACAAAACTGAACTATTTCTAGTTGGGGGTTGAGACATCTGTTGGGTGTAGGTCATTCCCGGCAATGCCTCACACTAAGTATTGGCATTGGCGAATAACCTTAGAACTCTGCTAAAATTCAAAAGAATACAGCAATTGCCATTTGCTGAGTTGCTATTTGACAGCTGAGCAGAACCTCCTGCATTGTGTTGAAACGAAGTTGCCTTTCCTTCACTACTTCTAGTGAAAGTTTACCTGATGATGGATACGAAGGTTTGAAACGCGATGTTTAAATAAAAATAAAAACTTAATTTGTGTGGTGACTTTGTATTATCGTTTACTCCAGTATGAATAAATACCATACAATTGTGGATTACACAACTAATGAGGACTGATATATTTAAAGAATTATAATTTGTTGTAGAATTTATTGATTCCTATGGATTTATGGAGTCCCAAAAGCGATTCTAGCCTGCAATTTCTTTTCTGAATTATTGCCGCAATCTAATACAAACTGGTTAATATGGACCTCTAGAGTAAACTAGTTTACGATACCTATAAATATTAAAATAACTGAAGAATGTTTACTCAAGTTGTATTATATACTATAGGTTAAGTAATCTACTGAAAATATTATTAAATAAATATTAAACATAGTGCTATTGCATTTATAACTTGAACAGGATTGGGATATGCATATCTGACTTTCCGCCCGGAAAACCTCTTTATTCCTTCTATATTCACGCTGACAATGCGTGCATCGACTCTGCCGTCATAAAATGCATAAATATGTATTAGGTTGTTCCGCTACCACGATCCTATTCTTCCCTTTTGCTGCTTTTCTTTCTGACATATCTAAACCCTTTTTGAAAACGCTATTAGTGCGTGCAAATTTATTTTAAATATAATAAAATAGAATAATTACTGTAATATATTCACATAAATAAGCATTAGTTGATGTGCTACAATTCAATTTGTCTTTTCAGCTGTGAAAAAGTTTACTATAGCTGGCTATAATACATATTTGCCATACACAGAAACAAGAAAGTATGGCAAATCAAGTGAATAATAACTATAGAAGGTCATGAATAAAATAATCAGTATTTATTATTCGGACACTTGTCTTTACAATTTAAAAACCATTACTAAGACAATAGGAAAGCGTAAAATATCTAAAATCATTAGATATCCTGTTGCCTCATATATGTGTACAAATATATTGGAACGGAAGAGGGGGATATTTTAAACAAATGTTGATACACATACAGACATTTAATGATCAAACCACAATAAGAAAATGGGAAAGTAAGACTAAGATCTTTCAACCGTAACAAGCGGTCTTCGTCAGAGTCAAAAATCCAACTGACGTTGGGTTTTGTCAAACTCGTTGGGTTTTTGACTCTGACGAAGACCGCTTGTTACGGTTGAAAGATCTTAGTCTTGCTTTCCCATTTTCTTATTGTGGTTTGATCATTGATTGTTATTTCACGTGTTTATGTGAAATCTTTTTACATATAGACATTTATTTATAGTAAATAAGAAATAGGACACAACAAAATATAACACATTTTTCTTTGTTTCAGCTTTCTAAGATGAAGTGTCTTTTTCTATTAGAATAGCCAGTTTTTGAAGAGGAAGTAAGAAGAAAGTCAAACTTCAATTTTATCTAATGACCGTTTTATATTTCTCCTCGAATTCTCATCTATAACTCATTTCTGAGTATAGAGTGGGTAATTTCTGCCTCTCTATTATCTGATTCAGAATTAAAATCTCTCATCCGATTCCCCAGCTTGCTTTTGAAGAGATCTTTACAGCAATTTATCATTTCCACCCAACTCACAAACTTATTGGAAACCTTATTATTCGGCAATGTGAATTATATTGCTATAATCTAACAATTATTTTAAATTTTAAAACATTATTTATAATGTATTTAAAGTTAAATTGTTTCTATACAAAAAAAAAACTGTTCCTTTTTTCGTTTCTATCAATATTTATTCAAGAGTTGTTAATTTCATTACAAGTCCATGATGAAAATTTTTCTCTTTACATAACATTAGTGAAGCGAATTCCACACTAGAAATCATTGTCTTCTGGGATTAACCATATACAATCATTTATATTGCAATTAGCCCAATGATTGATTCTGAAAGGAGACTAAATCGAAGTTTTGATGAATAAAGTACGACATGAATTGTACAAGGAAGCGGATTGGAAGATGTTAAATACACAGACTCTCGGAAGCTCCTGGATTGAGTACTGTTAGTGCAATGCAACATGAATTTTATTAGGAGTCATAAGGAGGTTGTAAAGTATTGTACAAGAGGAACTGGCCCAGGATGCTGATCAGAAGTTGTAAATAATAGTACAAGAGGAACTGGCCCAGGAGGCTGATCAGAAGTTAGAAATAATCGTACAAGAGGAACTGACCCAGGAGGCTAAATAGAAGTTGTTAAATATCGTACCAAAGCAACCTGCCTAGAAGGCTGAAGGAATTTTTGTTAAATACAGTTACGCAAGGATTGTGAAAGGATGCTGGATATTTTGTACGGATATAGTACAAATATGTGAAAGTATAGTATGTGAAAGGTAACTTATGTGAAGTTGTTAAAACTTGAAATACTAATGCGCAGAAGCAGGCAGAATGAGTGTTCTTTGTAAATACATTGAAGCTGAATTTTGAGACAGACCTTAAAGTTGTTATTGTAAGGGAGGGACTGTCCTCGAAGAGAGCCTGAAAAGGACAGGATTCTGAAAGAATTCCTTTTTATATTGCCGAAGTAACTGAAGAAGGCAGATGCATTGAAGTGTTGTAACCAATATGTTGTAATCCATTAGACTGATGTTCTCACTGAATATAGAATGATGAAGATAAATCATGGTCAAAAGAGTAACGTAAACTACATTAAACAGCTTTTACTAAATTTTATTACGTATGTTACCTTAAAATCACCTAAGTTTACATACATCGTTCACTTTACGCAACATCCAGTGATAAATTTACAAGATTATGAGTTTAAAATTATTATGGCCCTCGCTGATTGATCTATTATGCAAATTTGACCCTTTGCTGTCTTGCATAATTACATCACTATGCATAGTTAATGTATCACCTCTCCCTGACACTCTTTTCTTACCCTAATAATCAAATAATGCGAAATAGCAATGCCAGGACACATAATAAATGATATTCATTTATCCAATATAAAAGTCAGAATAATTTAGCAAAGTTGAAATTGAAAACACATGAATTAGAAATTGAAATCATATGAATAATTAAATAACAAGTCACATCTGTAAGTCTGCAATTTATTAAAAAAAATTGAAATCGCTTCTAATGGTTTCAAAATATGCACGAGTTATAACTGCATATTCTTTATTCTTACATAGGTTAAGCTTTATTATTATATATTACTTTTACATTAGACTGTACTGATAATAATATTTTGCTGCCTTAAACGTTAATATTTTTAATTGTGTTCTATTTTTTAAAGTGATATTTGGAGAGGTGTTCAGACTGTGTAAAAGTTCATCTTGTTCGTGTTTATTTATGATTTCAGTAATGTATAATTTATGGAATATATCTGAATAATAAAACAATAACGCTTAATTAAGCGATTAATAATTAATACGTACTTTATATTACAAAAACAAAATATAAAGATACAAGAACATCTTTTCATTTTATATTTAAATGAGAAGCATAATGGCCAAGTCTTTTTTACTTCCAATGGACTGAAAATAGTATAGTGGAACATCGCATTACGAGTTTAATTCGATCCCAGACTGATCTCGTATTGCAATAAGAGTCTTTTTTTCTTGCGATGGACTGAAAATAGTATAGTAGAACATCGCAGTACGAGTTTAATTTGTTCCTAGACTGATCTCGTATTGCGATACCAGTCTTTTTTACTTGCGATGGACTGAAAATAGTATAGTAGAATCGCAGTACGAGTTCAATACCTTCCCAGACTGATCTCGTATTGCGATAAGAGTCTTTTTTACTTGCGATGGACTGAAAATAGTATAGTAGAACATCGCAGTACGAGTTTAATTCCTTGCCAGACTGATATCGTATTGCGATAAGAGTTTTTTTTACTTGCGATGGACTGAAAATAGTATAGTAGAATATCACAGTACGAGGTTAATTCCTTTCCAAACTGATCTCGTATTGCGAAACGAGTCTTTTTTACTTGCGATCGACTGATAATAGTATCGTATCTTTAACAACTACCTGACATCGTACAGGCTCGGGACCTACAGTTTAACGTCCTTCTCCGAGGGACGACGTGCTCAGATTTATTCACCTTCTACGTGAATAAATCGAGGGCCAGGTAGGGATCGAACCCCGGTCCTATCAGTTCAGAGGCGAGTACATTAACCCCTAAGATAACCTGGCCCCTGTTGTTATACTAAGTAGCAAAAGAACATTATATACTATATATAATTATAGTCATATTTGACATTCTTTTTTTTTTAAATTCTTTCACATTGTTTATGGTGGTAAATGATGATAAGGTGAAACAAGTTGTAAAAAGGGCAGTGTAGGGCGTTTTCATAGGGCTTCAGGATTATGACACCAAATAGGAAAACATGCATTGACCAAGAGAAACAAATAGGATTACCACCTTCATCCAATACTGTTAAGTTGGACTTGTAACACCTTCTCCCTTCCAACGCCGTTACAAAACAGCTTGCCTCAGCTTCTTTCATTCTCTGTATTAATTATATACAGATTGGAATAAAATATTATGTAAGTTCAAATAAAATAGTTAAAGAAATTCAGAAATATAGAAAAGATATTTCAAACAAATCAAGTGGTTTACGTGAGAGTCTCACCAATAGCAGTCTAGACGTTGAATTTATGTTACAAATACACTGTGCTTACCGTGAAATATTATATGTACCGTACGGAATAGAGACAGTGGAAGGAACCAATCGGATTAATGGAACATTTACTGGAACAATTTTAGAAGTCGGAGTCAGTTTTTATAGTAGATGTTGTGGAAGATACAACAACGCTGTGGAGTAGATATTTAATTGGATTCTAAAAGGCAAAATATTCAAAACGCCTTCAACCAATCAAATACATTTACCTCCAAGAACAAACTTGATATCTTGCTTTAGTACTATCATTAAATAATGTTATAATCTCTCACTAGATTTGATATCTAAAATATATATTGACGATTCATAAAAAGGGTCGAAATGTCGAAAGTGAACACCATGTTAGATCAAGGATGTTAGTCCTATTTCCGAATTCCGTACCATTTTGTAGACTTTAATTTGAATTTCAAATAAATATTGTGAAATGTTATACGTACAGTGCATTAACCTATAATGATCATCCAACCAAACAAAATAGCTCAACACACAAGTATAAAAATAATATCGACAATAATGATATTATAAACAGTAGTTCACGTTAAGGAGAGAACAATACGGATGAAATTACTAAAATAAAAAAAAGTACGATTTTAAATAGCCGTAAAAAAAATTGTTGTTCATTAACCTCTTTAGAACAAGCAATAATTTTGAGATATTAGACAATAGCCAATCAGGACTGACAACACAATAACGTATTGGAATAAAAACAGTGAAAAATATATTCTTTGTAAGAAGAAATTAGTA
Source organism: Hermatobates lingyangjiaoensis (assembly GCA_026182355.1). Classification (NCBI taxonomy): domain Eukaryota; kingdom Metazoa; phylum Arthropoda; class Insecta; order Hemiptera; family Hermatobatidae; genus Hermatobates; species Hermatobates lingyangjiaoensis. Next base: position 849,846 of record JAPFBL010000102.1, on the reverse strand, counting down.
TTAATTGATAAGTAAAATTCACAACGTATTAAGTCCCTACAAAAATGTTAAGAACCTGGAATGGTTTGAAATTTTGGGCAATATTTCAAGAAACAAAGTCGTTCATTTTATTATCATATTTATTGATATAGTTGATATGAAATTGCCAATATTATTAATATTATCTTATAATATCTAATATTAAACATCGTGTATGATTATAGTATAGTTATAGTATAACTATGATTTTATAGTTATAGAACTGTATCTATAACTAAACATATAGTTATATAGTTTATACACATAGGCATAGTTTAGTTATAGTAAATTTGAGTGAAACTACCCAAGGCTTGTTGTAAGGTAAAGGTTTTGTAAAATTCAAAAGAGAAATGTTGTTAAAGAGCGTAAATTGAAAAGGAGTTTTGTTGAGCAGGTGTGAGATGTTTTGATTGAGGAAAATCCCAAGTAACAAGTTTGAAGCGCTCATTAGCGGAGGTCTGGGCCGATGTGACTGGAATAAAGGGTCGATTTGTTTCAAACAGAAGTGTGAAGAAGAATTTCAATTTGACACTAATAACGAGCAAGTGAATATCTGGGAGTTAGTGGGGGAGGAAAGGTTTAAAGCCTGAAGGCAAGTCGACAAGTTTGATAAGGTAGAAAGGGGGTGTTCATTATCAGTTTAGGTGTTCCTGTTGGGAAGGGATGGAGGGGGGGTTGGTTAATTTATCGAAGGGGAGAAGGAGTCAAGCCTGGATGGCACGTATCGACGCAGACCGCGGACAAACCGTCAGTTCTGCGTTTCCTCCCTCTCTCTAAATTATACCGCAATTAACCAACTCTGACGCAACACCCTGCTATAATATATAGACCAGATGTATTGCGGTTTCTGTGTGCCCTATAAATTTCAATGCATCCCAAGAGTACCAGCATATATCCCGCAGATTGAGATATTTCACAACGACATAATTAATTTTGTTGTAAGACAGTCAGCTCTATTCTGTTTAAACACCAATATATATTTTTTAAATTTATATAATAATAACTTTAGCAGAAATTGATCGATTATACTCTTCCATTATAAATTAAAAGAACAGGAAATCATCAAACAAAATGAATAAAGAAACAAAAATTAAAAGGCAGATTTATCTCTTTAGGATGAATAGTCAGTTAAAACTCCATCAGAGATGTAAAAAAAAAACCAACAAAATTTACTGTTTTCTTTCATAGCAGTTATTCGTATATTGATTTTGCTCACAATTTTCATCATATAAACGCATTTGAATGCGTATTTGTTATATGTTTTGTGCCACAAGTCAGGGCTTTATTGAAGTGCCAGTTCAACATTATGGAATCCAATGAAAAACCAATTCAGTCGCCTTCTCCACTCTGTGACTTTTGAAAGCGTCTTATTCTTATGCATAAATATTTGATTAAAGTACACGTTATATCAACATTTTAATATTATTTTATATCTACTTTTAAACAATTTATTAACTTTACTTGCTATTAGATCAATTATATATTGAAACATATTTTAAATTTATTTAAATGTCTTACTACCTTAGATTACTTTAACAGATTTAAAGTGGAGGTGTTTTCAATTTAATCTCTAGGTCTCTCTTGATATAAAAAATACCATTCTCTACCAGAAGTGCTAAAACTAAAAGTTCTTTGTTCTTTGAGAAGCAAAAAACCGGCCATTTCTTATTGTGGTTTGATCATTGATATATATATATATATATATATATATATATATATATATATATATATATATATATATGGGAGCAGACTTCATTTAAACTTGTTTTATTAAAAAGATGCTAATTTCCAAATTTCGTCAAACACATCGTCAGAGAGTAAGTGAACTAAAAAACAATAAATACTTGTTAACCTGGCTCATTGAAGGTTAATATATATATATATATATATAAATGTGTGTGTGTGTGTGTGTGTGTGTGTGTGTGTGTGCAGACACTACTAGACACATTAGAACTACAGACACTACTAGAAGTGTTTGCAACACTTGAGGGCCTAACCTGAACGTTGTCGCAACCCTGCTAGGACCTGCTTTTGGTTTTGCATTCACATGTTGTATTGTTTCCTATTTACGTTATAATAGTTATGTTCAGTTTTTCCTTTTTCATTTGAAAATTGTTATATTCACTTAGTACGATTTTGACAAAGTATAAGACCCGAAGATGACCTATGATGGTCGAAAGCTTGTCTGTTCTTGAACATGTGAGTATTTATTAAAGTCGTTGTTTTACACATGCTTTCTTAATTGTTTTGTTTGTCGCCTGACATGTCTCTGGGCCATTATGTATGGAAATTACCTCCAGAACATCGTAAGATAATAAGGAAAATCGAGGCTATCAGCAAAAATGTCGTAAATGCAGAAGCTACTGCACATTTTAATTCCATTTGTTTACAAGAAGATCTGCTGCCCACTTATACGAATATATATATATATATATATATAATAAATAAGAGTTCAAAATTGGAAAAGGGAACATACAGAGTAATGAAGTTTAAAGATTGATTTTAAAAGCACAGTATTATTTTATAAATGTAAATTATAACTAGTAGAATCAAGGTAACAAAAAAAAAATTAATAAAAATTTTTTGGAACTAGTAATAATTTAAAGAGAAATATTTTTTTTCAAAACATGACTAAAAATATTATTTTGTTGAAACAGTCTGAAGTTTATTTAAAAAAATATATATATATGTTTATTTAGGGCCCAAAACTTGTAAGGAAAGTTTTAAAAATTGTTGGTATAAGGAGGAGAGTTGATAACAAAGTTTAGAGTAATAAATAATGATTATGGTTAAAAGTAAGACGAGGAAGGAAAAGTCATGTAGTAGAAAACATCTCTGGGGAGTTAAATATAGACTTACGTCCATGAGACGGACAAGGATATAAACATTTAGTAAGCTAAGTACAACATAATGATTATGTGCAGGCCTGGTAAACATAAAATACTCATATAAATTAATATCCTTATTATTATTATTATAATATTAGCTATGTATTAGCTCATTATATTCTGATTTAGTATTTCAGAAAAATTTAAACAAAAACATTTTTTCTATAATTTTCTCACATTGCATTACACAATAAATATGTTAAAAGAGCAAAATATTTTTTTTATTATTTTTTATTGGGAAAGAAAATGAACTTCTTGGAACTGATAAACCAATCAACTGAGCAAGTAATACGGTAAAAATTATAAGTAATATAGTGACGATATAATGTACCCAAATGTTTCATATCCATAAAACAAATAGTTTATACTATTTTTGAATTAGGTTGATACTTATGCACGAGCAGAATGTGATAAATATGCATGTTTTTGGTATGCCTTGTGTACATAAATTTATTTTATGGTATAAACGGTGCTGTTGGGTCTACAGCATGCTTTATCTCCCTCTCTTTTCCCCTAATGACGGATTACCCGAAAATTTGAGTTCGTAAGAGTGTATTTTTACTCTTGTATGTTACTCTTCTTCAATTTTAAACTCGTATTGGTCCCATTAGGTTCGTAAAAATTGAAATATTTTTCGACAGAAAGAACTATATATGCTTTTATTTATGTATATACCCAGAAAAGAATACTGCTTAAAATTATAAATTTCTTTTAAAATAATAATATTGTAAAAGATGAAAGTAGTAAAAAATTATTTTTAAGATGTTCATTATGCATAAATCTAGCTAGGTATGAAATTATTTGAAAATGAGGAGCTTTGGGCATAAGAGTTCCTGAAGTTACTTCAAAATAACAATTGTCAGACTCTTTATAATCTGCTGTTAAAATAAATCAGGTAAAATTTCATTAAAGGTGTAATAAATTATATTTAAAGTTATAAAAAAAAATATCCATTATATTTACCTAGGAATATAAATAAACTGACAAAAAAGTAGAGGGGTAAATGAGTTAATGAAAAGAAATAAATTTTTTATTTGAGAAAAGATGTGAAGTAAAACGCTTCGGGTGATGTATATAGGTCAATTTTGATCCCTGGTTGTACTAACAGGCTATGGGTCAGATGAATGGTGTCATATGAGTTATTAAAGGCAGAATAGAGTTACATGAAATAAACTTTTAGGGGAATTGTATAAACATGGAAGCAGTCTGGTCAAGGAATAACAAAGGCTTGTGTAATAATATGTGTAGCTTTAAGAGGTAATGCTTAGGGTTAGGTGATTTAGCTTCCGCTGGATAAATAACAAGGTCTGAATAGCCGGGTATAAGAAGGAATATTGGTTGGCGTTGACAGATTCACTAATGGAGAACACGTGTAGGGCTGTGAAAAGAGACATCTGTCCTTTTAAATTGTAACTGGAGTACTCAATTTAATAAATCAACGTATAGTTTAAAGTGAAATGGGTCTCTGTCAAGAAATAAGAATACTGGGAAGGCATGCGTGTTGTAATAGTGTAATTTGAGTGCTTGTAGGGGGTGAATTGCTTAACCAAAACAATTCTAAAAGGACAGTAAAGGAATAATGGTGGTGGAAGGGAGGATTTGTGTTGGGGTCAGCGGCGTAATTAAGGGACATTAGGGCGGCTAATGGTAGAGTGGGATGAGGGATCAGGAACGAACCAGCTGCATCCCTACGCACTGTCCTCAACATTTACTGTTTATTTTCGGACAACCGGTGAGAAAGCTTCGTATTTCTTTTGGATTTAAGCCAAAATGCCACCGGCGTTGTAACAAAGGAAGTACTTCAAGAGCCAACTTAAAAAGGACTGACACTATTGCTTTGAAACTAAGCTCTCAACACTGGGAAAGTAATGACAGTATGATGACATCAACAGCTTCATTTGACGCTTTCTTCCATCTAATAGAGAAAAACAGTACTCAAATCAGTTTCACATAGACGAAAAAAAAACTGATGAACATAAAAACGCAGTGCTTATCCCTAAGCCCAAGACCTCTATTTTTAAATCTAAAAAGAATAACCTCTTTTTATAGAGAAAAAATAATCAATAATTAAAAGTATGCTCATTTTTGAGTAATACTGCAAACACAGCTTTAATTCTTGATCATTTATGCGTATTGACAAACCATCTTCTGCTACTTTTTTAAGGCTTGTGATGACAATTTCAAACTCAATTCTCAAAAGTTCTGATTTATCCTAAGTCCACTAAAATGTATACAGTCAAGAGAAAAATTGAAATTGAATAAGCAAATCCAATGGTGATAAAATGATGGTGATAAAATAATGAATTACGGTTAAGAATGTCAATTAGAGTGTTTTTCTGCTGCTTTTCATCTGATACTTCTCAGTTTAATTAATGTATATTTGTTGAATACGTGTGTACAATAGAGTAAGGGTACTTTCATATAACATATAACTTCTCTGCTATATTTAAGTCATATTTGGATAGGTGTTATGAAAATACCAGTCACCAAGCTTACGACAGAAAACTGGTTCTAAAATCAGAAAACAATTATTTTTTAGCAATAGTAAAAATTTCAAGCAACCTCTCCTATTGTATTTTGAAATGACAACTTCTCTCAAATAGGCAGCTGTATTTTGTCCTTTGATACTTATTCTTCTAATTAGAAGATTTCCCTTTTTCACTATAAAAGCGCACCCTTTCCTCTTGAGTCCTTGAGAATTCCCCAAAAAGTTCCAAAATCCCGAGGTTATAATATTAATTTTAAACTTATTAAATGCTGCTTTGAAAACATTTCTATCTGGTGAAAATATTGAATTCTTAAAGAAGTCCTACTCAAATGGCCTCTCAAGTGTAAAGTTTAAGTGCAAAATTATAGTTCTTCTATAAATGTTTTAGAATGAATATTTATAAATAGTAAGTAAGTAAATCCTAAATGGAAATTAAATCATTCAATGTTTAGTTTTTAAATTGTTTGATTGAATAATTAATAGAAAAAATCGGTTGTTTTAACAAAATAGCTATTAACTAAAAATTACATTTTTTTTAAAAAAAAACTTGAATCCTCTTTAAATATAACAAAGAGGAAAAAGGGAAAGTTCAATGAGTTTGGACTAGTAATTCATTTGTGTTAAAAACAAACAGACTCTGAGGGATGTAAAGGGTGTTTTTAGTGGGTTCTTTTTAATAGGGTAGATGAATAAGCTTGTAAGGTGTTGAGTGGCTTGTAGAAGGCGAGAAATTCAACACGCACATGCAAGGCACAATGTGCTTTTGTCTGTTCACCTTCTCCGATTACTTGGTCTTATTTTTTGCTTCGTTTCAAGGGACCCGCTGAGACACGTCTCAGTATCCTTGTCATGTTGTCAACACTGACAAAAACCACAAAATCCCTTCATTCCGGCCTCTAGAGAAGAACTAAGCTCAATTCACTCACACTAAGTTGACAAAGCATCGATATTACAGTTTGAGCCAACTGAACCGTGCAATGTCCTCATCATTTTAAAAGTACTTTTATATATATACATATTCATTCTGAAACGAAAAAATAAATTTTCTTAATTTCTTGCTTCCACATCTAAACAATTAATGTGTATTTAACAAATACTGGACTACTCCTAAGCTCATAGTGGAGTGCTACTATATTTCATATTATTACCTTTTTAATATAAGACAATTTACCAATTATAAGAAACAAATTTCCTTTTTTTTTCCATTTTTTTGTTTTCTAAATTAGAAAAGTTGTTTTCTACCAAAACTTCTTGATATCACTAAACTTGAATCACTGAACAACAACTTGCATTAGGAACAACTAATACAGTAAAATAACGTTGATAAGACATAATTTTAGTGTACCTTTATATTATATTGTTAAAACTGAGTGAAAGATACTAAAATTATCTTAATTGTGGTATCACTGTAACCAAAAAGGATAGCAACAAAGGAAAGATAGGATGGAGCTAATTTTATTTGATTTGTTCTCTACTTTATAACAGTGAGTAGAAGGTTACTTTCAGATTTTCAACACTGTTGGTATAAATAGATGATTAAATTTTCCTTGTAAGATAATTTGTTATTTTTAAGATAAATATATTTTTTTTATTTATTTCAAGATATATTTATCTATGTTGGTAACACTGAATAAAATAAGAACAGTGTTTATCTCAAACATGGCATCACTGTGTCCAATTAGCGGTACTACCTGTAAACTGATGTATCTAGTCAAAGGAGGGAAGTCTATTAATTTTTCTGTATTTTTATACCGTTTATATCTAGAATATTTTATATTTCCTTCACATAGCAAAAATAAAACTTTCTTCTATCTGCATTTTGCAACATTTAAAACAAAATGTATAACTACAAAGTTAAGTCTCTTGGAAAGGGGATAGAAGTACATTATTTTAGTATATTTATTCTCTAATTGTCTCTTACCTTTTAATAGACAACACTGTTGTAGAAAATAAAAAAAAATTACCCAGGAAGAAACAAAGAAATACGATGCAAAAACTTTTATAAGTATATATATATATATATACAAAACTAAAGTTTATCGGGACTTGGTCAGTTCTTCAGGTTCCAAATTAAACTCTCATGGCCAACGTTTCGTTTTTATTTCAAACCTTTTTGATAGGCAGAAGTATAAATATTGAAACAGAAAACCAAGTATTACATTACAAATTATTTTACAAAGAAAAATAGTCTGTGGATTTCAACAACAACTGTAGTTTGAATGTAATGCAATACTTACATTAATTATTCGATAATTTGCAATGTAATACTTAGTTTTTCTGTTTAAAAATGTATACTTCAGCCTATGGAAAAGGTTATAAATAAAAACCGAAACGTTGGCAATGAAAGTTTTATTTGAACCTGAAGAACTGACCGAGTCCCGATAAACTTTAGTTTTATAATATATATATATATATATATATATATATGAATACACATGTATGATCAATCCACAATAAGAAATGGGAAAACAAGACTAAGATCCGTGCTTGCACAAGACTAAGACTACTTGCAACCGTAACAAGTGGTCTTCGTCAGAGTCAAAAAACCACCTGACTCTGGTTTTTGACTCTGACGAAGACAGCTTGTTACGGTTAAAAGATCTTAGTCTTGTTTTCGCATTTCATATTGTGCTTTGATCATTGATTGTTATTTCACGTGCTTATGTGAAATCATTTTATATATACATATATATCCTCAGTTAACCTTAATGTAAGGAAAATACCCAAGAATCTCATTGTTGCTCCGGTACTTATGTACAAAAATATATAGGCGCTATGGTGTTATTTTTAAAAAAAATGATTATAAGAAATACTCATGTGCGGATCGTATCGAGTTTGGATAACTTAAGTAATTCGTTAAGATAGTAAAAGAATTCATCGGTGGCTTCAAACGACCAACGAATATATCCACGCACTATAGTGCAAGTCGTATCTAGCAGTTCTAGACCAGAGACCTTCTACTGCTTAATCACTGTGCTCCTCTAAGTTGGTCTGTCAGTAATTCATGTCAGATATTAAGTTTGTCTGTACAGTAGTGACGTTACAGTGGCTTAGACTGTATGATTGCTTGCCTTTACGCAGACAATCGAGTTCAATTCCCATAACCCTTGGTTACATAAAAAATTAAATTCCGAAAAAAAGGTCTTTGTACTCCCCATCAAATATTATAATATTATATTGTACTCCTATGAGATTAAAAAAAAAACTATTAATATTTTTCAATTAATCTGTAATTATATTTGTTATAAATATTAATTTATTTCTGAGAAATATAAACATTTATCTTTAAAATTATGTTTAATTTTAGAAAGAGTAATATTGGTATACTTGCGTTACGTTATTGTTATGAAATCCTGTTGGAAAATACTTAAATTATCACATTTTATACTGAAAAAAAAGGAAAGTGTCTCCTTCAAGTTTTCCGTTTGTTCACCATAAGATATAACAATTTAATTGCAAGAAAAATGAAAAATCCATTTTACTACTTTTTATTAAAATTTACCCATTTAAAATACCACCTGATAAGTAATTCATAAACCTGTCACTAGATGGCAGTGCGAGCAGAGACTTGCAATTCGTTTATTTATATGACATCTATTAAATGGCACTAAGCCGTCAAAATTCAATATAATTGATAGTGTTATTAATCCCATCATTATACCTAACTTACTGCATTAAAAGTAAAGTGGGGGGAAATCCTTTACAAAAAATAAATTGGTCAAACAAAATTAGTTTGTCATTTTACTTTTATGATAAAAGTTCCTTGACCTGGAACTGGTAATTACAACGTCCACTTCAGTTCACCGAAACAACCCCTGCTCATTTGTCTTAAAAGAAAAAAAAATTCTGAAACTGTATATTATATATATTATATCAGTAAATGTTAATACATGATGGGTAAGTAAATTATCCATCTTACCTCGAACGTTTTACTTTCGACTCGACCGGTTTCAGAACAAGTCCATTCTCAAGAGTAAACTGAGAGTTTAATAGTCGTTATTAATACAACGCGTGAAAGACAGGGATGAATATAATCGCAATTGTACAGAATAACTTTTAGTTTTGCTTTTTAACACGAATGGTTTAGAAAATGGTCGAGTTTTAAGAAGTTTTGTTTGTTTCCCAATGCTCAAACCTAGAGCGTTTGACCCTCTAGCGCCGTTCTAGTCGTGGACAAGGTGACTACTTTACTATTTGTCTGCCATTTTGGTAATGAGTGAGTACATTACAGGAGATTGACTTTAAAATGGAAGTGCTAAATTTTCATTCACACAAGTGTATCTAGTGAAAAATCGTTAACGAAAAGCTGACATCATACACTGTCGTGGCCGGTACTGAACCTCCTCCCTCCGATATGTCTTCACCTTGTCATGGTGAGAAGCCTTAATATACTTCGATAGTTTTTCCACCAAGACAGGAACTAAGAATGACACACCCAGGCCGATGGTTAACCTGGGTCGGAGTCCGAGGATCGAAAGCCCTCTCGATTTCGCGCAAGCTTGGGGGTCTGTCCTTTCTGTCATGAGGGACAACGTCTCGCATAAACAAATTGAAGCCGCTGGACTACCCTGACCTCAGGTGTACCAGGTATGTGCTTAATCTTTATAATAATTAAACTATAACAGTAATATAGTATTTTACCCATAATTTAGGTAAAAAGAAAATAATTTTATGTAAAATTGTTTACGACTGACCGCAACAATGTTGGAGGTCACATTACTAAACTGTGACACTTGCATATGCTAAGCTATTTCATTTATTGGAGAAGAAATTCCAATATCACTTAGTTAATAATATTATAACAAAAAATATTATACTACAATAGCATTAACTTCCTTTTATTTAATGATTAAAAATAGCAAAATCAAATGTGAAATGAATATAGTGAAAATGAAAGTTATAAAAAAATAATCCTAAAAGTTCTTTCTGATTTATGAACATATTGAAATCTAACACGGCTTTTTTTTTATTTATTGGCACAGAATGTATTATATTTGGGATGCTCTAGGTGAACCAGGTGGGCTACAAATTCAATATAACGACCATCGTAACTTGCAGCTTAAAATGAAGAGAACAAAAAAAAAAAAAAAGGTTTTGCACAAAACGGGTCACTCTATCGCAAAGTGGATCAAACAGACCCTTAATAATAAGCCTGAATATATTAAAATAATTGTGTTATAGAAAAATTGTATTTATTTATTTTACTATTAAGGTCCAAACAGTAATTACATTATATATGAAATAAGTTACTAATTAAATCCAACATATACACATTATAGTTTTAATTAAAGGAATATAAGTACAAGATATGCTTAAGAAACAGATCTTTTTGAAATTTTGTCACATTTTTTCAATTTTCAGTCATACACTAGCTTGATAATCTTCCGAGCATTTTCTTTGGCATTTAGATCTTTTAGAAGTTTGTGAACCAATTTGACAAACTTAACGCCACAATTACTAAGAATTAGTTTATTTACGATATTTACTTTAAACTAATACGTGATGTGAGTTCATTTTTTTAACATGTTCCGTGAACATTTCTCCATCACAGGGTATGATGTTACTACAGCTCACATATGATGTTTGCTATATATTTAGATCTATTTACTTTACAAATATTATAGGAGTTACTATTAAACGTTCTCGACAATATTCAAGAATAAATTAAATTAAATCCACAAATTAAGAGAAGTAACATAAATGTATATATATATAATATATATATTATATATATATATGCGCCAGTTTACATCGGCCAGTGGACTGCATTTACTCATCCGTTCCTTCATTCTTCTCCTTTATTTTCTTTCTTTCTACTCTCCTGAATTACGGCAAGACGCTGAAATATCGAGATTCGTGAGTGATCATGTCTTTTTGTCCTTGCTGTATCATTAGCTGATAACTTTAATTTAATATATATATATAAATATAGTGACATACTTTAAATATTTATAAAAAAATTATTAATTTTAATGAGTAACAGTTTAACGAAGCCAATGTGAGTTATTTTAAAATATTTATATAATTAGACCATATTTAGCTGAAACTTGCTTTTCATAAGTGTCTGGAGTTTTCTGAATAAAAAATCTTGCTCTTGTACCCACAGAATTTAGTAAATTATCAATCGACATTCTAATGAATACATGTTTCTGCTGTCCTCAGCCATTATCAAAATATGAATAGATTTTCAAATTTAAAGCTTAATATAAGAAAGGTGGAATGTGTTGCTGGGTTTGGGGGGATTAAAGTTGTTTTTCTAATGGGCGAGGGTTGAGTGACCTAGGGCGTCGTTGCAGCTACCTGGGAGAGGCCCTAATTGGCTGGAGGTTGATTTAAACAATTTCAGTACTTTTTAACTAATTTCTAATTGTTGATTGACATATACAGTATGCAGGAAGGACTGCAAACAAAATTTACACACACACACACACACACACACAACACACACACATATATATATATATATATATATATAAAGATTTCACACAAACACGTCAAACAACAATCAATGATCAAACAACAATAAGAAATGGGAAAACAAGACTAAGATCTTTCAATCGTAACAAGCGGTCTTCGTCAGAGTCAAAAACCCAGTTGGGTTTTTGACTCTGACGAAGACCGCTTGTTACGGTTGAAAGATCTTAGTCTTGTTTTCCCATTTCTTATTGTGGTTTGATCATATATATATATATATATATCAAGAATTCACGTAAACACGTGAAATAACAACTCAAAATATCCACCACAGTATTTATTCTTATAAATGCATCTTTCCAGTTTTCAATCAATCCGTTTAAACCGTATTTTCCAACATAAATATATATGTTATAATGGTGGCTACATGACATGTTAACTATTTACATAAAAATTCCCCAAAGAAGAATAGTAATAATGGGTTGACCAACTTGAGAATCTTACCTAATTATAGTTGATTAATACTAGTGTTATGCTTGCAATTTCTATAGTGAAGGTATAATGAACGAAGTCTAAGTGAGAGAGATAATACGGATCCTATACACGGATAGATAAAGCAGTTAATGAAGTGGCAATTTGTGATGGTGTAATCAAACCAATTTGGCACAGGCGAATTGAACTGAACCAGCTTACCTACTAGAGAACTGGGCTCAATCAGAAACACAGATACACTTCCTTCCTTTCATGTAATTCAACTTTAGTTAATACAGCAAAATTTCAGTTGATGTTTGTCATTCTAAACAACAAATAAATTTAGATTAAATTCCCAACTATGTATATGTTTTCTTAAATGAACTACTTATTATCGTACTAATATATTTCTTCAGCCATTTTTCTATTCCCCTTATATAAATTTTAAATTCCAAATATATTATTAATTTATATAAGGAAACTATAAAAGTCGAAGGAATATATTCATCGGATAATAAACAGGTCATTTAACAAACCATGTATGGTTGAAGGGTTGCTCCCCGAATATAGAAATATAATTAAATGTTTTCTTATCTAAACCACATATATTTAACACTATTTTTCTTTTTTATCGACCAAACTAGGTCGAGCTAGATCAAACCTCCATAAAAAAGAAAAATAGTATACAAATATATATTTCTAAAAATTGTATGCCAATTTCATGTTTGGTTATCTTTTTTAAGAGTATCTTTAATGTCCTACAGGCTCTTTCTTCTCAGTTCCTCGGGGAATAAAAAAATCAGCTGGCCCAAACTTTTCTTTTCATAACTATACATTCTAACACTATTTATATCTAACCCTATTTAAGAATTATTTCAATAATTAACAACTAATTATCAATAATAATCAATGATAATTAACAATAATTATCAACAACTAAACATTATTTCCAATAAAACAACGACATGTTTCGGTCTAGTAGACCATGTCGTTGTTTTATTGGAAATAATATTTAGTTAGAATGTGTAGTCATGAAAAGAAAACTTTGGGCCAGTTGATTTTTTTATTCCCCGAGGAACTGAGAAGAGCCTGTAGGACATTAGAGAAACTCTCAAAAAAGGTAACCAAGCATGAAATTGGCATAACATTTTTAGAAACTTGTTTGCAAGAAGGATTGCTACCAACCATCACAAATATATATTTCCTATCATATATATATATATATATTATATATCATCAGCAAGAAAACGATCCTGAAAGGACAACAAACGTTTCAGAGTAAACTATAGGTACGCAGTAAATAGAAATACATACGAGCAGTCTCTAATTTTCGGTTTAACCGTCATCAGGAGAGAAGAGATAGGGAAACAAGGCGCCCTTAATGAAGCGACGGTTGCGATGCGAGACAAGAGTGTTGTCATAGGCGTGCCCAGTTCAAGAGAAGTTAGGAAAATAAATAAGAAATTGAAAAACTGAAGAACAAAATAATTAATATGGAAATGTGAAAATAAAAAATACTATAGGAATGAGGAACTATACATATTAAATATAATGAAAAATATTGAAATAAATATTTTGTACTATATTTTTAATATTTATAGTCCCTTATTCCATCAGTATTTATTTATTTTTGCAGTGCCATTTTAATTATTTTATTCTTCAGTTTTTACTTTCTTAGTTTATTATTCTTAACGGGCAAGCGTGCGCAAGTGTGAGTGTTGGTCTCCAATCGTCGCTTCACAGGTGCGCTTGGTGTCTGTATCTATTCTCTCCTGATGACGGTTTAACCGAAAATTAGAGACTGCTCGCTGTATTTCTATTTACTGTGTACCTATAGTAATTATATTGCATTTTACTATTCTTTGTGGTCCTAGCAATATCCATATATAATAGGTTAAGCCCAATTATAATTATAGTGATTATGCAATAAGTAGGTAAGTATAATAATTATCCAATTAAACTTCTTGCGTAGCTACCTGTAATTTGAAAGTCATAGTTAATAATTTGTTTTGAACCTACTTTTTATAATTAGTTTGATCATCATTTGTTTTAATTGGTAATTATGAACCTTATTTTGTTTAATTAGTTTGATCGTCATTAGGGCAATTGTTAAACCTGCTTTTTTTAAAATTATTTTTATCGCCTTTTGTTTTGCTATTGATGACTAATAAGTGCTTGCCGAAGTGAATCGAGTAATGAGAGATAATCATCCAAATGGGGGATATTTAAGGTCTTCAGTATAACTACTAATGGAGTCAACCTTGTGCTCTGGACAAGTGTTCTGATTGAACACACAGTCTGTTTTGTTTCTCTATCCGACAAACCCGTTCACGTACGCAAGTCTTTTGATTTTGCCTTCTTATTATACCTGCATTCAACAGCCTAGTGCCTTATATCTTTTTAATAGTCTCTCCAGCTGCCATTCTCTTTCATCTTTTACTTTTGAATGCCGTTCTTTTCTGCTTTTTCACATCCACCGTAACCCGTTCTGATTTTTTCTTTAATATGTTGCTCTTCTTCCAGATCTCTTGGTTACTCCTCCAGCAGGAATTCAAGAACTTCCGTCTACTAGTTGGCTCTTAAGCATAACCGATTCTAGTATCATCCTTAACCATCTACATTACTGCCACTTTTCATAGCAACTAAAGGGTGTTTGGAAATTCACTGTGCACTTTTCTAGTATTTTTTTTTTATTTCAGATTTCAAGCCCAATATGGTTTTAGCAACTGAAGAACGTATATGGCTGGTCAAACACGTATTCCGAGAGGTTGGTAGATAGACAGCTGTGATGAAACAGCGGTTTGATGAAAAATTCAACCTTCCATCGCAATATCGCAAAGCAGTTCGTTAACCTTGTTAATAAGTTTGGGGAAACAGGATCAGTGGATGATGCCAAACGCAGTGGAACGCCAGCAAAGCTATTAGATGAAAAAACCGTTGGACATTTCGACAGTATGCTGTAGAGTCCAGCAAAATTATTACGAAAATTAGCACAACAGCATGATATTAGCCTTGAAACTGCTCATAAGGTATCAGAAGGCAAGTAAAGCTCTTCCGATACAATAACTGAAAATCACTCATCATACGAAACGATTACGTTATTGCAGATGGTTTAACCGATTTATCGAAGAGAATACAGCTGATATGTTGGATGCGACTTTTTCACCGACAAAGCATGGCTCCATCTCACAGGTTTCGTTAATTCGTTAATTCGTAAAACTCAAAATATGTGAGTGCACAGTAACTTTTGAACACCTTGTAATAACACTATGCTACACAATATATAAATATGTGTGGCACGGTTGAGAATGGTTTCCAATCTCTGTCGTCATTCTAAGTGGTGGTTTTTTTATAGGTTACAACCAACGAAATAAACTCCAAAAACAATAGAAAAATCTTAGTATACAGTGAAGCTAATGTCTAATATCCACATACATACTGAGGGTGTGTGAGCACTTAATCTTTCTTGGCATGAAAAGAGAGTGTTCATTACTTAGAAACCAGTTTCAATCGGACAACAATAACAAGATTTTGACACTAATCATGAAAGGGCCAAGGGAATCTACGCATGGAGAAGCTGATATCACATGCCAGCACTTAAATTCCTGAATCAGTGTGAACCCTCTAAATATCCGTTATATTGATTTAGGTGACTCCACAGACAAAATATACTAAATATGTTATCTTATTTAGAGCAGGAAACAGCTGAAATTCAAGGACCTCGTATTCCATCTAACTTCAGTAAAAAGTCCTCAAAATAAAGAAGCAATTAATTTGATCAACAAAGAGACAAATTTATATATTAGCAAAAAAAAAAAAAATCGAGTACAGTCAGTAAATCCAACAAGTTTGCTGTTATTTAAATTTACAAAGATAAAGAAGTAAATATCTTTAGAGATTGTTGGTATTATGCTGAATTGATTTGATGCAGTATTACAAATAAATAGGGAAAGCTAAAAGTTGGCAAATGAAAGAGGGCGATAAGTTAGGCATTGTTAAATAAAGCGACAGAGGATTGAAAAGCAGACAGCTGGAGGGTCAGGCGGACATCCACCAGGCCCGATCCAATTCACAAACATTGGAATTCGTCTAGTCTCTCGGCTCAGTAGTCGCATTGGACACTTACAAAAAATATCTTCCTCTTTCTCCCTTCATTTGCTTAACATCTGAAGTTTGTAATTCTCTTATTTAAATATCAGATATTAATAGAATAATATAAACCACAAATATATACAATTTAATGGAAGGTTAATTTCACTAACAATTCTAATTTTTGTTTGAAATTCATTTAACATTTTTTTTAGTTTTGTATTACATCTTAATCTTGTTTTACTTCAACTTTACTTCTATATGAAACACAAAGGTGTAAAAATATTGCATTCAGGACAAAATTTCTGCAATAATGGAAATACATTGCTTGCGGTTTCCAGTGTCCAATAAAATAAGTTTTGTAAATTACTCTCTCTCTCTTTCTATTTCTCTCTCTCTCTCTCTCTCTCTCTCTCTCTCTCTCTCTCTCTCTCTCTATCCATATATATAATATATATATATATATACTGTTTGTGGGCGTTGTTGTATGTTTTAATCCATACGAGTTGGTTGTTCTAGTTTTCTTCTAGAACCAATATTCAATGTTTATTAAGTGTAATTATTGTCCTTCAGAGTATATGAATTTAAAAATTAATACACTAGAACAACTAAAGTTGATTAACTCTTCACGAGTTGTCTGGTCAAAAACTCAACCCTGTCTTTCGACTTTTGACATGGCAACCCTGAGTCCAAAAATATTAGTTGTAGAGTACTATTACTTTTTATTGGTACTTAATAGAAGATGAACGCATTTTAAAAATTGTTGTATAGGAAAGAGAAATTAACTTTTAAAATGCTTCGATTATTATAACACGGATATTAAAGAAAAGACAGTAAATTAGAGATATTTCTAATTTTTAAATTTCAAAAATAAAGATAACGACAGTAAATAATATTGACATATGATTATATCACTTTGATATTTTAAAAATGTACAAACCAGAGTAAGAAATCAGAAAGATCTTAGTTTTTTCTGGTTTTTTACTATAGTTTAAACGTTGATTTTTATTTCACGTATTTATTGAGTATTTATATATACAGGGGGTCACAGTATTTCTTTTACATGAGAGAAAAATCGTATGAGAAATTCCAAGGAAAAATAACACTATATTTAACGACAATTTTAGTTGATAACAATATTTTTTGTTGGTAATGACATGAGAAAAGCTAAACTTCATGTAGGTAGACTAGTTTTGTAATTTCAATGATAATGCTGCTGAGATGTTTGTACATTAGAAGGAAAACAGGAAAGAGGTTAACGATGAAGGTTAAGGAAACTGAGGCAAAAGAGAAGACAAAGAGCATAACAAATTAGTTTGTAATGTCATAAATGTTGCACTAGTGAGCGACCATCTCTAATTAACACTTCATTATAAAGGAGTCGGAATTCATGCCATTCTCGTCTGCAATTGCGAATTACCGCAGGCTCACCTTACCGCTTCCATTACTAACTACAACCTTATTACATTCCATTTACAGACCATTTAAATTAAAACTCGTCCATCTATTAATTAATTCTCTGGCAGTTTTACATTAAACCGGACAGATAAATCACTAAATCAGTCTTTAACGATTTCACCCAAAAATCCTACCACCCGCCGAAATTATCATTAACTCTCTAACTGACTTTGGACAAAACTTTCAAATTACTAAATAGCATTCTGCTAGTCATTTATCATAATTTTTGTTCATTTTTTTTATTCAGTCTGTGTTTTTTCATCTCTTTTTGTATTCATATATTAAAATCACTGTTTGACCTTATTTTTATAATTTAATCTTTCTCAAAATTACATTTATTCTAAATGATACAAGAGAAGATTGTCTATTCAATGATCATACCTCATCTGCAAATAAAATTTATGTTATTATGTATATGTAGGTCTAAACATAAACATGAGAGTCATAAAACGGTGTTTTAGATCATTCGATTGTTTGAATCCATATATATATACACTTTAACACATAGAAAAGAACACAGAAAAACACTACAGAACTCACTTCGATATTTCGACATCCGTCGTCATCGGGAAGAAGTGCGAAGTACTCGCGTTGAGAAGCAAACTGCTACTGGCCTCCAGAGTAACTCGAGGAACCACCGCAATGCTGTCCCCCCCCCCCCCCCCGGGTGAATTTGTTAATTTAACAAATCCCCGAGTCTAATTCCCATGTCACCCTTAGAGCTTCCGAAGAGGCATTCATATGCCTCCTTGGGGCTCGTTCTCCTCCTGGTCTCAACCTGTACCGTTAATTATTTTTTATTTTATTATTCTTATTACTATTATTATTTTTGTTATTATTATTATTATTATTTTATTATTATTATTTATTTTTTATTATTATTATTTCGTATTTTATATATTTTTTATCTTGTTTTCTAAATAAATATTGGAGGGATTTCTATTTTTCCTCTCCTCCGCTGGGGGGCAGCATTGCGGTGGTTCCACGAGTTACTCTGGAGGCCAGTAGCAGTTTGCTTCTCGACGCGAGTACTTCGCACTTCTTCCCGATGACGACGGATGTCGAAATATCGAAGTGAGTTCTGTAGTGTCTTTCTGTGTTCTTTTCTATGTGTTAAAGTGTTTATTATCCACACGGACCTTTCATTTTTTTTATATATATATTTCACCAGTTCTCGCAAATATAGTTATGATTGAACTATTGGAAAACAGTATCAATAAATTAGGTACGAAGGTGAAATTTATTAAATTATATGTGGACGATTTGTTTTTAATTATTGAAAAGGGAGAAGAAGAGAATGTATTAAAGATTTTTAATTCTTTTCATAATCGTCTACAATTCACTTGTGAAGTAGAGAAAGATGGAAATCTGCCATTCTTAGATGTGAAAGTTATAAGAGGTGAAAATGGCAATATCTTAACGGATTGGTTTAAAAAACCTACCAGTGCTGCAAGAATCCTGAACTACCATTCTTCTCATGCTATAAACCAAAAATTAAATTGCGTCCAAAATTTGGTTAAAAAAGTTATTGAAATAAGTAGTCCATGTTTTCTAAATGAAAATAAGAAAAGGGTGAAATTATTGTTACAGAAAAATTGTTATCCGGAGAACTTAGTTGAACGATATTGGTTAAGATATTTAAGACAGCAACCAGCACATTCAAATGAAGATCATGCTGAACTAGAAGTTATAAATAGGAAGTATTTCAAATTTCCTTATGTTGAGGGCTTATCACAATCAATTAGAAAAGTGTTCAAACGAAACGTACCTGAAGTTACACTGGCATTTTATAATAAAAGAAAAAAAAAATCTTTATTTTCAAATTTGAAAGAAAAAATACCGAAGGAGTTACAAAGTAACCTCATTTATGCCATCAAATGTAAAGACTGTGACAAGTGTTACTATGGTGAAACTAGTCGTTTTCTCAAAGAAAGGTTGTACCAACATAATTATTCCATAAGAACAAATAAAAGTAATGCAACAGCCTTAGCTGGGCATGCCATAAACGAAGGTCACACGTTCGATTTTGAAGATACAACTATAATAGAAAAAGAAAAAGATGAGCAAAGAAGGAAGACACTTGAGATGTTATATATTAAAAAGGATCTAAGTTCGATTAATCATAGAAGTGATATTACTAATTTAAGTAATATTTATTCTGGAGTGTTGTGCTGAGGTTTAGTGAAATTTGATTTATTTAGTTCCCTTGAGTGAACAGTGTTGAGGTTATTTGTAATGTTATCTTATTAGTCTAGTCGAAGGTTTTGTCCGGCTAACATTGTTGTTCCTTTAAATAATGTAAATTTCATTTTCTTAGTTAAAAAATTCTTACTTCTGTAAGTAATATTGTTTTATCTATCTCTGAAATATTTCTGCTTGTAATATTCATAAGTTGTAACAATCCATTTTCATATTGTGTATATGTTTGATGTTGATATGTGATTTCTTATTATCCTTTGTTTGTAGGCCTATGAAAAAGGTTTTAAATAAAACCGAAACGTTGGCAACGAGAGTTTGATTTTTTATCCTGGAAAATTGACCGAACCCCGATTAGAGAACACACCTATTCTATCAAACGGTCGATATATTATTGAATCTGTTATGTATATATATATATAAGCAAGTTGGCTTTCGTCTTCTCGCCACTCAACTACCCTTCTTGAGGACGACCGTTAAAGAGTCGAAATATTGAATATCCTAATGTCCTAGTATCTGTTTTCCATTCTAATTTTAAAAGTTATTAATATATATATATACATTTAAAAAATAAATGTCCGATTTTACATTATTTACTCTGGTAGAAAAGGTTTCTAATTTTCTAAAACACTTTTCTTTTAATCCAGGATGCGTAGGTCATGAATTAACACACAATATTTCTTATTATTTAATACATTCTTCGACATGTTTCGGCGCTTACAGATTACGATATATATATATATATATCAATGATCATTGATTTTTATTGTTATGTGGTTTGATCATTGATTGTTATTTCACGTGTTTATGTGAAAGCTTTATATATATATATATATATATATATATATATATATATATATATATATATAGTATGAAGTGAAACTTTTAATTTTTCTTTTTTTTTATTACTTTTTCTTACAGTCCAATATGCATTTTTACTCAACTCTACCGGAAGGTTGGATTAATTTCATTTAATTTGGAAAAGAAAATTGTAAAAAATAAAATTGACCCTCTCGTCATGATTTCGTGTGAAACCTCAACAATTGCTATACCATTTTTTTTTTAAAAAAATATAAAAATAAGTTTGCAAGAAATCATGTGAGTTGTTTAGATTGAGTTACATTTGAATTTACCTTCTGGTGATGTATAGTCCAAGGATAGTTAAGCTTGAATCATTAAATTCAGATATCGGTTTTGTTTGAACAGAACACAATTTCATATCCTTTCATCTGTGGTCTTGATTTATTTTGTAAAAGATTTCAGTTTATAGTAAAATATTAAACAACTATCTAGTTTTAACGTTTTCAAATGATTTATTACATTTACTGTTTATTTAACAGAAACAGGATAAATATTTTGAAATCAATATCTTCTTATGGACTACTTAGTTTTTGGATTGACTATTTGAGAAAAATTAATTGTCTTTAACTTATCCATAACATGGTAATTACTTTAGTTTCATTTATGTAATAAGAACATGCAACCTTTCTTTCTAATTACAGGTTCCCCCATCACCTTCCACTGATTAATATTATTTTAATTCTACTCACATTTCAACTTATCTTAATTAATCTGACGTAAGCTCGCAACCGATAGATAATGAAATATTTTCTTTTCTTTTTCTTAGCTGTTATTTCATAAACTCCAAAATCATTTAAAGCGTCTTGTTAATTCAATAGTTCTCTTATAATGAATAAAGCAATAGATAGATAGCAATAATCATAAATATACCTAACGGGTCATTAAAGGTCCACCTGCTGAGATATAACAGAAATTTCAGCCTGACAACTTAGATGTTTACTTTGTATATTGTATTTTGATCATGTTATTTAAGTGTTATATTTAAGTACTGGATACAATTGTTAAATAGTTTTCATGATATTACAGATATTTGTGTTAAAAATCACCCTGAAGATGGTCAAATGTAGATAGAAACGTTGGAAATAATAATAAATATTTCAAAAATGGACAACAAATCATTTGGTGAGTTATTGCACCTATTAGAATTTAAAGAACTAATTAGAGAATTGGAAAAGATATCCAAAAAATTGATTAAGAAAAAAGAAGGGAAACAATTTAATCTCATATATATATATATATCAATGATCAAACCACAATATGAAATGGGAAAACAAGACTAAGATCTTTCAACCGTAACAACCGGTCTTCGTTAGAGTCGCTATCTGAACTTCGAACTCTGACGAAGACCGCTTGTTACGGTTGAAAGATCTGAGTCTTGTTTTTCTATTTCATATTGTGGTTTGATCATTGATTGTTATTTCACGTGTTTATGTAAAATCTTTATATATATATTATATCTGATAAAAGAAATTTGATTCAATGTGATAACACTTAAAATAAACTGTTTTTTAATATTTCGACCACCATAACGGTGGAAATATTGAAAAGTAAGTCCTTTGTTATGTTTCTTTCCATGTGTCAAAGATTATTTTAAGTACTATAAATACATATGGCCATTATATCTTTCTTTATCGAAATTTCGTTCAGAGTCAAACAGTAAAATACCTTTAACCCCACGTTTCGTCTATATTTGTAGTAATCTTCAGGGCTACATCAATACAGAAGAAAAGTACAGTAACATGAAGAAATATCCCGAATTTATACATTGATGCAGGCCTGAACGTGTCTACAAATTTAGAAGAAACGTTGGCTTAAATTTGCTTCCCTATTTGGCGCTGGAAGAAACCTTAAAAATGGAAATAAATAGTAATGATTATATGTGGTTGTGATAAGAAAACATTGGAATATATATATATATAATTAAAGTTACAGCTAGAGAACACAAGAAAAAGGACGAACACTCACGAATCTCCTATATATATATATATATATATATATATATATATATATATATATATATATATATATATATATATACACATACATATATATATATGACACTATTGATCCAAAAAACAATAAATTAGACTTAGAGAAAATTAATCATTTTGAAATAATGACTATACCTTAAGGGGTAAGAAAAAAAATACTTGCATATTGTTAATACCACTGAGGTTAGTGTGATTTATATTAGAAATAGGTAAAACCGTCATACCTCGTAAGATGATCTTGGAGTCGTTGGAGCGCTTTTGGACGTTGTCCATCTTCGATCAGAACAAACCTACTACACAGTATGAGTAGGAGTTTGTTTGTTGCGATCGAAGATGGACAACGTCCGAAAACGCTCCAACGACTCCAAGATGATCTTACGAGGTATGACGGTTTTACCTATTTCTAACATAAAAAAAAATACTACTGCACCAGGTGGAATACATTTTGAAAATACTAAACTATGAAACACTATAGTAATTTTAAATATTATTACCATACAAGAATACTTTGAAGAGGAACTAAGAAAAATGTTGAAGGAGAAATAAAAAGAGCTATTCATTAGGAGGTAAAAGGAAGGAACGTGTGATGAGTGACTCGAGACTTCTGGCCGGTGATAATTGCAGAAGAGAATGGTTGGAACAGTATCAAATGTCTGTCAGAGCTATGCCCTTCTCCTGTTCATTAGGACTGTAGTAGGCAGCTGAAGAAGTCGGTCTGCTGTCCTCAAGCTGTCACTAGCTCTGCTCTCGCCTTCAACTGTCCCTTTACAACATAAAACCTTCAAAGACATCTGCTCACCTCCGACTCTTCATCATTAGCGCATACCATAGAATCTTATCCTGTCATTTCAATTTCTTCTGATTAGACAGTCCAATGTTCATAACATTTTGTGTTTAATAATAAGTATTATATATATACATATATTTTTTTTTTTTTTTTTAGAACTAGTTGCAGATGGTGAGGTTAAAAGCATGGAAAACAGGCCAACAACTGGTCCTTTTTAAAAAAAAACCACATTATTTCCTGGATAACACAACCAAACCTCGTCATTGTGCCAAAGATAACGATACTAACAAAGCAATATAGGCGCATAAATTATAGTTCCTTTAATAATAAATGGATTAATTAACATTCTGGTGACAAGAACATGACATCACGAAGACGAAATTAAATAATCCTCACATATTAGTACGAAATACGAATAGAAACAACATAGAAAAGCCATCCATGAAATTATGAAGTTAGTAAAACAACACAGAATGTAAATCGGTTTTCAAACTCTTAATTCAAAAAACAAATCCAATCTAACAGAGATAATAAGACGCCAATAAATATAATAACGATATATCGTATAATAAAAAATTCTAATGATTCCATATAAAACAGGGAGAGCATTAAAACAGGGCTGTAAAGAAAACCAACGACCAATGACCAACGAATATTACCATGCACAACAGTGCATGTTGTAAATAGCTGTTACGGACTCGAGGTCCACTACTGCTAGATTCTCATCCTACTGTTATGCTGGGTTAGTAAACATTGTCAAGAATGGGGGAGTCAGTATGACAGGGAATGTGTCGTCTTCGAGGTCGTTTGGTCTTGCTGCTTTACATTCTCTGAGATACTCTGTACTTTTTAAGTGATCTGGTCGTCATTTTTGGCATAAATAGGAAGCTTTGAGACTCGTGGGATTAGGAAAGGTTGGAGTTGGATTAGTTCCCAAACAAGGATATTTGGATGGGTGGGCAGTTTTTTGTCTTCATTACTGGGAAGTTGAGTAATGTAGGAATCAATAGATTCCAAACTCAAATCATGTTGAATATCAATGTTTCTGGCGTACCATGGAGCCCTAGCTATAAGGCGGGCACATTTATTCTGTACTATTTGCATGTAGTTCTTGTTCATTAAGAAAACATTAAAACCTACATTGACAATGCAACGAAACAAACTCTGCACTTAAGGAGTATGATAATGGTGTAGTAGATATTAAACTATTGACAAATATACTTAAAACAGGAAGAGTCTTTAAATGAAGATGTGAAGAAAACAAGGTAGTTCAGTGGCTTGCACGCTCGCCTCAGAACAGGTAGATCTGGCTTCAATTCTCACTCTGGCCTTAGGTATTTTTTAATGCGAACGATAAAAAAAATAAACTGAACACGCCATCCCTTGGGGAGGACGTTAAGCCGTCAATCCCTATCCTGTACGATGCCAGGTATTCGTTAAAAATCCCTAGCCTAATACACTTGAGTTAGGAAAAATTTATTTTAAGAATATTCAGGAATATTTATTTTAGGAATATTACCTTGAGAAATCACTGTCAAAAGTTCAGCTTTCCAGCATACTTCAATGAAAAATAAAAAAAAAATGGAAAAAAAATACCAGTATCCTTACATATCAAGCCATCCTTTTGATAAACTATGAAACACTATAGTAATTTTAAATATTATTACCATACAAGAATACTTTGAAGAGGAACTAAGAAAAATGTAGAAGGAGAAATAAAAAGAGCTATTCATTAGGAGGTAATGAATAGTTTATTACCTATTGCATAACCATATTGCCATAATGATAACAATATGACCCTTTATGGTATAGTTCAAGAAATATATCTCTTTGATACCTAAGATACTGAGTCTTTTTACGCTCATTTATTTAAAATCATATAAACAGTTTCTACAAAATTTCAAAAAATAACATGTTTTTCACACAAAGTCTCTCCCCCCACCTAAAGGTGCAAGTTCATATGGAGGGTAAGAGAAAGTCCTACAGTCCTGATTATAGGGCATTTATGAATCCTGAATAATGGTTTAAAACTCCACATATTTCCAGTTTGAGACCAAAAATAATGAATAAAACTGCAAACTTGTATCTGATCAATTAAAGAGAAGAACAACAAAACATAATCCTTAAAGTGTTATATTGGAACACATTATCGTAGTCATGACACAGGAGGTAATTTACACTATTCTGAATGCTATTTGCAAGGTTTGGCTTAATTCAAATTTAATTGCTTTAAACTTCGGAGTTTCAGTTGCAGCATATTTTGCATTATATGTTGTGATGAACAAATATTATAATGTCGTTCATTGTAATTTACCTTCATATTTATGGCAGAAGAAGGGAGTTATTTTGAGATGCTCTAATAAATTAGTTTATAAGATAATTAAAGTTAGATAATGGGTTGGGTTAATTAGAATTAAGTTCAGATAGGCTGGAAGACAGGAGGCAAAACCCAACTAGTTGTCCAATATAAGAACATTAGCAACTCTTGGAATGGTGGTAGTATGAGAGAAGGAAGAGGATGCTCTCTCTCACTCCAAGCAAGTTGTAGCAACTTTCACAACCAGTTGAAACTTTATTAAGTTATTACAATGTGTTGGAAGGGGTTGAAGATGGTGGGAAGGGGGATGGTTGTAAACGCATTCAACTTACCCCCAATACCAAAACCTCCAGCTACAAAACCCCAGCCTTCACACAACACCGTCACGTAATTAAAAGACAATAATGACGTAAGGCCGTCCTAACCACTCGAAAACAATTTAATTATTAGAAGATTATAGCCGCCTCTTACAAAAGGGGTGGGAAATACATCCCTTGTTTTAAAGCCTTCAACTTTCTCATATTTCATCTAAAATACTTCAACCTATCAGATGTTATAGTAAGTTTGTGACACAGAAATTACCCCAACACAAAACTTTCTCTCTTAAGTACACAAACACCCAATTCAAACATACAAGCTACTAATGGAAGTGAAATTAACTCATATATATATATCAAAGGTACACTTTTTAGAGAAATTATAATTTAAATAGGACTTATTTTTAACATACACTATAATATCCATATACATAAATATTAGTGAAGGTTGGTAGCAATCCTTGCAAACATGTTTCTAAAAATTTTATGCCATTTCATGCCAATTACACAAAATGAGAATTACGGAACCGGATACCTTCCGCAAGAAACCTTGTAGTGGTAGGGCTACCATTGATTGTAACTCAACTTATTTCTATGTTTAAACGAAAAAAAGAAAATGAAATTAAAAAAAAATAAGTTTTTTGAAACGTAGATTATGGCAAATCCTGATTCATGTCGGATAAATTTTAGCTGAAATTTAGCTCACATACACAAACAAAAAGGTACAAAACAGGCAGATAAGGACTTGATTATTTGATTATAGATAACTTAAGATTTTTGTATACCATGAAACATAATATTCGCAATAGAGAAATGATAAAATATGTATGTCAGTATTTTAAATAAGAAAGATGTGAATTTAATTGTGCTAGTAAATTTTAACTTGTTCTCAGCTTTTTTAAAAAAAAATTGACTTTCTCACACTTATTAAACCTCTATTTATATATAAATCACACTATGATCAAACCACAATATGAAATGAGAAAGAAAGACTAAGATAATTGAATTGCAACAAGCTTTCTTCGAAGCGTCAAAGACCCTCAATTGGATTTTTGACTCTGAGGAAGACTGGCTGTTGTGGTTGAAAGATCTTAATCTTTTTTTTTTTTTCATTTCATATTGTGGTTTGATCACTCATTTTTATTTCACGTGTTTATGTAAAATCTTGTTATATATATATTTCAAAAATTGAGGCATTCATAAAAATTAGGATAATTATTTTTTATATTATGCAACAAAACTTATAATATATTTCTATGACTCGTTTATTCTTAAAAGCGTT
This sequence comes from Hermatobates lingyangjiaoensis, assembly GCA_026182355.1. Taxonomy (NCBI): domain Eukaryota; kingdom Metazoa; phylum Arthropoda; class Insecta; order Hemiptera; family Hermatobatidae; genus Hermatobates; species Hermatobates lingyangjiaoensis. Next base: position 822,269 of record JAPFBL010000102.1, on the reverse strand, counting down.
AGTCAAATTATGTAAGAATAATTTTTTTTTTGTCATCTTTATGAAGTTAATTTGATTATATGAAGAAATTCAAATGGGAATAGAGTACCATGAGCAAGAAATGCAAATGATGATCCAGTATGATAATCAAAAATATAAAAGAGAACAGGACGATATGGTAAAGAAATAGGGAGTGGTACGAATTGCAAAGAAAAGAACTGCAAATAGAGATCAAATGCTAGTTCATGAAATGTAAATGACGATTGAGCAATGGTCAATAAATGCAAATGACAATCCAGCCCATGGTCAAAAAATGAAAAAACGATGATCAAAAAAACATGATCAAAAAAATTCAAAAGAATTTGTAGTGCATCTTGGTCAAGAAATGCAAATAGGAATCTATCGTTGTGTCCAAGAAATGTAAATGTCAATCGAATGCCATGATCAATAAGCATATTACAATCGAGCATTGTAATCAAAAATTTAAGAGTGTCAAGTGCCATGGTCAAGCAGTACGAACAGGGTTCAAGCTTTTGAGCAGCATCGGAAGAAATTCAAAAGGAGAACTAGCTGTATGGTAAAGAAATGTAAAGGACGATTGAGTAATGGTCAATAAATGCAAATGAAATCGAGCCACATGGTCAAAAAATGAAAAAATGATGATCAAGAATCATTATCAAAAAATTTCAAAGAGTTTCAAGTGTCTCTAGGTCAAGAAATGAAAATAGGAATCTAGCGATGTGTCCAAGAAATGTAAATGCCAATTAAATATCATGATCAATAAACATAAACTACAATCGATTTATGATCAAAAATGTAAAAGAGTGTCAAGTGCCTTGGTCAATCAGTACAAACAGGGTTCGAGCCTTTGAGGAGCAAAGGAAGAAATGCAAATGGAGAACTAGCTCTATGGTAAAGAAATTTAAACGATCGAATGATGTTGTCCAAGAAATATAAATGGAAAAAAAATATCATAGTTAAGAAACGAAATGAGTATGAAGCCATGGTCAAAAAATGCCAGAAATGTTCAAATACCATGGTCAAGAACAACAATTTTATAAAAACAATGGGAATGCATGCAAATAGAGACAGAGACTCTTCGACAAGAAATGCAATGGAATACCGAATACAAAGAAATGGTATTACATGGTCAATAAATTTAAGTCGGAATCGAGCCCAAGGATAAGAAATCGAAATGGGGATAAACTCCACATTCTATAAACACAGCTGACAAAAAATTCATGATATTGCTCTTTGGTTTATTAAAATATAAATTTCCTGATTAAAAATGTTTACAATACTGTAATAGATTATAATAATTGAAAATACAACCAATTTTTATCTAATTAAATTAATAAATTCGATTGTAGGATTATTTTTTTATTTTCTGCAAAATATTTTAGTAAAGAAAAGGATGGTTTATTCAAGTTCATATTGAGCATAAGTGGAATAAGTTAGGCTGAATAGCAAACTGAATTGAAATGGGAAGGCAAAACCATTTTCTCTCTTTTATTTAGTATCAGGCCAACACCGTCTATCTCCATTTCTTGGATAAAGAATGAACCTTAAATACTTGAAATTATTAAATAAAGAAATGAGCAAACCACTTATTTAAATCTAGATATTAAATTGACAGAATAAAAAAAAAAAGATTTCTTTAGAGATGTATTATAGAAATGATTATTATAATTTAGGAAAAAAATTTTTCATTTAAATAACAAAGTTTAATAACAATAATGAATAAAAAATATACTTTGATGAATGTTGTTAAATTTATAAAAAAAAAATTGAAACCCTAATTTATAATTATTATTAATCAAAAGAATGTTTCTAAATATAATTCCAGGGTTTAATAAAAATTAGAATATTGTAATATTATCATATAAAAGAAGTCTTTCATCCTTATATGGGATACAGTAACCAGTTTCTTTTTGTCCAAAACTAAAATGAAGAAAATTACATAGCGTATGTTCTCCGAATCGATGTTAAGAACTTGATTAATATTCTTTTGTTTCGGAAGTCTCCATTTCTCCAGTGGTCCAGGGAAATTGTTAGTATACGAATTGACTTGGAACTACTTAAATACATTCTTGCATGGTCATATACTGAATTTCTAAATGAGAGTCAAATGTTCAATTAAGGTTGGCATTTTAATTAAAATGTTCAAATTTTAGTTTATATTGCTGTAACTTTTCATATTATATATATATATATATATATATATATATATAATATGAAAAAAGTGTGTGTTCTCTAATCGGGGTTCGGTCAATTTTCTAGGATAAAAAATCAAACTCTCGTTGCCAACGTTTCGGTTTTATTTAAAACCTTTTTCATAGGCAGAAGTAAGAATTTTGTAACTAAGAAAATGAAATTTACCTTATTTAAAAGAACAATAATGTTAACCGGACAAAACCTTCGACTAGACATTTTTTATCCCGGAAAATTGACCGAACCCCGATTAGAGAACACACCTATTCTATCTAACGGTCGATATATTATTGAATCTGTTTTATATATATATATATATATATATATATATATATATATGATCAAACCACAATAAGAAATGGGAAAACAAGACTAAGATCTTTCAACCGTACCAAGCGGTCTTCGTCAGAGTCAAAAACTCAACTTTATATATATATATATAAAGATTTCACATAAACACGTGAAATAACAATCAATAATCAAACCACAATAAGAAAATAGGAAAGCAAGACTAAGATCTTTCAACCGTAACAAGCGGTCTTCGTCAGAGTTGGGTGTTTGACTCTGACGAAGACCGCTTGTTACGGTTGAAAGATCTTAGTCTTGCTTCTGTGTCTTTCTGTGTGTTTCCTTCGTTTTGAATTTATTTTATTTAAAAACCTCCGCTGGACCGTTTCTTTTAATTGTGTATATATATATATATGTACATATAAACCAACATCACTAAAGGAACACATATACAAGGAAACACAGAACTCACCACTGTATTTTGATTGCCTCATCACTAGGATGATACATGTTAGTCTCTCCAAAGACAGATAACAACGGTAGTGGGCTCCTTGAAGAGGCACTCAATCAGTGTAACCAACTTACGGAGGGAGGGGAGAGAAGGTTAGATAATGTAAATAGTAATGCAAGTAAATAATTAAAGAATTAAAGAAAATAATTAAATAAAAACTATTAGCAATTTATGGAAAAGAGGTTAAAAATAAAAATAAGTAAGTAAACATAAGATTAATCAAGAGAATAAAATAAATAAAAAAAATAATTAATGATTGAGGTAAAGGAGAGATATATCTCCTAGAAGACTAATAAATCCTTCTTCTGAAGCCCTTGGACTAACTTAAGAATTGTTGTTAAATAAAATAAATAAGAATTTTTATTTTTTATAAAATAAATTTAATTAATCTGCTTTAGAACATGTACACGGAAACAGTCTTCGGAGCATTTATCTCCCTGATGACGAGGCAATCAAAATATTTCAGTGAGTTTCTGTGATTTTTTTCATATGTGACTCATCAAGGAATTTGGAGTGTAAGTCAAGATATGTATAAATCTATTCTGATCCAAAATTTTTGATATCTACATTGCAATGGGAAAGGCTAACAAGTATGTGTAGTTTTGAATCAAAAAGCAAACGACGAAGTCCTCCACTACCTCTGGAAGTTCCCTTTAGCTGATAATGAAATATTAGTTTTACATAAAATATATCCCTAAATAATACATATCATGGTAATAGTGGCTGTATGTTAATAGTGTAATATGAGACCCGGAATTTCATTAACCCAGATCTTTAATACAGAAATGATTTTTTAGGGGTTGTCTGAGAAGCAAATGAAGATAAATGGTAGAATAATCCAAGACTCCAAAGACAAAGCCCCATATTCAGAAGTGAATTAAGTAAAATAATTGTAAAAATAATTAGCAAAAATTAAAACAACTTCCCAGTAATTAAATATAATTTTACTGCACGTCTATTAATAGTCCAACCCTACTCTATTTAAAGTTAAAGATAAGACAAAAGAAATTTACATACATTTATTTAAAGAGGGATGGTGGCTATTAATTAGATGGAAGAATGGGTCTAATTAGAAGGTTGAGGTTGATAGATCAGAACTAAAGGACAAATTAGGGACCTAACTTGGACCCTAATATGCCAAGGCAGCCCTTCTCTTATAACATACATTCTTCAGTGGGAAAAGGGCTCTGTCTCTTTGGTTACCTTTTATAGCCATTGTCGAGAAAAAAAAAATAAACAAATGAATGACCCTAAAAAAGGATCTAGAGTTAAATAGAAGAGCAAAAAAACGTTATATTTAAATAAGACAGTGAATGTTCAAAGTTCTTTAACATTCTTTTTATCATGTTAACAATGGACATTTGAGAAATACTTTACTTTGAATATACTTTATTATGGTCGTAGCAGAGCTTTTTGCCCCAATCCCCTGACGTCATTATTGATCATACATTTCACATATCCGCAGTTTAGCACTAAAATAACAATTAAAACATGGCAGAAATAAATAAAATTAAATTTCTATGTAGATATGACTCCTTGATTTATTCTAAAATGTTTGTAAACAGACAACATTTTATTTTTCACTTACTAACCGTATTGAAGTGTTTATAAAAATATGCATATTTAACAAATAAAATCAAAATTATGAATTAATAAGTAATATAAACTTAAGAATCGTTAGTTACAGATCTCCAGAGCAAAGGGTTAAATAAAAGTGTAACAAAATAACAATATTGGTTGTTAAGCGTAATAATTCCTTTTTAAATTCATGCATTTTATTATTACCACTGATGTTAATATTATTAATATTAGAACTATATTATTATTATAATATTATTATATGAACTATTATAATTAATATGGTAACATTATAATAATTTAAAGAACTGTTTAGTTCTTTTTGAAGATGGGTGACACTCGAAACCGGTCTGAGAGCTACAGCAGCAGTGTACGAGGTAAGACGGTGTATTATAGTTCTAATATAATTTATTTTTATTTGAAATGTATCATTTATTTAACTAACGATCTGTTAATATTTTTTTGATTGAGAAGGTTAAAATTCCGATAAATAAAAGACAGGCGAATTGATTGTAATTTTCAATACTAAGTAAATACTATACGAGTATAGTAACTAAATGCACTGATTTGATTAGAGTTTTGTCTCGTTGTTTTCTGCAAATATTGCAAAAAAAAATTGATGTAAAATTGGATTTTTAAACAGAGTGTGAAAATTGAAACAACTTTTTTTGTTTCTTAGCTGTTGGATGACTTCAGCATGATGGTGTTGAGACAGCTAGGTGGGGGAGATGTTGGAAAAAGGGTTGGTTTTTGTTGCTATAGGAGGGAGGTGTGCAGGTGAGAGAAGGTGTCAGCTGCTACAGGACCCTAACCACAGGAAGGGTAACGCTTGGATGGTCGGCCGACATAGACCACGTATAGCCGACAAGCAGGGGAGGGAAAAAAAAAACAAAGCAATGGCTTCCAGTGACCAGTTACAAGGTAATAACATGGGCCCTCCAACCAGCAAAGCATGACAGCTCACAGTGCCGACTCTACAATGACTCTATCAATATCCCCAACCAATTCCAAAAAACTATTAACTTCTCTCGTACTGCAATTCAATGCTAGTTTTTTTCTATCTGAAAAAATTTTCTTATTTACCATCATTCTAAATTGTAAAAAAAAAATTTTTTTTTGTAAGTCTGTGTGTTTGCTATGAATTTCGAAATTGGACAATTTTGAAAAAAAAATTACAAAGATAATCCAGACTGGCCAAAGAAAAATTTTACTTAACGTAGATCTAAATGTTAGAAGATGTAACACCTTTTTGCTTCTACCTGCTGTTCTTATACACCTGCTATCAACCTGAAAGGCAATGGAATTTTTTCGACAAACATAAATACCAACAAACGTAATTTAATTACATTATTTATTTTCATTATTGCATTTCTTTTATCTTCCAAATCTCTAAAATTTTATCATTTTATGAAGTTTAGTCGTTGTTTTCTAAAAAAAAAAATCTGTTTCGTAAGGATCAAGCAAAAACAAGATTGTGAACTAAAACTCTGATGACAAAGAAATAATACCAAGAATTACTAATATGAGAATGCCAAGAAAGAAGCAACGAAACAGAGGTTCTGATATTTTCTATATCTGAATCTGTAATGGTCATAAACAATAAAAATGTAGATCTGTCAGACCAAAGCAGGGGTTTCCAATTAGGGTAAAATTCACCCCCAGGGGATAAGTTTTAGATTTTCATTGGGTCAATTGTCTCCTCAGTAAGTTCACAGAGTGAGTAAACATTTGATTAACACACCTAAACCTTCATGTCATTATTTTCTTTTCGGAACAATCATTCCTATGCTTCCATAAATTGATACTTACTGTTTTTATTGTTTTTACTCTTGCTTATCTCCTCTGTATATTATTTGAGTTCATAATTTTTTTCCCACCTTCAAATATTTCTACTGCTTATCTGTTAATTCTTCATACTCCATAGTAACAGCTATTAACCTCCTCAGCTCGTAGCCTCAGTTAGAACCTACCGTTTTTAACTCCTACACTTAGTGTAAGTTATGGTTAATTATTATCACCTTTTCTATTCTAATATCCGAGGTTTTTTTGATTACTAATAATAGATTATGTATTTTCATGTAACTTTTATAATGAAAATATAAATTTTAGGAACGTTCGAAGACAGAGTTGAGTTTTTTAACCAGATAACCCTCAAAGAGTCCAGTCCATTAATTGCGCAGTGTATGAAACGGTTAGACTTCAATACGTATTGACAAACCCTATTTGAAATACTTTTCTCATATTACCTATATCTAAATCTGAAAAAATCGTAAACAATAAAATATAATAAAATTATAGAGAAATATTCAAATTACTCTATTTAAAAAAAAAAGATGACGCTAAAGGGAAAGAGAAAATCTGAAAGTACAGATTGACGTATCTTCTGGATTACAAATTTTATATTCTACAACTTTTATTCGAAAAAGTTTTCACAAACGTCAACCAAACTTTTAAAATGTAAAAAAAAAACTATAAAAGTATAAAATTGGCCTTTGCCATTTATGTACATTTTGACATTAACCCATCAATAAAGTCGGTATATAGTTGGAACAGTTTTATATTAAATTTTGTTCACTTTAAGATATGATAATATTTCATTCTATTTGACTTCATTCCACTGGTAAAGTTAGAAACCTACGATAAATAATAGTAAATGTTAAAAATTATCCTTTCCTTAATGCATACTTTTAACCATAAATCCATAGATAAGCTTTTATCTATTTGTATGAATAATAATTGTTTTCTTGTCATTCCAGTTCCCTTGACATTTAAGGCAGCTATTCAACGATAAAGGAATGATAGATTACGTTTACCACCATTTTATTCAAAAACAACCTGTCAAATTAATTATGATTATACAACCCCTGAACCGTTGGAGAAGCGTCGTATGTTTTTTAGCATTATAGTCTTCTTGTATTAGAAATGATCAACTTGTAAGTTAAATTCTTAAGTTATTTTATTTGATGATTATTATCTCTAATTTGGCAACACTGTGTTTCTAATCTAGTATTTATAATAATAGATTTTATAGATTTTCTATTTATAATTTCTATATTTTTTCTATTAATAGATTTTATAATAGATTTAGTATTTGCATTCCTAATGTAGCATCCGTGGAAGCGAATGTTACATACACAAACTGCATAATCTAGAAAAAGTAAAGATCTATTAATTTTAGTGTGCTCTATTAGATTTAGTGTGTTCTATGTTTAGATTAGTAAGACTGTCTGAAAAAAGGCTTAAATTTAATTCTATATGTATGTTGGTTACACTGTACCGAAAAAAGAAAGTACAACCTCAGTTTCTAGAAATGCGAGGAAGTAATTTATTTTGGTGTATTTCTGTTTTTCAATAGACAACATTTTTTGTAAGGTCTAATTTAATACCTAATATTAATAAATGTATTAATTTTATCTAACATTTTTTTATTGGTATGTAGGTACTACTGTGCTCAATGGAGAATCCAGTAAATGATGTACTCGTATTTATAAAAGGAAAAGAATTTTTTTGATTTTTATCATATGTTAGTATCTAGATTTCAAGCACTGATTAAAAGCATAGTTAAATTCCATTCAAACAAGACATTTTTGAACAAATGACGATGTTAACTGTGTAATACTTCACCATTATTCGTGGCTGTCCGGTATATTGAAACCACAACGTATGGAAGGACCACAGACATGTAATATCGATACATTATTATTGTTCACTCAAGCAAAGCGCAGACTGCCTGATAATCATGATATAAAACTGAAATGTTAATAAACAATAGAAATACTTAATTAAATGATAAAGAGATAGCTCTCTAAGCAGTGATTTCATGTTTTAAATGCTTCCAAGAGTGCAGAGTGTTCTAAGGTCCTAAAAGCCACCTTAGCTGTCTCCCCTTCAAGTGTCATATATAGGAAACACCTGCCTTCTATGGTTCCTCTCCTCCAGTTCCCTCTACGCCATAGATTTCGCTTCAGTTAATTAAACTAAGTTTCTCTCCTCGGTAAATTCAATTAATATTTAGATTAAAGGCATCATTTTCTCAAATATCCATTTCGCGATAACGTTCTGAAATTATATGTTTTGATATTTGAGCCATTATCAATATTAAAGCGTAACAGCGATACCTTATATGGAACAATAACTTTCGTTCTGTTTATGTTTGTTGAGGCAATGTCTATTTTATTTGCTAACGTGCCATGTTAACTGTATTTGTACACTGGTATTAGCAGATAAATAACTATTTTTTTGGTTACCATTGGTAGATCAAACACCATTTTTTTTTGTTATAATTGGTAGATCAACAACCAGTTTTTGGTTATCTTTGACAGATCAAAACCATTTTTTTGCTTATCACTTTCAGATCAATAACCATTTTTTGGTTACCTTTCGAAGATCAGTAACCATTTTTTTTTTTTTTTTTTTTGGTTACCATTGGCAGATCAACAACCATTTTTTCGGTTACTTTTGGTAGATCAATAACAATTTTTTGTTTTCCATTGGCAGATCAATAACAATTTTTTCAGTTATCTTTGGCAGATCTATAACCATTAATCCACATTTTTAACGCAATATGAATAAGTCAGCTTTTAAAATTTACACAAATAATCAAAGAAGAGATAATAATATATTAACGACAATATGATTTTAATAGTCCTAAATTTTGGCTTAATCATACTTGGAATTTATAGATTAACTTTAAACAGAAACAAAATTTCAATAAATCCAATGCATTTAAATTACTTAGTGTTCTTCTTTTTGTTGGGATGTATCCAAAGCATTTCATGTGTACCTGATTAAATTACTTAGTGTTCTTCTTCAGAGTTATCTACCTTGTCGGGTTACATCTAAAGCATTGGCTTGTGTACCTGATCATAAAGTCACTTTAGTGACATTTATAACTTCTCTAGTGATAATTATTTGTTGTTAATTGAAATGTAACTATTTGAATTAAGAATTTATAGATTATAGCTAATTTTATTAATTTGTTTAAAGAATTGAATTTAGTTTCTAACAAAATGAGCATTTATAATAAAATAAATGGAAGTCATATGGGACAACACTGGATATTTGTGGTCTATCTTTGAGAGTAGGAGTCATATTATAAACTAATTTATACAAAAAACCATAAAAATCAAATTATTAATAAACTTTGGTTTATTCATCCCCTTTCTTGTTGAATGAGAGATTAACTAGTTCTCTTCACTGCGATATAATTACAATAAAATAGTTTCTTTAAGTAATAGAACTAAAAATACTCATATACACACCTTGTTAGTTTTATTTCTTTTTTTTAAAAAAAACAAACAATCCAATAATATAGTAATATAGTAATACCTATCAAAAAATTCAAAAAAAAAAAAAATAAAACATACTCATTTTTTTTAACCTAAACAAAACTTAATATCAAGACTGGAAAATACCAGATAAACATATAAACGAGGAAGCAAATTTGATAGAATTCTCTCCAAAGGTTTTTCGTTACACCTCTGGAGACTTCCTTGGGGATTGACAAGATATATGGTAGAATAAATAACTAAGACTAAGGCATTAATTTTGAAAAAAAATATTTTAAGGAAGGTGGTTGTATATATGCTTGTTTAAATGTTGCAATATTCAAGTTATATAACTAGGTTTATTTTTCTTCTGTTTTATTGTTAGTGTTTATCAAATGTTTTAACTAATTCTAAAGTTCTAGTTAATTGGTGTTTGTATTTTGGTAGACTACAATCATATGAAATATATAATTGTCCATAAATTATTGAAAAAATATCAAAATTTTATTGTTTTATCAATCTTGTTGTTGTTGATGGTAGGTGAGTTTCAGCTCCTAGATATGATCTGAATTAGAGTTTCTGGAAAAGGTTAGTGTGGTGAAGAGAATACAAGTTGAACAAAAGCTGTGAAAGGGGTAGGACAATGGTGACCCTCTTTTGCCATAATGGGAGGAAAGTTAGATGAACAAAAGTAAATAGGGGATGAGTAGAAGAAGGGAGATGCAAACAGGAAGAATGTATCATGTAGAAAGGCAGTGGAGGAAGACACCCGGGGACTCCGGCTGGTAAGACGTAAACAAACACCCACAAACATGCAAGCATTCATCATTCCAGCCCCTTGCCTTTCCTATGACTCCAACCAGTTGAACAACCTTATCACAAAGAGAGAATAAATTATTTATCAGTACGGTTTTGTGACAAACTTTTCCCTCTTTGCTTTTATTCAACTTTATTCTTTGTTAAATATGACAAAAAAAAAAAAACAAAAAAACTTTCAACTGTTCAAACGTTTGTTCACCTGAATTGAACAGAAGAAGAAATGAAATAAATGGCATTCTAGCGTATGAGTCGTTCAATTCATGTTTCATCGAAGCCTTTATGATGATATTTATCATCCTGAAACCATACTCATATGAGCATGGCAGCCACTAGAGCAGGCGTGGGGGAACCCGTGGCCTTTTGAACCGTGAAATGCGGCCTTCTACAGTTTGTTGAGAAAAATGTTTCAAAATATAAAGAATTACAATTATGGTAATAAAGACGAAAAAATTCTGGCATTTAGGAAGAAAACTATTCATTAATCATTGCTTGAAAAGTCTAAGCTTATGGAAAATAATTTTCCTGGGTTAACAAATGTAATAAACGAAGGCAGTAAGGACACTACTGAATCTTTTGAAAGATGCAAAACAGATTTAGATGTACTGATCTAGTAATATAATGATAGATAAAGTATTTTACAATATAATTATTATATAAGAATTTGCTTATCTATTCTTGGTGGCCTTTTGGGGAAGTGGACGATGCTAAAATGGCCTTTACTCCAAGAAAGGTATTACCCCTGCACTAGAGGCTGCCCTCAGGGAATTGTATTATAGCCCCTCTTGGAATGATAATTTGTAGATAACCTTCTGGATATTGTAAATAATTAATATTACAATACGCAAGGATGTGCAAAAGATAATTTTATTAGAAGAAGATGAATTATTCATGTTTCTTGCCTTTGAGTTTATGCCAAATGAACTCCAAATTCTGTAAAGATAGGAAAAGAAGAATGATATGGACATAATTACGTTTAAAATAGCCATTATACATTCTTCAAGAAGAAAAAAAGGAAGCTTATAAACATCTACATTACAAAGTACTAAACAAAACCTCAGAAATAAACTAATACTTTGGACATTGTGTAGAAACAAGGCTAGAATGGAAAAGGTATATATCATATGGTATCGTCTCAAAACATGGTCTGAAACCAGTCATGTACCACTGTTCTGAAAACATACAGACACAACCAATGTTATATTCGAGAAATACAAATGTCTTCTATCAACAGACTTTATCCTAAATTCAAAATGACGTCAAAAATCTCCAAAATGGAGAAAACATATACTAACCCTAGCTGCAAAATGTATCAAAATCTATTGAAATTTAATATTTCTTCAGGATTTTCATAAGAGTTCTTTTAATGCTTTCAAATCCCATTTTTTGTTTTTTGCTTACCGAGAGTAAGTGACGATTAGTCCTTTTTTTTGCAATAATTTTTGCCTCATAAACTATCATTTGTAACTTTTTTTTTACTAGTATTCAAACAAAATATCCTTAATTTAATTTCCATCTTTAAAATTCATAAAAATATCAACATTTTAATAATTTGTTTTGTTATCCATTTCAAATATTATCTTAAAAAAAAACAAAAGTAACTTATATTTGGAATTTCAAAAATTACGGTCGCCACACAAAAAGAAGTTTAATATCAAAACTAACAACGCGTTTAAAAAACTTGGTGTCCTTCTTTAGGTTTAGATCTGTACTATTGAGATGCTGGTGCAAGAGTGACCTAGTAAGGAGAATATGAGTAAACGCCATACTATAACAGATTGTAAACGTAATGAAAGTTAAATTATTTAATTTTTTCTACTACTGATATTATTCTTTTGATTTCTATAATTGAAAAAAAAATACATATATAAAATAAGAAGGAATTATGAATACAATTTCATTATTTTATATACAGTTTTTAAAATATTATATACACTCTGTGACTGTAAACCCAACTGAGTTAGGTTTTTGACTCTGACGAAGACCGCTTGTTACGGTTGAAAGATCTTAGTCTTGTTTTCCCATTTCTTATTGTGGTTGGATCATATATATATATATATATATTATATATATAATATATGCAAACGCTGTGACCTTCCCGTTGCTACTCATGCCAGTTCTCACGGACTCAGTTTTAATGACTGTTTCCGTGTACAGGTCCTGAGGCAGATTGATCAGACTAATTCGAAAGTTACTCTGAGAGCTTCAGAAGAAGCACTTATTAGTCTTCTGGGCGGTAGATCGGTTCCTGGGCTTAACCTCAATCGTTGATTTTTTTTTTCTCTCTTATTTTTTAGCTGTTATCAGCTTTTAATTTTATTTTAGTTAAATGTTTTCATTTTTTAATTTTTATTTGGCTTTTATCTCTTTATCTTCCCTGTCTACCTTTCCTCCGAAAGTTGGCTACACTGTTTGAGTGCTTCAGTTCGAACGCCAAGTCAGTCGTTATCAGCCTTTGGAGCGATTCACTTCTTTTCCTGAAGACGAGGACATCGAAATATAGTAGTGAATTCAGTGGTTTCCTTTCTATGTGTTCTTTTTTAAATTCTAGTTTATATATATATATATATATTATATATAACAATTATGAGGAAAGGACACTGAGGCGTACAAACTCAACTCACTTCACTATTTCGACCTCGTCGTCATCAAGAGAAGAAGAAGAGATAAACAGCAACCTGGAAATCTCTGCTTGGTAAACAACATCTGAGTAATGAATATTGAATCTCTGTTTTCCTGGTGAGGTGAAGTCTTTATCTCCTGATAAAGATGAAATCGGAATATTAAAAATGTTAACTTGTTGCTTCTCCCAGTTCATTTCTTTTAATCGTTTGATAAGTTGTCTAAATTATTGTTACTTGTTTATATATATATATATATATATATATATATATATATATATATATATATAATAAAATATAGAAAATTGAGACGAATGAAGTATCAAATGAATTAAAAATTGTGTTTTCATGTTGAACATAATGTAACAAAACATGAACTCAATAGAAAGTCCTATTTAAACTTAATCACAAGTTATTGAAGGGGGTTACAAAAATTAGATACGTTGAGAAAGACTTACAGAGATTTAGAAGTAAAGCTGTCTACAGTTTTAACAAAAGATTCAAGTTTTTACGAGCGATAAACAGAAACTAATTTAGAGATAGGGCTTCAGTAAATTTTATTAAGAAAACAAATAAGAAGGAATTCTTAGAGTCTGCAACTGTTCTAGCTTGACAACAATATACTCCTTATTCAAGACTTGATGTGAAAAACTTCCTACAAACAAGCCAAAAGAATTCTTTAGTTAAATCAAATTAAACATTTTTTTTATTACAATTATGTTGAAACAAAAGTTTTAAGTGAAAAATATTTATGAAACAATAAAATGTCTAATTGGGAATATTAATATTAGAGAAATATACTTAAAACTAAATTTTAAAAAGTAGTTTTCACTCTAAACTGAATATGATCAAATTAGGAGAACAATTTTTATAATTATATTTATTCATTCGTTTTACGTTATATTCATTCATTTTACTACAGTAATACCTTATAGCAGTAATGTATTACAGTAAAACTTCTTTATTACAGCAATACCTATTTATTGTTATTTTTTCTGTGGTATTTTTCTTGCTATATTTTTACTACAGTAATACCTTATAGCAGTAATGTATTACAGTAAAACTTCTTTATTACAGCAATACCTATTTATTGTTATTTTTTCTGTGGTATTTTTCTTGCTATATTTTTACTACAGTAATACCTTATAGCAGTAATGTATTACAGTAAAGCTTCTTTATTACAGCAATACCTATTTATTGTTATTTTTTCTCTGGTAATCTTCTTGCTATATTTTTACTACAGTAATACCTTATAGCAGTAAAGTATTACAGTAAAGCTTCTTTATTACAGCAATACCTATTTATTGTTATTTTTTCTGTGGTAATCTTCTTGCTATATTTTTACTACAGTAATACCTTATAGCAGTAAAGTATTACAGTAAAGCTTCTTTATTACAGCAATACCTATTTATTGTTATTTTTTCTGTGGTATTTTTCTTGCTATATTTTTACTACAGTAATACCTTATAGCAGTAATGTATTACAGTAAAACTTCTTTATTACAGCAATACCTATTTATTGTTATTTTTTCTGTGGTATTTTTCTTGCTATATTTTTACTACAGTAATACCTTATAGCAGTAATGTATTACAGTAAAACTTCTTTATTACAGCAATACCTATTTATTGTTATTTTTTCTGTGGTATTTTTCTTGCTATATTTTTACTACAGTAATACCTTATAGCAGTAATGTATTACAGTAAAACTTCTTTATTACAGCAATACCTATTTATTGTTATTTTTTCTGTGGTATTTTTCTTGCTATATTTTTACTACAGTAATACCTTATAGCAGTAATGTATTACAGTAAAACTTCTTTATTACAGCAATACCTATTTATTGTTATTTTTTCTGTGGTATTTTTCTTGCTATATTTTTACTACAGTAATACCTTATAGCAGTAATGTATTACAGTAAAACTTCTTTATTACAGCAATACCTATTTATTGTTATTTTTTCTGTGGTATTTTTCTTGCTATATTTTTACTACAGTAATACCTTATAGCAGTAATGTATTACAGTAAAGCTTCTTTATTACAGCAATACCTATTTATTGTTATTTTTTCTGTGGTATTTTTCTTGCTATATTTTTACTACAGTAATACCTTATAGCAGTAATGTATTACAGTAAAGCTTCTTTATTACAGCAATACCTATTTATTGTTATTTTTTCTGTGGTAATCTTCTTGCTATATTTTTACTACAGTAATACCTTATAGCAGTAAAGTATTACAGTAAAGCTTCTTTATTACAGCAATACCTATTTATTGTTATTTTTTCTGTGGTATTTTTCTTGCTATATTTTTACTACAGTAATACCTTATAGCAGTAATGTATTACAGTAAAGCTTCTTTATTACAGCAATACCTATTTATTGTTATTTTTTCTGTGGTATTTTTCTTGCTATATTTTTACTACAGTAATACCTTATAGCAGTAATGTATTACAGTAAAACTTCTTTATTACAGCAATACCTATTTATTGTTATTTTTTCTGTGGTATTTTTCTTGCTATATTTTTACTACAGTAATACCTTATAGCAGTAATGTATTACAGTAAAGCTTCTTTATTACAGCAATACCTATTTATTGTTATTTTTTCTGTGGTAATCTTCTTGCTATATTTTTACTACAGTAATACCTTATAGCAGTAAAGTATTACAGTAAAGCTTCTTTATTACAGCAATACCTATTTATTGTTATTTTTTCTTGCTGTTCTTCTTGCTATATTTTTCCCTGCCCTTTCTGTATTAACTTATTCTTCTCCATTAATTTTAGTAATTAATTTTCCACCTTAAACTTCTATATTTGCAACGTCAGACGGCTTGTGTTCTACGTTTACTACAATATCTTTACCCTGAGTAAACTTTTTTAAAAGTTTATTCCATACCGGCAACGACTAAGGTCGTTGATATATTAAATATCAACCGACTAAGGTCGGTAAGTTGATATATTAAATGGGAGTTCTTTTTTTGCATTTTCCTTGTGTTTCTTTCTGTTTGCTATTTATATATATATATATATAAATGATCAAACCACAATAAGAAATGGTTGATCATTGATTGTTGTTTCACGTGTTTATGTGAAATCTTTATATATACATATATATATAAATTAAAATAAGCAGTGACACATAAACAGAAACACAACAAAGACTCACTTTTCAATATTTCGACCGTAATGGCTGTCGTCCTCAGCAGAAGAAGTAAATTGACGGAGGGACGACAGTCAACTCACTTAACTGTCAAGTCTCACTTGACGAAAGTCAAGTGAGTTGACTGTCGTCCCTCCGTCAATTCACTTCTTCTCCTGAGGACGACCGCCATTACGGTCGAAATATTGAAAAGTGAGTCTTTGTTGTGTTTCTGTTTATGTGTCACTGCTTATTTCAATTGTTATTTGTCCTGATGGACCATTTTTCGTTTATCATGGCACATATATATAAATATATATTGTAGGGTAAAAATCTAATGAAATGGTCTCCACATATAAAACTTTTAATGATATAAACAACGCGTTTCGAACACGTAGTGTTCTTCTTCAGAAGAAGAACACTACGTGTTCGAAACGCGTTGTTTATATCATTAAAAGTTTTATATGTGGAGACCATTTCATTAGATTTTTACCCTACAATGAGTAAATACCACATAATAACAGATTGCACTACATTAGAATAAATATATATATATATAAATGTTGATAAAAGTATCAACCGTGAAGTAGAAACAAAATACAAGTTTATCAGGACTCTGTCAGTTCTTCAGATTCAAATTGGTAAACAACTCTCATTGCCAATGGTTTGGTTTTTAATGAAAACCTTTTTCATAGAACTGCATAACAGAGAAAATAAAAGAAATAATACAATAATTCAAAAACCAAACTTACATAAAAAGCGCAAAAAGTTACAAATAAGAAAACACAATAGACATTTTGATAGTAAGTTAGTGAGAGAACTTACAAAACTATAAAATTTTTGAAATAGAAAAACTAATTATTTCATTAGAGATTATTTTACAAAGAAACTAGTTTATGCATTTCAGCAGGAACTGTCTAGTTTGAATGAACACGTTACACTGATTTAGAACACGTTCCAAACAATTTTGGAACGATCATCTATGTTTGATTTAACAGACGCGAATAGTATTTATATTTTCTCTGTTTTGTAGGCCTATGAAAAAGGTTTTCAATAAAAACCGAAACGTTAACAATGAGAGTTTAATTTGAATCTGAAATTCTGACCGATTCCTGATAGACTTTAATTAATATATATATATATAAAAGATTTCACAAAAAGACGTGAAATAACAATCAATAATCAAACGACAATATGAAAGGGAAAAAAAGACTTAAGATCTTTCAACCGTAACAAGCGGTCTTCGTCAGAGTTAAAAACCAACTGAAACACTAGATGCAGAAACATCTGGTGAGGGGTTGAAGCACCGCTTGTTACGGTTGAAGGATCTTAATCTTTTTTTCCCATTTCATATTGTGTTTTGATCATACATTCATATATTTATATATTATACTCAATTAAAGATTAATATAAAAATGGATCTTTCATTGAAATTAATCCAATGTCATGAATCAAAGATATCAGAAAGGAGATCAGATCGCATGACAGAGATAAAGCAGTGAATAATGAATATTTATTTCCTTAACATAAGAGGATTTGTCAGAGAGAAGGCTTGATCTTTCAGTCAACCTAATGGTTTTGATTACTAAAGTAACTTTTATTTTCGTATAAAAACAACTACGGAGATCTAATATTTTCTAAATTTCTTTTCAATATTTATTTTAATTCTTTCGAATAATAAGACTATTCTTATAGCGTGGTGTGTGTGTTTATGTGCGCTCCAAATTCTTTATTGATGCACACTTGATGTATTTCCTGGACAATAACGGCATTTTTTTGCAACTTTATAATAGATCTAAACTTATTTTCTTGATTTAATTCTCGAAGTAAACCAAAAAGTGTTTCCATACCCTAAGACTCAGTACTCCTATAGGCCATGATATATTTCACACTAGACAGAACTGATTCAGCTGCCATCGTTTACTCCGCTAAGAGTGGACCGCTCAAGGTGATGCTTTGTCACATTTGTGGGTTTCACCTCTCGCAGAGCGAATTTCGATCTCTCAGCTTCATTGTAAAGGTTGCAATGTCCAGATAGACCTTGAGTCAAATATTGCAGTTTGAATGGGATCTTTTACATCAGGCTTTTTTACAATTTGATCATTTTTTTTTATTCAACTCATTTCTTGGCAATACAAAATTCCACGATGTCAGACTCCATCCTACCAATGTTACTTGACGAAATGTCCGAAATATTAGATTCAATTTCAGAGATTCAGAGAAGCAGAATGGAGTGGTACTTATTGGTGGTCACAGTCGATATTGCGTTACTTTCAACCTAGCCTTGTCAAACAAGTTGGGCAGTCTCTAATAAAACTTGGATGATTCCTGCTTCTTTTTTTTTTCTTGTTTCAAGAAGTTAGGTTAGATTAGGTTGAAGATCCTGTCCTATGAGAGAACACACATAGGCCAGAGTTTTTACCTTTTTAACTACACAATAAACATTCTAAATTGATAGTCCTAAATTTGCCTACTCAGATGTGTTTGAGAAGGATTTTTAACCAGTACCTGACATTATATTGGGCTCGCACTGAAGGTTTAACGTCCTCTCCGAGAGACGAAGTTCTAAGATTTTGTTTCACTTCCTACGTGAATATATTGAAGGCTTGAATGGGAATGAAATACGGCAGCTAACAGTTCAGAGAAAAGCAAGCACCCCACTGAGCTACCCTAGAACTCTTTTTCAAGAAGTTAACAAAAGTGTATTTAGTTCATTTAACTTCATTGGTGTTCTAAATTTTTCGTTTTAGAAAAAAAAAATCAAATCTTTATACATTCTGAACTGCTATGATTATAAGTACTATGAAATTTTAGCATGCCAAAGGTTCTACTTCACTTTTAGCCCCTCTGGCTAAAATCCTTTTACCAACGTCGGCCTTAACTCTATTATTAGATGTCTAAGATGTTTTTTGAACTTGTTGTTAATGATATATTTGGGTGCAATGTTCTCGGTAATCTCAACAAAAAATCCAGTTCTATCCATTTATTATTTCAGCAGCATTTTCCAAGGTTATTTCCTCCGGTGTGCCATAAACTATAATACTCGGCAAGAACTCATTAAAAGGTTCTATTTCAAACTGTGTTAATTTCTCTATACAGTTGATGCATATCTTACTTTTTATTTTTTTGAAACCAAATTTTATTATTTGGAATATCAACTATTTTAGATCAATATATTTCGAGTATACAAGCATTAATATTTCTTTCAGGACTCTTCCCGTATCTTCGTTACTATTAAATGATTTATTGATTGCCTTATACTCGTGATTTACTTTATCCAGGACATTTTCAAATACTTATGTCTGCGTGGGTGTGTGTGTCTGTCTGTGTGTGTGTGTGTGTGTGTGTGTGTGTGTGTGTGTGTGTGTCTGTGTGTGTGTGTGTCTGTGTGTGTGTGTGTGTGTGTGTGTGTGTATGTGCTGTATGCGTACGTTTGACAGAGTACAGTCAATTGAGTGTGTATAAGTATATTTTCCATCATACAATAAAAAAAAAATTAAAATTAAATAGTTTATAAAAATAATTTGGTTAAAAATTAAAGATTCGTTTAAAAGTACAACAACAAAGGTTTCTCATAAAAATCGGCTCAGCAGAGATAACCAAAATATAATTTACAAATACAGCGAAACCTCGAAGTACGAGCAATTAACTTTATGAGCAGCCATTCGTAAGTATTTTTGTTTCGTATGACGAGTAAAAATTTGCAGTACGAGCCATCTTCATGCCTAAATGATCTCCGTTTTAAGTTTAATGGATTAATAAAACATGATTACTTCTCACCTACACTTTAGTATTCATATTACATGTAGTATTGCTTATTTTGGGGTTGGAACGGATTATTTATTTGCTTATTAATTTAAATGAGAAATATCGTTCGTGATACAAGTAAATTGCAATACGAGCTGGATCTGTGAAAGAATAAATCTCGTACTGCAAGGTTCTACTGAATATTATTTTTGATTTTCACTTAAATATTATTTATCAAGTGGTATTTTGTTTACTAGTATATGCCCCATACAAATACAGTTTCAATAATGAAATAAATATAAAAAAAAAGAGGATATCAAATAGTTTACATGCAGCAGATGATCCCCTATGTTTGATATCAAAGCGAGCATGATATGTTTTGCAAAGCATTAGACTTACATAGTGCTATTAGAGTACTTTACGAGCTTGTAAGGGCTATCGGACATGTTGCAAATGTCACTGTCACATGTCGAAAGGGTAGTGTTTAGCAAATCTCTGAGCTTTAGAGGGTTGAGGGTGAACACCATTGCTTTAATGCTTTAGTGTAACAATTAACATATTGCTATATGTCAACGGTCATGAATTAAATTATAGCCTCCAAACAGCCCGATCTCGGTGTTGAAAGCATGATAATACACTTAAATTAACTTTAAATTAACAACAATAAAAGTGTAAAAAAAAAATTTTTTATTGGGGCAATGAAATAAAAATAAGATATATGGAAATACCCAATTATTTTTGTCTCTATATATATAATCACAATTTTTTAACGTTTTTGTACTTTTATACCGAGGGACAATTATTCGGTCAGACTAGAATAATTCTGGGTATTGAACCCCGAACCTACCAGTCCAGAGGCGAGCAGTGGGCCCCCCCCCCCCCCCCAAATACGTTTCAAAATGATATGGATATATGGATATTCACAGATTCACATCTCTGAAAAAATATGATTTCAGAGTATATTGTTTCATTAAAGTTTGGTTTTATTATTCTGAAACTCTTTTGATAATTCGAAATTTATTTGGTCGTGAAACATACATTATATTGTGAGAATTTATGAAGCAAACATTTTCCCCTTACATTGTTATTTATTCAGTTATAGGCCATCTAGAAAATAAAAATAGCAAATGTTGATTTATAAAAAAGGTTTTAGCTATTCTTTTCGACAAAAATTAATGACGCAAACTAAAAAGAGAGTTTATTATGAGGGGGAGATTTTGAAATGTACAGAGCACATCGCATCAGATTTCTGAAATGAGAGCTCTTTTATTGTTATAAAAGGGTTTGGTTATTGGATGACCTCGTAACCCAAACCACTATAAAATAAGTGGAAAGAAAGAAAATGGAGGAATTTCTTTTCTTTTTTCTTCTTTTTTCTTTAAGACATGTTCATTTGAGAGTGAAAGAATGACAGGTATATATTGGCAAGAAGGGATTATTTAAGAGGTGCGTCTGAAAGGTGGCAGGGTATAAGCTTCTAGTGAAAAGTTAACATGTGATTTGAATAGACTTATTGAGAATGGACCTTGACTGTAAGAGGAGATGAAGCGGACCTAATGGTGGTTATCGATCAGGGGAGAGAGAGAGAGAGAGAGAGGACTGAAGGCATCTCCGGATCCATCACTCCTAAAGGACGGCTACTCCCCATTCACCTGTCCATTGGTCTCGGCGCCTCTCTGACGTATTCAACCAATTTTATACCAATGTCATTTCATCATCACAACCTTCTTTCACGTAATGAACCCAACAACAAGCTATTAATCAGCCAACACATGTTATTACAAAAATGATAATAAATAATCAAAGTAAAAGTTAAATTCCTTAAACAATACCATTTACAGTTAAAAAAAAGCAACATCTGGGGTCAACGAAATAGGCCTCAGTCGACTGTATTCCTCCAGTCTGATGATCAGTCATGTATTTCAGAATAACTTCAAATATTCATTAATACCAATAATAACTTTTTAAAAATAAAGTTATACATAAATTACACATTAGTATATACTGAGAACATTATAAAATTTGCAGAAGGATTAGTTTTAAAACTTCTCATTTATATATATATATATATATGTTTTCTTGAACGACCTTTGTACTGTAGCATGAATCAACTTCATAGTCGATCTGTCAAGTTTTCTCACCTTTGATTTAAATCTTTCAGGTGAGAAAGCTTGAAAGATCGACTATGAAATTGATTCATGCCATAGTACAAAGGTCGTTCAACAAAACATGCATAAAAGAAGGATTGCTCCCTAAATTTACAAATATATATATATATATATATATGATCAAACCACAATAAGAAATGGGAAAACAAGACTAAGATCTTTCAACCGTAACAAGCGGTCTTCGTCAGAGTCAAAAACCCAACTGAGGTTTTCAGTTGGGTTTTTGACTCTGACGAAGACCGCTTGTTACGGTTGAAAGATCTTAGTCTTGTTTTCCCATTTCTTATTGTGGTTTGATCATTGATTGTTGTTTCACGTGTTTATGTGAAATCTTTTATATATATATATATATATATATATATATATATATATAATAAATTCAAAATGAAGGAAACACACAGAGAGACACAGACATAACTCACATCGAAATATCGATGTGAGTTATGTCTCTGTCTTTCTGTGTGTTTCCTTCTTTTTGAATTTATTTTATTTAAAAAAGTCCGCTGGACCGTTTCTTTTAATTGTATATATATATATAATGAATATATTATAAACAGTATTTTACACTTTTTCGATGAAAATACGATCTTAAATGGACAAATAAAGTTTAATGTAGATGAAGAAACATAGATATATTAAAAACACACACTTATAGTTTCAGATTTTCGGTTTGAACAATCTCTGTACGGTTGGGGTTTCCAACCGTCTCTGAACTAGTGCGCTTGGATTCCCTCTCTTATATCTCCTGAAGACCGTTCAAACCGAAAATTAGAGACTGTAAGGGTATTTTTTTCAATATCTCTATGTTTCTTCTTCTACATTGAACTTTATATATTATATCATTATATTTTAACTATTCTTAAAAGCATGCCGATTCAAAGACATTCATTCCGTTTCTTCCTATTTCAGCTACTCCTGTCATACGTTAGATTCGTTTTTCTTGATTCCCTACTTTACTCCACTTGGCTAAATTTCCTTTAGTAATTTAGCCTCATTGTTTTTACTTTTTTTTTCTTTGCCTTCTGACGGTTGCCTCTTTTCCTATTGATATTTTGGCTGATTTATGACTGATTCTTTTATATAGATATTGTTCTATTCCTTTCTGTTTATTTGAATTGGAATTTTAATTTCTTAATTGTTATTTAAAAAAAATGCTTAATTATTTACAGAATAAGCTTATGCACATATTTACATAAATGATCAAATCACAATAAGAAAGGGGAAAACAAGACTAAGATCTTTCAACCGTAACAAGCGGTCTTCGTCAGAGTCAAAAACCCAACTGAGTTGGGTTTTTGACTCTGATGAAGAGCGCCCTTTACGGTTGAAAGATCTTAGTCTTGTTTTCCCATTTCTTATTGTGGTTTGATCATTGATTGTTATTTCACGTGTTATTTATGTGAAATCTTTTTATATTTAGATAAAAACCTCCCCCTCTATATGTTTTATAATTTTTTTTTTATTAAATTAGTCTTACTGATTTTTATTTAACGTACTTATTGTAAAATCTTGCTATACATATATAATTGAACTTTGGGAGCAGTCTCTTATTAACACATGTTTCGTCCTGGTCTGGTTGGGATTAGTTTTCTGATGGTGTTTTCCAATCTCCAGATCGGTTTCTGTTAACCCACTTTAATTCTGTTCAGTATAATTCCAACTTGAAAATATCAAAATAAGTTCTAAAACGAAAACTAAATAAACACACACTGTTACTTTACAAAGTTACAGTTTCAAACTAGAGGTTTTACTGCCATAAAGAGTAATAGAAAAGAGGAAGCTTTCCCTAAAACATCTATAGTTATGTAGCGTTATGTTACAGTTTGCTCAACTGCCAAAGTCTCTATTTTGTTTGATTCCATTATCAATATCATTATATGTAATAAATATTGGTTGGTTTAGTAAATTAATTAATTAATGCCATATATTGTAAAATTATTTTGATCTGTCTGTAAATAAATAAATAAATAAAAAGACACAGACATAACTCACATCGATATTTCGACCATCGTCGTCATCAGGAGGTGTAAAGAGCGAAGAGTCCCGCAGGAAGGCAGGGCGGTGACTCTCTCTTCACAGTCACCGCCCTGCCATCCTGCGAGACTCTTCACTCTTCACACCTCCTGATGACGACGATGGTCGAAATATCGATGTGACTGATGTCTGTGTCTTTCTCTGTGTTTCCTTCGTTTTGAATTTATTTTATTTAAAAAAGTCCGCTGGACCGTTTCTTTTAATTGTAAATAAATAAAAATGTTTATTGATAATAATTGCTGATAATATTATAATCGTTATAACAATCATTGATATATTTGTTGACAAAGTGATTGATAAAAGATATATTATCAATAATTTTCTTGTAAGTTAGTTTGCTTTTAATTCTATTTCACTTTATTAGAGTTTATCAGGGCTGATCAGAGAGGATTATATAAACGTGATATCTTCAAGGGAGCATTAACAGTGTAGGGTTGGTTGGTCTAAAACAAACAGAACCATGTGGGAGATTGCTTTCTTTAAAGAAGTTTCTTTTCTTTTTTTTTTGTTTAGATCTTTTACTCTTTCTTTCAAATTACAAACAGACTTTTAGAATAGTTTCAGTATGTCTACAAGATAATGTTGAGCTTAAAATAAAGTTTTAATTTACTTAATTAATAATAAAAGGACAAACTGTAACATTATAACACTTAAATGACAATATTCAAAGACGTTTAATAGTAATTTCTTCACATGCAGGAATAAATATGAAAATTATAAAACACATGATCAAGACTGGGTTCTTAGTATTCTCACATCAAGCATTGAATATTAAATTATAACACACCTAATCAAAAGCCTGTAACTAGTAATTATTCTCATATCGAGCATTCAATATTAAATTTCATACACACATTATCAAAAGCCTGTCCTTAGTAATTTTTCTCGTATCAAACATTTAATATTAAATTATAACACACATAATCAAAAGCCTGTCCTTAGTAATTTTTCTCGTATCAAACATTTAATATTAAATTATAACACACATAATCAAAAGCCTGTCCTTTACAATTATTCCCATATCGAGCATTAAATTAAATTAAAGCCTGTCCTTAGCAATTATTCCCATATCTAATATTAAATATTAAATTTCATAACACATATTATCAAAAGCCTGACCTTAGTAATTTTTCTCGTATCAAACATTTATTATAAAATTATAACACACATAATCAAAAGCCTGTAATGAGTAATTATCTCATATCGAGCATTCAATATTAAATTTCATAACACGCATTCTCAAAAGCCTGTCCTTAGTAATTATTCTCACGTCGAGCATTCAATATTAAATTAAAACACACATAATCAAAAGCCTGTAATTAGTAATTATTCTCCTATCGAGCATTAAATATTAAATTATAACACACATAATCAATAGCCTGTCCTTTGCAATTATTCTCATATTGAGCATTAAATATTAAAATCCAACACACATAATCAAAAGCCTGTCCTTAGGAATTATTCTCATAGCAAGCATTCTATTTTAAATTATAACACACATAATCAAAAGCCTGTCCTTAGCAATTATTCCCATATCGAGAATTAAATATTAAATTATAACACACATAATCAAAAGCCTGTAATGAGTAATTATCTCATATCGAGCATTCAATATTAAATTTTATACACACATTATCAAAAGACTGTAATTAGTAATTATTCTCACATCAAGCATTCAATATTCAAATTATAATACACATAATCAAAAGTCAAATAGATATTATGAATTATTGCTATACTGACCAGATTAACAAACCGGGAATATAAAAAATACAATATAGAAATGATTCTTCTATACAACTCAGCAATGGATGTTTATTGTTCCGTCAAATTGATAAAAAAAAAGCACAGTTTCCGTAAATTAAATAAAATATAACACTTTGATCAGTTTATCTATAAAGTTGAGTTTATTTTTTGCTGAAGGTTACGTTAAGTGGTTAGTTCTCTTTTCACATTTCTCTTTCTTTTTTTTTGTAAAGCTCAGCTATACATCAAGACACGTACTGCTTTCATTTAGATACAACACGCTAATTATTACAATCCATCATAGCAATGATTAAATTAGTGGTTTGACGGAACCTTTCATTGAGATGTTGGCATGAATAAGTGATTGTGTCAGAAGATATGAATGTCTTTATTGTACCATTGTAATTCTAATTATATTCTCTAAGAGAGATCTTGAATCAAGCATGTGATGAAGGTTATATTAACAAGTCGCACTATGAACGCTTACCTATCAAAAAACTACATTATTCCCAAATTTTAAATAACATAAAATTACATTCAAGTTAATATGTGTGTACTTCCACTGTCTTATATGAATAATTCTGCGTTTAACCCTGACTATAATTTATTACGTGGAGTATTACCTATCACCATTAATAGTTACCACCTTAAAAAGTATCAATTTCACTAAAAATCAACAAAAATCTAAATCTGCTTCTTTGATTCCAAAGAACATTAATTTACATGTATTATTAAACATTAAACATAAATTTATTCTGATAAATATATATACAACATCACTAAACCATATATAGTGTCATTATAATATACTTATCTGTATATTATAAGTAAATTACTTATAAATCGTTGAGATTACATAAAAAAATAACATAATTTCATTAAATATTTAATGAAATATTTAAAAAAAAAATCACAATTCTATGATCAGTTGGTGTTTTTGGAGTTACAATATTATGAAACATTTGCTGAAGTTTCTTGTTGATTGTATCTTTACTAAATAATTTTTTTGGATGTATTGCAGAATTACACGATGTAATACTCGATACATCATATATCGTGTATCATATATGATACACTATATATATGATACAATATACCATATATGCTATATAACATAAAACTAACCGGATATTCTTTACTATTGTTAAATAATATCACTGATCGAGAGAGATTGAGTAAAGTGTGTCGAGGTGTTCTATTTTTGGCAATTTTCTATATTTATTTTTTTTAAAACGTGGTAGAGGTAAGGGGTAAAAAGCCTAAGATGGAGAGATAGTTGCCACAGAGATAACTATCACTAAATTACACTGCCAGAATGAAAGAGGGAGTTTAGGGAGGTATAATGAATGACCTTTTTCGTCGGACAATAAACTAAATGAAGTATGGAGTCCCGTGGGATAGAACAGTCTCAGTTGAGGGCATATGGCTTCAAACAGATGTATACCTTGTACTGGATGACAGAACTGATGTTTATTATATGTTTATCGCTTCAGTTATGGATCAACATCTAATAATACCTCATGTCGTTGAAATCATTTAAACTCTTCAACAATATATCCGAAATTTAACCAAATATACAAAATAAACAATTTTATTTGAATAACAAATAAATAAATTGACCATTGAATAACATCAGCCTTATGTGGTCAACCCATGACAAAGTAGAACTCATGTTCTACCATCTTACAATAAATTTTAAATTACTTAATTAAAATGATCAATAAACATTACATGTTATAAACAAATATTTTACTCTATAAACAGTAATATTTAGCAGAGATACATAAAGAAAATTCAAATTGAAATCCACGCACATAATCACTTCTTTTATAATTTTGCAATTAAATTTTTTTTGGCGCTTTTATAATAAACTTATGAAGGTAAAAATAAAAAAAAAAAGTATAAGAATGAAGATAAGTCGAGAATTGTCATATGAGATTCAATATTCACAATATTACAGATAATTTCATATTCAAACTGATTTATAAGTTACACAGAATATAACATTAAAAAGAATCATACATTATTTTTAGGTATGAAAAATCAAATTAAATTCGTAAAAAAAAAAGACAAAGAGATAAGATTTCTCACTGAATTAAGCATGAAATTTGATTTAAAAAAAAATATATATATAAAGTAAGGTAGAACTTCTCATTTTGTACTATGATAAAGCGTAACATTCTTTTTTTTACAAAAATGAGAAGAATTAACTAGAAGGTGTCATTTAAAACGGAAAACTCTTGAAGTTTTTCAATTGAGTTAAAAGAGGAAGTATGAAAAGCTTGTCTGTAGTATTATTGTTTAGATGAACCCAGTCAACTGTTTGAAATAGCGGTTTGTATTTTTGTCTAAATTTTCCGCGTTCCCAGAGAAGTGGTTTGTTTGGCCCTCCGACCACGTTAATGGCCCGTAAATCCTCAACTCCCCTTTTCCAAAAACCCGCCAAATTCAGCCCTACAGACCATTGCCACACATTATTTTCCGCTCTAATATTCACTTATCGATTTACTTTAACTTCATATTTCGTTCTTACTAATAAAAAAAATCCCTCTTCTTGAAAATTGTTTTACAAATGAGACATAAAGGACAAACAAGCTGTAACATTGAATACACTGATCATAATATGGTCCATAAAAGAACTTGTTATAGTCCTCAACTAAAATAATATATTGAGTTACAAATACATAAATCAATCCTTTACTTTACCTTACTTCATATTTTTATTTATTTTATTACTAATTTGCACTGTTCAAGGGGTTAAAATGAAGCATGGTTTTGATTCAGCATATATTAACCATAACCGGGCGATATTACAAGGGTGTAACAATGACTGGAGGTCACAAAAGGAGTAAACATGACTATGTTCTTATTTTCAGGTATCGGCATAACTAGGTAGTAGCAGACCTATTTATTTATTTATATCAATATTAGAACTTGCTACCAAAAGTCTGTCTTCTGAGTCTATTTGTAATAGAATCAGCGCCCAGACCACTATATAAAGAGCAAAAACCTAAAATATTTGAACACAGTTGAGATTTGACTCCGATGAAAATCGCTTGTTATAGTTGAAAGATCTTTGTTTTCTTCATTGCGGTTTGAACGTTAATTGTTATTTAAAGTATTTATTGTGAAATCCTGCTATTGTAATAGAATATATATGGTATAACAAGATTTCACATAAACACGTGAAATAACAATCAATGATCAAACCACAATAAGAAATGGGAAATCAAGACTAAAATTGTGGAACGCTTCACGATTTTGCGTGTCATCCTTGCGCAGGGGCCATGCTAATCTTCACTGCATCGTTCCAATTTTAGTATATGTACCGTCGAAGAGAGTACATGTACAGTACATATGTACGGTACCTATACTAAAATTGGAACGATACAGAGATTAGCATGGCCCCTGCGCAAAGATGACACGCAAAATCGTGAAGCGTTCCACATTTTTAGTCTTGTTTTCCCATTTCATATGATATAACATACAGCATGAGATTATATAATATAGTAGAACTAATACTTTAGCGTAAGTATTAAATGCGCTATAGTATCTAACATTGGAATATCCAGATTTTCCAAATAACCAGTGATTTGGTGAAGAGAATTGGTATATTCTCCCCAGAAACTATTATGGTCAAGACGATCCAGAGTGCTGAGGTATGGGGAATAGTAGACTGGCTAGTCAAAAATATCCTTACCACCAAGAAGAGACTCATAGAAGAGCTAGACTAGTTAATTGCAAAGTAAGGATGTCTTACATAAGGAAATGAATGGCATAGCCAGAAATGTTGATATTCAACATGATTTGAGTTTGGAATCTACGATTCTATTTCGTATCTATTCCTATATTGCTCAACTTGCCAGTAGTGAAGACAAAAAACTGTCAACCCATCCAAATCTCCTTGTTCGGGAACTAAATCCTACACCCAACTTTTCCTAATCCCACGAGCCTTAAAGTTTCCTACTTAAACTAAAAATGACGACCACATGACTCCAAAAGTATACAGTACCTCAGAGAATGCAAAGCCGCAAGACCATACGACCACGAAGACGACATTATTCCGTTACTGACTGGACTGACTCCCCCATTCTTGACAATATTTACTGACCCAACAAAAACAGCAGGATGAGAATCTAGCAGTAGTGGGCCTCTGGTCTTGAAATGCTATTTACGACATGCACTGTTGTGCATGGTAATATTCATTGGTCGTTGGCCTAGCCTGAGTTAATACATCAAACAGTTCCAGGCTAGTGTCCTAGAAGAAAAGGATGTTGGGTGTTTTAGTTGGTGGTCTGGTTTATCTGGGAGCCCAGTACTATGTACATGAATGCATTTCACTTCCTTCCCCCCTCCTCCAAAATATAATCAAATACATTAGAATATTAGAAATAACCCTTTGGAGTTATTAAGAAAAAATACAACATAAAACACTGATTATAAAGAAATGAATTGAGCAGCATGAGAGTATCAGTAAAGGCGGTTCAGAAACACTTCATGATAGAGATGTCAGACTAGAAGACAGACAGATTCTTAGCATCACTCGTGGACTTCATTTACTGTCTAAAACTCAAACATCCTGGCAGTTTAAAATCGTCAATCACGCCTTACATGAATTGCTTTATCGCTTTAAGTTATAAAACTTAACTAACTGAGCAGAGCTGCATACCACTCATCTACAACAGTATACTTTCAGATACACATCTATTTTATAATATACTAGCTGATCTACCCGGCTTTACCCGGGAAACAATTTATTTCCAACTCTAATAATAAATTACATATAACGAAAACAATTTAACTATTGAGATAAACGAAATTAATACAGAATTAAAATTATAGATTACGTAAAAAAGATATAATCTAACACTGATTATAAATTGCACAGATTGTCTAATACGACGATTGGATGTATGGTTTTTGAATCTATCGAGTACAAACAGACATACATTCATTTATATATATATCAATGATCAAACCACAATAAGAAATGGGAAAACAAGACTAAGATCTTTCAACGGTAACAAGTGGTCTTCGTCAGAGTCAAAAATCCCAACTTTGGTTTTTTGACTCTGACGAAGACCACTTGTTACAGTTGAAAGATCTTAGTCTTGTTTTCCCATTTATTATTGTGGTTTGATCATTGATTGTAATTTCACGTGTTTATGTGAAATCTTTATATATATAATTAAAGTTACAGCTAGAAAACACAAGAAAAAGGACGAACACTCACGAATCTCGATAATTTCGGCGTCTTGCCGTCTTCAGGAGAGTAGAAAGAAAGAAAATAAACGGAGAAAGAATGAAGGAACGGAGACGTAAATGCGTCCACTTGCCGATGTAAACTGATATATATATATATATATATATAGACTAACAATATAAAAATATTGAAATAATCGAAGATCTACTAAAGAAAAAATAGTAAACAAAAGTATAGCCATAAATAAAAAAAAAATACTTATATCAAATAAATTCTAAATTTTACTATACATTTTTAAAGGATGATACATTGCATAATAAGTTTACATACTAAATCAAGCACTTACAAGTACCAAGGCAATATTAATATTTGCAATTTCAGAAACATTATTTCCCAGAGAGGGATAGAAAACATTTAAGTAGAGATATCAGAGGGTGCGTGTTTTGGCATCTCATGAAGGGATGATTCCACCCTTCTTCCCTTTCTTTATGGATATTAAAGCCATGTTTATAGATTCTTACCATAAAAATTCAAATGGCAATAAACCATTCTTCTTATATTTATTATGGAATATTCAAACAATAAATTCTGTTTTTTTGTCTTTTTAATAATTCTACCAAACAGAATTTTTATAGTTCTCTATTTAATAGATTGGAATATCTAAATAAGAACTTATATTATCTATCTTTGCTATGGTTAAACAATTCAAAGATTATTAAAAATTTGAAAAATAAATTATGATAATTCAAATTGTATTAATCCTTACATCTTAGTTTTACACTATATGTGATATTCTTTTCACAATGATTGTTTAAAACAACCTGACAGAATAGAATTCAAAATTGACAGCAAGTCTTCTCTCAAATCTGTAATGTTAATGTTAGCAGCAGCTTCTGCATTGACCACTTTTTTGTTGTGATTTTCTAGTATTCTAACTTGTTTGTGGTAAGTCAAAGTTATTTTGCAGAGGAGTTCAGGGAATGACATGAAGATGTATATGATAAAGTTAAAAACTAAACTCTAGTTTAAACACTTCATTATCGGTACAGATTTTATAAATTTTGTTTTTACCTGAACTACTCTGAAAAATATTTTGATTCACTGCAAACTAGTTATAAGAAGACAAGAAAACCTCAGAAAAAAAATGGTGAATGCAAATGCTGCTGCTAACTTTAACGGTACATAAATACATAGTATATCGTGATTTTATCTCTACTGTATCGTATATTAGATAATGGTCAATTTCACATGTTCAAATGAACTTTTTCACTTTAAACAAAACCCAATTATCAGGTTTAAGAGTTTTATATCAACTGAAAAACTGATCGATTCCAAATGTATTTTATTATAGTTTATAATATAAAGTTATTACAGTGTACTACACCAATGTTATTAAATTATTAAGAACATGTAAATAAAAATCGATATTTTGTTATGACAACTGCCATCAAATATCTAAAACATATTGTGATATTTTTTTTTTTTTTGATATTTGTTATCACAAGCTTTTAACTGTGAAAGAAAAATGATTGAAGGGTCACAGATGTGTGGGGTTTTGATATAATTAAAGCAAGTGCACTTGGATATTAGTAGCATTGATTACGCTATGAGAGTAGGTAATGTGATAGCATTGGCCGAGAGGGAATCCCTGTAACCGGCCAGGGGGGAATTCACCCCAAACCCCTTCTAAACATCCCTTTAAATTTAATAGTTGGATTCTATCTGGCTATACATTACGTTTGCTGTAACCATGGTAGCACAGCCCCGAGGGTAGTATTGCTTGTAAAATGCTCTAAACCACAATTGACTACAATCGTAATGCCTACCACAAATTCATTTAATTTATTCCATTAATAATCAAAATATATTCTATTGTTAAAGTATTGTTCAATCATCAAAAGCTCACTAGCTAATATCAACTTTTATTCATTATTCTACTAAAAATTTCTTTTATAAATTATAAATAAATTATTATAAAAACAGAGGCAATTCCAAAATGATTTAATTTTTCTATGTTTGTAGGGTAAATCTAATGAAATGGTCTCCACATATAAAAATTTTAATGATATAAACAACGCGTTTCGAACACGTAGTGTTCTTCCTCAGGCATTAACTAAAAAATACAGTGACACCAGAGAGTTATCTATAGTACAAAGTAAATAAGTACAAAAATTTGAGGGAGAACACTACGTGTTCGAAACGCGTTGTTTATATCATTAAAATTTTTATATGTGGAGACCATTTCATTAGATTTACCCTACAATGAGTAAATACCACATAATAACTGATTGCACTACATTAGAATTTTCTATGTTTCTTTATCTACAATGGACTATACATTCAAGTTTGATACTGAAAACATGTATTCAGTTTTTACACGTAATTTATGTTTTTTCATTTATGGATCTTAATTTTTGTAAATAGTTTTGCATTTACATGGATGGCATTTAGCTCTATGTTTTCTTAGTCGTTAATGATACACTAAATGGATAAAAGATGAACAAATACTGACCAAACACGAAGCAAAGACAAGAACAATAATTGACAAAACCAAAAAATATCACAAATATTGACCAGCATATTCCAAACAAAGACTTACATTTAAGCAAAAACTAATTAGAAGCTAAACAAATTCATTAAATAACTTTATACATGCATAGAGGCTTAAGAAAAATTATAGTAAAGTAAAAAACTGAATTACATTAACTTTGTTGGCTATACTAATTTTAAAACTATTGTTGAAACAACAAACGTAACATGCTTGTAAAAGTTACATATTTAAGTAAAAAGAAAATGAAACATTTATTTTATCTGAAAATAGAAAAACCATAGAAGGTTTGGTTTTCTAATAACAGAGAATCAGACGACAGTAAGAGGTTTTGTAAACAGTTTTAAAGATTACGACAAGGTGTTAAAACATATTATTTCATGGAAGTCCATGAAATGTTATTTTACTGTCTAACTAGACGTAATTTCAGTTATTGGAGATTTTAAAGAGTGTAAATAGCTTTATAAACATATACACACCTAATATGTAAACAAACAAAGCAATATAAAAGACTTCTTGTCATACGAACAAAGTATTTCATCCCTTAATTTTGACAAATGCCCAAATATAGAACAAAGTTTTTTTTTTTTGTAAGGTTTTCAGATTTTAATGAGACTGGGGTTCGTTATTCTCAAAACTCTGACAAGGCCATTAACTATTCTTAAACACTTATTTCCTTTTAAGATTTTAAAGTAGTACAAACAGTTACTCTTTACTACTATGTTCAATATTAGGAAGATATTTCAATTATTCAGACACAAACGTTTTTATACAAACAACGCGTTGTGTTATTGTTCAGACTATATCGACTGTTGGGGTGAAAGAATAAGACTAACCTTGCTATACTTTCAAATCCATTTCACATATAATCATAGTAAATCACTTAAGGTCTATACTTATAATCAAATGTTTTATACAAACAACGCGTTATGTTCTTATACAGGTTATATCGAATCAACCTGAAATTTCATTAAATATATTAAAGTATTAGTATACTAAATATATTAATACTAAATAATTATATACTAATTATATAAATAATTATATATATACTAAATATATTATTAATATACTAAATAAAATTACAAGTTTGCTTTCGAGAAATTTAATTGTAAATTAGTTCATGTTGAAACGTTGGTATGCACTTGATATTATTAATCTTAATCTTATTCACAAATGTTTTATATATATATATATATATATATATATAAAGATTTCACATAAACACGTGAAACAACAATCAATGATCAAACCAGTCTTTTACAGTCAAACATTTATATCACAGTTATACTTATACTATAATTATGTGTGAATAAGATTTGAAAGTATAAAAAGGTTCAGTTTTTTTTCAGTCATATTACTGAAAACATATTACTGAGTCTTATTACTAAAGAAGAAGAACTTAACGCGTTGTTTGTATAAAACATTTGCTTCATAAGTATATATAAAGAAATTTCAGGTTAAGTTGATATAACCTGAATAAGAACACAATACGTTGTTTGTTAAAATCATTTGCTTCATAAGTATATGTAAAGAAATTTCCTGTTAAGTCAATATAACTTAACATATATATATATATATATATATATATATATATATATATATATATATATATATATCAATCATCAAACCACAATAAGAAATGGGAAAACAAGACTAAAATCTTTCAACCGTAACAAGCGGTCTTCGTCAGAGTCAAAAACCCAACATGAAGAACTTAGTTCAGAAAAGAAAAAACCCAGTTGGGTTTTTGACTCTGACGAAAACTGCTTGTTACGGTTGAAAGATCTTAGTCTTGTTTTCCCATTTCTTATATATATATATATATATATAAAGATTTCACATAAACACGTGAAACAACAATCAATGATCAAACCACAATAAGAAATGGGAAAACAAGACTAAGATCTTTCAACCGTAACAAGCAGTTTTCGTCAGAGTCAAAAACCCAACTGGGTTTTTTCTTTTCTGAACTAAGTTCTTCATGTTGGGTTTTTGACTCTGACGAAGACCGCTTGTTACGGTTGAAAGATTTTAGTCTTGTTTTCCCATTTCTTATTGTGGTTTGATCATTGATATATATATATATATATATATATGTTAAGTTGTATTGACTTAACAGGAAATTTCTTTACATATACTTATGAAGCAAATGATTTTAACAAACAACGTATTGTGTTCTTATTCAGGTTATATCAACTTAACCTGAAATTTCTTTATATATACTTATGAAGCAAATGTTTTATACAAACAACGCGTTAAGTTCTTCTTCTTTAGTAATAAGACTCAGTAATATGTTTTCAGTAATATGACTGAAAAAAAACTGAACCTTTTTATACTTTCAAATCTTATTCACACATAATTATAGTATAAGTATAACTGTGATATAAATGTTTGACTGTAAAAGACTGAAGGTTTTTAGAATAAAATAGTAACTTTTATCTTTGTAATTGTTAGAAATATTATTAATGTACTAAATAAAATTACAAGTTTGCTTTCGAGAAATTTAATTGTAAATTAGTTCATGTTGAAATGTTGGTATGCACTTGATATTATTAATATATATAACATTAACATGAAATTATAACAATAGTTACAACACAGACATTTATTAAGTGATATCACCGAATATTGAAAATTTCTATTTGTTTCCTTAAAAAAGAGGCAAGATCCATTGAAGCAATGAGGATTCTTTTAAAGCTAATACAGTGAATAGAAAAGCGGGAGTGTGTTAGCGCTGAGGCGGTGTCTGAGAAAGACTGTCAGCTTTATGAGGGCAAGGATTATTTAGTACGTTAGGTCGAAACGTGTCTCGGAGCCACACCTATTGATTAACACTGCAGTAAAAGACTCCTTCTGAGGTCTTAGGCCCTCGACAAGCATCCCAAACTAACACAATATCTCAAGTCAGCAAAAACGCCTTGTTTTACTATTAATTTACTACATGATAAATTGTTTCAATAACGCATGTATATCTTTATTATTACTTAGATTTATAACAATAAATGAAAAAAAAAACTTTAAAAAAATAAGAGAACTAAAAAAATTATTATTTAATATTAAACTATGGTAGATATTCAAAGTTTTGAATAAATTATGGCACCATAAAATTCCTATCGAACCTGCAAAAGCGAGGGTACAGACAATTAAAATATTTTGAAAAAAATTGTAAACTATACTGGTCTAGTTAGAATGGGCTTTAATTTGAATATTAGATGTTCAAATCTGGACCATATCCCTACATATTTTATGTTAAAACCTTAAAAGAAAGTGTAATATCAGCCTGCATCATATATGATGATGTCACATCAT
Source organism: Hermatobates lingyangjiaoensis (assembly GCA_026182355.1). Taxonomy (NCBI): domain Eukaryota; kingdom Metazoa; phylum Arthropoda; class Insecta; order Hemiptera; family Hermatobatidae; genus Hermatobates; species Hermatobates lingyangjiaoensis. The sequence continues at coordinate 785,108 of JAPFBL010000102.1, read as the reverse complement.
ATATGATGTCATGTCATATATGATGTCACATACTCCTTAAAGATCCCTAATCCAGTAAGCATTAGAGTAGTAAAATTTAAGGAACTCAGGAAAACACTCAACACGTTAAGATACATTAAAGATAAATCAAGGCAAATTATAATAAATAGAATAAATGATAATTAAAATCATAAAACATAAATTATTGTAATATATCAAAGAAATATTAAATATTACTGAAATTGATGCCAAGTAAGAAATTACAAACACTTTTTACTTCTAGAGGAGTGGTAAATTTGAAGGATTGTAAGCAATAGCAAATATATTTATTATATTATAAAATAAAGAATGAAAAGTATGAATGAATTATTAATTCATAAACTCATGAAATTTAAAATTTCATTTGCAATCTTTACAAAACTCAATATTTTTGAGGGATTTAATAATTTATTTTGAGATATTATATAAGATGTTTTTCAAATTTAGTTGAAATACTTATAGAAATGTAATTGAAATTGTGAAGTAAATTTTATTATTTGTATTATGATAATGTTTATAATTAATCCGCCAAATTCTGAAATATTTTCCGTTTTAAAATATTGACAATTGTAAATTTAATGAAGTATTGGCAATCCCTGTATGATACTGATGAACAAAAGGTAATATTTGTTGAAGCAATAGGCTGCGGAACTTCTGAATTTTTTGGAAGAACTCATTACGGAAATACTGGTATGAAAAGCCTTCAAGATCTCTTTGTATACTAAAAGAATTGTTATACATATTTTAAAATGTTCCAAATAAGATTTATATTCAATCAAATTTATAATGAACTTTCTGATTTTCTTCAATGTCATCAATTTGCTAAATATTTTTCATTTGAACATTTGTAAGATTTTTTTTTTTTTGAATTTTATACGATTCAGTAGAATATACAATCTAAAGTTTCCTTTATATAATTCTAGTCAAGATTTCATTAAATGATATTTGATTAGTTCATTAGTATCGGATAAACAAGGTCTATGACACGTTAAAATGTTGAAAAAAGTGTAAAAAGCGAATTTTTTAAACAATAATAATATTTAATCTGTTTGCCTGGTTGTTTCGCAAGAACAATTGATCGAGGAAACAGCTTACCAGTTATACTTTTTGGGCATTGAAATGGTACAAATAGAATCATAGGCAGACAATCTTAATTTAAAAGTTATCAAAAATTAATATTGAAGTTGAAATTTCTGCAGTTTAGTAGGAACTGAATTCAGTTGGATTTAAGGAAGAGATAATAATGTTGATTTTTAAAGATGAGATGGTTCATAAATGAGAACCATAATGAAGAGAGAGCTGTGGCTGTGAATACCGGCCCTCGGGCAAGAGAGCTTCCTAGCGCAAGACCCGCTGACTCCGGTCACATTTCCACTCGTCTGGTTAATCTGACCTGACAGCTATCCGACGTAATCCCTTCCCTTTCATGGTAATATATTGCATTCCACTGAACACAGTCAGGGCAGTTAAGTGAGGACCGCAATCACGTCCTAATCGTATTTTCCAGGTTCCCACAAATTTGTTGACCATCAACTGTTCTGAACCAGAACGACGATCTACCTTTGTAATATACTTATTAACAAATTATTATGCGTTAACATTCCTTTAAATTATAATAGATAAGGAAACAACATCCTAAAAACACAGTAAAAATAATATGACACATCCAGTGACAAGAATTCACTGATAAGCACATTTAATAATTAAATTAATTTTGAAAGGATAATTTCCTTAAAACGAAACATTTACTTTGTATCATGGTCCCACCAGAAATTGCCAGAGGAAACATCTAGTAGAATTAGAAAATATACAAAAGAACAAAGAAAGAATCAGTGCATTCTGGTTAAATTGAGATCATCATTTGAAATAATAGGGAAACTTTATAATAGCATCATTAACTAAAAAGAACGATAAATAAAAAATAAGTGTACCAAGAACACAGCCATTGGATAAGAAATCTTAGAGGAACCTCCTAATACCATCAGGAAGCATACACAAGGATAAATAAAGGATTTTTTTTAAAGAAGATTAGAGTGAGTAACTTCTAAATAGACTTAGGATAAATATAATGAAACTAGCAAACAATCAATATATGATGATTATAATAAACAGGGCAAAAACATATTGCAGGAACCTTTTAATAGTTTAGAAAACATATTAAGAGCAATACTTAATTTTTAACGTTTGCGTGAAGTATAAAAGTAACTATGTTTAAACAAAAGTTATGTTATTATTGTATTATTTATCATCAATATTATTATACATTAAAAATAACTGATAATTATATACTTTTTTAACGGTTCAGATTCAGATAGCCATTCAATGAATGTCAATGATTTTAGCTTGCCAAATAGAAGTCAATTATCAATTTTTCCACAAAATCAGCTTACCAATATGTCTTAATTGTTTTCAGGGAAAAAGATGAAGCAATAACCGTTATAACCCCTAAATTGGCTCCCTCCAAGTGGGGACATCCCCCTCGATAGCGAAATCAATAGTCGGCGACAATCTGCAATCTCGACATGGCCAAAATGAAACGATTCAACCCCCCTAAGCTAATTTGCTTCGCAATTTATTATTACCTATCAATGAGAAATATTGAAATTATTGCCATTTGCTTCTATTAAAAGGATTTCAATAAGTATCATAAGTCAGCCCCCCTCCCCCTCCCTCTCAAATACACTCAAAACATTTTTAATAATATAAAAATCGACACCAGATGGTTACGTAATAATTCACAAGTTCTCAATGTCAATTAACAAAAGGTTCCTCCTTTTAGCAAATTTATTAGTTAACAATTTTAATACTTTGACAAAAGCCCTTTAATTTTGAAGGAAATATGAGAAACCTAATCTTCCTATAAATTTAAAGCAACAGGATAATCAAGAATGGACAATCAAATTGTATAATTTAAAAATTATTTATAAATTTAAATTCTTTGAAGGGCGGAACTTTAGGGTCTAATGTATCATCACTATGCCTAATATTGAGTGTAATCATTTCAGTATTGTCACTAATAAGGCTAAGTAATTATGTTCAAATATGTGACCGAAAATATTGAATTAAATCTTCTCCAGAGATGACACTTGATTGAGCGACTGAATTCATTTTTGGTGATTAAGTGAAATCATGTCCAAAGAATATCACTACATCTAATGATTGATTCGAATTATTTTCAAAGATATAATTCTTTCCAAAGAGTAAGTAAACTAATATTCATATATATTGCAATAACTGAAGATTAAGAAAATCATGCCTGAATCACCACTATGTTTACATGTTGGGTGAAATAATGTAAAGAAATATGTCACTCCATCTAAAGATTGAGTATAAGTATGACTGATGGTACAGTACTTAACCTGCGCCTAATATGCGCAGTCTGAAGATTGAGTGCCCCCCTAATCAAAGATGTTATTTTGTCGAAATATTCAGAGCAACCGCTTCCAGAGATGTTAGCATGTCTAAACATTATGTGAAATGATGTCCAATGTTATTACTATGTTACTATGCCCAAGCAATCTATCAAATGGTGCCCAGAGTTGTCACTATGTGTAAGCATTGAGTAAAGTTGCATTACAGTGTGGGTTACAAGTTACTTAGTGTTAATATGACACTCTGTCTTAGTCCATTATGTTACTGTTAAATGCCAAAGCATATTGCAATTGTATTGCTAAAATGGAATAGATTATAATCTTATAACAATTCGAAAACTAATAACAGTTTATTAGAACCATATTAAGAAACTTCACTGGTTCTCTTTTTGAAGAAGAATTACATATTGCTTTATATAATTATAATTTTTATAAAATTGGTTGAACCATATGAAGTTCTTTTTGTAACGCAAGGAAAGGAAAAGGGAAATACATTCATACATTTTCTTATCTCCCATTAATAAGCATAAGACAAAAGCAGCCCACTTTTACAAATTTATTTCAAAAATAAACAGCAATAAAAAAAAAGAATATAAGGAAGAATGATAGGAAGAAGTCAAACAGGACATATATTTCGAAATTTTAATGATTCAAGCTCAGGAATGGTCTTTGTGTGAGACCCAAGAGAAATTTACAGCCGACACCAGGCTCATAAAAAAGACTTGGCAAGATGCCATCTTGCATTGGGACGAGCAAGTGGCCAAATTCAGCAACAGAAGCTCATAAAAGGAAACACAGCCTGCTAGCAAACAACAATCTCATCGGGCCTTGCTAAATAAATGGCACACTTCATAACTAACAACCTTTACATCTAATTTGCAAAACAGTTAAAAAAATGCACACTGATGGAAAAAAATAATCATTGTTTCAATATATTGCTTTTATGTACTTACTCGTTTTTCAATAATTTAATTGAGTTTTTTATTTGTTTTTGAGAAGAAAATAAAAATAAATAGGAAAACCAGAATGAGTGGTATTCATTACTTTGAGTACTGTTTGGAATTAGAGGTTACTAAAAAGCTCTTGTGGTGCTAAGAATATGCATTACTATGCTATCGAGAACATCCTAAGAATATGCATTACTATGATATGGAGAATATCCTAAGAATATGCATTACCATGCTAAGGTGAATATCCTAAAAATATGAATTACTAAGCTATGGAGAATATCCTAAGAATATGCATTACCATGCTAAGGAGAATATCCTAACAATATGCATTACCATGCTAAGGCGAATATCCTAACAATATGCGTTACCATGCTAAGAAGAATATTCTAAGAAGATGCATTATCTTCCTATGGAGAATATCCTAAGAATATGCACTTGTATGCTGAGGAGAATATCCTAAGAAGATCCATTACCATTATAATAACTCTAAAGAAAAGTTATCATCTTACATCGTAATTATTCATAATTACGATGTAAGATGGTAAATTCTTCTTTATTTGTTACTAAAAATCCTCTGTGGTGCTAAGAATATGCATTACCATGCTAAGGAGAATATCGTAAGAAGATGAATTACCATTATAATGACTCTAAGGAGAAGTTATCATAATCGTAATTATCTGGTAATTATGATGTAAGATGGTAAATTTTTCTTTAATTGTTACTAAAAACCTCTGTGGTGGTGAAAATATGAATTAACAATTAAAAGAGAAGTTACCATCAAACTTCGTAAAGTCTCTCATAATTACGATGCAAGATGGCAAATTCATCTTTAATTGTTGCTAAGAACCACTGGGGTTCTAACAATATGCATTAACAACGAGAGGAGATTTTATCATCTAACCTACTAATAACTAACTCTAACTCATAATTACGATGTATGATGGTAAATTTTTCTTTTATTGTTGCTAAGGACCTCAGTGATACTAACAATACGCATTAACAATTAAAGGTGAATTTACATCTTACATCATAATTATGAGATAATTATGAGGTAAGATGGTAAGTTCTTTTTTGAGTTCTTAGAACTTCTAAGGTATCAACAATTAAATAAATAATCCCTTTGGTACAACTAATAATAATAATAATAATTTATTTAATAAAATATTAAAGAATAAGTTTTAATCAAAAACAACAGTTTGAATTATAATATAGAAGAAGGAAAACAGTTTCATTCTTGGTTCAGCATTATTAGATTTGTTCAAAAGAAATAAAGAAAAAGTTTCTGAACTATTAAGACAGGCAGAAGAGAACAAAGTGAACTACAGTTCAGGAAACAAGAATAGAAGAGTAAATATTAGAAAACATGTTTGCATTAAGAACAAAGGCAATCGAACGGAAAAAAAAGTGGTATACAACCAAGAAAAGTAAAAGTAAACATTTATCAAACTCCAATTTAATTCATTCAACCATTCTGATGTAGCTCACATTTTTGACGATTATGGAGTAATGCCTGTTACATATATTCTATACTTGCTCCAAGAGTTCTTTTTAATGAAAAACGAAAAACCAGGTAAATAAAAGTTAACCAAGAATGTCAAAGTTAACAATTATTCTTCTATCACTATGTCTAATATAGAGCGAAATCATTTCAGTATTGTCACTATATCTATGGTTGAGTAATTATGTTCAAAGATGTCACTATATGAAAATACTGAATGAAATCATCTCCAGAGATGTCACTTGATTGATTGATATCTGCAAACATTATTTTTCTTACCTTTTAGAGATAATTATATCTTTGGAAATAATTTCAATACATTTTCACTCAGAATATGAACATAATGTGTATATTTAAAACAGAAATGTCAAATTTCTGCAAAGGCAATAAAATTTCTGCAGAGGAAAAAAGTTTCAAATTTGATATAAAGCTCTTTTGGCATTACTGCACTTTTTTTTTTTTTTTTTTTGCCAACTCAAAGTGTTTTTATGTACCAAATTGATTATTAACTTTTATAATCAATAACGTGTGAATCGTGTAGAGATACATTTATTTCTAATTTTATTACTAGTGAATTAGTAATAGTTTATGAACTTGAAGCCCGTTTTGAATGCAATACTAAAAATGAGGCGCATAGTACCATTTTGAAGTGCTTCATTTAGTCCATTACTTATTAGACTGTTATATTATTATGATGAATGATAATAAATTAATAAAAAACTGCGACAACTTCATTAAAGTTTAATAAATGTTGTATTCAGTTGTGAGATTGGCATCAGCGTTTGACCTTTAACTTAGATAATCTGCATTGAGAGTAATGAATCAAAAGTATAATTACATTATTGTGTTGGGAGGTTTGAAATGTTTGTAATGACAGCGACTGTGTAATGAATGAGGTCTATAATAATACGTGTAGAGTTAGTATCACTAACACATCACTAACAAGCATATTCCAACCAACAATCTTTTTTATATTTTCTTTTTTTTTTTTTTAATTGTACTTCATTTTATTTCTTTTTAGTTAATATCTCAATATGGAAGACAAGAGAGAGGTTAAAAGGCTCGTGTTCAAAATGGCGCCCATGCGCCATAATTGTCTCACTATAGTGATTAGGCTAATTATAGGGTTTGGCGCTCTTGTGAAAGTAGCCCAGCTTTGGAATGCTTCGATGATAGTAACCTTCTTGATTACAAATCAACAACGACCTGTCATTTCCAACATATCAGGCATCTTCAAACCATACTTACTCTCTCATTGATTTGACCAACAATTATTTAGTGCTTAATCATTTACCTTTTTTCAAACTAAAGGATAATTGTTTCCCCTAAATAATGTCTCTAAGTGTCTAAGGTTTCACTATAACTGAACCTTCATAAATATTAAGTCACATCATTAAAAGATGTTACTGCATTGTAGTAAATAATTAAACAATTAGACTACACGAAAACTGTACGGTATAATCTCTTATATTTTCATTGTTTTTCCTTAAATCTTAAATTAATTAATTATTTTAATTTTAGTGTCATTTTATGTCTAGGTAGTTAACATGCCTGATAGCAAGTACATGTTTCAAATCTCTCACTGATTTGATCAACAATTATTTAGTGCTTAATAGTATACCTTTTCCAAACTAAAGATGATTTTTCCTCCTTAATAAAGTTTCTTTGTGTCTAAGGTTTCACTATAAATGAACCTTCATAAATATTAAGTCATATCATTAAAAGATGTTACTGCATTGTAGTAAATAATTAGACTGCACGAAAACCGTTCGGTATACTTTCTTATATTTTCATTGTTTTTGCTTAAATCGTAAATTAATTAATTATTTTAATTTTAGTGTCATTTTATGTCTAGGTAGTTAACATTTCTGATAGCAAGTACATGTTTCAAATCTCTCATTGATTTGATCAACAATTACTTAGTGCTTAATCTTTTTCAGAGTAAAGACAATTGTTTCCCCTTAATAATGTCTCTAAATGTCTAAGGTTTCACTATAACTGAACCTTCATAAATAATAAGTACATATCATTAAAAGATGTTACTGCATTGTATTAAATAATTAGACAGAACGAAAACCTTTAGGTCTACTTTCTTATACTTTACTATTTTTTTTTTCCTTGGAAGGTAAATTAATTAAATATTTTAATTTTAGTGTCAGTTTGTGTCTACGTTGGTAACATGACTGATAGCAAGTATATTATTGCAAATGTCTGATTGTTGGTAACACTGTAACCACAAAACTTAATTAACAAGTTCAGTATCTAAGAAATATAGGCATTGACTTACTATAGTGTATTTTTTATTTACCAGGTTAACAATAACCAAAGAATATAGTTTACCTTCAAGGCACTTTCAATGGTTTTAAACATATATTATCCCAGTCACATAACATTCAGAGTCAGTTAGGTGCTCTTGAAGATGGGATCCAGACGGACCCGAAACCGGTCGAGCTTTTCAGAGACTTTACGAGGTATGACGGATTGTATTATTACTAATTCTAATATATTATCCCATTTCTTTTATTTCAAAATAGGTATAGTATAGTGGTTGTGAAAAACTTAAAACTCAAAATTTGGCGGATATACATGTTTTGAAGTTCCCAAAGACCTTCTATAAAATTTTTCGTCCATGTTTGTGTGTGTGTATGTGTGCGCGTGTGCATTTGTGGGTGGGTGGGTGTTTATGTAGCTAAAACCATGTGTTCACACTACAGTCCACAATCTTTGATATATAAAATTATTATTTTACACAAAAATAGGCCTGATAATATAGAAGTTCCCTATTTTTCGGAACCTATTATACATGAATGGAAAGTCAGTTTTTTTGCTAAAATGTGGTTTTGGACTACATTTTTTTTGTATATTGTCTAGTTTTGTTTCATTCGTCGTTCTAGCAAATATATTGGATTAGGCAAAAAATTAACAGAGTTAGAATTAGTAGTAATACTCAGAAAAGCTCGACCGGTTTCGGGTCCGTCCGGATCCCATCTTCAAGAGCAACTAACTGACTGTGTATTTCATTTTCCTATAACCTACCTACACTTATCATCTTAATTCTAATATTACTAACCCCAGTAGAACTAACCCATTAACTATAATTAACACAGTGTTTTTAGGGAACTGAAATTTAAATTTATTTTCCTAAGTCTATATAAACAATACTTAAAATAATTGTTATTATTTAATATATTTTCTTTGTCTTATTCCATTATAATATGGCAACACTGCAAGGACGTATTTGTTCACTCAGTATTGCTTGATCTACCAAAAGATTTCACTTCTCCTCCCGACAATGGATGTCAATTCATTGGTTGATATAAAAATTGTATATTTAGTTGAATTTGAAATTCTCGCCGTTCAATATCCTTTCCCGAGGACAACCGTTAAAAGCTTCAAAGTATTGAATTTGAGTCCTAATATCTGTTTTCATTCATGTTTCTTAAACTTCTGAAAGTATATATATGTATATATATATATAAAGATTTCACATAAACACGTAAAATAACAATCAAAGATCAAACCACAATAAGAAAATGGTAAAGCAAGACTAAGATCTTTCAACCGTAACAAGCGGTCTTCGTCAGAGTCAAAAACCCAACTGGCCAAAAACCCAGTGAGTTTTTGACTCTGACGAAGACCGCTTGTTACGGTTGAAAGATTTTAGTCTTGCTTTCCCATTTTCTTATTGTGGTTTGATCTTTGATATATATATATATATATATATATATATATATATAACTTTAACCGAATAATTATGAGAAGACTATGTGACAATTCCAAGGAAGTCCAATCAGCTATTATGTGGTATTTACTCTCGTAGCGTAGAAAAGTAATAACACACTTGTATATGGGGAGACTATTTTATAAGTTTCTTACACCCACAATGTGACAAGTAAAAAGTATATTGATTTCTAATAAAGTGGGTTGATTTTATTGAATACTAATAAATTAAATATACTAAATTTTATGTTGTTCGTATTTAAAGTAGTTTAAATAATTATTTATAGTCATAACTTTTACATCCTGTTTGTTTAAGTCTTGTTATGACATGGGCATTGTTTTTTTTTTGCTTTGAGAATTCTGAATATACAAAATAATAGAAAATATAGCAAATGATTTATAAATGCACAAAAAACTGTCATATATCAAAGGAAATAAGTTTTCAGGAAATATGCTGTGAAAAAAAAACATTTGTAATACTCTGATGCTTTTACTCTAGGAAGTGTCGTTTTTTTTTTACCTTCAATATACCAGATATCAAGTTACTGAAATACCCCATAACTTATTCAATTGTTAAAATAGATACCTTTTGGAACAAACACGCACACTGCAACTGAAGTTGTCACATCTTAACATTATTATTTTATGAAATGAATGACTTATTGGGCTGAAGAAACTTTGAAAGTATTTTAAAATTGGAAAGAATTTCACTTTAATATTTATTATCTAATCTGATTTTTTTTCTTACTTTATTTATATATTCATAATATACATAATATAAATTTATTTTAATTTATAATTTAATATACCAATTTTTAACAAACTGGTCCTTCAATACTTTCTTCAGCCGAGTTGGGAAAAAAGCTCATGTAATACAAGTTTTTAAATTTACTTTTGTACTGTTGAAAAGTAAAATAATATATTTTCATATCATATGTCACAGCATTACTTTTAATTTTTTATAAGTCAGTCCAGTGTATTAATTATCATAAAAATTAATTAGTTCTAATTTTGATAAACATATAAGGGTGCATATATGTGTTTGTGTAGTGTGGCTGGACTAAAATTGAGTGGGTCTGTGCGTATGTATGTGTATGTATGTATGTGTGTGTGTGTGTGTGTGTGGTGTGTTATTTATTGTCCCTACTCTAAATACAATTTAGTTAGGCAATACTCAGGAATCTCAGAGTAGAATCAATCTTCTATTGATTATTATCATTCTAAAATAATAATATAATTGTATTGGTAATTATAATATATATATATATATATATCAATGATTAAACCACAATAAGAATGGGAAAACAAGACTAAGATCTTTCAACCGTAACAAGCGGTCTTCGTCAGAGTCAAAAACCCAACTGAACACTAGATGCAGAAAACATCTGGTGAGGAGTTGAGAAGAGTGGGACAGGAGCTAAATTTATTACCTATGAAAAATCAATGTTGTTAAGAAATATTATTGAATCGTCTCTAATTAAATTTAATAGATAACAAAGAGAAAACAGTATATCTCAAAAATGAATAAGTTATATTTTGTGCATAAGTAAATCCTGAGACTTTACAGGCATTTTAGAGGCACCTCAACACCATTTCTGAGCTTCCCCAGTGATTTTTTTTTAAAAAAAAAACTGCATTTTTTGTCACTACTTGTCAAAAATGTGACCACAAGATTTTCATAAACATACATTGTTCTTCTGACTCTTTTGTTAAAATATAATAAATAATTAAATAAAATTTAATAAAAGTCAACCATTAGAAAACTGTTCTAAAATAGGGCTAAATAAACTTATAAACATATCTGATGAAGTCAATTCCATCATTTTGGAGCTAAGCAAAGGAGAGTGAAATAAGATACAATAATTTATTTATATAATTTCTTTCTGAAATGAGGTCTACTTTTCTGAAATGATTGACAGGTGTGTCCCAATATGTAAACAAATCTGTAGCAAGTATTTTTATCATTTACAAATGATCATAAAGGCTGAGATACGCTTTAATATTTAATTAATTATAATTTATTCCAATACTCATTTTATACGATAAATTTAAGTTGCACGGTGTCTCTAATTAGTTTTTTAAATTTATTCCATCGATCGTTTTCTCAAATGATGCATATAATGTTGGAATTATTATTTTAACAGCCATATTGCCATTGTAATTGCTGGAAAATACAACTGGAATATTGAGGAGAAGAACATGTGCTCATTCTATGCACTTCGTTACAGATAATTTGAGGATTTACAAGCTATCCTCAAGAATAACTAATTTTAGCTTAAAATAAACTCATTTTCGAATATTCTGAATATTAACTGTCGTTTAATACTGTCGAAATGGTCTTTTGACACTCTCTTTTACAAATGTTTATCGTGGATTATAATCCATACGTGACGCGAAGCGATTCACGTAATTTCCTAACTCCCTAACTTTCCTTATAGACCCTACAGAATACATTACGATAGCGCAGTACTTCACAAGGGTTCTGTATTACAGTCTACCAACTTCCATCCTTCCTTTAAACATCAACTTTACAGAAACGGATGTTATTAAATCTGCAAAAAAAAACCCTAACAGTTTCAACAAGGCTAGTGATAAATTTTATGTTCAAATATTTACTGTAAAACTTCACTTTTAACCAGTTTATAGTTAAAGGAAAAAACAAGTTACTTAGTACTTAAGTACTGAAATATTAACACAATAATTCTATAGTATACAAAATAAGTTTTTGAAGATTAGTTCAAAAAATTAATTATTCCATATTTCATGCTGATGTTTCTTTCAAAAATTGTTCGCCATTCTCAAAGCTAAAAGCAATTTATTGAAGGAATAAGTACTATTATAAACAAAGCTCTGAAAACAAATACCTCCTTAGAATATCAACTAAGAGGAAAAAAAAACAAGAAACAAACACAAACAAAGTAAAAGAGTATTAAAACGAAAAAGTAAAAACAAAGAAGGGCAGTGTTATTGATTTTTATAAAATAGATGTGTTTCTAACAGAATTACTTTTATTAATTCCTAAGACTAAAATCATTTAAAAGATTAGTAATACTGTAAAATTAACTCAGCGAGGATGCCTCCACAGAATATTCAAGGATACAGAAAATAAAACAGATAAGCAACAATAAAAACAATACAAATAAGTAAACTATAAACATAGAGTGCAAAACAAAAATCTAAAAAGTTGTTACTTTTTTTGGCGTAACGTCGGCATACAGTATGGAGTAATTCATTTTTGGATTAGATTCTCAAAAATCTGTTTTTTATTAAAAGAATCTGTAGTCCATATGCTATACCAGTATTCTATTATATATTGATATAATTAACACCTTCAATCTAAAAATTAGATTAACTTCACATCTTTAAGTAATTGATTTCCACCAAGAGTAAATTCAGTGGGTCGTCAGTCCTAACAACAGAAACACCACTAAAATTCTTCATTTCATTGGTAATTGGTATCTAAAGGCTTAATGATGTAAATTTTTGTGATTCCCAAGTCATGTCTGCCACGATTTCATCATGCCGAAGGGGTTCAGGAGTGTTTTCTCGTAATGTGGAATCTTCCTGCTTGAGGCAAGAGACTTTCAATAATAGGCTATTAAATCGTTGTGCGAGTTAGCTAAAGCCAGTACAAACTTTCTACTGGGGGCCAACTTATCCCAGTAGCAACCTGCTCGCCTCTGGACTGGTAGGTATGGGATTCAGTACACTGAGAATCAGAATCTGAGCACACGACCCTCGAAGAGGGTTAAGCCGTTAGTCCCGAGCCTACAAAATGACTGGTACTTGCTAAAGATCCCTACTCTAAATACACTTTAGTTAGGCAATACTCAGGAATCTCAGAGTAGAATCAATCTTCTATTGATTATTATTATTCTAATATAATAATATAATTGTATTGTTAATTATATATATATATATATAAAGATTTCACATAAACACGTGAAATAACAATCAATGATCAAACCACAATAAAAAATGGGAAAACAAGACTAAGATCTTTCAACCGTAACAAGCGGTCTTCGCCAGAGTTGGGTTTTTGACTCTGACGAAGACTGCTTGTTACGGTTGAAACCTTAGTATTGTTTTCCTATTTCATATTGTGATTTGATTATATATATATAATATATATTATATATATATATATATATATATATATATATTTAATCAAACCACAATATGAAATAGGAAAACAATACTAAGAATTCAACCGTAACAAGCGGTCTTCGTCAGAGTCAAAAACCCAATTCAGTTGACTTTCAGAGATTCATATAGAGAACTCTGTTGTACTCATTCCTGTGTAAGTTAAGAGCAACGTGGGACATTCATCTGTATTGAAAGTGTACCTGTACACATGATGACTTCATTGAAGATCAGGATCTTTCATCTTCTAACAGTTTCGCATCACAAAGTTGAAACTGTTTGACATTCATCGAAACATACACTTTCGTCAGAAATTATTGGGAGTATAATTTGGATAGATGTTTTATGTAGCATCTTATTATTGTTGTTTATAAATTTCTACATGTCTTCAAAACATGACACCGAAAGTTCATAGGGAAGTTGTCAGAAGCAGGACTATAGTTGATAAGAAAGTAACTTATTGTTTAATAAACTTGTAAATAATTATACGATTTCATAATTAAATCGTATTAAAATAAAATAAATTATGTCGCTGATATTATTCTGAGGATTTCTACAAATATTAACAAAACATTCGCGTAGAGTGATGAGATTCATTCCGAATGGTACAAATCCGATGAAAAAAAAAAGCTAAATAGTGTCCAATATTTTAAATAACTTGAGCAAACCAATCAATAATGTCGATCTATTTCTGGTTTTACGATCATAATTTTAACATAACTTTGAAGGTAATATAACAATAATATATCTCACACCTGAAGCTTTCAGCATTCCATGACTTCTTTTTTGTATTATTCTTTTTTGTTAGAGACAAGAATTATCACTGACAAATATAAATATTTATTTTTATAGTTCAACCAAAAGTATATAAGAATTAGCAAATTAACATGAATGTAGATCAGTACATGTAAAACTAGATAAAAAATAATAATATTAATGGATTTATAATTTATATTTATAATTGTGAAAAGACTCACAACGATATTTCGTCAGTCATCGTCATCGGGCAGAAGTAGTCCCTTTGAGTAGCTGAAGGTAACTGAGTGGTAAGCCGAAAGCGACAAATTAATTGGGTTATATATATATATATATATATATATATATATATATTATATATATATATATATATATTTATATATATTTATATATATTGGTATAAATAGGCAGCAGATCCTCTTTTAAACAAGTATCATTAAAATTAATGGATTTTATTTGTTTTTAGAAAATAATTAGGAATGTAATGGACGTTAAAAGAAATATAAATGATATATTTAAACATATTAAAATCAGTATGTTATCAACAACATTAGAATAAATATTAAAAGAGAGAAAAAAGAATTTCAAAGAAATTATTGCTTGAATAGAATCCTTTTGATTTAGAATTAATCTCATGTTTTATTATTAACATTTCATTAATAATAAAAAAAAACTTTAGGCTACTCTGTTTTCCAGATAATCAAACAAACGTGTTAAAGCTCATGTCTTAGCAAAACTAAATCAAAACACAATTCCGTTGAACTTCATCAATAAATCAAAAAAAAAAAAAAACACAAAGAAGAAAAAACTAAACAGAGAACCTTATGAAGAATTCTTTCCTCTTTTCTAAATGACTTACTTGCGTGCTTTTTTTTTTTTTCATTATATAAGGTTGTTCTTTTATTTTACCAACCTATCTAGCTCTTTTTTTTTTTTTTACGGAACAGAGAACGTAACAATTTAACTGTCAATTCAGTTTGAAGTGTTCAACTGAACGAATGGGTCTTCGTCAAATATTTATCCATTTCCTCTGAAATAGCTGAAGTAAGACGGTATTTCAAGGAACTAAAACAACCTCCTTTATAAAATGAGTCTACAAAGATTCAAAGAAATACCACTTTAACTACATAATTTAGTTAACCTATCTGAAAATTTTCATTATATATAAATATATATATATATATAAGATGTATATATAAATAAATATATATATATATGAAAATAAAATTATCATCAGGACTCGGTCATGACAATAATTATGTCATTTGTTTTTTGGGCAAATATATATATATATATATATATCTTTAAACACAGGAATAACTCCGGTTATTCCTGTGTCTATCTGCGTGTTACATTCGTTTTAAGATCCTTTCGTTTGAATAGGATCCTAAAACCCATCAGTTCGGTTTTTGACTCTGACGAAGACCACGTGTTATGGTTAATGATCTTATTCTTTTTTTTCCCCATTTCATATTGTGGTTTGATCATTGATTGTTATTTCACGTGTTTATGTGAAATCGTATATATATATATATATATATATATATATATATATATATATATAAAATTGATCAAACCACAATATGAAATGGGAAAACAATACGAAGATCTTTCAACCGTAACAGGCGGTCTTCGTCAGAGTCAAAAACCCAACTCAGTTGACTCTCAGAGACTCATCTAGAGAACTCTGTTGTACTCATTCCTATGTAAGTTAAGAGCAACGTGGGACATTCATCTGTATTGAAAGTGTACCTGTACACATGATGACTTCATTGAAGATCATGATCTTTCATCGTCTAACAGTTTCGCATCATAAAGTTAAAACTGTTGGAATTTTTATTGTGAAACATACACCTTCGGCAGAGATTACTGGGAGTATAATTTGGATAGATGTTTTATGTAGTATCTTTATCCTCATAATGGTTACCATAGTGTTGTTTACTCCTTGAAAATCTGTGATAGCTTGTTGGGCTCATCTGTTCTGTTTATTGATAAATGCGGACCAATCAATTTCCTTTATTACTTTAATTGTCTTGAAAACAACATATGAACAAGCTTGCTGACTATATGAAGATATTAAGAAGATTTACAAGTAACATGCGACAAAAAATCATGTCGCATGAAACTCTAATGAAACTCCAATGAAACTCTAAACAATGAAATTGAAGATGCTATTAAACAGTCATTAGCTATCTCCTTGATAGAATGAAATGACGAAAACGCAAAAAATTTAGTTACTGTAAATAAACAAGAATATTATTGTGAGTAATTTTGAGCACTTATAAAAATATTCGTAAATTGTATCTTCAAGCTCGTTTAAATTGTATAAAAATATATTCTCACAAAATATAATGTTATTTAATCTTATCAATAAGTTTTATACGTTCTTATAATGCAGAGTTGAAGGGAGTAAAAATGATAGAATAAAAATGAAAATTAGTTTCCTATTGTTTGGGAAAAATTAGAGTTGAATAAATTTTTCCAGAACACATTTTAAATAATGATCATGCCACGGGAAATAGAGAATGTAATATGCCACTTTTTCTCCTTCTTAAGTTTGTTTTGCAATGCGTTATATTAATTTTTTATCAAAAAAAGAGTACCTTGTTTGCAGTGGGAAAAAATTTTAATTTGTAAGACTAGTATTCAGAAAGGTTGTTTTTTTTTTTTTTTTTTTTGACTGCTTTAGATAAATATCGACTTGTCCGAACAGAAGGCGTCTAAAAGAAATAAAACAAAAAAAAACAAGAGAAGTGTACACGGATCCACATGTTCTGAATAGAAAAAGGAGCACCCTTTTTTTTTATGTTAGGTGGTGTTGATTTTTGAAAACGTTTATGGAGTCCTGGACGAGTGGTCACGCAAAGGAAAGCAAATACAGACGGGATGGCGTGTCCTGGAGGCAGCCTCAGGCATGAGGCTGCAGAAAAAAAAAAAAAAGAAAAAACGGTCTCAGAGCGGCTCTGCAAACAACTCAATACGAAGGATTGTCATTATAGCCGGTATATCACCTCTTCAGTGTAAGGACAATGGCTTTCCCTTGTCAAAAGAAGGACTCATTTAAGACAAATTCATTAAAGAGAGCATGAGAGCATTAATTTTCAATGAAAGGAAAAAATGATATTTGGGAATTAGTTTAAATATACGATACGATAAAACTTGTTATACAATTAAAATATTTTATAAATTCATATATAAAAAAACTAACGTCATCTTAACCTGCTGGCGTTAGGTAAAGTTAGGTTATACAGGCCACTCGGAGAGAGAACACACATATGCCAATGATTGGCCCTTAAAATGAATATTCTAGATTAGAAGTCCTAAATTTTGCCTAACTTTAAGGCATATATGACATTGTACAAACTCGGGACGGAAGGTTAATCTTCTCTCCAAGGGATGACGTTCTCAGATATTTTCATCTCCCGTTTGAGTAAATCAAATGTCTGAGTAGGTATGGAACTCCGGATCTACCAGTCCAGGGGGAAGCAAGTACGGCACTGGGCTACCCTTAACATTCCTGATGGTGTTGCATTTTGGTGTAATATATAAGGAAATATGCTAAAAAAAAAGAGTTAAATAAGATATGGATATATTTACACAGAATTAGATTTACTAAAAAAATGTCATTACCATAACAATATAAGGTCAGTATTACTTTCATTTCATTTATATATTGGAGGAAATACATTCATAAATTGGTCTTATGTGGATGTGCATGTGTATGTGTTTCTGCAATATATCCGAAAACAAAAAAGTGATATTATAGTGATATTAAATAATCACTAAATCTAATGTTTATGTCAAAATTAAATAAGTAGGATTCAAAAATGTTTTTGGTACATTTTTAGTTAATTTTGTTAGTCTAAGCACTGCTAGTTTAGTTAAATAAGAAACAAATACACCATAATCAAACTGGTCAAACTAAAGCTAAAATGTTTCAAGGAAAATTAATTTCAAGTTAATATTAAACGAAATATGTGTTAGATTAAAGGACTATTTAGCAAAGGGTAAAGGCCAAAGCGGAATAAGCACGAAGTGGACGTGAAGGGTCACACAGCTAGCCTCGAGATATAACTGCAAACGTAATTCTTGAACTGCTGCCTAGGCAGAACTGCGATAACCGTGCAAATGTGACCAGCAAATCGTCCCACATTGTGAATTATGCTGCTAGAACAATACGAACTATATATGCCGCATGAAATGTTCATCGGTTTAGATTAATGTATATCCAGACCAGGAAAGAATTGCAACTTGATATTCCTATCATAGCCTTAAACCACGCACGACTGGAACAACAAATCTTATAACTCTCGAACACTGACTACTTCTCATTATTAAAAAAAAAAAAAAAGTATATAACTATGAATGACTACCATTATAAACACATATAACTCAACAATGAAGGAATTTCTAATTACATATTCAAAGGAAAATTTGTTATCTGTATTTTCAAGAATAAATGCAAACAATCATAGGTAATCCATAATTTGTAATTTGTAACAAATGTAATTGTAAATAATTTACAAATACAGATGGTCCTGTCTCTGATCTTATTTTCATTTACGAGACGAGATTCCATCTACTCTTATTTCAATCCTTGATGTATTCACCCTGTCTAATCTTATATCCGTATATATAATAAGCTTTTTATACCCATATGAATATGCCATTTTGACAATTCCCATTTCTATAGAAAGAATATATATATATATAAAGATTTCACATAAACACGTGAAACAACAATCAATGATCAAACCACAATAAGAAATGGGAAAACAAGACTAAGATCTTTCAACCGTAACAAGCGGTCTTCGTCAGAGTCAAAAACCCAACTAGGGGTTTTTGACTCTGACGAAGACCGCTTGTTACGGTTGAAAGATCTTAGTCTTGTTTTCCCATTTCTTATTGTGGTTTGATCATATATATATATATATATATATATATATATATATATATATATATGTTTTTTTCCACCCAGCAGTACCTCTGCTGGTTGGGAGTTTATTGAATAGTTTACAAACATGTGTCACGCTGAGTATAACATTATATATATATATATATTATATATATATATATATATATATATATATATATATATATATATATATATATATATATTTCTCAGAGCTCGAAAGTTACTCTGAGAGCTTCAGAAGAAGCACTTATTAGTCTTCTGGGCGGTAGATCGGCTCCTGGGCTTAACCTCAATCGTTGATTTTTTTTTTTTTTTTTTTTAAGTTGTTATCAGCTTTTAATTTTATTTTAGTTAAATGTTTTCATTTTTTAATTTTTATTTGGCTTTTATCTCTTTATCTTCCCTGTTGTCTACCTTTCCTCCGAAAGTTGGCTACACTGTTTGAGTGCTTCAGTTCGAACGCCAAGTCAGTCGCTATCAGCCTTTGGAGCGATTCACTTCTTTTCCTGAAGACGAGGACATCGAAATATAGTAGTGAGTTTAGTGGTTTCCTTTCTATGTGTTCTTTTTAAATTCTAGTTTATATATATATATATATATATATATATATATATATATATATATATATATGTGTGTGTGTGTGTGTGTGTGTGTGTGTGTGTGTGTGTTCAAACCAGCATTGAAGATTCACAGATAGTGAGCATCTTTAAATTCTTGGGAAGTTTACTGCCTCTGTCATGCTTTCAAATAGAATTAAATCAGATTTACATGTCAGTGTAGGTTTAGACTTGTCAGTTATGCATATATACTTTTTTTTATGTATTTATGGCTCAGTATTATAGTGGTTGTAATTATTTACATTTCTCCGTTCAAATACTAATTAATTGAAAAATGATCCCCTTGGAATGAAGCGGTTAGTAAATTTTTCCCGCTCTTGTGTTATTGGTTATGAACAAGGAATATATAGAAGTGAAAAGAGCTTATTGTAGATTTGGGAAGAAGGAGGGAATTCCTTGGAGAATGGTATATTGAGAAGAGACGTATTGTTCGAAGAAAGAGATCTTGTGTGCTATTGTCGGCATGTTTGGAGCAATATAAAGCATCTTCAGGCAGAGGACATAACATTCCTTTAATAATAATTCTAATAAGCCTCCTTCAAGTGTTGTCTGTATTAAGCTACCAGTTTAATAAGAGAAATTTAGAAAAAAAAAATCCCAGTTTGAACTGATTTAATTTTTAAAGCAATGTAGTGAAAACCACATCTGTGTACAACTATTTGGGTTGATTTAACTCCAACAGAATTTGAAGAGAACGAGGGATAAAAGATCTAAGGAATGAGGGGTTGCTTTAGGTTATTCCACTGACTGAACACCAAATCTAGGCTCTTTAATTCCCTTTCAAAAGAGTTGGAAACCAACTATTCACGATAAATGGCTTCTAATCCAATATTAACTGGGCTCCTGTAATTCAAACCTCTTTAGACGTAGACTTGTTAGCACATTAGGAAAGCTTTGATAGAGTCCTGCCAAGTATAAAACAGAAGAAATGGATAATGAAATCTACAGAAAAAAAAACCTTAATTTAATAAAATACTAATGCAACGTGTGGAATTTCTATAGAAAGTATGAAATCATTCAACACAGACAGTCACAATAAATTATACTAAACTTTCAACATTGTTATAACATTTTGAAAAGTTTATAAAAAAATTCTTTATCTCCCTACCAAATTTAGCAAATTTGTTATGTAAAAGTACTTTTATAAATAAAACAACCAAATTCGACGTAAACGTACTTTTATAAACAAATAATCAAATTCTACGTAGAAGTACATTTATAAACAAAACAACCAAATTTGCGACCCTACAAATAAATCTATATGACTATTCTTTATATATTATCCTTTACATAAAGAATATATATAATATATTCTTTACATATTATATAATTTATTTTTAAAGAGAATATCCTTCTTAGCATAGCAAACGAAAAGCAAATTAAACGTTTGTTATATAAAAAAAAAGATATAAGTTTTTTAAAAAAAAAATTAATTGTACTCACATGGCTCCAACATAGAGATTTTCCCTCTTCTCATCTAGGTAGAAAGTTCTGTAGTACATCCTACCACATGTGAACTCTCGAACGTGATCTGAAATGAAAAAAATAAAAACTAATTAGATTTTAGTTCTTTAAACTCAGCTATAAATTTATTTTGATCAATTTGACAAGTTTATATGCAGAATAGTTCAACACATGCTGAAATGAACACAAATAGAATATAGCTTAACTGATGTTATGTAATTTTATTTTTATATCTTCGTAAGTACGAAAACACAATTATTTGTTCTACTGCGTTCATTCTTTATTTATTTATCCATTTTAATTATAATTATTGTAATAATAAAATGAATTTATTTGTATAAGTGGGCAAATTAGAAATGTATATGATATAAGCACATGTCCATAAAGAAATAATTGTGTTTATTAAATTATTATATTATTTACATGCTCATTCTTAAAAGGAAGATTAGATAATTTTAGAGATCACTACAAGGCAAGGCAGATTTATATATGTAAAAATTTTCAGATTTTAATATGGAAATCATAGACAAATAATCAATGTTTTAAAATGCAAACAAAGAATTTCAAAGATGTGGTGTTTGTCTGGTTTGTTTCGTTGTATGAAAGAGGAAGAAATGAGAACATGTTTTTTGTACCTTCACAATAGAAGCAGACAAACGTGAAGATCAACAAGACTCGTATTCTTTCTAAAATATTATTTATGCATAGAGTTAGTCTGCAGCTGAAGATGGAAGTCTAACTTGAACAGCATATTCATGAGGATGTTTGAAGAAAGAGAAATTTGGATATTGATTGAGTACTTCATAAAATGTAAAAAAAAAAATTTAATTTATTTATGCCAAATTAAAACAAAAGTCAGTATGGTCTATTACATACAACGAAAAATTACTAAAGGTACTACTTCCTGAAGGTGGACGACCTTCTTGAATAGTAAATACAAGAGGAAGTAGGAAAAAAAGGAGGCTTAAAAATTGGTCAAATGCATCCTACAATCTAAAAGGAAAAAGATTTATTAATGTAAATTTAAAAAAAAATTAGTGGCTTACACTCAAAACTTCTAGAAGTAATCCTATGAAGATGGATGCCCGTTTTCATGGGCAAGATTTGAAGATTCCCGAGATCAAAAACTAGTTGAGCACGCATGCAGTGTACCAAGTTTAGGAAGATTTATATATGTAAATTTAAAATATCTGGACTATTATTGTTTTTAAAGTTGTTGATGTTGTTTTTACAGTCATAAGCTTTCATCTTCAGTGTTGTTTTCAGTGGAAGAAAAATATGGATATTTTATATGTCTCATTCATTTTTATATGGATGAACTATAATTATTGTGAAATGCAGGAGGAATTTTGAATTCTGCCTTAGGTTGGGTTGCAGTGGCCATTCCACGAAAAAAACACACATAGACCAAAGATTGGCCCTTAGTGATACTACACAAAGTACATTCTACACTAAGAATCCTAAATGTTCCTTTAATAAAGTGCATTTAGAGTAGGGATCTTTAATGACTACCTGTGACTAACGGTTTAACGTCCTTTCCAAGGAACGACGAGCTCCAATTTTTTTTTCACTTCTCGCATGAATAAATTAAGGGCCAAGAGTTGGTATCAAAACCAGAACTCCCACTCTAGAAGAAAGAACGTAAGCCATTGGGCTATCCGGCTTACTTAAATTCTGCCTCAATCAAATTCATTACTTAGTAATCCTTAAACGGTAACTGATAACCTTAAACAGTAAACCCAACAGCTTCACACCATCCTATAGGAAGTGTAAATATGTAAGCAGAATTCACCTACGACAAGAAAGTCCAGGGCCATAATAATAACTCCCAGCAGGAATATTGAGAACGCAGTGCTTAGAACACATCTGACACTTGTTGTTTAATAATTTAAGTTACACAAAGCACGACAAAGAAAAAGGAATAAAAAACAGACTTCTGAATTCTCAATATGTCGAACTATTGTTCATCAGAAGAAGCGCGAATGAAGCAATGAAGAGTCGACAGCTGAGAATAACGCTAGCGTAAAAAAGAAGCTAGGCACTAAAGGTTGGAAAACAGAAAGGACAATGCCAAAGTATAATTCCAATGCAAGAAATAAAATGAAAAACTTATAAAAAATAAATAATAAATTGAAGAAACGTAAAAAAAGTAAACGCTTCTTATTTAAGCCGGGAGCTGATCGGGCCCCCCAATAACCAAATCTGGGCCTCCTCAGACGCTCTTAAGGTCAAACTACCGTCATCAGTGGTCACTAGTTGTTACATAAAACGCGACACAGAAAAAGGAATAAAAAGCACACTTTTACTGATATCTCAATATTTCGAACCGTTCAATATTTAATTTAGTAACTTGCTTTTTTAATGTAAGAGGTATATATGTAATTTAATATTTTTACACAATCATTCTTTTTTTTTTAACTAAAATTAATTCTTTTAACAAGTAAAACTCTTTTATGAGTTTATGTTAAAAAAACTGATTTTTTTTTTACAATACCAGCAGTTTTTATACTTAATCATCATTGATTAGCTTCTTTAACAAGAACATGGTGGTAAAGATAAAAGAGACACTAGTACTGGATATGTCTGAGAAATAAGAGTGATGGAAAGTCTACCCCTCTCAGCAACCCTGCCTCTAAGTTCATAAGTTTTGTTGTTAATCAGGAAAGTTATATTGTTTCTGTTTAATTAAAACAATCTTATTATGTAGAATATTTTCAAGAATGTTTTACACCTGTTCTCATACGAAATTTCTTGAGGATTTTCATAAAATCATTACACATGTTTACTTTAACAATGTGTTGTAGGTAACTGTTCACTTTATTAATTTAAAATATAATTCATACTCTTAACAAATGAAAAACCTTTTTCTTAAAAAAAAAAAAAAAAAAAAAACAGCATTGGATAATTGTTTGTTTTTCAATCGTCACACTAATAAGATTTCATCTTTTAGTGGTGTTCTGAAGGCAGAAACTGTGACTCATTTATTATTTGGCACCCATTTCCGTAATGGGTGAGCCATATTACTTGGTTGATTCTACTAAATTATGTTTAACTCAATTGCATTTAGAGTAGGGAGCTTTTAATGTCTCTCCAAGGGATGACATGCTTAGATTTTTTTCATCTTGTTCATGAAGAAATTAAGGACAAAATGAGAATCGAACCCGGAATCTAGCAATATAAAGATGAGCACGCAAACCACTGGACTATTCAGGCCCTAGTAAAGGTAAACTAGTAGCCTAGTGATACTAGTAAAAATGTTTTTACCACACAAAGAACGACTTTACCACAGTGGCCACAGAATAATTATGAATTGAAACAGATAAATTTCAATGGTCAATTTTGTGTTACTCTAAGTTATTTCATAGTCACCTATTCATATTTGCTGCTCTTTACTCTTTTATAAATACAATTTACCTCATTTGAAATTACTATTTACCCTATAGACAAATATATTTCAGTGGTTGATTAATAATAATTTATCATTAACTATTTTAAATTATTATTAATCAGTTTTCATAGTAGAATTACTATTGTTTGAATAACCATGTAGTACTGAACTGAAAACAAGGTAGGCAACTAAATTTCTCCAGACAACCAAAAAGTCACTATTACAATTTTGCAACGATGAAAAATGTTTAACTTAACACACCCACATAAAATTCCATTCAAATTTGAACTGTCACTTTTATAATTAACGGATGACTGGTCCTTTCGAATGTATAACACTTCTAAAGTTTCTCTTCTCTGTTTATTCTGAATGATTGTATAATTTCTTATACTTCCTCTGTTTTATTGGCCTACTAAAAAGGATTACAATAAAAACCAAAACGTTGGCAATAAGAGTTTAATTTGAAACTGAAGAACTGACCGAGTTCTGATAAAATTTTATTTTGTTCGCCGTCGATACTTTTATATATATATATATATATATTGTGTGTGTGTGTGTGTGTGTGTGTGTGTGTGTGTGTGTGTTCTATTAAAGAGTATGCCGATCTTCATTTTCGTTCGTTTTTTATTCAATTTCTCCAGTTTTCTAAACTTGGTTTTTAATTCTACAGGTACCTGTAGAATTAAAAACCAAGTTTAGAAAACTGGAGAAATTGAATAAAAAACGAACGAAAATGAAGATCGGCATACTGTTTAATAGAACTTGTCTAAATGAAGGTCTGCTCCCAAAATATACTAATATATATATATATATATATATATATATATATATATACCCAAATATATATATATATATAGCAGATTAAATAATATATCGACCGTTTAATTAAACGGAAAAGACGCATATATAACCATTAGTTTAAAATTGTCATCATTATTGTTACTGCTATTACATAGTGCAAAGATAGATAGAAATAGAATGAGAGAGAGAGAGAGAGAGTGAGAGTGGGTAGGGATTGAGAAAGGATAGTGATACATATGGGAGAGAAGGATAAAGAGTGATAGAAGGAGGGTGAGTAAAAGTGAATGTCAAAGAAAAAAAGAGAAAGTTTTTTCCCTTCTACAAAATTATTTTTCTACTCTTCCATGTAGAACAGTTATTGTATTGCGACTAGAATTGAATTCCACTTTATTATCTCTCCAAGCATATGAAGTTTAGCAGACTTACCAGAGGTTGTCAACTTTTGCTCAAAGCTGTAGAACATGACAGAACAGGTAGCAACTTAAAAATCTTGCTGTTAATACTTAGAGATTAATAAGACCCAGGGGGTTGCAGAAGGGTTGGATGATAAATATCCGACTCAAAAGGTACTCTTTTTATCCCGTTCAGTCTCTTTTTACAATTACTTTTTCCGACCTTTGTAATGAATTTAAACATTTTGTATTAATCTTAGTACTTTATTAATTGAGCTTGGCAAGTTTATTAAATATAAGTTTACAAAGCACTGTTGAGAGTTCGACCCCAGCTAGGAACTCGTTTGCGATTCCCTGCTCTCACGTTAACTACCTAAAATTAAAATTACTATCCTAATTGGTTTCATACATGTATATAGACTATTTTATATAGGATTAATTTATATAATCATAATGTTTTTTAATATCATCATGTAGTTTACATGATCACTTAAAATTTTTCCTAGTTATCAAAGCGTGATACCGAATCTTTGCTAAACTGTCGCTGAGAACAATACTGTAAATTGATTTGAACACAATGTTTATGTAAAGTTTTATTGCAATAGGAAAATACTAAGGTAATTATGCATATTCATATAAACAATGTGTTTTATAAAAAAATCATGTTTCTGTAATTTATTTTTGTATTGATATCTGCACTGATGTGATTTCATTGATGCAAATATGTCTACAAATATAGACGAAAAATTTGCTTAAAGGTGTTTTACTGGTAAAAGATAGTTCAAACTTTGATAAAGAAAGAAAGTGGTGTTGTAATATAATTATTGTATGAAACAGTAAACGACACACTTTCGTAATGTCAACAAGATACTACACCTTGTTGACCAAACAGCAGATAGTCCAAACCTTGATAAAGAGAGAAAGTAGTGTTGTATTATAATAATCGTATGAAACGGTAAATCACACACTTTCTTAATGTCAACAAGATATTACACCTCGTTGACCAAACAAAAGATAATTAAAACCTTGATAAAGGAAGAAAATAGTGTTGTATTATAATCATTGTATGAAACGTAAATCACACACTTTCGTAATGTCAACACGACACTACACCTTGTTGACCAAACAAAAGATAATTAAAACCTTGATAAAGGAAGAAAATAGTGTTGTATTATAATCATTGTATGAAACGTAAATCACACACTTTCTTAATTTCAACAAGATACTACACCTTGTTGACCAAACAGCAGATAGTCCAAACCTTGATAAAGAGAGAAAGTAGTGTTGTATTATAATAATCGTATGAAACGGTAAATCACACACTTTCTTAATGTCAACAAGATACTACACCTTGTTGACCAAACAAAAGATAATTCAAACCTTGATAAAGAAAGAAAATAGTGTTGTATTATAATCATTGTATGAAACGTAAATCACACACTTTCTTAATTTCAACAAGATACTACACCTTGTTGACCAAACAGCAGATAGTCCAAACCTTGATAAAGAGAGAAAGTAGTGTTGTATTATAATAATCGTATGAAACGGTAAATCACACACTTTCTTAATGTCAACAAGATACTACACCTTGTTGGCCAAACAAAAGATAATTAAAACCTTGATAAAGGAAGAAAATAGTGTTGTATTATAATCATTGTATGAAACGTTAAATCACACACTTTCTTAATTTCAACAAGATACTACACCTTGTTGACCAAACAAAAGATAATTCAAACCTTGATAAAGAAAGAAAATAATGCTGTATTATAATCATTGCATGAAACGTTAAATCACACACTTTCTTCATTTCAACAAGATACTACACCTTGTTGATCAAACAAAAGATAATTAAAACCTTGATAAAGGAAGAAAATAGTGTTGTATTATAATCATTGTATGAAACTTAAATCACACACTTTCGTAATGTCAACAAGATACTACACCTTGATGACCAAACAGCAGATAGTCCAAACCTTAATAAAGAAAGGAAATATTGTTGTATTATAATTATTGTATGAAACATTAATCACTCACTTTCGTAATGTTAACAAGATACCACACAGTGAGCCATACACTCATTCATCCATACAGTGAGTCACTCATTCATTGATGAAGATGGCATAAAAGCCTTAAGTGTGATGCTGGATAAGAGAAAGCAAAAACTATGTATAAAAGGCATATAAAACAGCTTAGGTTACGTTTTATAAATAGAAGATTGTGTTGATGATTATCCATGACTATCAAGCTTAAGGTAATCCAAACAACTACACAACAAGTATGTAATGGGATACTAATCGAAGAAGGCAAGCATGGGGGAAGAAAGTTGGAGAAAACTACACGAAATAAATAATCCCCCGTGACTGGGGAAGGTTGGGGGTGTGTTCAAAGTCCTCAAGGGTGCAGTTAGGGTGAGCCAAGTCGACCGGCTCGTGACTATTCTACTTTTTTCCCAACCCTAGGTCTTTGTTCATAGTCTCACGTTTCCCTTTTCCCACCTAACTTAAGGCCTAGAACAAAACCTTTCAATGCACAAAAGTAAATCTTCCCTTGCAATAGCCTCTTATTCTTGAAAATCCCGCAGGCAATCCATTTTTTTGTTTTGTTTTGTTTAATCAACATATTTCAATGCAAGCTCTATATAAAATAGATTATTTTGTAAACTACCTTTTTAAATAATGCAAACAATTAATTTTTAGTTGTAATAAAAAGTTATAAATCATATCAACCAGTTAAAAAATAACCAACATTAAAAATATATCAATAAACCACAATTGTTTCCAACACTCTCACTTGATGCTTTCTTTCGCTTTGACCTGTTTTTTAGGTACAAAAATTTTTTTTTACCATATTAAGGCTTGTTATTTTCGATTTGAACCTTTATTAAAAATGAAAAGAGAGGGGAAAACAAGCGCACTGGTGCAGAGACTGTTGCACTGGTGGGATTCCAACCATCTCCGCACCAGTGAACTTGGATTTTCTCTCATATCAACCCTGATGGCGGTGGAACCGAAAATTATAAGCTCTAAATGTACAATTACATTTAAATGAAGCTGATAGTGACTATATTTATATAAAAAATTATATAACAGAAACTAAATTTACAAAAAAGAACACGTAAAATATATCACAAAAACTCACTACTATATTTCAACTCCTCGTTTGTTTCGGAGCGAAACATCTTTCTAATTGATAACGAGGGAGTCGAAATATAGTAGTGAGTTTTTTGTGATTTCTTCTATCTGTTGTTGTTTCTGTGAATATAGTTTATAATATGTATGTCTGATGGTTTTTAGGAATTTTGGATATTCCTGTCTTATTCTTCTATTATTTATATTTACCATTTTCATAACACATACAGTCAATTTTGAATGATCATTGTAGCTCATTTATAAGCCTGTGACAAACACTGAATCCTCAACTCAAGTAAGTATAAGTCACTACTTAGTTTTGTCAGTTCTACACTGCTATAACTGTCAACTCCTCAACAATAGCTTTTATCAAGGGCAATGTTAGTTGACAAGTTTAAGTTTGTTATTTTTACATTTAAAACTCAAATAGAATATTTCAATCCTGCTCTATATTTTATTTTGAGTAGACCGTAAAGGATACTTTATACGCACGGTGTTGTAAGAAATAATTCTTCTATTTGACAAAAAAATGCCCACTTAAAATAAGAATTTGTGGCTAAAATAAACGTATTAGACAAAAAATGTAAATGTTTATTTAGCAAATGATTAATGATGGTAATTTGGTGACAAGTGTTTTGCAAAATTTAGATTTGTATAAAGATTTGAGTTGTTTTAATGATAAGATTTCTCTCGGACTAAACGTGATAATTACAGTTTCTTCAGTCGTATATCATCTCTGTCTCACACCTCCGTCATTTTCTCTCACAAATTAATTATGAAACAGGCTTTCTGCATCTCATTTCATTTCTGCAATCAGAAATATGAACAATTCTAATTAATCAGCTTTGTTTTATGGCGAAAATTTCAGTGAACTGAAAAAAAATGTTTTGTTTTGCATCAAAATTCAATGCCAATACTAATTTATATTAAAGAATAGCCCTTATTTTTTATAAATTTATTTATAAATTGAGGGTACGTGAAGTGGTAATTATTAGTTGTGCAATCCGTAATTGTGTGGTATTTACTCATTCTGAGACTCATGATACTCATGATTACTCATTCTCATTTGTGTGGAGACTTTTGTTGGTTTATCCATTTTACCTCAGAATGAAGTGGCAATGGTTAAATGAAAATCTAAATAACTTAATGAAATATTAAAATACTTTATCTTTATGTGATTATTAGCGGTGATAAAACATATTCTGAGAATGGATGTAAATAACATAAAAATGAACAAAAGTCAAAATAAATCGTAAAGAAAGAAAGACTGACGCAGGAATTCTTCTGATTCTTTCAAAAGGTTTATTACATATAAGCCTAGTGAAGACATTCTATCACAAAAGAATGAATGCAAATCGCAAGAGACCAATAAATCTCGAAGGCATGTGGCCAAGTACCAGGCCAAAGGATAAGGTAATTACGTTAAAATCAGATAAAGCGTAATTACTACATGGAAGACCCATAAATATTTCATGGGAGGGCTGGCCGGAGAGGTGCGCTCTCTGGATTGAGATGTTTTATGCGGTTAATTGTGCGAAAGACAATCCCGCCCAAGATCGTAGATAAATCACAGAGCTGCGACTAATAAATTGTCGGCGGCTAAGGTGGGAGACTATTATGATGTAAATGAAGAGTGCTGAGCGGAGATGGAGACGTCTGCAGGCAGATGGAGTCGGTGAAAGTTGCTTTGCTGCTGATAATCGCTCACGCATCATCTCTGACCATTCCCTATAAGCCTCATCTTATCTTTGGTACCATTCATGTTTTCAACCACTTCTTTTTTGATGCTATCATTACCATCGATATCAGCCTGTCTAATCCAGTTTCTTCATCATATCAAACCCTTATGTAAATCCAACCATTTTTCCAATACCTCTCTCAACATTAAAACCATCTTAACCACCCATGACTGAAACTTTCCTGACTCTTATTATTGCCATCTTCGTGAAATGTCTTGAGTTCAATGAAAACATAAACATTTTTTGTTTCAAAACTAAAGAAAATAAGAACCTTTAATGCATACTATTCCAGTACTTGTCATTTATTTTTATATTGTTGTTATTTTGTAGACAGCTATAACATTGTTAGATGTATTCAACAATAGTATGTCTCATGCTTTTTTGTTTGTAATTAAGTATTTATTTCATTCTCACTGTGATCATCAGCACTTGGGTCTACCATTTTCAAGTATTTACTAATTTAAATACAAGACTATATCAGGATTATATATATTATATAATCCTGATATATCCTGATTATATATATTATCAGGATATATATATATATATATATATATATATATATATTTCCTGATAAAACGAAATACGATCCAAACTGGACACAATACGAGTTCGAGATTAACAAAGAGCAACACACAAAGTAGGGAAACACACTTACAGACTCAAATTTTCATGTAATCCGTCTTCAGGAGAAAAGAGAATGGGAGACCAAGCACGTTGTAGACGCAACGGCAAGTAACTCATATATATATATATATATATTGTTACAATTAGAACCCTCAAAAAAGGAGGCTTACACTAACGATTACGATAATTTCGGCTTTCCTGCCGTCTTCAGGAGAGGAGAAAAAGAAAAAGAAGAAGAAACATAAGAATAGGGACGTGAAAGCATCCACCAACCGATACAAAGTCAATATATACGTAGAAAATAAACAGTATTACTATTTTATAACCGATTCTTCTGATTCCTTTTGTTTATATAGTAATTGCTAGCCTGGATAATATCACTTAGTGCAAAAATACAGATAACCGTGAAGAATAAAAAAAAATTATTTCTACAGTTATAGGTATATTTAATTCTATTATTTCAACTATTGAGAGACATTTAATGTTAAAAAAGGGATACCGTTTTTCAAACGTACGGGAAATTATTTTGATAAGTTGAAAAGCTGGCAAATTTAAAAGATTTGTATTTATTTATAAATCTGCAAATAATTGGCAAAATTTAATTTTCATTCAGGGATTTATTGGCACAAATGAAATAGGAGATATTAGTTTTTGCGTGGTTATTTTAATAGTGAAGGAGGTCTGTGAAGATGGAAGGGGTCCAAAACAGGTTTGGCCAGGGATACCTAAATAAGGTCCATTGTTATGTCATGTATGAAATAACTTGCCTGGCACGAACAACCTTTGAATATTAATCTTTGTCAATTTTTGAATTCATTCTATATAACATTCTGTTTAATCGTTTCAAATGATGATAAAGAAAGTAAATCATCATCAGTGCTTAATGCTTTTAAGCTTTATTAATTTGAGGTTATATTAAAAACTTACCCAAAACTTGGTGTATGAGAAAATATTCAAATATTCATGAGTATAAACAACCAAGAAGGATTGAAACTGTTTCATCTTGTCGATAATCTATATATAACAGATTCAATAATATATCGACCGTTTGATAGAATAGGTGTGTTCTCTAATCGGGGTTCGGTCAATTTTCCAGGATAAAAAATCAAACTCTCGTTGCCAACGTTTCGGTTTTATTTAAAACCTTTTTCATAGGCAGAAGTAAGAATTTTTTAACTAAGAAAATGAAATTTACATTATTTAAAGGAACAACAATGTTAGCCGGACAAAACCTTCGACTAGACTGTATAGATAATCTATGTATAGATAATCTATATAAATAAAAGGAAGGTTTTGTCTGTACATTGCTTAGAACTGATTCATGTCATCTTTCCGTTTTATCCATAAGAGAAGCCGAATCCACCCTTAGAAAAATATCTGTCGGTATGTTTCTTTGTTTGTCCAAAAATTTTGTCAAACCCAGCAAATCTTTATCAAAGGAAACTCAGTCACCACAAGTGAAACTTTGACAGTAGATTAGTGTATGACTAACTTAAAAACTAAGATTTGAAGGGATTGGAAATTCGAAGTAGAAGCGAAGTTATAAACTTTTAAGCTGTCTTTTCTAGCTATACAGATATATCAACTAACAGTACTTACTTGCTACAGTATAAGGCACCTAAAGATACTTATATACTTTTGAAAAAAATATGTGTAAAACGTAAAGATAACTTAAAATGAGTCAGTTCTAAGCAAAGCACAGATAAAACCTGTAGAGATATACAGGTATTTTCAGGTGCCTGATACTGTAGCAAGTAGATATTGTTAGTTGATTTTAATTTCGTTTGCCTTTATCATAATTTGCTAGCTTTAAAGAAGTGGGTTTACCCATACGAGTACTAAATAAGAAATACGCCAAGAATAAAATCAAATTTGAGCTAGTATCTACAGCTCATCGATGACAGTTACGAACCGTACCAATAATGATATTCTCTACTATTCTATAATTACTAATAATATTTTGGAATACCACATATCATTTCTGAATTTTGGTAAAATACCTGTCAAAGACGAGTACGTCTGCTAGTGGTATTTATAAATGTACATTGTTATTTGATAGTGGGCCAGGTGTAATATAACAAATAGCGTGTTGTGACGTCTACTATATAATATGTTAAGACCTCAAATACTAACATTATCTTCTTACAGACAATTAAAGGCTGAAATCCTGGTACTGACCCTATAGTTTGATGTGGAAGATGGAACATCTTGTTCATCGTGTCCCTCAAAAAGGATATCAGACTGCTGTCGCTGAGGCAGTACGACTGCTGTTGCTATCTTACAGGTTCGGGACTATCAGCTAAATGTCCTACCCGACGGGGGAGCTTGTACAAGATTTACCAAATCTCATTTGATAAATCTATAGTCATTACAAAGGATTCGAACCTCCAGTTTTCATTATTAAAGTCAGTAATGCAACATGTTGACTACACCTGATACCACGAGTATAAACACTTTGAAGGACAGCTTCTCAGCAGGTGTCAGAGCTAGAGCAACGAGAAATTCCATGGATGGAGCCGAAGGTAATACGTCTCTGTTGTCTGTTAACGGGAAATATCACCAAAACTCTGCTTACAATAAGCCGTCTATGTCACTAGATATGATAAATTTACTAACAGACTTTCAGCTTAAATGCCAAAAATCTTATTTCAGATAAAGTGATAAATAAAATTGAAACAGAGTGAGATTTTATTATCAGCTACATTAAAAAGATTGAAGCATATAAATAACCTAGAAGTATTGCTAAAGAATGGATATTTATGGCTGTAAAATATTGCTTTTGAAATAGCGAGAATCAAGATAATTGATATGAAAGGAAATCAATAGAGGAGTAAAACAGTGGCTGGCTTGAGAGCATCAACAGTGGAAATCAAATGCAATAATTCTGCTAGATTTACTGCCGTGTTGAACCGGTAAGAGGTGAAATTAAATTTATATTTGAGGGCGATAGGTTAATAATGATACATGACCGAATTAGAAGTGCAAACAGAGTGGGGGAATCACACGCAAGCTAGTTCGGGTCCGTGCTAGCTTTTCTTGGACTAATTATGCTAGGGCTAGCCTAATACACGTCGCCTTATTAGTACAAAATAGTGCTTTCAAACATGTTATCGCATTCTAGTAAATTTATGGTCCTTTGGGAATGTATTTGCTTGATGATACAGTTATAGTGTGTCGGTATACTGAAATAAATGTATTCTACCTTCAATTATCCCCTGTATACAGAAATTAATTCCAATAATAAAGTTGAACTATAAAAGAGAGAAATTAGTGACTGAATGCAAACCATGAGGAATAGTTTAATTAAATAATTATATTAATTCTATAGATATCCAAAAATTATAACAATTTATCGTCCCGAGGCTTGGGCGGCTATCGGGCGGGTCCACAGCTGGTGGATAGTGGAAAACCCTGTACGACCTGTTCGCTCTCAGGGCAGCCCTGAATACCCAATAAGGGGCCCCGAACCAACCCTGTTGGAGGACAGTTGAGGTGTGCAACTGAAGGGAGTAGCACCCCACATTCCTCTAGCTCATTACCACACCCACCGACATACAGTACACTACACAGGTCAATGAACTGGATCCCTTCGCTTCTCCACGCACAAGGGCTGACACCGGCGGGGCCGATCTGAGAGGGTACAGAGTTAAAACTGGGTACGCACTCCCAGGCCGCCAGATAGGGAGGGGCCCATCCTTACCCAGCCAGTGTAGGAGGCAGCCCTGGTCAGCTGGTGTATAATCTCGTTATGTGCTGTAGTGCCAGTTGGCGACTGGATGGGACCTTGCAGCATGTAGCGGGGGGCAGGCTCCGAGGCCACCAGACTTCGTCGTCGGAACTCTGTCGCTCTGTGCGGGGATGGCGAGGGGCTGAAGGGACAAACCTATACGTGCATGCACTCAGAACAATTAAACAACCTGGATCCTCTCACCTTTCCTTTCCTCACCCATTCCTTATCTATCGCCTCAATCCCCTTGTCCAGCGATAGAAATACTTTCTATTAAAAATAATGATGATGGATGAAACCTTAGACTCTGTGATAAAAGTGCAACCCTTAGAGGGGCTTCCCACCCCACCTGCTGCTGTGGAAGAAGTGGAGTCAGGGAGACAGTTGACTGCCCCCGTAGACTCCACAGGTAAGAAAGAAGATGCCCACCAGGCATCCACTTCCAAAAAAGAGGACGTACAAAGTCATTCTGATCACCCAAGCTTGACCTATGAAGAGGTCAAGATGGAGGGGATCAGAAGAAGAAGAAGAAATAACAAAATAAGGCGAAGGCAGGCAATGGCGGCTCTAAAAGCCAGTCAAGCCAAGTCTGAGGACGGTCACTCGTCCAGAGGTCCCAGGAGGACTGAAGGACATGGGTCGACCGAACGAGCAGGTGACTCGAAAACTCATCCCCAACCGGAACTCAAATCCGTGAGATTTGAGAGAGGAGGCAGGGGTATGAGGAAGAGTCAAGAGAATAGGGCAGAGGAAACTAAGTCATGGATGGTCTCGATGGGACCATTCAGGCCTAGTAAACCTCGTGCCAGAAAAGCAGAAGATAAAAAGAAAGAGAGTCTTCCGCCCCGACCTTTAAAGGAACGGAGAAGTAGCCAGGAAAGCACGGGGATTGACCTGGCTAGACTCAGTATAGATGAGGCCCCATCTTCAGGACAAGCTACCTGTGACGAAGAAGGGACCGAATTAGAGCAAGTCAGGAGCAAGAGAGGTAGGAGTACGTTGGAAACTCCACCAGAAATTACTCCTGCTAATAAGAAAAGGAAGCAAGATTGTGATCAGCCGTGCCCTAGTTATAGTGCAGCTGTTAAGAAGGACGCCCTTAGCCTACAGGTCATTGTCAGGCATACCGATCCTCATAGATCGGTAACCAAAGATGAGGCCATGGTAATAAGGGAGACATTGGGGGATGATGTGGTTCGAGCCACTGTAGCCGAAGGAGGAGCAACTATAGGGCAAGAACTACACATCCGGAGATCAGGATTAGTGGACCAGGGCTGGTTCCTCATCACGTGTTCTGATGA
Organism: Hermatobates lingyangjiaoensis; assembly: GCA_026182355.1. Lineage (NCBI taxonomy): Eukaryota > Metazoa > Arthropoda > Insecta > Hemiptera > Hermatobatidae > Hermatobates > Hermatobates lingyangjiaoensis. Next base: position 748,553 of record JAPFBL010000102.1, on the reverse strand, counting down.
GGTAACAAAGTCCTGGCTGTTACAATGGACTCCACCAAAGGAACTTGGGTTGGAGGTCGTTCCGGCATCGGAGGCATTGTGGAGGGATAGGATAGGCTTTGTCATCCGTGCCGAGAGGGCTCCAAATGTAGTCGAGTTTCTGGGGAGTCTGAAGTCCCAGAATAGAAAACTGCAGGTTGACAGATGGAAACCGAGCACTTTAGATAAGGTACAAGGAGGGTTTAGAGTTACTTTCCTTATTGATCCTACGGCGGTCAAGCTCCTGGACGAGGTGGACTGGGAGCTCTACTACAGGATTTCGACCATCAAGGTCACGAGACTGGGTAGAGCTCACAGGGGCCGAACGTCCGGGCAGGCTCGCCTGGGATCAGGGGAAAGCTCTAGCTAACCAGGCTTGCCCCCTGCATCTTTTACATCATTGAGCGCCCCATCAGATGCAGGTAAGTCAAATTAACTTACATCACAGTAAAGCAGCTACTGCGGAGCTTGTAAACTGGCTTTGTGGTAGTAAAAGCTATATAGTGTTGATTCAAGAGCCATATGTTTACAGGGGTAAAATTAGGAGGCTGAAGGAGTCAGGAGCGGTAGTTCTGGGTCCGACAAAGGACGAAAGAACACCCAGAACCTGCCTACTAGTGTCTGGGGATCTTGGAGTGACCCACCTGGTTCAGCTAGGATCCCGAGACCTGACGGTGGCCTTGCTGCAATATAAGGTAGATAAAATAAAGTATAAAATGGTGGTGGCATCTCTGTATCTACCTATTGATGATGTACAGCTTCCCCCTACAGAGGAACTGGTAAGATTATATGAATTTTGTATAAAAGAAGGCTACCCCCTAATTGTGGGATGTGATGCTAATGCACACCACTTGATGTGGGGTAGCTCAAGCAATAACCCACGGGGGGATGCCCTACTAGAATGGTTAATGTCTACGGATCTTGAGATCATGAATTTGGGTACCGAACCCACCTTTGTTAATATCAGAGGAGGGACGGTAGTTGATATTACGCTGGCGTCAAGAAGCCTGGTAGATATAATTAAAGGTTGGAGGGTGACTCGGGTCATATCGATGTCTGATCATCGTATGATCCGATTCGATATCTCCATCGAAGTTGGTAAAAGGAATTTAAGAAGAAACCCCAGATTAACCGACTGGCAACGGTTTGTTGATAACATTCGGTCAAGTCAGGTGTTTCTTCGATCATATAGTATCGCAAATACACGAACTCTGGATGCAAACGCGGAGGACGTAACGTCGGCCCTGCGAAAGGCATACCATGAGTCGTGCCCCATGCGTCCTGCTCCTACCAGGAAAGTGATCTGGTGGACCAAAGAGCTGGCGATGTTACGTAAGCAAACCAGGAAATCCTGGAATAAAGCATGGACAACCAAACAAGAAACAGACATAGCTAATCATAAAGTAGCTAAAAGAGAATTTAAGAAAAAATTGAGACAATTAAAAAGAGCAAGCTGGAGAAATTATGTTCAGGAAATAGAAAATTCCCATGATACCTCCAGACTGGTAAGGATCTTAAGCGCTGATAACAGTAATGAGATTGGTGCATTGAGGAGAGAGGATGGAACCTGGGCGAACTCCACAGAGGAGGTTATGGAACTGCTCCTTGAGACACACTTTCCGAGCGATGAACGCTCGGAAGTGCGTACAAGTAGCAGAAGAAGGAAAAATACACTTGAAGGAAAAGGCGTGGAAGAGCAGATAGTCACTGCTGAGGGATTGCGGTGGGCGGTCTTCTCCTTCTCTCCGTTTAAGGCGGCGGGGGAGGATGGGATCTTCCCGATGCTTCTTCAGCGTTCTTTGAGTGACATATCTGACACGCTTATAAACATATATAAGTCTAGTTTAAGATTGGGACATGTGCCTGACTGTTGGAGGACTGCCAGGGTGGTTTTCATTCCCAAAATTGGGAAGAGAGACTACACTGGCCCAAAGTCCTTCAGACCAGTCAGTCTTACTTCCTTTCTGCTAAAGGTGTTAGAAAAATTAGTTGACAAATTTCTATCGCATAGTGTGTTAACTAGGGCACCACTACATAATTGCCAACATGCATATACTAAAGGACGGTCCACGGAAACCGCCCTACATGCCCTAGTTAGTAGAGTTGAAAAGGCACTCCAGAACAAAAACTATGCACTTTGTTTGGTTTTTGATGTTGAGGGTGCCTTTGATAAAATAAGTTCTGGAGCCATCCAGACTGCACTAGAGAGTAAAGGGACTCCCACAGTTTTGGTGAGGTGGATCCTGGACATGTTAGCTGACAGGACTGCTATCACCAATCTTAGAGGGATAAAAATGAAACAAAGGATCTCTAAAGGCTGCCCACAAGGAGGTTGTTTATCACCAAAATTGTGGTGTCTGGTCATGGAGAATCTCATAATAGACTTAAATAATGAAGGGTTCTATTGTCAAGCATATGCAGATGATGGATGTGTGTTGGTAACAGGGAAGTTCTTGGATACAGTCTGTGACCTCATGCAATCTGCGTGCAATGTAATTCTCAGATGGTGCCACAGAATTGGACTTACAGTTAATCCCAGAAAAACTGACCTCATACTATTTACAAGGAAGAGGAAGTTACAGGGGTTTAAGGCTCCAAGGATGTTAGGAGAAGAATTAAACCTCTCCGATCATGTTAAATACTTAGGAGTTTTCTTGGATAAGACATTAAGTTGGAAACTACACATCAACAATGCCATAGAAAAGGCTACTAAAACCTTCTGGCAGTTGAGACGTGTAGTCGGTAAGACATGGGGCCTGAAGCCTAAGGTGATGCATTGGCTTTACATAGCTGTAATAAAACCTAGACTTCTCTACGGCTCTATCTTATGGTGGAGGGAAGTGAAGAAGAAAGGCATAGGAGAAAGATTAGCCAAAACTCAACGTTTAGCGAGTCTGGCTATAACAGGCGCAATGAGAACCACACCCAACAAAGCCCTGGATGTTATGTTGGGGCTGCCAAGCTTGGCTGATGTAATAATCGGCGAGGCAATGGCGGCCTACATCAGACTACGGGACTATGGGATGTGGAATTTGGTTAGAGGAAATAGTCACACCGAAATAGAACTGGTGATTAAGAAAGAAATAGGCGTGTTAGAGTTGGGAATACCCAGACCTAAATATGGCCTACCTAACAGCAGGAATTTTAATATGATAATTCCCAATAGGAAACAATGGGAAGAAATGGACATTGAATTCTCGTCGGATGAGCTGGTATGCTTCACTGATGGTTCTAAGATCGGTGAAGCAGGACGGTCGGGGGCGGGAATTCTTATTTCCAATTTAAATATAGAACTAAGCTTTCCGCTTGGGACACAAACCACAGTCTTCCAAGCAGAAGTGTTTGCCATTCTAACGGCAGCCAATCTGCGGGAGATATGGGATGGACCCGAGCGGAAAGTAACCATTTGTTCAGACAGCCAAGCGGCAATAAAGGCAATGATGTCTCCGACAACTTCTTCCATGTTGGTAATAGAGTGTCAGGAAACACTAAATAAGCTAGCTCAGATTAAAGAGGTTAAATTAATTTGGGTTCCGGGACATAGCGGCATTTCGGGAAACGAAAAGGCGGACTTGTTAGCCAAAATCGGAGCCGAAATGCCGTTTATAGGACCGGAACCGGTTTTCCCGCTGTCTACTGCTGGAGTCAGACATCTTATAAATGCCTGGCTGCAGGAGAATTTGAAGAAAAGCTGGCCGACCTGTCCGGGCAACAGACAGGCCAAGATGTATATTCTGGGTCCTAGCGTAAAGCGTAAGAAGTTTCTCCTCAGTATGGGTCGAACAAGGTTGAGAAATCTTATTGGAATTCTCACCGGTCACTGTAGGCTGAGAAGACATTTACATATCTTGGGTTTAGCAAACAGCGCGATCTGCCAAAAATGTGGGGAAGAAGATGAAACCTCCGTCCACTATGTGGCTGAATGCCCCGCATATAGTCTCCTTAGACTTCAAACTCTAGGTTATAGCACCATAAATATAGATAAGTTAAGGGAAATGGAATGGAGAAACCTTCTGATCTATATAGAAAGATCAGGAAGATTCTCCCAAGAGTAGGATCCGGGATGCTTGGGGAAGGCAAAAAGGGCCCACTCGGCTGGCCTACTTGCCAGATCTTTGATCTCCCCGCCTTACTACTAACTAACTAACAATTTATCGTACCCAGACGACTTCTTAATCACACGAACTCCAGGACCGAGAAGATAGTCTGGGTCTGTTAATGCAAGTGATAGATCTGACCTACACCTTTTATATACAAACAAAACGACTCCAGGGTAGCCCAATGGCTTGCATGCTCGTCTTTGGACTGGTAGATTCCGGGTACAATTTTCGCTTAGAACTCAATTTCGTTACGCGCAGGTGAAAAAATCTGAACACGTCATCTTTTGCGGAGGACTATACCATGTTCAGTACTTGTTAATGATCCCTACTCTAAAAACCATTTGAATTACATAAAATTTGAGACTCCCAATGTAGATTCAACCAAGTAATGTGGCACAATCATTACTAAAATGTTGAGTAAATAATAACTGATCCACACTTTCTGCCTCTAGAACAACAGTAAAACGTAAAAACGTATAAGTGTTGATATTGGAAAACAAAACAACCAACATCCAAAAAAAAGACTCATTCTACTTGTCAGTGAAATGAAAGGAAAATATACACAATTTCTATTCTTCAATGAGGAAGTAACTGTATTATCATATAGGTTACTGCACAAAACTTTTACGAACATTTCAGTGAACCATGTTAAATTAAATTTTGTAAAAAATGACAACAATTTTTTTGTGAAAAAACATCATAAAATAAAGTATAACAGGATATTTTTGAATGAATAAAGCATCATGGTATGATAGTGAATGGCATGTTTCTGGGGCGCAAGCATCCTTTACACAGATAATACAAATGAGAACATCTGTCAGGACCACATACTAACCGCAGACGGATGCAACCGCAGCTGGGATATATGTGTACACCTGTTTGGTGACGAGTCGGAGTACTCCTTCTCTAGTTACAAGTTCAATCATCACAAATGCAAAACAAGTGTAGCGGTCATTCTATTTAAATATCGTGATTGTACCAACAATTTTTTTTTTCAAATATTCAGTTTAGTATCAACTGCTAAAGCTGTTATGATTTCTATTAGAAATGAATTCAAAATATTGTTGAACACAAATTTATGTTGAATAACTTCATGAAATATAATCTGCTACTTTACATCTTAGAATTAACACCAACAGCAACTATCTAAGGGTTATAGCTACAAGATGGACGAATTTGGAAATACAAGAAAGCGTATTCACTATATAAGATGGTAATTCTTTTTCAATAACGTTACTAACACCCAATTTAAGTGATTTGACGCTCAATGTAAATTTGAGTACGATAACATGAAGAAAAGTACACAAAAGTCATCAAAAAAAAAAACGGTAATGTCTATTATTAGTACCCAAATGTTACTCGATCTGGAAGCATCTCATAAGCACGAATGACAAAATGTTGAAGTGAGTTTATAAATAAATTTGTGTGTACTTTTCTCTACGTTGTTCATAGAGACCTACTGGTACGATCGAGAAACATACAATAATACTATTACAGTGTATCGTATAAAATATTGGAATATTAATGTAATACTTCAGGTATCAGTAATACCAAATTGTAATACTATTATTGTGTAAGGCCTTAAAACAAACGGAATAGTACTGTAGGGATGGTAATAACAATAAATTACTGAGCACTCCGATTGTAATATTAAGATATTGTTAATGTGTCGTCTCCATTCAATCCAGTGGTTGGGTAACCTTTTTGGTTGCTACCCCAATACAATTTTAAGAAAAATGAATTTGGAAGTACTTTAATGGACAAAACAATTTACTTACAGAATTCATGTATGATAAATAAACAAAAAAATGTATATTTGAAAAATTTTTAACTGTTAATTCATCTATCATAGGAAAAAAATTCTGTCTTTTTTTACATGGAAATATCATGCAAGAAAAAAACTTAGGAATCAAATTTATAAACAAAAATAATAAACATTTTTTAGGAATACATCGCACACAAGCAAAACTATGGAACATCATGTACGAGTATTTCAAATTCATACAAGTACAATAACAAAAGACAATTTTATTGAATTCATTATTATGAGCCAAAAATGTTTATCCATTCTTGGATAAGAAGGCACAGAAAGAAAAATATGTTCTTATTTCTGGCATAACAGTAATGAAGAAAATATTGAAAACTTCAATATTTTAAGATCAGATTGAAATCTTTAATATTTTCGTATCAGCTACCTTAAGCTTTGGAGAAATGATACCATTTCATCTTGGATACAACAAACTCCATGTCAGGGATTTTTGATATTATTGTTACTAGGATACTGTTTTCAGAATTGAATTCGGATTCTGTATTTTATTTTTAGATTTACAAGGGTAGAAAAACCTGAAAGAGAGGTCTCAGAGTTAAAGACAGTTCCAATATTGATATTCCTCCGATTCTAGAGTTTAAGAGATCGGATTCTTTTCTCAAACATTCCCTCACTTAGCACATCTACATCCGTAGAACGTGCATTACCCCCCAAAATATCTAAATAATTTACCCCATTTGGGCAAATTTGGGGTAATATACTCCTGTTCCAAGACCGCTGATCCAATTAGTTCTTACCCATCTCTCAGAACTTCGGACGACATAATGGAAGACGACACTGATTCTATATCACTTGATTCAACTAGTATACCATGAATTACGAAAAATCTGGAATTCGATGGAAATTAGATGAGATAAACAGAGCCAAACAATCTTGATCCATTTTAACATTGTTAACCACAACCTATGATTTTCCTGTCAACATAATAATTGCATTCGAATTTAGTTCATTTTAGAGTCACTCATACAAATCTTGTATATATTGCCACGATTTTATTTAACTCATTCCTCGCTGCTGAAAAAACATATTGTTTCGGACAATTATATAAAAATTTAAACAATACTTATGGTTTAATATCAGTTAAAATATTTCGGGAAGTATAGAATATATCAATTTGTGAATCAACTAGTTCTTAATAAAAAAAAAACATATTAACATTTTCAGTAAAGAGAACTAACAATATTTGTTTGAATGAAAATAATTTAGTCTGGAATTCTACATACCAAAATTGATGTGTAAACTAAATATAGATTCTTGTAGACCGTAAAATTACTGACATATGGCACGGACACTACAGAAATCTCCCCTTCTTGAGAAAGTCTAACTTGGTAGCTAGTTATTTAAATTGAAAACACAAATATCCTGTTATGAGTAACAAATTATGTAATTTAAGATAATAACATTAGATTTTGTATTTTAATTACTTATTTTATGTCAAAATGTGTGTTAGATAATATTTCTCTTAGTAACACATCTGACGTTATTACTGCTTTGAGGAACTTTACATGAAATATCTTCAACATCTATTAAAATCATACGGATATTATTGATCAGACAATATCACACTGTATTTCCTTTAAATATTTTCAACCAACTCTCACAAGTAGAAATAGAACAAAGTCAAGGGAAGTAACAGAGAAGAAGCTTGATCTCCAAATGGTTTGACCATAAAGGGTATTAATAATGCTTTGAGTATCTTAGCTTCTATCCCTTAAAGATCCCTTGAAGGTATTCCGATCTGGTTATTCAGAAAATGTTGCAGTAGAATTCTTCTAAATATTTTCAAACAACTCTCACGAGTAGAAATAGAACAAAGTCAAGGGAAGTATCAGAGATGAAGCTTCATCTCCAAATGGTTTAACCACAAAGGGTAGTAATAATTCTAACGTAGTGCAATCAGTTATTATGTGGCATTTACTAATTGTAGGGTAAAAAGCTAATGAAATGGTCTGCACATAAAAAAAATTTAATTGTATAAACAACGCGTTTCGAACACCTAGTGTACGAACACTACGTGTTCGAAACGCGTTGTTTATACGATTACATTTTTATATGTGGAGACCATTTCATTAGCTTTTTACCACACAATGGATATTAATAATGCTTTGAGCATTTTGGCTTTCATCCTTAAACATCCCTTGAAGGTATTCTGATCTGGGTATTCAGAAAATGTTGCAGTAGAATTCTTCTAAATATTTTCAAGCTATTCACACAAGAAGAAATAGAAATAAATTCAAGAGAAGTAAAACTCAGATCATATCTTCAGATAAAATAATTCAATGTTTTTATTCAATCGAGTACAATGGTGCTCTTCTTTAGTTAATGACATTACATGATGAGGTATCTAATACTACATGTATTCAGTAATTATCAACTTTTATTATACGATCGACTACAATAGTGTTATTGTTTGGTTAATGACACTATGTTATACGATGAGGTATCTAATACTACATGTATTCAGTAATTATCAACTTTTATTATACGATCGACTACAATAGTGTTATTGTTTGGTTAATGACACTATGTTATACGATGAGGTATCTAATACTACATGTATTCAGTAATTATCCAATGTCATTATACAATCGACTACAATAGTGTTATTGTTTGGTTAATGACACTATGTAATACGATGAGGTATCTAATACAACATGTATTCAGTAATTATTCAATGTCATTATACGATCGACTACAATAGTGTTATTCTTTCGTTAATGACACTATGTAATACGATGAAGTATCTAATACAACATGTATTCAGTAATTATTCAATGTCATTATACGATCGACTACAATAGTGTTATTGTTTCGTTAATGACACTATGTAATACGATGAGGTATCTAATACAACATGTATTCAGTAATTATCCAATGTCATTATACGATCGACTACAATAGTGTTATTGTTTCGTTAATGACACTATGTTATACGATGAGGTCTCTAATACAACATATATTCAGTAATTATTCAATGTCATTATACGATCGACTACAATAGTGTTATTGTTTCGTTAATGACACTATGTAATACGATGAGGTATCTAATACAACGTGTATTCAGTAATTATTCAATATCATTATACAATCGACTACAACAGTGTTATTGTTTCGTTAATGACACTATGTAATACGATGAGGTCTCTAATACTACACGTATTCATTAATAATCTTATGATTTTATACGATCGATTATAAGAGTGTTTTGTTTAGTTAATGACATTATGTTACACTATGCGGTGTCGTTCATTCGACTATGACTTATGCATACTCCGACTGGTTTAGAGCTGCACCAACAAATAAGACTTGTATCCAGATTCTTCAGAATAAATGTGCCCACCTTATAGCAAGGGCTCCTTGGTACGCCCGAAATGTTGATATGCACCTTAATTTGAAAATAGAATCCATACATAGTTACATCACCCGACTTACTACCAATGAAGACAATATTTTTAATAGGCTAAAAAAAAGTTAATGAAACAGACTCCACATATAGAAATATAATGATATAAACGTGTTTCTAGCATGTAGTGCTCTTCTTCAGGTATGAAACTAAAAAATGCAATGACATGAGAGAGAGAGTTGTCTATAGTATAAAATACAATATTTTTAGTATCAAACAGTATAGAATAGTATACTATAAAATATTTATAGTGTAAATATCTAGAGGATAAATACCAAAAAATACTAAATTTTTATACTAAACTAATACTATAAATAACTATCTCATGTCCTTGTATTTTTTTGGTTTCACATTAAAGAACATACATGTTTAAAACACGTAGTTTATATCATTAAACTTCTAAATACAGAGACTATTACGCTATTTTTTTATCCTACACTGAGTAAATACCACATAATAACTGATTGCACTACCTTAGAATAATCTTATGTTATTATACGATCAACTGCAATAGCGTTCTTGTCCTGTTTTAATATCCCATCTTTCATGGCGTTACATGACGTCTGTTCAGTAATAACGTAATTTATTTTTTTCATTGTAAAATTTTGTTTAATATCTGTAGTGGGTTGGTATTGAATTTTTTTATTCCCCTTATTATTGAATATTAAGAACATATACAACTAGAATTACAATTTACATTAGAGTATACAATTTGGTTAAACAGAAACATTGCAAAAGCTAATAATAAACGATGGTTAGAATAGTTCTTCTCAATGAATTATAATAATAAGTTGGTACTATATACACCAACATCCTTTGCTTCATGCCGATTTATGATTTAGTACGCAAGTATGAAACAGAAGTCGTACTACGATTCAATTCCAGATAGTAAAAATATAATTTCATGGTTCTCCAGGAAAAAAAAAACATCAGAGTAAATAAAAGAAGTCGTCATATTTTTGATTTAACAATCGTGATAGGACTCTTCAAAAAGACAATAAAAAAACCGAATAGGTGTTAAATTATGTTTGTTTCTCTGGAATGTCAAAGCTTGTTTATTGAACTTTATACAACAAGCAGGTTCACAAGGCTAGATGGAGTCACGTAAAAAAAAAACTACATTCTCAACTTTATAGGACAATAAAACGTTAACGGCCTGACGCAGCTAGTGTTTTTTCATAGACTTTGTAACAAGGAAAAATAACTACTCCTACCAGAGGTGGCTACATTCAATGGTCTAATTTTTCAAAGGTAAACAATGTGAAAATTTAGAGAAAAATTTTTAATATCATTCAACCGATTTGACTTCATTATACATAAACACGAATACGCACACTAATATATATAACATTAAAAACAGAAATAAACAGAAATTAAAACCATAAACACGACTCATTTTCAATATTTCGACGACCCTCTTAATTCCTCCAAATACGAGAATATATAAAGATTTCACATAAACACGTGAAATAACAATCAATGATCAGACCACAATAAGAAAATGGGAAAACAAAACTAAGATCTTTCAACCGTAACAAGAGGTCTTCGTCAGAGTTGGTCTTCAGTTGGGTTTTTGATTCTGACGAAGACCGCTGGTTACGGTTGAAAGATCTTAGTCTTGTTTTCCCATTTTCTTATTGTGGTTTCATCATATATATATATATATATATATATATATATATATATATACATACAATCAGGTCAAAAATGAAGAAAAGTAACACACAGAGGAAGAGACACACTTACAAACTCAAATTTTCGGATGATCCGTCTTCATGACAAGACGAAGAATTCTCCTGAAGACGGATCATCCGAAAATTTGAGTTTGTAAGTGTGTTGCTTTTCTTCATTTTTGAACTGTTTTGCGTCCAGTTTGGATCGTTTTCTCGACTTTTGAGTGGATATATGTATATATATATATATATATATATATATATAAAATTGTTATTGACCTCTTCTATTCTATTCACTGTTTTGTTATTGAGGGCTAGGTCAAATAAAAGAAAATAAACTCCTTTCTAGGCCGACGTTTCGATGTATTTGAATACAAAATAACCTTTTGTATGTACTTGTTGGTCTTAACAAAAATGTGTGTTATTTCTCTATGTGAGTTGTAGATTGTTTTGATAAATATATTATAGTCTAACTCTAATTTTAGCCCTGAAGATGTTGTACAAATACATCGAAACGTCGGCCTAGAAAGGAGTTTATTTTCTTTTATTTGACCTAGCCCTCAATAACAAAACAGTGTATTATATATATATATATATATATATATATATATATATATATAGATAAATCGTTATAATATCATTAATTCTAATATATTTTATATGGAATGATTTTCTCATTTCAATGAATTAACTCCCACTATATTGGTAGGAGTTAATGAATTATTGGGGCCAAGTTCCTTTAGGATGAATTCTACAAGATCAGAATATAAATTATAGTATATAAAATAATGATACATTTATAAAGAATTATTCGTAAGATTCTGAAAATTATTTAGCAGGAAAGATATAAGTGTTGAGAGAGAGAGAGAGAGAGAGAGAGAGAGAGAGAGAGAGAGAGAGAGAGAGAGAGAGAGTGAGAGAGAGAGAGATGAAGAGAGAGAAGATGACTTGGAAGTGCAAAACAACTAGAGAGTCCGAAAGCAATTAAATTTAGATTAAGGAAGCGGGTGGTTTGTTGGGAGGAGATGACTCCAACTCTGCAAGTGGTAAAAGTTCTCACTCCGAAAACCAACTATAATCACACCTAACTAAAGGCAGGCCTGACCAAAAAAAAAAATAAAAAAATAAAAAAATAAAAAATAAAATCTCAACGACATGCACCCTAAATCCAGCAATATTTTAAATTTGCTCTTAAAACAACTTCCATATTTATATCTTCTATAATTTTAACTGCAATCTCTCTGCAAATGACTAACTCGTTTTTTTTTTTAAATATTTAGGAAATTAATGATAACATAACCATCTATCTAAAATATATATTAATTTACTAAAAATAACTTCTTTATTTTTAAGATAGTATTTTTTTTCTATTAGTAATTAATACAAAAGTAAATCAATAGTCTTGTTGTATAAAAGAAAAGTAAAATCATTTATTGTAAATAATATATAAAACATATTTATATGTTTTTAAGAATTCTGAGTCACTTTTTCATTATTATAAGTAATGTATTCCGGAAGAAATTTGATAGAATTTTTTTCTATCAAATAAAAATAATATATTTATATGTAATGGAGTCCCCTTGATATGTACTTCATTGTGTGCATATATGTGTATGTGTTCATTCGTTGTGTTTTATTTTTTGTATAAATACATTTATTCCTGAATGTGCCATAAACGTATTATATCCACTTATATCTTAAATAATATTCTTGTTGGAATAATATTCCTGTGAAACAGTAGTCGGGTATGACTCATAAAATAAATATGGCATTACCAACTATATATCTATTACAAAAAATAATTGAAATATACATGGCTGATGAAATTATTTAATAATAAATGATAATTAAGTACATTGATAAATGTTCAAACATGTTACTAACGTCTGGGAAACTGATTACAGAGAAATGTTATGTGGAGGTTTCTTCAACCGTCTAGTCATAATCTATCTAGTTAGGCTATCTTTTTTAAATACAGATATTCTACCATTACAAGTCCCAAGGCTTAGGATGAGAGTCAATGTGCATGTATGTGTATGTATGTGTATGTTGTTTTCGTGTGGATATAAACAAATTTGGACACACCGTATGTCACACTGCTTAATGGATCAAATATATCTCCATTTTGTATATAGCCCTAATTTATCTGTAGTTTTGTATATGTATATATATATATATATATATATATATATATATAATATATATATATATATACATATATGTATATATGAGTAATAATCAAAATAACACTTGATGTAACAGATGAATTAATTTACCACAATGAAACTAATTGTTGGGTTACCAACAATTCTAGGAACTTCAATCAACATTTTAGTTCACTTGCTCTCTGATAATGTGTTGACGAAAGGCCTTAGAGCATTGTTTCCATATTAGTTTCATTGTAGTAAATTAATCCATATATATATAATATATATATATATATATATATATATATATAAACTATATTGACACAAAGAACACTCAGAAATGAAACAGAAACTCACTACTATATTTCGATGTCCTCGTCATCAGGAAACGAGTCGCTCCGCAGGCAGAGAACGACTGATATATATATATATATATATATATATTGAGTTTTTGACTCTGACGAAGACCGCTTGTTACGGTTGAAAGATCTTAGTCTTGTTTTCCCATTTCTTATTGTGGTTTGATCATTGATTGTTATTTCATGTGTTTATGTGAAATCTTTATATATATATATATATATATATAAATTAAAATAAGCAGTGACACATAAACAGAAACACAACAAAGACTCACTTTTCAATATTTCGACCGCCATTACGGTCGAAATATTGAAAAGTGAGTCTTTGTTGTGTTTCTGTTTATGTGTCACTGCTTATTTTAATTGTTATTTGTCCTGCCGGACCGTTTTTCGTTTATCATGGTATATATATATATATATATATATATATATATATATATATATATCAATACTCTAATTACTTTAGTGGGAAATTGTTTAGGATGAACCAGAATGACAGGGTCATAGATGGGAGACATTTTAGGCGGTTGTTTTGTGATTAAGACAGATAGCTGGAGAAGGGTTTATTTATTTATTTATTTTATTGAGGGTGATTATAATACTGCGTCCTAAGAACTGTTGTACTTCTCCTCTTTTGTACAAGAGTACTCCTGTTAGCTTCAACGCCTCTAACTGGTAAAAGTTCTATAGTTTTGTGTGTAGCATATTGGCTTGACAATCAACCAGCAGGTACAACAGTATTTCTTCCTCTTCCTTGCAGAATCTGTATAAACCATCATTAATAATGTCCATTCTAAGTATCCAGTGACCCGTTCAAAATTTGGTTAAAAGGGGTTAAATTTGAGACTACTTATTTTAAATATAAATGTTAAGTATATATGATATGTAAATTCAAATTCAGTGAGTTTAAGCGTTTACTTTTACTACAAATAAATGAATACTTCTACATATCATTAATATCTGATTTAAATAAGAAATATATATAACTTGATAAATTAGCTCACAGTTGGAATTAATATCAATAAAGATTGTGCTAATAGGGTAAGGTGAAGTAATATCCACTCTCCTACTCAATTTATTTGGATTCAAAAATAGATGCGTTCCTACAAAACCAAGTCTCACAACGTATGCTAAACCTTTTCCATCGCAATCAATACTGCTGATATGTGTCAAAGTGGACTTGAGTTTACTATCATATACAAGAGAGCCATCCTGTTTAATATGAAAATTAGAATAGCCGTAAGTTGGAGATTGTTTATGGTGCCAAAAGCAGGAAACGTTTTACGATAGGATATGGGCTACAGTTATGAAATTAATCACCTATCTTAAAGGGCTTGATTAATACTGGATATAAATCTGTCAAGAGTGACTATAACCTGTCACGAGGTTGCAAATCATTAAAAGTTAATAACCGAGATAAATAAAGTGGCTTAGGGTATAAATCTGTGCACAAGTTAAGAGTGGGAAGGGTGTTGGGCTAACCCAAGAGGCGTTATGAACGCTTGATGTATGTAAATACAGATAGCCCTTCCCTTGTCTGATATCATCTACCTCACGCCATTTCTACTCAGCAAATCCAACACTGTATCACTTTCACATACAAACTTACTTTCTAACCTTGAAAAATAAAAACACCACTTAAACCTGTTGAACAACAATAACTGCTCTATATAGATTAATCATCTTCAAATAATGAAATGTATATATATATATATAAAAATGATATATACCAGTTCTAAATCGAAGAAGAGTAACACACAGAGTAATGAAAAACACTTACAAACTCAAATTTTCGCGCAATCCGTCTTGAGGAGAAAAGAGGGGGTGAGGGACCAAGCACATCGTAAACGCAACGGCAAGTTAGTCTCTTCTCTCCTGAAGACCAATTGCCCGAAAATTTGAATTTATAAGTGTTTCATTACTCTGTGAGTTACTTTTCTTCTCTTTTGAACTCATATTGTGTCCCGTTTTGTGGGCAATTTATAATATATATATATCAATGATGAAACCACAAAATGAAAAGGGAAAAAAGACTTAGATCTTTCATTTTGTGGTTTGATCGTTGATTGTTAATTCACCTGCTTATGTGTATTCTTGTTATAATATATATATCAATGATCAAACCACAATAAGAAATGGGAAAACAAGACTAAGATCTTTCAACCGTAACAAGCGGTCTTCGTCAGAGTCAAAAACCCAACTGGGTTTTTCCAGTTGGGTTTTTGACTCTGACGAAGACCGCTTGTTACGGTTGAAAGATCTTAGTCTTGTTTTCCCATTTCTTATTGTGGTTTGATCATTGAGTGTTATTTCACGTGTTTATGTGAAAGCTTTATATATATATATATATATATATATATATATATAATTAATATATTTCCTTTTTTATAATTTTTATTTTAATAATTTTATCTATTGTTTTTGCTTTTTCCGTTCTCCGACGTTTAGTGCCTACCTCCTTATTTACGCTAGTGCTGCTCTCATCGGTTGACTCTTTATTACTTCATTCGCGCTCCGTTCTACGACGTGGGGAGATCTCTCTCACTTCGTCCTCTCTTCTAGTCTACTCCTGATTACGAACAACAGTTCGAAATATTGAATTCTCTAAGTGTTCTTTTTATTCTTTTTTCTGTGTCATGCTTTGTGTAATTTAAAGTATATATATATATATATATATATATATATATATATCGACAAAACAATTGGTAAAGGGCAACAAGGTTTCCACTTGTGTCACTGTGTCAAACCAAAATTGTGACTTTCGAACTGTATATTTGCGTTTCTGGTTAATTTTGAACTATTCAAAAAGTATGAAATTCAGAAATGGGAGAAAGACATTTCAAGCACAACAATAGTTCTTTTTTAGAGTGATTTTTTAAGTGACGAAGACTAGCTGTTTAGGTTAAGATATTTAGTTCAATTAATGAATTTTTTATTGGGCTCAAGGCATTGAGTTTTATTTCACATGTTTACTGTGATTCTTTTTTTTTATTTTTGATTTTTGATATGACAAATAATAATAATACCAGCTATGCAAACAGTTATTATGTGGTGTTTACTGATGATTATGGAGGAAAAGAAATCCTTAGTCTACCCACACAATTGTGTGGGACTAAGTGTTCGAAACGCGTTGTGTGATTGAATCTTTTATGTATGGGTAGACTTAATGTTTCTTTTCCTCATTATTAAAGAATAGTACTACAGTTACAGATACTTCCTTCTGTGTTTTTTTTGGTATTTGATTGCATTATAGATGTATTTATTAATTAATAATTATCAGTATTGAATACTGATCATTAATAGGAAACAGCAAAGGGATTCGGCTTTGAGCACGGTTGGTAGGACATATACATGTTTTTGCTAGTGTAATTCGGACAAGACATAAGTAATTTTTCACTTGCTAAAGATTACACTGGTGTCATTTATATATTAGCCAATTTAGGTGAGAGCTGTAGAATGCCGCACTAGGCTTGCAGGGCTGTGGGAGGGACGGCTTTCCTCCTGCCTAATATACAATGCACACCTCGATTCCGTTGCCAACGTGACGTTTCCACCGGCGGTTGCACTTTTCTTTTATTTAAGGACTCGTTGTCGTCTAGTGTGCCAGCACGTGCCACACACACTCACACATTCCTACTTTTGTCCACCGCCCCCTCTCTCAGCAACAACTCAACCTTTCCCTTACTTCTTATTCCGCTGCTCTCTTCCACAAAATAACTGGCATCATCCCCTCGAGACAACTGTCACTCATTATTTACTCTAAGTTAACAACCTATGGCCATAAGAAACCTTTTGTATTTTGTTTTTTTTTTTTTAGGCAATTGTTACTGTCCACATCTTTGGAATTGAGTTCTAACTTCAATAGCAGTTTTCTGTATTTCTTAAAGAAAACTTCTAAAGAATATCAAAAGCTGGCTAAATGTGGTCAAACATCATGAATGGAAATAATAAAAGAAACACAAATCCAATTGATTCTCAGCTGGTTTCAATACATCTTTACTTACTAAAAAGGAGAAACGGTCAAAATAAAAATAGAGAGTATAAAACATTCACATTTTGCTACATTAGAGAATATAATGCTGAAACATTCTGAGCATAAACAGTCTTTTTTAAGATTATAAAAAGAAATATGGATACTTATTAATTTATGCTTAATAATTCGTTATTACATTTTTCCGCTTTAAATTTCCATTGATTCATTTAGTCACAGGTTTATTGTGAATATATAAATATACATACATTTCCAATAAAAACTTTTATTGAGAATAAATATACAAATATTTTCAATAAACACATTTTTGAACATTTATATATATATATATATATATATATATTGAATTAAAGTATGCAGCAGCTTCTGCATTAACGACCTTTTTGCTGATGGCCTCGATTTTTCTAACTATCTTCCGGTGATGCTGAGGCAACTTCCATATATGCTGGGCCAGAGACATTGAGAAAACCAATATCAAACAACTTTAAATAATACAAACATTATCAAACAAACGTTTTCTCAATGTCTCTGGCCCAGCATATATGGAAGTTGCCTCAGCATCACCGGAAGATAGTTAGAAAAATCGAGGCCATCAGCAAAAAGGTCGTTAATGCAGAAGCTGCTGCATACTTTAATTCAATTTGTCTTCAAGAAGATTTGCTGCCCATTTATACTAATATATATATATATATATATATATATATATATATATATGTGTGTGTGTGTGTGTGTGTGTGTGTGTAAAGTTCAATATACGTGAAATCTATACGAAGAGTATCAATTACGATCGAAAACGGACAAATATAGTTTAATGTCCAAAAAGAAACATAGTAAAATTATAAACACACACTTTCAGTCTCTAATTTCCAGTTTGAAACGTCTTCAGGAGAGATATGAGGTAAATCAAGCGCACCGGTACAGAGCGGTCTCTAAGAGTACAGAATTTACTATTATCTCCTTAACTTTGCCAGTTCTTTGAATCTAACAACCGTAATTATCGTTTGGGCTGTACAAATGTGAGTCACTCTAAGTGTGACCGACTTCACGTTAGATCTCCTTATGAATGAAAACAGGTCATCTTTTGGTCCACGAGTAAGCTAAAATTGGTATAATTGGCGTAAGCAGTTTGTTTAAATGTTTGCAAATAGTAGTTTTCCCTCTATTGTAGAACATTACAAATGTTAATAACCACCATAGAATGTAAATCAGTTGATGATTTCTTCAATCATAAATTCTTGAAGATGAAGGACCACTTGAGGAGTGAACCACCAGTTCTCCGGATTCAACAGCTTACTATTCATTCTTGTTACATTTCCTCAAAAACGACGAATATTTTATTGTATGCACAAGTTCAACGTTACAATGATAAGAAATGCCTAACATTCTTGGTACAAAACCGTCACTGATAGAGTTGGACAGATTGCTTGAAGATGTGGCAATGCATACATGAAATATTAAGAAAATATGCAAATTTTTCGATAAAAGTAGATTTAAACTTTCATTTAAATTCTGTTGTTGTGTGATATTTATAATTAAATTATAAAAACAGAGACAGACTTAGGAACATAACATGTTACATAACATTTCCTTGTTTTTAAAGAAGGTGATAAAATCGCTTACAAGTTGGATAGTAAACTGGGAAAAGGGAAGAAGAATTAACCTTAAATCGAAGGCAAACTTGATTTTTTGTGTAAAGAAACGAAAGCTTGCAAACGAAGGGAGATGTCAAAGTGATGCTGAATTGCACAATTGTTTAGCAAAGTAAACAGCAATTTTTTTTTTCTGTGAACAAATCAATTTTTGAGAGGAAAGGTTAAGGTTTCATTCCTGTCACGTTCAGGAGAAAATTAGGAGCTGCGAACACTGTTAGGCTTCAATTCACCAAAAAAGGATAAGAAAAAAAAACATGAGTTATTTGACGAACCGCATTAGATAAAGAAAGGATACAGAAGCAATATTTTTTCCTTCTCTTAGTTTCCGATGCGTAAGGGTCGATGAAATTTAAGAAGGGGAGAAGATGTTCCGGTCAGTTAAGCCAGTGTATTAGCAATCAAACATAGACAACAGTGCAATGTTTCAATTACAACTAATCCACGGTTATAATCAAATACACGTATAAGACAGATGGAGTTGCTTCATTTTCGAAGAATACGTGTGAAGAATTTAAGGAGAAATCGCTCAGGTGTCTTGGCCTCAAGGGAAACCACAAGCCTCAATCCATTGGATTGCAGTAACACACTACTTTTTAACCCTACAAAAATCCCTACTATTTATTTAGAAGGTACAGAAAAGTGCAAATTTCAGCATTTCATAATTTTGTCACATTTATAATCAAATGGCTGCAAACGAAATTGTATACCATCAAAACTAAATTTACAAAATAATTTATTTTTAATTAATTCGGTAATAAGGTATGATAAAAAAATATATGCCTAGATAGTTTTTTACGGGTAAACGAAATATAATAATTAATATATATATTGTATTTAAGAAAATTGCTGCTTATTTCTAGTACTTATACCCTTTTAGCACTGCCCTAGGGCCGGAAAAAGTGATACATTTAATATTTAGCATCCATTTTATTATGGGTGAGCCAATTGGGAGTCCAAAATTTTGTTTAACTTAAGTGCATTTAGAATAGGGATCTATATTGTCTGATGACTCGGGACCGACAACTTGTTGTTCTCTCTTCGAGGCACTCAGTAAAGGAATCAGGGGCCAAAGTGAGAAACGAACCCTGGTTATTCCAGTATAGATGGGAACAAGCAAGCCACTGGGTTACCATGTTGCCCCTTTTAAAAAAAAATGCTACACGTATTCATCAATTTTATATTTATAGTATAGTATTTATTATAAATTTTAAGTGCATGGAAATTCATTATAATTACATTATAAAATATAACAAATATAATCACAGCCAAAAGTCAAATCATAATAAAAATAAATATGAAGCTTAAATTCAGGAAAGGTGAAAGTTTGACAGTAAGTACTAATGAACTTAGTATCCTTGAATTTAAGCAATAAAATAAAGTGTAAAACATTGAAACATTATCATATCATAAAGTGAATAAAAACTATAATCAATCTAGTATAAACATTACTGTTAGGTAAAAATAAAAATGTAAAATTTGATAATCTTTGAAACTGTTTTTTTTTTAAATAGGTATTCTTCACTATTTGATATCTAGAGCCCACGGTAACGGAGTGACTTGAAAGTTCGCCTCTGGACTTGTAGATACAGATTTCGATTATCACTCTAGTTTTCGATTTTTTCACGCGGAAGGTAAAAGAAATTTCTGCATGTTGTCTTCAGAGGGATGTTAAAAGTTGTCGGTTACGAGCGTGAACAATGACAGGTATTCTTTATGGATACATATTTTAAATACAGTTGAGACAGGACTTCCAAAGTTCAACTGATCCGCTAATGTGCTTCACCCAATACAAAAGTGGGTGTCAAATAATAAATGACGCACAGTTTCGCCCCTATCACAGCACTAAAGTTGAAAGTGTATAAGAGTGGACAGAAGACAATAAAACTATTTACAGACTTGACGGAAATATAATTTCTATAGAATCATTTTTCAGCTGTTTGAATACTCCTTCAAGCGCATTTAATGTAAAGGTAGAAACACTTTTAACACACAACAATTTATCGGTTTTATGAGATTGATATATCTGGAAAATAGTTCAAATACAGTAGAAAATGAAATGTTTTATTATTTTTTATATATTTTGTTTTCAATTTAATGTTACACTCAATAACTTTGTATATTTCATATATATATTAAAAAATAGTTCAGATGGCAAAATTTCATGAGTGAAAGCACCGGGAATAATAGATCTATGGGTGGAAGGTTTATAAAGGGCGTTTGAAAAGCCGACTAACAGACGAAAAAAGTTGCAAGGCTTTAATTAGTGCTTTTGTTACAAGTGAGAATTGTGCTGAATTCTGCAAAAAGTCTACAGTTAATTGCGTGAATAGAATAGCTTAGTCTGATGAAGACAATTCAGGCAGTGTTGAAAAGTACTGTAGGGTTTAGTCGTTTTTTTTTTGCATAGTACAAAAAAAAAACAAGCTCAGTTGAGTAAGAGGGTAATAAAAGGGCTTGTAGAAGGCGTGAAAGTGTCCATGTAGACAATTGATGAAGGAAGGTGTTTGGATGGGTACTATAAAGGGCGTAGGGTTGTAGGAGACGGTCCAGCGTTCCCTAAGGATGTGTACTACACAGCAGTCTGATTCGACCGTCCACCTGCATACAACCCCAAGTCCTACTGACTTTTTACTGTTATTATCAAACCCAAGCTTTACATTCCCACCCCCCCAGGGGACTCTTTCTTCAACTTGGACCAATAAAACATCAACTTCAAAACTAACCTTAATATTTAACAGCGCAATTACAAACAGCGCTAGCAACCATTTGATTATATAGCTCAAAAGGACTGTTACAAATTGTATGAACTTTGTTAATTTTAAATCAGACCAGTCAATACAGATTCTTAAATTAGTTTAGTCAAAGAAACATTAACTTCAATTAAGCAAGAATGCTCTCATTTCTAAACTTTATAATTTCATGTGATTTTAATAGACCTTCTTCTGAAACTAAGTCAACTTTTGCACAAAATATTTATAACTTTAGAAGTAATTCACATTTTTCATAAAACGGTATCATCATTTTGAAAATCATAGTTTGAAATTGAAAGGAAAATTAAAATTAAAATAAAATAAAACAAACGAAGGAAAACAAGTGCAGTGCACTAGTAAATATTTGATACTAATTGAGTATATGAATATTAAAAAAAAAAAACTGAATTTCTACTTTCGAATCCTAGTATTGCACCGTTATTAATTATATTTTACAATTGAAAATTACCTAATTATTTATAGGTAATTTTAAATTGAAAAAACATTACTTTTTAGCCTCCAAAAAAAAAAGATCTCAAGACCAAAAAAATATTCAAAAATGAAATTAAATACTAAAAAGTAAAATATAATGTACTTCTGTCCTTTATATTTATGTTGACTGTTTACGAAATCAAGTTTCTAAAATTGTAATAATAAAATACCTAGTAATTAACTGGATTAAAAAATATGATCAAATATTGATTTAGGAATACAAGAAAAACCTGTTGCCATGATCGAAGTTAAGCAACATTTGGTGTTGATACTAATTGGATGGGTGACGCCATGTGTCATTACCGATATCTGTAAATTGGCTCGTTCATTGTTAATAGATGTTAGTTCATAAAATGGGCCCCAAATTCACTGATTTATTTCTTATGAAATACACTGTGTATATCTGTGGCTTCTAGTTTTCAGTAAAAATTATATATATATATATATAGACAAACACTTTTTGTAGAAAACAAAGAATCTTAATAAAGAATAAGAAGGAAGTGTTGACGATTCAAAATGGACAGTGATGATACTTTCCTTGCAATTTGAGTAATTCAGCAGTTTTTGGGCTTAGTAGAGACTACTTACATAAACGTCTGCCTACATTCAACTGAATGAAAGAGCTGACCCTTACAATGCTATTCCCCAGAGTATTGGTTGGATCTCACTTATTGCTAAAGCCACTGCCTGCATGCGATTACTTTTATAAGTCTATTTTCTTTATGGTTTGGAATTCTGTTTTACTTCCTCAGATAATAATCTAAATAACTTATCATAAAAAAGGT
This sequence comes from Hermatobates lingyangjiaoensis, assembly GCA_026182355.1. Lineage (NCBI taxonomy): Eukaryota > Metazoa > Arthropoda > Insecta > Hemiptera > Hermatobatidae > Hermatobates > Hermatobates lingyangjiaoensis. The sequence continues at coordinate 725,355 of JAPFBL010000102.1, read as the reverse complement.
ATTCACCAATTATGTATATATAATAGAAGAAGACAAAATTTGTGTGCTCCTGAAAAAGTATATAACAATATATTTGCCGGGTTGGTTACTTCCCGTTGCGTCTACAATGTGTTTGGTCACCCTTTCTCTTTTCTCCTGGAGACGGATTACCCGAAAATTTGAGTCTGTAAGTGTGTTTTCTTACTCTGTGTGTAACTATTCTTGAATTTTGAGCTCGTATTGTGTCCAGTTTGGATCCTGTTTCGTTTAATTAAGTGATATATATATATATATATATATGAATAATAATCAAAATAACACTTGATGTAATAGATGGATTAATTTACCACATTGGAATTCTGCTAATTGGAATAATTAAATTAAAATTGGATGAAGTTTTGATTAGCGGGATAATTAAACAGATGAAGACTTCTTCACCGTTAAACACATTCAGGGTTACCAACAATTCTAGAAACTTCAATCAACCAGGTTAACAAGTATTTATTATTTTGTAGTTCACTTGCTCTCTGACAATGTGTTGACGAAAGGCCTTAGAGCATTGTTTCCAGATTAGTTTCATTGTGGTAAATTAATCCATACACACACACACACACACATATATATATATATATATATATATAACAAATTCAATAATATATCAACCGTTGGATAGAATAGGTGTATAATGTAATCGGGATTCGGTCAATTTTCCAGGATCAAAATCAAACTCTCAATGCCGACGTTTCGGTTTTATTTAAAACCTTTTTCATAGGCCTACAAACAAAGGATGACAAGAAATCATATATAAACATCAACATATAACTAACATCAAAATGGAATATTACAGTTGTGAAAAAACAAAAATATATATACAAGTAGAAGTAATAGAAAAGCAATAAACATTTTTATGAACTTACAGAAGTCAGAATTTTTGAATTAGAAAAATGATGAAATTTACATTATATAAAATGAAGTAACAATAGATAGTTAGTGAACTAACATCTTAACTGGTCAAAAACTTGGACCAGACTAACTGATTACAATTACATGTAAACCGAAACACTGTTCACTCAAAGAACACAAAAAGGAACTAAGGAAATTAAATTTCACTAAAATCAACTTAACACTCCTGAATAAATAGTGTTCAAATTGGTAATGTCACTTCTATGATTAACTGAACTTAGATCTTTTTTAATATATAGCATTTCGAGGGTCTTTCTTCTTTGCTCATCTTGTTCTTTATCTACTATAATTGCTTCTTCAAAATCGAACATGTGACCTTCGTTTAAGGCATGGAATGCTAAAGCAGTGGCGTTACTTTTATTAGTTCTTATTGAATAAGAATGTTGATAAAGTCTTTCTTTTAAAAAACGACTTGTTTCTCCGTAATAACGCTTGTCGCAGTCTTTACATTTGATCGCATAAATGAGGTTACTTTGTAACTCCTTTGGTATTTTTTGTTTCAAATTTGAAAATAAAGACTTGACTTTTCTTTTGTTATAAAATGCCAATGTAACTTCAGGTACATTTCGTTTGAAAACTTTTCTAATTGATTGTGATAAGCCCTCAACATACGGAAATTTGAAATACTTTTTATTTAAAACTTCAAGTTCAGCATGATTTTGATTGGAATGTTCTGGTTGTTCTCTTGTATATTTAAACCAATAACGTTCAATTAAGTTGTTTGGATAACAATTTTTCTGCAACAATGACTTTACCCTTTTCTTATTTTCTTTTAGAAAACATGGACTACTAATTTCAACAACCTTCTTAACTAAATTTTGAACGCAATTCAATTTTTGGTTTATAGAATGAGAGGAGTGATAGTTCAGTATTCTTCCTGCACTGGTAGGCTTTCTATACCAATCCGTTAAAATAATGCCATTTTCACCTCTTATAACTTTTACATCTAAAAATGGCAGATTTCCGTCTTTTTCTATTTCATAGGTAAATTGTAGACGATTATGAAAAGAATTAAACGTATTTAATACATACTCTTCTTCTCCTCTTTCAATAATTAAAAATAAATCGTCTACATATAATTTAATAAATTTCACCTTCGTACCTAATTTATTAATACAGTCTTCTAATAACTCAATCATAACTATATTAGCAAGGATTGGTGAAATTGGAGATCCCATAGGTAGTCCAAATTTTTGTTTATAAATAATATCATCAAAGGTGAAATACCTTGCTTCACATATAAGATCTAGTATGGATAGGAAAACCTTCTTTGACATTCCAACCTGTGATTTTATCTTATTCCATTGCTTATTTACTAAATTAAATGCTAAATCCAAAGGAATGTTAGTGAATAATGATTGAACATCTAGTGAAATCATAATTACATTATCAGTTAGCACTTGGTTTGACAGCGCTTGTTTGAATTCTGAAGAATTTTTTACGTTCAACTCATTTTTGCTTGTAATATAGCTAAGATATTTTTCCATATATTTAGAAAGTTCGTAAGTTGGACTACCGATGAATGATACAATAGGACGGAGAGGAAAGCCTTGCTTGTGTAGTTTTACTAACCCATATATTCTTGGTGCTATTCCATTATAAGATTTCAAAATTGATGCTTGACGTAGATCAATGCATAGTGTCTTCTTTAATTCATCAACAATCTTATTTACTTTATTACGTAAAGTTGATGAAGGATCTCTTCTTGTGATTGAGTATGTATCATTATCTTCCAATAGAGTTTTCATCTTTGCTTTATACTCTGCTTCTTTCATTATCACTGTATTACCAGATTTGTCACTTTTGCAAACCACAATGTCCTTATGATCTTTCAGAAATTTAAATTTACAAGTTTTCTTGTAGCAACGTTCTACACAAGCATTCTGTCTTTTCATACGGTTTGATGAGTTATTTAATCTATTCCCGTGGTTTGTAATTATATTTACACATTGGCTTCTAATGACATCACTATTTTCCATGTTTACACATGAAAATATCTTTTCTAAGTCTCCTATTATGTCAAATGTAGGGATATCTTCTTTTTTACCAACTTCTATGGCAAACTTTTCTCCTAATGAAAGTAAATGGAGGCTATCCCTAGGAATTTCAACATTAGTTAAATTTGTTATAGCCAACTCTCCAGAAAAGTCAAAGAAACCTTTACCTTGTTTTAAATGCAGGTTATTCATCTTCTTTTGCAAATTTAATTTACTTTTATTAAATACAGATTCTTTGAGACTATTCATTGAACTAATATAGTTTCTTAAAATCATATCTGGTAATTTAACTCTTGCAAATTCTATACAATCACTAATAAGTCTGTTAACACTATTAATACTTCAGAATTCAAACAAGCGCTGTCAAACCAAGTGCTAACTGATAATGTAATTATGATTTCACTAGATGTTCAATCATTATTCACTAACATTCCTTTGGATTTAGCATTTAATTTAGTAAATAAGCAATGGAATAAGATAAAATCACAGGTTGGAATGTCAAAGAAGGTTTTCCTATCCATACTAGATCTTATATGTGAAGCAAGGTATTTCACCTTTGATGATATTATTTATAAACAAAAATTTGGACTACCTATGGGATCTCCAATTTCACCAATCCTTGCTAATATAGTTATGATTGAGTTATTAGAAGACTGTATTAATAAATTAGGTACGAAGGTGAAATTTATTAAATTATATGTAGACGATTTATTTTTAATTATTGAAAGAGGAGAAGAAGAGTATGTATTAAATACGTTTAATTCTTTTCATAATCGTCTACAATTTACCTATGAAATAGAAAAAGACGGAAATCTGCCATTTTTAGATGTAAAAGTTATAAGAGGTGAAAATGGCATTATTTTAACGGATTGGTATAGAAAGCCTACCAGTGCAGGAAGAATACTGAACTATCACTCCTCTCATTCTATAAACCAAAAATTGAATTGCGGTCAAAATTTAGTTAAGAAGGTTGTTGAAATTAGTAGTCCATGTTTTCTAAAAGAAAATAAGAAAAGGGTAAAGTCATTGTTGCAGAAAAATTGTTATCCAAACAACTTAATTGAACGTTATTGGTTTAAATATACAAGAGAACAACCAGAACATTCCAATCAAAATCATGCTGAACTTGAAGTTTTAAATAAAAAGTATTTCAAATTTCCGTATGTTGAGGGCTTATCACAATCAATTAGAAAAGTTTTCAAACGAAATGTACCTGAAGTTACATTGGCATTTTATAACAAAAGAAAAGTCAAGTCTTTATTTTCAAATTTGAAACAAAAAATACCAAAGGAGTTACAAAGTAACCTCATTTATGCGATCAAATGTAAAGACTGCGACAAGCGTTATTACGGAGAAACAAGTCGTTTTTTAAAAGAAAGACTTTATCAACATTCTTATTCAATAAGAACTAATAAAAGTAACGCCACTGCTTTAGCATTCCATGCCTTAAACGAAGGTCACATGTTCGATTTTGAAGAAGCAATTATAGTAGATAAAGAACAAGATGAGCAAAGAAGAAAGACCCTCGAAATGCTATATATTAAAAAAGATCTAAGTTCAGTTAATCATAGAAGTGACATTACCAATTTGAACACTATTTATTCAGGAGTGTTAAGTTGATTTTAGTGAAATTTAATTTCCTTAGTTCCTTTTTGTGTTCTTTGAGTGAACAGTGTTTCGGTTTACATGTAATTGTAATCAGTTAGTCTGGTCCAAGTTTTTGACCAGTTAAGATGTTAGTTCACTAACTATCTATTGTTACTTCATTTTATATAATGTAAATTTCATCATTTTTCTAATTCAAAAATTCTGACTTCTGTAAGTTCATAAAAATGTTTATTGCTTTTCTATTACTTCTACTTGTATATATATTTTTGTTTTTTCACAACTGTAATATTCCATTTTGATGTTAGTTATATGTTGATGTTTATATATGATTTCTTGTCATCCTTTGTTTGTAGGCCTATGAAAAAGGTTTTAAATAAAACCGAAACGTCGGCATTGAGAGTTTGATTTTGATCCTGGAAAATTGACCGAATCCCGATTACATTATACACCTATATATATAACACTTAAAATAAACAGTGACACATAGACTGAAACATAACAAAAGACTCACTTTTCAATATTTCGAACGTAATGGCGGTCGAAATATTGAAAAGTGAGTTTTTTGTTATGTTTCAGTCTGTGTCACTGTTTATTTGAAGTGTTATCTGTCCTGCCGTTTTTCGTTTATCATAGTATATATATATATATATATATATATATATAAGGTATCCTTAAGGAGTACCTGACATCGTATAGGCTCGGGACCGACGGCTTAACGTCCGCTCCGAGGGAGTACGTGCTCAAATTCATTCACCTCCCATATGAATAAATCGAAGGCCAGTTTTAGTATCGAACCACGGACCTACTAGTTCAGAGGCAAGCACATTAACCACTGGGATAGCCTGGCTTCCTTGGTCATATGAGTTATCTGCATGCATAGTTTTCTTGTAGTAGCATTATTCAGAATCAATTCATATATGCTTGGGTCATAAAACGTTCATGGTACAACAGTCGACTTCAATGACATTTCTCCTCAAAATGTGTTTCATCATGGAATGATTTTATTTAAAAGAGATGAAATTTTAGTCGTATTATTAAAATTAGAGCCCTTAGTGCTAGTAAAAAAAAAATTATGTAATATCAGAAATATATACAAATAATTTACCTATTCTTCGCGTTTTTGTAATCACTTCCGCATTAATACTTTGTTGACGAAACAGAATGATATAAAATTTTTTTTTAAACGACATGATATGAATGAAAATGAAATTCCGGACAATGGCTTCTAGACGTGTTTGACAAAGATCTAACTTTACCTGGTTAATAGGCTTTCGCATTAGATTAGCTGCGGATAAATCGAGGCGTTTCAAAGTAGTGGATACGCACGTCAACTTCAATTAGGAAGTAAATAATTGTTGCGTTTCGTGACTAAAGCGTTCAAGAACTCATACTTATGCTGGTGGGAATTTTTACTGGTATATGAATATATCTAGTTACACCAGTGTTGAAATGAGTTACGTAATAAAAAAAAAAAACAAAAAGGATTGAAACATATAAATTAAATTGCTTCTGTAAGGTCGTAAATATGTGTTTACAACAAGCCGTTATTTATAATCTCATTTATAATTGACTTTCATGGAGCTTTGCTACTCGATTTATTACTATGTTTTATGTCAAGAAAACAAGTTTTTCTTTACTGTCTGAAATTAGTTTATGTACGAGAGTGATATAAAACGGTTACGATGCAATCTGAAACCTGATAAAAACAGTTCCTGTTGCTGTCTCCTGCAGTCAAATTTAGTACAGGAGTGCCGCAACACTTGATATAATTGTAACACTTCTATTAATTGTGATATAGTTTGCGATAAAAAAAATCGCAGTATACTATCCTCTTTACTGTTAAAAACAAAATACAGTTAATACAGTAATATATGCAAAATGTCTTATGGCTTTATTACAATTTTCTTGCCTAGAATTTTTTAAACTAGTTTTGAATCGAATGATTTTAATAAGGGAAAGAGGACAAAAAAATGTATCGTTTCGAACACTTATTGCTCATCCTCAAGTAACATATGCATATGCAACGTTTTTATTAACGTTGGTATTTACCTTATTATAATCATGAGTAAATACCACGCAATTAATAATTACATAGCTTGGTAGTAATGAGCCGTAATAAACGATTATAATATGAATATTCAAATAAATATTTAATGAATGGCTGCAAATTGACGAGAAAGTTAAATTCATTCACTTATCAAGTAATTAAATAGCATGAAACAGTAGTTATTAAAAAGTTGAAAAATTAGAAAAAAGTTTACCAATAAACTTTGAACAAGAACATATACAGTATGAAGAAGTCAAAAAATCGCTAATTCATTAAAGTAACAGAAATTAAGGGAGCGAGGTAAGCCCAGTGGTAATGAATGTACTGGCCTTTGAATGAATGTACTGGTAGAACCGGGGTTCAATACTGGACCTCCATTTATTCAGGCAGAAGGTGAATAAATTTGAGAACGTCGTCCCTCTGAGAGGACATTAAGCTGTCAGTGCTGAGCCTGTACGATGTCAGGTACTCCTTAAATCTACACTCTAAATACACCTGTGTTAGGCAAATTTAGAACTCCCAATGTAGAATAATCAATGTGTGGTATCAAATTAGGGCCAGTGTATGACCTATGAGGGTTCACTTGTCGGAGTGCTACTGCAACCAACCCAACATATGCTAATACAGCTTGATAGATTTCAATACTAATAATTAAATAAAACATAAAATAGAACAACAGAATATAAAATAAATAAATATTACTATAGTAGGAAAGAAGAAGAACGTTGAAACTAAGATGAAAAAATCCTTCAAATATGCTTAAATAAATAAAAACAAACAACTATTTGCTGACTAATTTAGCTAAATATGGACATGAATTAGATACGGGTATTCTAAAGACATTAGTAAATACAAGACAGGGATACACACGAATACAGTTGTGTAACTTCATTATCAATTAAATAGATATTATTATATAAACGAAATGGCCACCAAATAGACACCAACATTAATTTTCAATACAAACACTAATAAAATGAAAAAAAAAAATTGGACGGAAGATGATAAAAGAACTTCCTGATAGATTTATACTTAAGAATGAACATATGTACTTCAAATCGATTACACATTAAGTCTTATGATCAAACCACAATAAGAAAATGAGAAAACAAGACTAAGATCTTTCAACCGTAACAAGCGATCTTCGTCAGAGTTAAAAACCTAACGTTGGGTTTTTGACTCTGACGAAGACCACTTGTTACAGTTGAAAGATCTTAGTCTTGTTTTCTCATTTTCTTATTGTGGTTTGATCATTGATTGTTATTTTACGTGTTTATGTGAAATCTTTTTATTAAGTCTTATATGTGATAAAATGACTAAATAGCACACATAATGATAGATCTAATAAATAGATTTCATTTTTCCTTCAACAAAAATGTAATTAAGGAAAATGTATATCCTAATGTTGAATAATTTTAAATGAATTAAAAACTTATAAACAGGAATATAAGCTACTAATGTTTGAATTTAGTTGGACTAAATACACTGTTTTCATAATGAATATATAACTACTCAAAGTCAACAACTCTGACTAAAGATCTATGAATTATGTATCTGTTTAACAACCATAAACTATTTAGCAATTGTCATTGGAACAACAAATAAAACTCACACGTTTAACCTGGCAACAAAAGATACATTTTCTAACTTCATTTAGCATTGAAGAGATTTTAAAAGATATTATTTTTTCAAAGGTATAATTTATTTTTAAAAAAAAAAACCCTACCTTTATATGTCCGAAATATACACAAATAATTTACCTATTCTTACACGTTTTTTTTAATCACTTCCGCATTAATACTTTCTTGACCAAACAGAAGATATAAATTCTTTTTTGATCGATATGATATGAATGAAAATGAAATCCTGGAAAATGGCTTTTAGACATGTTTAACAAAATACATATTTGACAGCTTAACTTAAAAAACATATTAGCAAAAAATTAAGTTTAAAGTGACTTCTAAAAGTGCGTCCGCACTTAAATATCCCTTCACTTAAAAATACAATAATACTTATTTACTCAGATGAAAGACTCTTTGAACAGCCTTACTTTGAGGATTGAATCCTGGACATGAGGCTAAGTTTTGAATCTTCCTACATGGAAGAACCTGTTCATGTAAAACTGTGAAAGGCTTTCATTTGAGGTGTAGCGTAAAAAGTTAATGAAATGGTCTCCACATATTAAAATCAAATGGTATTAAAAACGCGTTTCGAACACGTAGTATTCTTCCTCAGGCATTAACTAACGATTGCACGTTAGAATTTAATTTGAGGATTCAATCTTTGCCTTGACCCAAATATTTTGAAAGTTCCAAGATGGAAGATCCTGTTTACAACATAATGTTGTAAAGTGGATTATTTTGAAGAATAAAATATGGGTATGACCCTAAATTTTGAACGCCCTGACATACTTCGTGTCAGTTAGACTCTCACGAAGACAGCTTGTTTTGGTTGAAAGACCTTTTCCTGGTTCCTTATGTCATTTAAACGTTGATTTTTATTTCAAATATTTATTGTGCAATTTTGTTTTTGCATATATTTGTTTGTTTATATATATATATATATATATATATATATATATATATAAAACTGTCTCTGAAACAGTGCGCTTGGTTTCCCTCTCTTATCTCTCCTGAAGACGGTTCGAACCGAAAATTAGGGACTGTAAGTGTGTGCTTTTGATTTCTCTATGTTTCTTTTTCTACATTGAACTATACTTGTCCGTTTCGGATCGTATTTCCAACGAATATATATATATATATATATATCATGAAAAGCGATAAACGGTTCGTCATTACTGAAACATAACAAAGACTCACTTTTAAATATTTCGACCTTTATGGGGGTCGTTCTCTGGAGAAGAAGTGAAATGACGGAGGGATGACAGTCAAACCGACGACCGTGTCAATATATATATATATATATATATATAGAATATTATACATCATATAACTAATAATATTATTGAATGAAATTAAATTATTATATATATTATTTATCGGTAATAATACATAAATTTTCTTTTTTTTTCTATAAATATATAAAAATATTTGAAATATATGAGGAAGTTATTTGTTTTTAACTTGTTCAGTTTGAACCTTAATGAGGAATCGATAGGAAACTTAAAGCAATATTTTTATTCAATGCAAGATGACTGGGGAGAAAAAGAGAAAGTTTTACGCCATCACAGCAATTTTAAATGGTCAGGAACTCGTTTGTGTTTCTCAGGGCTTACAGACGCGTGAATAACTTATAATTCAAGGGTTGAACAGAACTGAATTGGTTGATAAAATAAAGCGAATAAACTCACCCTTCAGTTGCAATATGAACAAAAGGAAAACTTTCATTTCTTGTCAAATTAACAATTTCCTTATAGCGGTTTGGCGGGGGGGTTCTTTTCCTTGGAATTGATTTACCCGGTTTATGTAAACCATATTAAATTTACTATATTTCCATTATCTTTAATCAGATGTATACATGTCATTCTTTCAAAATAAATTCCTCAAAGTGAACTCAGATTTCATTTCTATCAATTCTTCTTCTCTTTAAAACAAATAATATCAAAGGATCTAATAACTTCTTCAAACAAACAAAAAAAAATAAGTTATCTCAAATTGATTGCAAAGAAAGTGAAATAAATTGAATTGTCCCAACAACTTCAATATGTAAATACATAGGATTTACCCTACAGGTTTGACTGAATAAAGTTGCAAAACTGCGTCCTATATCTGCAAAGAATAAGTAAAAAGAACCAATATTTATTATTGTTTTAAAGTAAATATAAACTTTAAAAAGATAACGTATTTCAATGATAATATTATTCAATAAATAATCATACAGCAAATACAGTGATTACATTACAGATACAGTGAAATTGATATAATGAAAATGACAACAATGCAACAGTGTTAAACTCACATCATAATACTTGACGATATATTTTGACCATCACTTTATGCGCGTTAATTTTTGTGAAGTTAATTTATTTAGTTCGTGAAGCCGTTTTATTTACTTTATATATATGCGTATATATATATCAAAAGCTTAAACTAGACAGTCTAGTTGACGGATTTATAGGCTTAGAGGCCCCCCCAAGTTGTTCCATAAAGTTTTTTGGATGTTTGTAAAGTTTGTGTGTGTGTGTGTGTGTGTGTGTGTTGTGTGTGTGTGTGTGTGTGTGTGTGTGTGTGTGTGTTTGTGTGTGTGGGTGAGTGTATATCCACAAGGTTGTGTACATGCTACTGTTCACACCCTTTGATGGATCAAATACATATTTTACAAAAAAAAAAGGGACACCATAGTGTAGATGTACCCTATTGTTTGAGATGAGAAAGTAACACTATTTGCCAAATATGTTTTTAGAAAACATTTTCTTCCTCCTAAATGACCACGTTGTAAAATTTTTTACTATCTTTAAAAATAATAACTAAAAAAATTCTGAGATTTTTAAAAGAACAAGAGATTTTTTTTTTTTAAATATCTACCATAGTGCTTACTATTACCGTCTACACTTTTGCGCCATTATTTTAGAAACAAACTCAGTTTTTATAAATGTTGGGTGTAGGTGACATTAGATTTGTTTTAAAATTCACAGTATGCATAAGTAATAAAAAAAACCCATTCATAGTAAGTGTTTCTTCTACTTTCTGTAATTTTTAATACTGCAATGTCAGTTTGAACCAATATTTTCATGTTTTTTTAAAAAAAACGGGCATGTATAGTCTAATTATGGCGGAAAGTACATATTAAATTGACTGTTGTCACTAAAAATAACAAAAAAATTAGTAAATTACCACGTATTTGGAACTAAATTTTTAAAGATGCTTATTAAACTCATTATTTTTAATGCATAATTATTTTAATATGTCCTATAATCATTGCAATTAAATTATATATGTAAATAATTATCTGATGTTAGCAAATCGCCCTCATTACAACAGATGAACAAAAAGAATTAATTTTACAGATTTTTTTTTTTAAAATAATGGCATAAATGTTTTCTGATTTGTATATTTTTGAGTATACTCGTAAATAGAAAACGAAAGCTAAAACTTGAAGAGTATCGTAATTTACTAAAAGTTAATTGTTAAATAAAAATTAATATGATACATATTAAAATATGGGACATTTTCTATAAATTTATTTCTGGTTAACGGATTGATTTTGAAATGGGCACTATTTAACAATTATTTTACCGTTCTTGATGTCACTAATTGAAATTTAAATGACTGAAACATTATAAAATCTTTACTTAAACATATGACACTAAAATATTCAGCAAGGATATATGCATCACTGACAGTTGAATGTAATGGTTAACCCCAAATTTACATATTTACATATTTTCAAGTTTTCGAAATTTTGAGACCTTAAATAAGGTCAAAGAGAATGAAATTCTACATAAAACTAGTAGAGAATAATATTTATAGTTGATTATGAGTTATCTCGCTTTTCTGAAGTATTTTCTCTTCAATTTTGATTATTTTGCTATCAATAAGTTATATTCCTTGTTTGCTTATCTTTTTAACAAATAAAAAAAGTTGTTGATAAACTACTAACAATAGGTATTTAGTTTATTAATGGCCTATAGACAGTAAGTATGATCCATTTATGCAATAGAGAATCGGGCCAAAAATGCAAATTATTACAAAAAAAAATTGTGGATATGACGTCATTACTTACATGAATGAAATATTTTTTGGATGAAAGTACATGTCCAAGTATTTGGTTGATTTACTTTCTGAATGCATGGTTATGAAATTCTATTGCTGAAATCCTACAAGATAGGACTACATCACCTTACTGAGTCAGATGTAACCTGAGAATGAATACTAAGTGTTCGAAACGCGTCGACGTTGGTAAAATCTTTTGTGTATCTTCCCTTTATTCTAATGATGAATAAATACCACACAATAAATAATATTGTTATTTATTTAATAACTTACGACCACACAATAGCTCGTGACTTAAACAGTTTACTATAGCTATTTAATACATAATAAAACTATAACTTTCTTATATAAATGTTCAATTTAGAAATTATCAATATTAAAGCAACTTTTGTTTTAATTTAAAATATACTACATTATTTTCCTTTCTAATTCTTAAAAAAAAAAATTGAGCCAAATTTTCATCTATATTTCTAGACATCGTCAGAGTTTCTTTTTTGTGTGCCCTGTAAAAACTTAACATAGTTTTGTTGATTTTGTTATCTAATGTAATGCTCATCTTACCAACATTATTACGAACATTATAACCATAACACATAATAAAATTCAATTAAAATCTATAAAAAAAATATTCAGTCATATCTATTTACAAGTATGTGTTTTTAATTATATTTATGGAATACACATACCAAACGTATTATATTACTAAAAAAGTGCCATAACCGATTCATATATAAGTTACAGCATAACATGATATACCAAACCATTGTGCCATTTTTACCATACCATATTTACAGCCTATACTTCCATATTATAATACCATAACAAAAACAAATTTTTTTTTATTTTCTTACTTACTAAAATGCTGCACACAGCGACATATTCCCGAATGCAATAACCATAACGAACAACTCAATTCTATTCAAATCCATAAAAAATGTATTCATATATATAACTAGTAATATGTGATTTAAATTGTTTTTAATGAAAGCACATAAGAAACGTTTTAAAATACTAAAAAAAAGTATAATCATTTTATTCATATGTAAGTTACAGCGTAAGACCATATACCGTACTACATAATATCACACTATTAGATAATACTATATTATACTATGCCCCGCATTATACCATACAGTACCATACCATATTTACAGTACATAGTTTTACACTATAACACCATCATGAATACGAACACATTGAATAAATTTAAAATATAGTTAATATAGATGTACGCGCTAAATATATTATTATGATCAATATATTTAAGTGGTCATATCGACAGTGGAAGGATAAGAAGCTACATGGAATGTGCGTGAATTTCGCACGCACAACCACTTGGTCTCTCAACACTAGCCCTGTTGAAACCGATAAAACAAGCACGAAACCACTCCAGGCTTATTAAGAGAAAATACAGAGTTTTTGACTTTTTAACTTGAACTAATTTTGCCTGGCGTGTCGAGCAACGAAACTTGTTATTGAGTGAGCCACGTAATGGTAACTTGGAAGGGATATATTCGTGCATTAATTCAAAACGGAATCATACTATTGCGACAGAGAAAACCACGAACAAAAAAAAAAAAAGACTTTATTAGAGTCACAGACAGCCATGATCAGTATGAGTTTGAGAATTTCGGTGTAAAGAAAAAAAGGAAAATAAACTTCCTTGTCGTGCAGCTGAAACATTAAGTTATTATACAGCATTGATTTTAAACTGTAACTCTACAGTTAAGTAGATCACAACTTCAAATTAACACAATCTAAAATTGGTAAGCAACAAATGAAAAATAACTAAAATCAATAATTTATTGCATTTTGTTTATTAATTTAAAAGGTATACTGCTGTACGTTTTATATAAAAGGGTTGATACGGTTATATAAAAGTTATGTACATTTTAAGGGAGCTAAATATATTCTAAACACTATGTAAATTCCTTTAATGGAGGAAATGTTTTAATAGTGTTAGTTTTCTGAGGATAAACTACGTAACAAGCTGTCTTCTTCAGAGTCAAATCCAAACTGTGTTATATGTAACTGATATACAACAGCATACATACATAACAGTCATTTGTAAAAGAAAGTATGATATACTGAAGTAATTAATGCAAATGGAAAAATATTTGTTTAATGAGAAAGTTATTTGAAATAATCGAAATAAACATAGGTGGGTTTCAAAGGAATCTTGACGATAGGTTACTAGACGGGAGCGGAGATGCGAAGGCCTGATATAGCCATGCTGTCGCTGTCAGTTGAAGGGGTTTTCAAAAGAGATTGTCTTTCCTTTTAGAGGAAAAAGATAGACCATCTTGGTCCATTAGGGTCTTCAGTCGCAATTAACTTGGCTCCAGAGAACAGAGAATAAGATGTCATTCTTTCTACTACCATAATTTTATTTAACCAAGAAGCACAAATTACAGATATTCCTCGTTTAACGACGGGTAATTCGGACTAACAACGCCATCAGTAAGCGAAACCGTCGTTAAACGAATTTTTAAACATATTTAAGTCAAGAAGCTAATTGTTAGCATATGAAACACTTTTTTTTCTCATTTCAAAAAATCAATCAATATATATATATCAGTCTTGTTTATTGTTTTACTCATTAATTTCCAGATTTTAAAAAACTATGATACACTAGGTAGTACTGGACTGAACATATTAAACAGTAGTTCACACTGAAGAATTCCATAACCCGTAGGCACCTTTCAGCAATGTAAAGCATTATTCAACAAAATGTAACCGGATACTGGGGCAAGCTTATCTTATGGTACTGCATACCTACGAATATAGTCTCGCTTACGTCATAGTAGCGTCATAGTTACGTCATAGTAACTCCAAGAGAATTATGATAAACGAATATTGGGCCAGTCGTTATTCCGAGTTATCGCTAACCGAGCAATACCTGTATAGTAATTTAAATTGAATCTTAATATTTAAAAAGGAATGCAAAATATAAATTCAACTGTAAACACATAAGCCGGTGAGTACACAGCATTGCATAACATACATTCTAAGAATGATTGTAAATATTAGTTATTTTTAACATAATACGTACGAGTATATTATTTATTCAACAAAATATGCCATTGAAATTATTTTTCAAATTGAATGATCAAAGGTAATAGCAGTGCAGCTTACAAAGAGCTCTAATTCAAAATGATTTTCTAGTGGTAACTCTAATTTGTTCAACTGGTAGTAGCCATTTGAATATAAGCGGAGACGGGGAGATTACATGAATACGTATTAGAAACATAAAGACTGCAACATATTTTCTATGCAATGAATAATTAATGTGGTTGCATCAAAGGAAAATAAATAAATAGGGAAGTGGTACAATTACCAGTATTGAATTTGATAGATTTTTTTTAATTCCTATGTTTGAAAGGTATACATAGAAATAGCTATTTAAATGCATTTCAGTATGTACCCCTCTGTTTGTACAACT
This sequence comes from Hermatobates lingyangjiaoensis, assembly GCA_026182355.1. Taxonomy (NCBI): domain Eukaryota; kingdom Metazoa; phylum Arthropoda; class Insecta; order Hemiptera; family Hermatobatidae; genus Hermatobates; species Hermatobates lingyangjiaoensis. The sequence goes on along the minus strand of JAPFBL010000102.1, from coordinate 709,647 downwards.
GTTTTGATTGCGTTATACAATAATTGGTGGCTTTTTGCAAAGTGACGACACGACAGTTCATTTGAATAATCTGTACATGATGAAGTTAGATTTTGAAATATACGGATTGATTGAAGATAGGATCTGTGACCACACCACCTTTATCATGACAGGGGGAGGTTTAGGCGATAATAGAAGCCAATTCGTCTTGCTTCCAATCTGTCTTTGCAGGGAGCGAAAAGGGGGAAGAAAAAAAAAAGAACCCGAATAAATGAAAGTCTATTCATGGTGGATGAATAGCGTACCCTGCTTGGGTAACCTGGGTAAATGATTCGGAATAAAAAATGCCCGTGACGATAGTGATAGCACTATTATCGGCTTCACCACAGCGATCCTCTAATCTACACTCCGCCAACCAAAGGGGTTGGGCCAGGGCTGTAAATTACCCACTACCATATGGGCTCTCCATATCCCACACTCTTTGCATTAGCCTCTCTACTAAAAGGAAATAAAACGTTAAATCAAGGGTCCTTAAAGTTAAATCTCTTCACATTAACATGTTTCTCACATTAAATCCTCTTCCCTACTCTGCATTTTCTATTTACATTTGCAGTTTCATATTGTTGCTATTTACTGCCGTAATAATTTAAGCCTTTTATCTTTACTTAATGTTAAATAATATCTAGCTTACTTTATTTAAATAACTAATTCTTCACTTATTAACAATAAACAAATAATTTATTTCTATCTAATTTACATTTATATATACTAAAAGCAAGATTTAACGATACAAAAGGGTAATACATCAAAATTACTGACTTTTAAGACAATATCTCTTTTGTGTGCGCATTAATCAAACATTGGTCAAAGGAATTTCAAAGAACAACACAAAAATGTTAATTATACGGTCACCGTTTCTTCACATAATTTCATATTGTGCTTTATTCAAATAGATTTCATAATAATGTAAAATTCCTTTGAATAAAACTACAAATTATGAATCAAGTTTGTAACATAATTAAATACCTGAAAAATAGTTATATTATGTGTCTTTTCGATTATATAAACGAATAGATTGAAGTATAAACAAGGAGTTAATAACATTAAAATCCGATTCACAAGTAGTGAGGTTTTTTAACAACATTAACAAGATGTTGTGGCAATGAAATCACAAAGTTGCTGAACTAAATGAAATAATTGAAATGTGCAATTGTATTGTTTTGTTCAGTTGTATTTAATTTAAAAGAGAGAATTAGAGATGTAAATCATATTTAACGGTTATTGAGTTTGAACTTTATTCTTTTAAAATGAATTTATTGTTTCAAATATTTATTTAAGACATAAAATTATTGATAAAATGCGAACATTTTTTTTTTTTTAGAAAAAAATATTGTTCATAGCTTGCTAGAGGCATAAAGAGGTTTTATTTGGAATAGAGAGAGTGAGTGTGTGTGGGGTGTGGGGGATTGACTGAGATAGAAGGATTTGGCCAGTAAAAGACTGGGGATCTAGGGCAGGGAATGGGATTCTACCATATATCCTTCGGCTCATCACATATAAAACAAAGCCATTCAGATAAATATCAATATAAATCCGATCCCCCTCTGCCGGTCGGGCAGAACATTTCTGATACACCAAGAGATAAGGCACAACGCGGGACTGACCAGGGTTTGTTCCTATAAATTGACTTGATCAATGTTTGAAATGCATCCCGAACCCATTTTTTTGAATAATTGACTACACAATGGCAAACTGACGTTTGCTGTTTTCTGCCTAAGAAAAAAAAAGTAAACTAGATGCCCTATTATTGGAACTACAGTCCAATTTATTAGCACTGATAGATGATTGTAATAAATCGGCCCAGAAGAACTAAGCTATTTCACTAAAACTGATACCTACTGATGTACAGTCAAATCACACTTGTTCACACTGTCCATCTAGAATTTAAATAATGGTGCTGAAAGAAAAAAGAAAGCTAGAAATACCCATAAATGCAATAATTAAACCTGCCAAATTCATACTTTTAATAATCAAGCAATCCTAAATATATAATTTTATAATCAAGTAATTCTTTAGAATACTCTCACCATAGGGAATCAAAATCAATGATACATTGATTTCAAACATATCCCATTTAAATCAATGACTGATATCATTTAAGTATGCACCTAGTTTTAATTCATCACACAATAATTTCTATTTTCTATCATTAAATTATGAACCTAGTTACAATTCATTACACAATAAATTCTTTATTCTATCATTAAATTATGCACCTAATTACATTTAATCACACAATAATTTCTACATTCCTATCAAACATGCATTGATTTGAGAGGAAAATAAACTCTAAGTCTTCCATACACATTGAATTGCGATCACTAAAAGTTCATCACCAGATTACATCTACTATGCAAATACGAATACACAAATATGTATGACATTTTGAAATAAAATAAAACAAAGCAACCACAATGTTGTTGTTTTTCCTTCGTTTAATTTCAGAAAGTTTATGCATAGTTGTGTTTGTATTGTTGATGTAACCTGAAGATGAACACTAAGTGTTTGAAACGCGTTCTGTGATTAAAATCTTTGTGTGAGATTGACTTCGTGTTTTTTCTTAATCATGAGTAAATACCACACAATAACTACTTGCATAGCTCAATCTAAACATGCATTATTAGATTGAGCTGTCACATATTATTTCCATCCTATAAACAAGAAACTAAAATAATTCATCTGCTCCAACGGACTAAATTCAATTTCAATAATAAACAATTCTTGCCCGGTTTCATCAATGTGAATAATATAAATTTCATTACTAAATAATTCTTGCCAGCCTATTTAATAATTATCAAGTTTCAATTACTTTTATGTCAAAATGTTCTTCGACAATAATGCTTCACAAAGAACTGAATAACCTTTAAAGTCAATATTGATTTTCTGGTATGGAAACATTCAGAAGAAAAAGAGAAAACTTTTCAAGTAGTGAACTGTATATTGTTTCCTTTACGACTGAACATATTTGTTGAGAAGGTGGCAAAACTGCGTACTTTAAAGACAGCACTGACTGTATCAGGAATTTATCATTTATAACTTTATATTTTATAAAGTACTTAATCAAGCATCCAGGATAGTCCAGTGGCAACGAACTCGCCTTTGGACTTGTAGATCCGCGGTTCAATACCCACGCTGGTCCTTAATTTATTAACGTTTAAGGTGAATAACCTGATCACGTCCCTCGAAGGGGACGTTAAGCTATCGGTCCCGAGTCTGTACGATCGCAGGTACTCGCTAAAGATTCCTACTCTAAATAAACCCGAGTTAGGTAAATTCAGGACACCCAATGTAGAATTTTTCTTGCGTGGTTTCCCTTTCTTATCTCTCCTGAATACGGTTCAAACCGAAAATTGGAGACCTTGAGTGTGTGTTTTTAATTGCATTATCTTTCTTCATCTACTTTGAACTTTAGTAAAAAAAAAAAAAATGTATATCTGAATTCCTCACGATAGACAGAAACAATACCCTGCAATTATAACCCCTTACTTAAGTTAAATAACGAATTTTAATAAATTAACCCAATCAATGTTGGATACAAATGCTGAAATTTGTCACTTTTGTATTTTGAAGAGACAACTAATTATGCCCTCGAGATAGGCTTGACGAAGCATCATAGCAAGAATTTGTCTTTCAGCCGTCATGAAATAAACACAAGTTGTACAAGAATTGAGCTTCATTTGAATAATCAGCTCCTAGTTGTTTAGAAATTATCTGATAACCAACACTTTCTTCAACTTATATCCCCGACCTTCCGCCCAAGTTTACCTTCATATTTTTTTTTATTTATAATTTATAAATGTATTTTAAAATTTATTTTATTAATAAGAAATATGATTTTTATAATCATATTGTTACTTGTAAATACTGTAATATGGTAATAATGATTAATACTAACTGTAACATAATTAATATATTATCTACCTAGAGGCCAGGGTAGCCCCAGTGCTTTATATGCCCCCTTCTTGACTGGTAGATCCAGGGTTCGATACTCACTCCGGCTCTCGATTTCTGCACGTGGAAGGTGAGAAAATCTCAGTACGTCGTCCCTCACAGATGATCTGTTTTGATTTTTCATGTACCTAAATCTTTCAGTCGCACAAAGGACGTTAAGCCGTCGGTCCCGAGTCTGTACTATGTCAGGCACTCGTTAAAGATCTCTACTCTAAATACATTTGAGCTAGGGAAAAATTAGGATTAACAATGTAGAATGTTCATTGTATGGAAGCACAAAGGAGCAATGTTCAGCCTACGTGTATTCTTTCGTCGGACTGCTACTCCAACATAAGCTATCTATCTAGATACCAAATTGTTGTACATTTTTTAAAAATATTTTTCGTATACTTCCTAGCAATTAATTGTAAAAAAATGAAATTTTTTACATATAATATGATTATATAAAAAGACTGCATGATTCGTGTCTATGTGATGTACATCATAGACATATACCATCAATGGTATATGATTTATACTGTTATGAATTTGTCAATTCTGGAACATATTTATTGGCTACTGAAGCATGGTATTGCTTGGTTATATTATAATGAAAGCAAAGCCCAGCTTATTCAACATATCTCTCAACTGTTTTTCCTCCGGATTTAACCAATATTCTTCATAATAAACTTCTCTAACTCTCTTTCATTTCATTAATTACTCAGCAAAGCAAAAATATTATATTAATATATACAACATTCTTCCATAATTAGTATGGATTCAGAATGTTACACAATAATTTGAGAAGTAAACAATTTTTAAGATATTAAGTCATTGTAAAAATTGTTAATAATGAACAACAGGTGTTTAGTAGCTAATGTATTAGGTATTGAGTTGGTTGAATACTGAAAAAACTGAAGACGAACCTAAGTAAACATGCCTGGAACATAAGTTCCTATTCTATTGAAGAAGTAATGTAATTTTCCATCAATTTATCTCTTAGTTCATATTTTGATAAGTATATCATAATATGAATTATTTATGTTATGAAGTAATGCTAAGGCGTAATGTTTATTATAAATGTTCAACATAATTTCTTGAAAGTTTATGTGAAATAACAATAATCTTCTTTGTTTAACATTTACTTAAAGGAACTGTCAAGAATAGAAATGAGGAAAATCTGTAGAAGGTTAATAAGAGAGTAATTAAAGCCTGCAATGTGACAGACAGGGAAGGGTAAATGAAATTCAAGTAGGGGATGAATTTGAGTGGTTTTGTGAAAGTCTTTTGGAAGGGTGCGTCAGTTGGAGAGATGGGGAACAGGTTGGTCGAGCGAGGTGACTTATCAGGAAGACAAGTCCCTTCTATTTAGCAGGCTTGGGAGGAAATGAAAAAGGAACAGTCGACAGACACTATTGACATTGAAAGGCAGCTCTAAGAACTCAAAAACCTTGAAAATTAGGAAAGAAGAAAAAGAGAAAATCCGAACCAGTCTGAAACGAGTATCAGACGGCAAGAACTACCGTTCAAACTGCACTATCTAAATTATTACCTTCCAAATTATTTACTTTACACAACTTTTAAAACCACAGTCAATATCAAACCCTTCTAAGATATTGATATTTATACAAAGTATAATATACTGTAGCACTCTATGATATTCATGATTACTTCAATAATAACATTATTATCATATATTAATAACTATGATACTAACAATTTGCATGTATTTATCTATTTATCTCAATTAAAAGAAACGGTCCAGCGGACTTTTTTAAAATAAAATAAATTCAAAACGAAGGAATCACACAGAAAGACACAGACATAACTCACATCGATATTTCGACCATCGTCGTCATCAGGAGGTGCGAAGAGCGAAGAGTCTCGCAGGAAGACAGGGCGGTACTCTTCGCTCTTCGCACCTCCTGATGACGATGATGGTCGAAATATCGATGTGAGTTATGTCTGTATCTTTCTGTGTGTTTCCTTCGTTTTGAATCTATTTATCTCAATAACGATCAACTATGAATCAATAGTTTTATCAATCCATGAAACAGTGCATTGTTTTAATTCAATGCACAGAAGTAGTGTGTTTAATGAAACTAATTGATATTGTCTGCAGACCCTTTAGGGCCTCTGTATTAATACTGGGTGGCTATTACGGAGTACAAATGATTTGTACACTATCAATTATGAATTATTTAAGAGATTTTAAGGACTGAAAATCGTTAAGATTACGTATGCTATAATGGTAATGCAATATACAGTCCTAACAAAGAATTTGGGAAAAGATATTTTACTAAATCTTCGTCAGGAATCAAAATATTCGTAAATTATTTGCACCCAATGCACGCAATTACAGGTTTTACTCTTCTGTTCTGTAAAGATGAACCACAGAAAAGTGTGGCTTATCTGTTAGCACCTATTTTGCCTGTTAGAAAACCGCATATTCAGGTTGGAATTAATTTTTTTTTTTTTACTTTCCCAATTTTAATTTTGATTAGTCCAACTAATAGCTGTAATCATAAAGGCTTAGGACCTACTGGTTTACATTTAGTTAAAGGGGCTCATACATTTATGAGAGATCTAGTATCAGTCTCCAGTATTAACAGTAATTACTGACCCATATCTGACCATAAGATTGGTTAGATGTCGAAAAATGAGGTTCTATTTTGTAAATTACATTAATGGAATCATTTAAGTTCTAATTGGGTTCTTGAACAACAATGCATATCATGTTGTATACAAGTATAAAACAAGTATACTTATTGTATTTATGAAATCCTATGTTTATACATACAACTCATCTTTACCACCACTTGTACTCCGTAATAGCCACTCAGTATTAATACAGAGGCCCTAAAGCAGGGGTGCTCACACTTTTTCAGTATGTGAGCTACTTATAAAATGATCAAGTCAAAATGATCTACCGACCCATAAAAGCGTATGTTATTTTAAAATTTATTGAACATTCTTACCTTGCATTACTGCATGAGCCAATATTGCAACCAAATGAGCTGCTCTGAACATGTTTTTGTAATTACCATATAATAATAACAATTTTTTTTTTTTTTTTTGGGTAAGGAGGTGAAATGCATTTACGTACATTGTGCTGGGCTCCCAATAATAATAATAATAACAATAAATTTACAATTTATAATAATAATAATAATTAAATATAAATAAATAAAAATAATAAAATATAATAATAATAATACAGCTGTTTTTTGTAGCTTTTCATTGTGCTCAAAGACAGAGGCTTTACAGGAGGATCAAAACACACACACACACACACACACCACAGAGAGAGATAGATAGATAGATAGAGAGAGAGAGAGAGAGAGAGAGAGAGAGAGAGAGAGAGAGAGAGAGATAGGCTGACTGTCACCATAGAACTTTTTTTTTCAAAGTTGTATGCGATCTACCACTATTGGCCTCGCGATCGACTCGTAGACTGCGATCGACGTATTGAGCACCCCTGCCCTAAAGGGTCTGCAGACAATATCAATTAGTTTCATTAAACAAAACGCTTCTGGTTAATACAAAAGTGCGTCATTTTAGGAAAGACAGCTCAGAAAGCGGCAGCCTTTGCTCCCGGATGCCAATACCAATGGATGGTATTGCATCCTGCAAGTTAAATAATACATTATTAACTACTCAGTGTTTTAGTGAATACTTGCTAGGATTTCCTTTACCAATCCACTTTGTACAACTCTATTACAGTTGCGACATATTCAAGCTCTATTCCCTCATCATAAACCAAAACTCGTGTGTCTCCCCTGAAAAGTTTCATGGGAATTAAATTAATAGTGGCACAAACTTTCAAGTAGTGTCCCAAACTCTCCGACGGTGTAATGTTTCTACATAATTAATAAAGAATCATTTATAAGGCGGTTACTAGTGAGATAATGATGCACATATCAATGAGTAAAAATTAACAATATCATGATCCAGATAGTATCAAATAAGTGGGCTCATCTGATATAGGCTCCTAGGAGGGCTCATCTCATGACCGGCCTCCTTCGTATAAGAGGAATCTGGACAAACCAAAGCGACATCAGGCTAGAGTCAATGGAGTCAGTTATTGCATTGCTGTTGATCCTATCCAAACCAATTTATGCAATCCTAAATCCTTGAATTCCCTAACCAAATACTTCTTAGGGTTCGATTATCCACAGATTTTCTCTAAGAAGGCTACATGGAAAGCTCTAGAATGGTTGCAAAATAATAGTTTATATATTACTAACAAGAGATTTATAATTCACACAGGCATCAGAACTTCCATAGATATGATCAACAATAGCAAGGTACATTATCTTCTAGTTGAGTTAAGTAGGAAAATATTAATTGAAATGTTGGATATAGGTGAGTGGATCTTCTCAATCCGATGGATCAAAGCACATGCTGGCATTGAAGGGAACGACAGAGCAGATGTGCTAACGAAAATAACTCCAAGAGAGGAATCTCTACACATTTCCTACAATCAGTCTCCAAGGTCATACGCAGAGAAGTTTGCAGAAATAGGATCGTTACGGGTGTGGGAAGAGGAATGGATGGCTACTCCAAAAGCATCTCACACCAAGCAATATTTTCCTACAGTACTCAAGCAGATTATAAAATAAATACCTTGATTTGAACAACTATGGATTAACTATGTTCCTAACCGGACATCATAAATTTAAAAGTTACTTGAATAGTTTTAAAATTGATGACTCAGCTTTATGCAGCTGTGATAATCTCAATGTCCAAACCCCGGATCACCATATCTTCCATTGTGCTTTCCTTAATAACAACAGATACCATCTTCAGAAAACTACAATGTTACAAGGGTTAAACTGGCCACCAAGCAAAATTGAACTGCTAATATTTATTTCATAGTTTTTACAAATTAATAAACAACATAGATTTCATATAACATAGTGTAACAAGATTATACACATATGATATAACAAATGGAGCAACATTGTGAAAATATTACAATAAACTCCCTCCAAGTAAGGGTACTACTAGAGAGGAAAAAAAAGCTCTGAGCTCCCTTCTTTTTCCAAGACTCAATTAATAGGACCACAAGATCAAACAACAACGATGTTGTTGGTAATTGGTAATCTTAACCAATTTACGAGGTCTCAGACTTCCAGCAGAATAGTTATTTCAGTAGTAGTAGGTCAATGAGCCGTCAAATACTAATTAATGGTAACACACTTGGTTGCGGAAGATTCATTAGTATCAGATGTTTCATTCAATTACTAGTGTACCTATTTTCGTTGATTACTTACAAAACATTGATCCATCTAGCCAAACAAATAAATTGAATTGTTAACAGTATCATAGCTTTATTAATCTTTGATTATTCATTTAACTTGATTCGATCAACGTTTATTTAAAATTTGAACAAATTAAAAAAAAAACTAAATCTGAGAGATTTTCAAAGAAGAGTTAAACAGAGAAGGACTAATTTGAAGTTGTCTCCTTCAATGACACAACTTTAAGTATCAGAGCAGCCATCTCGATTAAAGGAGTTTAATTAAAACTCCTGCAGCAGACTAAAACCATAAAGTCAGATATAATTGCATATAATTACTGAAAAGGACATGGAATCCTTAATTATATTACATCTCCTTTGTCACGAAAATCCTTATTTATTTAGTAATACAGCCGAATTTGTGTTCAACATTCTAGGCTAAGTACGATTATGATATACGTCTTAATAATGCCTCCTTTTTGAAACTGTTATTCTCATAAAGGAAAATTAAACCACCTAATTAGGATAAATTAGTGAAACTTTCAAACAAATAACACAGTTTTGTTTTATTTATTTTTCCATTTGAAGTTTGAGAAGAAATTGACTGCCTTAGGGCTGAATTTATTATTCCAGAAAGCATAAGATTTTGGGGAAATATCCCATCAAATAAACTGTTTTATAGTAGTTATAGTCGTTGTAATGTGGGCTATAAACAGTTCTTTTTATTTTTTTTTTTCTTAACATTGAAGGAAGAAAATTGCTTCTTCTGATTAATTCGAGATAATTGTTAAACTTTTTACTGTTCTGAATATCGTGAAAGCTAATTTATATCACCTCTCATGACAATCATGAATGACAATCATCTGCTATACATGAAGAGGTGATATGTATACTACATCCTATTGTACTTCACGTCAGTACAATGTAATTAAGATGAAATTCCTTACTTCATTATCTTGGAATGAACTTTTGAAATTTTGGTTTCAGTTATAGTATAAAATTAGTATCGCTGGGATCCCTGGGATACAAAGTGCCGATTTTCCATTAAAGTATTCCACGACAAGTACCCATTTATAGGAAGGTAGGATTATACAAGAAATTACACCTTTTTCTCTACCCTTACCAAAAAAACCAGTATAATATACAAGAAAAATTTGAAGGTTGAAATGGAATTTGAAAGCAAGCTCATTGGTTGTATTTAAAAAATTAGCCGCAAATTCATTCACCAGTAATATGATCAGAAACTGGGACTTCGTTGTAAGAACCATTTATCCCCTATGACTTTATACTGGTCTTTAAACAGAGACTTTTATTTTGATGCAGTACGAATTTTCCATAGAGAGGCTAAAGTGAACCTCTTCTTCAACTTTGTTTGCAAGCTAAGAAAGAAAAAGATCGCAGCGACAATGAACCCGCTGATAGTGGGAACCAACTAAAAAATTCTTTAATGAAAATGTTCAACAGGAGGAGGATCTCCTGACAAGCAGTTTTAACAACGCCAGTCAGAAGAAGTGACTGAGCAATCTGGATGCTATCAGGCAGGAGGTGGTTGAATCAGGCGTATCTTTCTTTCTTACCTTTAACCACGAGCGACACAATTTTTCGTTGGAAACTTCATCCATTTATCGGGAAGAAAATTGAACTATTTCTCGGGAAAGTAGCCTATTTGGGAGTGTAGGCTTCAATCCAGGTGTGGACTAATCATGCAAGATATACAAGGATTAGTCACAGTGGGAAACGTAATAACAGCGCTTCTATGCCATTGCCATTAATATTACAAGACACTTTTTTCACTAAAATTATACTACCATTATTACTGTCATTGTTATTATTGGTAATGTAATGAGTCTTATTACTGGAATTATGGATGGAAAGGGGCTTGGTTGAATGACACTAGAGGCCGCTGGACCTTCAAACTAATTAGAGATGTCCGATCATGGATTGAGAGAGGTCATGGAGAGGTGGAATATTACCTCACACAATTTCTGAGCGGACATGGTTACTTCTACGCCTACCTATGAAAGATAGGGAAGTACCAAACATCCGAGTGTCTGTATTGTCCAGCGTTAGATGATGTGGAACACACATTCTTTTCTTGTCCCAAATGGAACAGCCAGAGGAGAGACTTGATACACAGAATAGGCATATTCTCCCCAGAAACGATCATTGAAAAAAGGATCGGGAGTTCTGGGGCATGAAATATGGTAGACAGCCTAGTTAGAACGATTTTGACTACGAAAAAGCGATACTTGGAAGATCTAGAAGAATAATAAAGTAAGTATGCATTACTTAAAGTAACCTACGACGAAGCCTGAAGTAGTGTGGAAAACAGTTTCAGGTCCTAGGAGAAAATAGGGTGTTTTAGTTGGTAGTCTGGTTTATCTGGGAGCCCAGCACTATGTGCGTAAATGCATTTCACCTCCTTACCCCAAAAAAAAAAAAAAAAAATACTGGAATTATATTATTGCTACAATTAATTATTATATTATTGTCGGTTATGATTACTAGTGATTTCTAAATACTGTTACCAAGTCATTTGTTATTGACAATTGTTTAGTACAACAAATAGTTTTAGACATAAATTACTGCAAGAAGAGGGGAAGAGTTTGAGGGAGGACTTAGCCTCCTTCGAATCGACATCCCCACATACAGTACATGTCCCAATAAATGCTATTTTTCATTCATCAACTTTTCATTCGTATCTGATTACACAATGATAGGATCAATTAATATCAATCGATACAAATTAAAACTTTAGAATATGGTTTCAGTATTTTTTACAGTATATAAACAATGTTTAAATATTAATAAATGCATGCTACCCAATTACAGTAATAATGCACAACCATATCCAACTTCCACCTTTTTACAACAGTCTTAGCTTTTTAGTAATCCTTTTGAGTCACAGTGTTGCCAACATTCATATGGAATGATAATTAGCGATACTTCTAAATAATGTCACCACCCTAAATAAATGTATATATTAAAATTAAAAGCCTACTTCTCTGTTTGGTTTTACTTCATTTTAAATGCTATTACAAAATTTACCAAACTTAAAAAAAATCATAATTTGTATTTTGTCATAAATAAATAAATAATACACAAAAATGAATAGTTAAATTTATCTTAATTATTGAAAATGTATATTACACTAAAAATGGAATACGGTCATTGATACAGTGGGTGAAGGGAAGCTAGTCGAAGTTATTCTGTAAAACAAGAGATCTTTTTGGTTTCATCATTTTTTCTGAATCCCGAAATTCTAACATTCATTTATGCTGTTGTTATTATATATTGTATTCAGTATAACTTATTTAATGTGGTATTCATTGGTAATATAGTCTTGTAAAAAATATTATACTATTTAAAAACTCCAGGAGTTTATGTTCTTAATAATATATATACTGGTAAACTTATAATGGTATATATGACATTTCTCTATAATATTTTACGTTAAAACACAGTTGTAGATACAACAATTTCAAAAGTACTATATTGAGCAGAGTACTTAGATGCTAAACTGGGATAAGTTAGATATAGGAATAAGTAAGGGACGGTGATGACGTGACTAGAAGCAGCAAGCAGTGTAGAGGTGATTGTAGCGAAGTAGGGACAAGTAATCCCAGAGTGAGACAAGGATCTGACGTGTGCTAGGGGGAGGGCGGGAGGCATTGTTGCCGAGGGAGGTGTTGTCGGAGTGACGGTCCCCAGAGGCCCTAGTGACGCTCGCTAGAGCCGGCTCATGACGGCGCCCTTACCCACCTCATCAAACATTTATACTTTCAACTCATTAAAACTAGCCAAACCCTTCGCTCACACTATAATCCTGTCTTTCTTTTGAAGTGTATCAAATTAAAAAAAAAAACCTATATAGTAGACAAAATATAAGACTATAAATAATTACAATAAAAAGATTTCACATAAACACGTGAAATAACAATCAATGATCAAACCACAATACAAAATGGGAAAACAAGACTAAGATCTTTCAACCGTAACAAGCGGTCTTTGTCAGAGTCAAAAAACCAACGTTGGGTTTTTGACAATAAGAAAATGGGAAAACAAGACTAAGATCTTTCAACCGTAACAAGCAGCCTTCGTCAGAGTCAAAAAACCAACGTTGGATTTTTGACAATAAGAAAATGGGAAAACAAGACTAAGATCTTTCAACCGTAACAAGCATCCTTCGTCAGAGTCAAAAAACCAACGTTGGGTTTTTGACAATAAGAAAATGGGAAAAGAAGACGAAGATCTTTCAACCGTAACAAGCGGTCTTCGTCTAAGTCAAAAACCCTTCGTTTTTGACTCTGACGAAGACCGCTTGTTACGGTTGAAAGATCTTAGTCTTGTTTTCCCATTTTCTTATTGTGGTTTCATCACTAAATAATTACAAGTTCATTTCTCTACAAAAACATTAAAATATTACCTGAGACTATACTTGATATGATTAAAGTTGCATACTATATACGAGTACATAACATCATCAGTGAGACTTCGATGAAGACCACTTGTTTTAGTTGAAAGACAGTCTTTGACGCTGATTTTTTTATTATTGCGTGTTTATTGTCAAATTTTGTTTTCTATCTATATAAGATTTCACGAAACACATGAAATAACAATCAATGTTCAACCACAATATGAAGTGAAAAAAAAAACGACTAACATCTTTCAACCGTAACAAGCTGTCTTCGTCAGAGCCTAAAAACTACTTTTTTTTCGGTTGAAAGATCTTAGTCTTTTTCTCCAATTTCATATTGTGGTTTGATGATTGATTGTTATTTCACGTGTTTATGTGAAATCTTATATATATATATATATAAAGTTTAACTATATACAGTTTAATTTGAACCTGAAGAACTGACCGAGTCCCTATAAACTTAATTTCTGTTTCTATTCCACAGTCATTACTTTTATCAATATATAAATATATATATATATATATATATATATTTATTATATATATGAACGAGTATATATATATATATATATATATATGACCTAAATATATGAAGCTGTTTTAGTGTGGTATTAACTCATATTAGGAGATTTCAAAAATTACGTCTCTGTACAAAAAAAAGTTTAATATGTTAATAAGAACCCGTTTCGAACACTGAGTGTCCTTCTTCAGGTTTACAGTGATCAGTGACTTAGCAGTCCTTCCTAAGTCACTCCCGTAGGTCAACTCTGAAGAGTGTAGATGTAAATCTGAAGAGGAGCACTAAGTGTTCGAAACGCGTTGTTAGTTTTCATATTAAACTTTTTTTTTTGTGTTGCGACATAGTTTTTTACATCCCCAATATTAGTGAGTTGTGAGTTGTGTTATCGTTTCTAGAGACACGTGTTGAAATGTAGTGCAAATTTCATTATTATTATTTTGTTTTTTTCCTTATCAATTTGTCTTGTTAATTACTGAAAATGTCTTGTTGTATTACTAAATCGGATTTGAACACTTTTACTGGTTCAAGGTTGAAAAGCAATATGAAAGACTATATTCGTATTTCAAAATGCATGCTGGAGATATTTCACGTCCTATAGAGTTGTAAGAAATATGATGAAAGAGAATATCATATTTGATAAACCATTTACTGGAGCGAGACAATTTCATTAAAGTTTTATAGTAATCTGAGAGATGTGTCTGTAGAATATAAATGGACTAGGTCAGACGCAACTAACAGAGTTATGCAAAGAGCTGCGGAAAAGACTTTGTTTCAGGATATTCTGCCAGCTTGTTGTCGAGATGTTCTTTCCCCTACAAGGGTAGAAAAAAAAAAAAAATCTCTTAGCAAGATACAAAGCTTCGCCTTCTCCATTATAAAGACGCACAACACAGCCGATCTTATTTACAGCTACAAGAAGATAGAGGGAGAATCCAGAAATCTCTAATAGAAAACACCCTGTTCCATTACCTCATTCATCCCCCTCTTCCAAAAACCTCCCTCCTAGCATCCCTTAATGGAAACCCTTCTCAACTAGCCTCTAACACATAAAACAAACATTACTAACCAACTAAATAGAACAAAACGGAAACTGCCATTTAATATACAGCAATACATCATTTCAATTGCTTGCTACTGTTATTTAACTATCTATAGAATAACCAAAACTAGATTAACTCTCACCAACCTCATTTCAATTTGCCAAATAAATTTTATCTGTTTCACAAACTATAACTATTCAATAATTTATAGTTATTCAGAATTTTAGGTGTAATATCTATTTTCTCACTGATAGCATATAAACCTATACGTATGTTTTACCAATATATATATATATATATATTATATATATATATATATATATATATGATCAAACCACAATAAGAAATGGGAAAACAAGACTAAGAACTTTCAACCGTAACAAGCGGTCTTCGTCAGAGTCAAAAACCCAACTGAAGTTGTCAGAGTCAGTTGCGTTTTTGACTCTGACGGAGACCGCTTGTTACGGTTGAAAGATCTTAGTCTTTTTTTCCCATTTCTTATTGTAGTTTGATCATTGATTGTTATTTCACGTGTTTATGTAAAATCTTTATATATATATATCAATGATCAAACCACAATAAGAAATGGGAAAACAAGACTAAGATCTTTCAACCGTAACAAGCGGTCTTCGTCAGAGTCAAAAACCCAACTGAACACTAGATGCAGAAAACATCTGGTTAGGAGTTGAGAAGAGTGGGAGGGAAGAGTGGTATTTTAAAAGGGTGAAAGCACAGGAAAGGACTAATGTCCAGAAAGGGATGTTTGGGGAAACAAAGGAGTACAGTAAGAAAAAGTAAAAAACTATCCGCTAGCTGTCAACCCTCTTTGAAGAGGCTATTGCCCTTGTGACGAAAGTATCAAGTTTGAAGAGACCGTTACTAATGTTTATAATATTAGATCTATTAAATTTAATTAGAGACGATTCAATAATATTTCTTAACAACATTGATTTTTCATAGGTAATAAATTTAGCTCCTGTCCAATCAATATGATGATTTTCATTTTTTATATGCAAGAATAAGGCACTACTGTTTTCCTGTCTACTTACGTTATATTGGTGTTGTTTTACACGTGTTTTTAATGATTTACCGGTTTGACCAATATAAATTTTATGGCAATTTTTGCACGGAATTTTATAAATACCAGCGGACTCCAATTCGCTTGGAGAGTTTTTTATTAACATATTACCCACGTTATTACGATTAGAAAACACTATATTAAAATCAAGTTGTTTGGCTAATCTTGGAAGGGGGTCCAATGATTCGTGGTTCCAAAACTATAGAATTTGATAATAAAAGGGGCTCTTTTGAAGTATTAGAGAAAGTTTTTTTAGCACCCTTCAAAGCTAAATCGATATAAGAAGAGGGGTATTTTAATGAAAGGGCAATTGACCTAATGTTATTCATCTCTTCATTAAGAAATTCAGGAGAGGAAACCCTTAAAGCTCTCAAAAACATATTTCTAAAAACAGAAATTTTAAAATTTTTTGGATGCGAAGAATAAAAATGAACGTATGCAAGTACATTCGTAGGTTTTCTATATACATTAAAGCGTAACTCATTAGGTAACCTATGGATCAGGACATCTAAGAAGGGCAAATTACCACTTATTTCTTCTTCCATTGTGAATTTGATTGTCGGCACTAATGAATTCAATTTTGTTAGGAAATCAACTTTATTTAAAGATTTGGGACAAATGCAAAGAATATCGTCAACATATCTATACCATTTAACATTTTTGGGCAAAATTGAGCTTAACATTTTACTCTCAAAAAACTCCATATATAAATTACAGCAAGTCTTCTTTTAAACAAATATTATTTAAAAAGGGTTTTTTTAACTCACTTTGTGTTTCTTTAGTTTCTAATATATTTTGTTTCACTAGTTTTCTTTAAGGTTGTTTTACCTATTCTCGTTATTATATTAGGATTAATTAATTTATGAGCTAATTAATTTTTCTTCCAAGGCTAAAATAATAGTAGTACTGCTTTTTTGATTTTTTGTTTTTGAGATTGGCGAATAAATTTCAACTAAATAACAATTTGTAATCAGAATTTATTAATTTTTGTATTAATCCTCAATAACCGAAGTAGTATTTGAAGAATCAGTGGTCGAGATGGTATATCAATATTATTATATATTTTTATTGATGATGTTGTTTATATTTTTTTAAAATAAAATAATAAAAATTATTTGATATTATTAACAATATAAATTAATTGTTAATATTAATGATATTTAATATTTATCCAGATAAGGTGGTCCTTATCTGAGAAGATTGTCAATCTTTTCTCTAAAGATTAACAATCTTCTTCTATAACTTACAGTTATTTGGGTACAATATCAATTACAGTTTTGAAACTACAGGGACCTGCAGCCTGGTAAGATACTTTGGGTTAATGGCAACCGACCCTTCCTCATACATCATCATCAACAACAAAAACAATAACAACAGCAACAGCAACAACCACAATAATAATGATTGAGAAATTATTAAGGAGAATAAGGAGGTGTTAATCTATCAAGAACTTTATTTTTTTTTATAATTAACTTACTTAACCCATGGTAAAGTAAAAAATGTAATTTGGAAAACAGAGGGCCAGCGAATAAGTGTTGGATTAAAGTCGAATGGTGTCAGGGAATGAGAGAAGGGTTAGCTACCGGTGTCCTAACCATGAAGGGTGCAAGCAAAGGCAAGGCTTTACCAGCTAGTGCCACGTAAAACGGGTTTTTGTTCATCCCCCTTTTGGACTATACCATCGCCAGAAAGGGTCTTTAACATTTGAATGGGTGCACGTCGGAAGGGCCTTACGAAGTTAATCTCGCGGAAGGGACGCCGTTACCGCTTCTGAGGACCGGATCTAGTGCCTGATAACTAAACCAAAGTCTTATCACCCAATCATCGCTGCTTTGTTTCAAACCCACCACTCACTAGTATATTATTAATCCCATGTTTACACTTGCCTCACATTGTCCACGTCTTATCTCCTTGACCAGTTAGTGCCAGTGCCCATAACGGGAATTACTCAGCATTGTTCAAGTTTATTCCACAATGTAACAGTTAACAATCTTCAACTCCAACCCAAGCGAGTAGTTAGCAGTAATTCAAAAACATTAATAAACTTCATTTATAATAACAAAAATCTTATTTAAAAATCAAGATTACTAATTTGATTTCTGAATGAAATCCCCACCATTATTAAAATTTCAATTCAAATGAATCTAAACATTCGTACCTAAAAACTAATTAAAATTAATAATGCTTTGGTTTCATTTAAAATATATTTTACCAAATATTTGTAAATATTCATGTAATAAAATGTTTATTTTTAGCATTATTATTTATAATTATTTTCTTCTGCACATCATTACATGCCATTTAAAATCAATATTATTGTTATTAAATATATAGTTACAAGGATCAGGCGAAAGCTACAAATAGCACGATAGTTCTTATTCCTCAGTGTTACGACATGGGGTATAATCTAAGACTCTAGTATTGTCCTGAGGGGATTTGTGATCAGTCAAAGTCAAAATCGGGTGGTCCTTAAAAATTTTAACCCTAAAAAACTTGAGTAGCGTCAAAATAAGCCTTAGAATGAACCTGGTAATGTATTTAGGCATAACTAAATGAATTCCACATAACAAATGAGCCAAATTGGCCGTCCTTTTGGCCAGTAAAATTCAGAACCTGCATGTCAGACGACGGATGAAACAAATATACATATTTATTTATATTAATAATAATCATCATAATTAAAAGAATAAGCTATTATATATTGTTAATTAATGTAATATTAAAAATGATAACAAAGAAAAAAAAAAGGGAAAATATGCCTAGTATGGGTAACACAGAGGTTTGAAAAAAAAACTTTTTTTCAATTACAGCAAAATTGAGAGTAAAATATCTCTGAAATGCTTGCTTCACCAAGGATCAGCAACTTTTACTAGAGAGCCCCTTTACAAGACTTAATTGCCTGCCTTTAGCTAATAACCTCATTTTTTTTTTCATTATTTTAAAACATATGAAATTCCCTCACCCATATCTTTTTTTATATACTTCTTATGTCTAGAACTTATATATAACCATTTGGAGTCAAGAACTTCCGGTATTGTTAATGAAATGAGACTGTTACCACTAATGCATCAATTAGTCTTCTTGTTACAAGTATCTATAAACACATATAATAATATATTAAAGTTCCAAAAATTGTTAAATATTTAATTTTTATATGGTTCTCTTATCGTTTATTTTTACGTCGATATATATATATATATTCGCGCTCCGTTCATCGACGTGGGGTGATCTCTCTCACTTCGTCCTCTCTTCTATTCTATTCCTGATGACGAAAACAGTTCGAAATATTGAATTATATAAGTGTTCTTTTTATTCTTTTTTGTGTCTCGTGCTTTGTGTAATTTAAAGTTATATATATATATATATTTTTTTTTTTTTTTTGAGGTTTGAGGTCGAATGATTTTAAACTAGTCCTTTTACAATTAGCACTACTATTACTAATATTTGGTAGTGCTAATTGTAAAAACATCATGTTGTAGCCCTGAAGATGACATAAATATATGTCGAAACGTCGGCAAAAGGACTAGTTTAAAATCATTCGACCTCAAACCTCAAAAAAAAAAATTACATCATATAAATATTGGGTCAAGAAAACAAATCATGATATATATATATATAAGCCTTGTAAGGTTTACTTGTCACCAAATATTTGGTTCTAAAGATTGTAGATTAATTTCCAGTTTTTTCCTGAATCCTGTTTGACGGTTCTTCTACAAGCAGTTCACAAAATTCTGTTAACTCCTGATATTTACCTATTCATGCTGGGTTTCTTGTCTAAAATCTGGTTCGCTTCTATTATTTAGCCAAAATCAAACGTAAAAAATATAGTAAGACGTTTTGAAATATTAACCAGTTCTTAAAACTGCATTTTCTCTAGATATATTTGATATTATTATGGCAGAAAATTATAGAAAATTATCATACTCTACTAAGCAGATGTTTATAATAAAAGGTGCTGGCGTGTTCAAAATATAAACGAGAGCTTCTAAAATTAAACAGTAAATGCATCTAAAAATATTAAATTATCTTAAAAAAATACAAATTCCATATATTACCAGTAATACAGTTTCCAAGAACTGTTATACAAATATATATTACATATATTGAACTAAATCCAAATTCTTATTTTTTGAAATCATTTGAAAGCTTTAGTTAAATGAAGTAATTTTGACAAATCCATATTTAAAGAATTCTCCATGAACCTTTCAGCTTTTCTTATTCAATAATGTGTGCATGTTTATTGACTTCTTTAAACACAATTTAAGTTTATCATGTTATTGAATAATTCTCATTGTGACTTCTTAAACGCAATTTAATTTTACCTTGTTCTTGAATAATTCTCATTGCTCTAAATTTAGTTTTTCAGACTTGACAAAGCATTTTTTCTGTTAGGACCAGTTTACATCAGAATGCCAAAGGCACTAGAATCGGTTTTTACCATCATCTAGATAGTAATCGCATGGATTACAAACCGGATCGCCTACACCTCAAATAGTTTTGAAAGAAATATGACATCATCTGTCAATAAGCAGCCCACAAAACTGGAAAGAAACAGAAATACAGATATCTTACTAGACGACAAATTAGCTATCAAACTAATAATATATATAAACCAATAACAAAACTGAAAAGACGGTTAGTCAATTTAGCATTACAATGGCTGAAAAAATCATAAAAGAATAAAATCAGAAAATGTATAAAAAATAAAATTATTGATATGAAATAAAATATACGTATTAACGGATCAGGCAGAAGTTTCTATTATTAATTAAACATCATATGAAATTCATTATATATCGTAGGGATAAATCTGTTCATTTCGAATATCCTTATTCAAAGTTTTATATATTAGGATATATTTTTACGATATATACATATATTTATTAACGTCCAAAGCACAGTATGTAATGAGAAAAAAGGCTATGATCATTCAATTTCGAAATTCCCTATTTCAATTTTTATATTTTACGAAATAAATACATATATTTATCAACGTCCAAACCACAGTAAGTAATGAGAAAAAAGGCTATGACCATTCAATTTCGAAATTCCCTATTTCAATTTTTATATTTTACGAAATAAATGCATTTATTTATCAATGTCCAAACCACAGTAAGTAATGAGAAATAGAGCTAAAATCATTCAACCGTTAGAAGTGTTCTTCATTAGAGCTAAATCGCAATTGACATGAGATTTGACTCTGACGAAAACCGCTTCTAACGGTTGAAAAGATCTTACTCTTGTTTTCCCATTTCTTATTGTGGTTTGATCATTGATTCTTATTTCACGTGTTCATGTGTTATATATATATATATATATATATATATATATATATATATATATAATATATATATATTTATATATATATATATATAACAGTCATGAATTGTCGACAGTAGGACAGATATATAATATAAAAATGATAAATCGGGATGCGGTCAGCTTCTTCCACTTCCAATCAAACTCTCATTGCCTATGGCCTATGTTACGTTTCTTTCTATGTATCACAGTTTATTTGAAGTATATATATATATATATATATATATATATATATTACCAAATTTTGCAGCAGTTTCTTCAGTAACTACCCTTTTGCTCGTTGTCTCTAATTCTCGCAGTATTTTACACTGAGTTGGCTATAATACAGCATAAAGTAGTACGCAAACTGGAGGTAACCAGCAGAAGAGTGGTCAATAAACTACTGTAAATTTTAATACTGTTTCATTAGAAGTAGATTTGCTGTCTACTCTCTAACATATATCTATATAAAGGAAACTAATTTAACAAAAACAATACGTCTACCCAATAACGGTCTTAAATTTTCGGTTTAACCATCGTCAGAGGTAGAAAAGTGGGAAGACACAGTTCTTTGGTTGACCGACAGTGGACACATACAGCTTTCGTTCTAGTGGAGGGCTGTCGTGTCACTGTTCTACAGCATTAGGACAGTTAAAACGAAAATTTTAGACTGTAATCGTGTAAACCTATAGCTTGTGTTTATTCAGTTTCCTGTTTTCATCATTTATTGTTCATTTTTGATGAAGTTTATATTTATTCAGGGGGATATACACTTTGTGATATAAAATAATTAAATATGAAGATATTTTGTTACCATTCAATAGTTAATTATTAATTTTTATAATAATATAAAAAAAAAGTAGGCATGTATTGTCTATTGTTATTCTTTATCAAACTTAACCATATTGGGTATATGGTGAGATTATTATTATCATTTTGTGAGCAAAGGAGTAAATTTGTACCGATAAAGTGTTCGAAGGAAAGTAATAAATTAAGGGAAGTTTAGGTGGAAAGGATATTAGAGTTTTAATATCGTAGGTCAGGTTGAATCAGGACTGTCGAAGACGAATGTCCTCGGCTAGCGCTTATTAAGGTAATCTGAAGAACTAGGCCGTGAAAAATGTCGTGACAGTAATTGTCTTGAAATGAAAAGTAACTGTCCCTTCTGTCCCTAGGCCCTTTTAATACATCCACCTACTAAAGTACAAGGGATTTTACTTAGACAAAATCCCTAACTTGCTCTTTCTCTCAAATTATAGGTTTTTTTTTTAAAGGCAAACACTTTTAGAAATTTAATCCATTTCGTAGTATTAAAGGGAGTATAACAGTTTATACGGAGAAGACCAGGAGAGGGAGAGGGTTAGCTTTAGGATTTGGTAAGGGAATTTAGTAGAGGTTGTTATGCTTTGCACGATTCATGATCAGCCCTCCAATTTCCGTCTCCTAATGAAATTAGAATCCTATCACTAGCGTTATCAATAAACTCTAATGTCTCCTGCTACACCTGGCTGGAAGAGATGCGATTTATTATCCGACATCTCGATAACTACCCACCTCGTTAGGCTACTTCCAAACTCCATCTTTACTCTCCTTATCGATGCATAATTCATATTTTATGCCTTTACTACTTTTTGAAAGTAATTTTCAGTTCGCTTCTATTAATATTAGTCTTTTCAATGTATAACAGCCTTCTAATCAGTATTATAGTCATCAATTAATTAAACATAATTTAAATTATAATTTTTTTCTACGATACTAAATAAATTGATGATAAAAACATTACGATATCTCATAATTATTAATCATTTCTGATATCTTTATCAAAAATGATATCATATTTCTATTTACGATATACTGGCTGATCACATCTTTACCCAGGAATAATATTAATATCATATTTTTTTTTTGATGTGATATGTAACGAGATTTCACAAAAAAACAAGTGAAATAAAAATTAACGACCAATCAACAGTAAATTTTTGATTTCCTACTATGGTTTTGAATGTTGAATTTAAATATAAAAAAAAATTATTGTTTCTGTAATAAATTAATCCTAATAAAGAAGGGATACTTTAATATTGAAGTGAGTCCTAATATCTTGGTCCATTTGTGTGTCCTTCTGTTTTCAGAGTATCTAATATATATTCATATAAATTTCTTACTGTATTTCCTTATTTATTCACTTAGAGCCCATGGTATTCCAGTGGCAGATGTAGTCGCGATAGATCTAGTGTGCAATACCAACTCTGACCCTCGATTTATTTATGTGGGTGAAAAAACAATATCTGTGTAAGTTGTTCCTCAGAGAGGACATTAACTCGTCGATTCCAAACCTTCAGGATGTCAGGTATTCACTAATGATGCCTACTCCAAATATACGAAACTTGGGTAAAATTTGTACTTCTGCCTATGAAAAAGGTTTTCAATAAAAACCGAAACGTTGGCAATGCGAGTTTAATTTGAACCTGAAGGACTGACCGAGTGCTGATAAACTTTCATTTTGTTTCTACTTCACGGTTGATACTTTTTTCATATATATATATATATATATATATTGGTATACTTTGGGAGCAGACCTTCTTTTAAACATACCTCATTAAATATCTTGCCAACAACATCACACGAGGCTGCACACAATTTAATCATTATGTATAAAGGAAAAGAAGCCGAACCTTAATGATCAGTCCAGTTGTTTTTCCAGAATTTTAAAGTTACATTCGTGAAAAATAACTATATAGTGATTTAAATAATCTTGTGTAAAAGTTCATGTAGGGAATTTTGTAACAAACCTGTTACTCATGTTTATTAAGGTAGTGGTTTTAAAAGTATATTTTATTATTAGTTATGTTTCATAGAAGTAATTGTTATTGTAAATAAGTATTTATTAGAATTGTAAAAAAAAAACCTTGTATAAAGAATCCTTGAGAATGGTCAACGTAGACCGAAACGTCGGACCTGTGTAATATGGAAAATACATTTAAACATAAAAAAAAAATCGGTGAGTTAATTTATATGATACCACAAAGATGGAAAAGTAGCATTCGAAATCTTGAAAAGGTATGTAGGAAACATACTAAACTTAATGTTGGTAAGATATTTAATGAGGTATATAATATATATATATATATATATATATATATGTAATGTCACTTTATTCATTTTGTTTACTTGTGTATTTATAATATAAACTACAGCAATGTGTCTGTATTTAGAAGTGTTGTCTTTACACGTATCTTTTGATCACGAGTGCAATTTATGTTGTGGTTATAATAATGATATCGCTCCAGCACCATGGCAGAAATATATGTTAATAAGAGAATAATAAATCTTCTAATAGTAATGATCATAAATTAGGGGCCAGGCTAGCTCAGTGGTTACGTGCTCACCTCTGAACTGATAGGACCGGGGTTCGATCCTCACCTGGCCCTCGATTTATTAACGCGGGAGGTGAATAAATCTGAGCACGTCGTCCCTCGGAGAAGGACGTTAAACCGTCGGTCCCGAGCCTGTACGATGTCAGGTACTCGTTAAAGATCCCTACTCTAAATACATTTGAGTTAGGCAAAATTTAGGACTCCCACTGTAGAATCAATATTCATTGTGTGGTATCACAAAGGGCCAATGCTTGGCCTACGTGTGTTCCCTGTGGGACTGCCACTGCAACCTAACCTAACCTAACCTAATGATCATAAATTACCAAAAGTCTAAGAACCTCAGTTAATGTTATTCACCAATAATAATATTTTTGTTAGAAATATTTTACTCACAGTACAGAAGATGTCAATTAATTTCACATACCTGAAACAAACAAAAAAAGTTAAAAACTATGTAGCTAAATAGATTTCTAAAGAAAAGAAGTAAACAAAAAAATATACAAGTATAATTGAAAGAAAACTGTCCTTCATTGCTTAATTGTTCAATTGATATTTACAATTTTAAATTACTTGATTATGAGAAAGAATATGTCTCACGAAATTTCTTACATATCTTCTCATCTCCTTCTGTATTTAACTGTAATAGCCCTTCATAGAATTGCAGTAAATATTCCTAAGAGAAACAACAATAGAATGTATTTCCTACTTGGATATGTTTGAACCACATTAAGAAATGGAACTAAGGATATTCAATCAAGTGATAGGTGTTAACGTCATTTAATGAAGTGTTAAGCATTGAGATCATTTAATCAAGTGTTAAGTGTTAGGTCATATAATCAAAGTTACAATCTGACTAACCAATACTTCATTCAGTTGATAAGGAAGACATTAGTCATTTTTTCAGTAATTAGAAGCTCATGTTTAGCATTATGAAATCTATATTCAATACAGACGATGGCCACTACCGTAATGGATATGTAGCAATTCATTTGAATAGAAGTGTAGCAATCGTGATTAACCAATACTTCATTCAGTTGATAAGGAAGACCAGTTGTAGTCTATTTTTTCGAATTTTCTTCAGTAGATTAGAAGCTCATGTTTATTTTGCATTATGAAATCTTATGCAAAAATATAGCTCACACGGACATACAGACAGATGGCCACTAGCCTGTTATAAATATGGATATTGTAGCAATTCATTTGCATAATAGAGGATAGTGACTGTATTATTGCAGTAATACGTGTTTTTTGACTGTTCTGCGATATATCCCAGGCCCTAGAATTCTTCCCCTCATTCTATCTACTAATTTTCTTATTACAGAGAGCTATTGGATTCAAGGACAATGGTTCTCTGTTCAATGATCGTTATTGCCTTCAAGCCGATAGGACTGTAATAACTACAATAATGGCCCTCTATTTTACTCTTCCCTCATGGCCAAGTTGGAACAATGTTTCCTTGTTTGTTGTCAACTTTTTTTTGTCCTATAAAACCAACACATACGCAACATTTTTTCATTTAACTACATAGTGAATCTGTGTTAAACATTCTTCTTAGTATCCTTCCAAAATATATTCACCTTGTTTTGTTTATTCACCATCTATCTCTATATCAGGCACATTTTTTCACATTATGTCGACTTTTTTCGCGATAATAGTCCCTTTTCCATCAATAAACGAGATACCCGTGACTCGTATACTAAAAACGGCTACCCCAAAACCGATGTATATTCGACTACCAAAAAATAACCTCCTAGAACTTAGATACAATATTAAAGATTATTTTCTGAAATCGCGCTATCCATCAAATATAATGAAAAATCATAATCCTTCAAGCCCGGACCCAGCAGTGACCTCCAATTTACAATATTTTTCATGACTACCTTATTACTAGTAGTCACAAAGGTGGAATAGTCACAACACAGATTTTTATCTCCCCAAATTAAATCTATTTTAACAAATATTTATCCAATATTTTAAGGTTGTAACAATATGTTAATAGTGGCTCTCTAACTTTGTTTTTTCCTGAAACACAGTATCCATGAAGTAAGACTGTCTGTAATAACTTATACCTATATAACCGCCATGTTAAAATACATCACTTTTATAAAAATATTTAAAGACTTTCCTCTTATATTGTAGTCTTGAAGATGTTGTAAAAAAGTAAAACGTAGTCGCATACTTGTTTAGTATAATTTATACTAAAAGTATTTATTTAGTATACATTTATACCATTCATTGCTGCATACAATTATTTAGCCAAAGACCTGACAATAGCTTCTAAAAATTTTCATGTAAGCATAATTTTTTTTTTCAATACCTGAAGAAAACTATCACGCAATTTTTAGATTCACATATTGTGGTTAATGTATATCATTTCTTCTATATAAAGAAATTATATACACCTTATTATACACGTATATATAATATATCAATGATCAAACCACAATAAGAAAATGGGAAAACAAGACTAAGACCTTTCAACCATAACAAGCGGTCTTCGTCAGAGTCAAAAATCCAACTTGGTCTTGTTTTCCCATTTTCTTATTGTGGTTTGATCATTGATTGTTATTTCACGTGTTTATGTGAAATCCTTTTATGTATATATAATATATATCAATCTATCTACCTATATATATATATATATATATATATATATTAGTGTATTTCGGCAGCAAGTCCTCTTTCAAGCATATATTATTGAATTTGATGGCAGATTCTGCGTTCACGACTTTCTTACTTATAGCTTCTATTTTCCTTACAATTTTCTTTTGAGAAGGTGATAATTGCCAAAGCAAACTAGCAAACGACATTCAGAAGGCTGGAAATAACCACTTCACTGGGGATAACTATATTTAATTAAACACTACACTAGATTAAACTAAGACAACAAGCTTTCGGCCCCATGGGTCATCATCAGGTTCTGATGATGCAGTAGTCAGTAATATGTATATTTAGTTAATATAAGTAGTTTAAGAACCTGATAATGACCCATGGGGCCGAAAGTTTGTTATCTTAGTTTAATCTAGTGTAGTGTTTAATTAAATATGGTTATCCCCAGTGAAGTGGTCATTTCCAGCCTTCTGAATGTCGTTTGCTAATTTGCTTTGGCAATTATCACCTTCTCAAAAGTATATTGTAAGGAAAATAGAAGCTATAAGTAAGAAAGCCGTGAACGCAGAATCTGCCATCAAATTCAATATATATATATATATATATATAAATGAAAAAAACAGTTTAAATGAAGATAAAACAGAGATAGAGACAGGTATAACTCACTTCTATATTTCAATGATCATTGAAATATATAAGTGACTAATGCCTGCTTATATCTCGCTGTTATCTTCGTTTAAAGTGTTTCATATATATATATATATGTACCAACTATTTTTAGCAATCTTATATATAATAACGTTTATGGTTTTCTTTATGTAGATAACTGTTAAGTAAACTAAACTAAACCACTCAGTAGATAATAGAGAAAGACAAGACTGTATTTGAGTTATTAGAACTGGAAACGAAAACTGCTCGGGTATTAATGACATTAGTTTTGCATTTTGAGTTAGTAATGGAAGTAGGAGTCGGTAGATGTAGTAATGAGAACTGGCACAGGTTAGGGCACTAGTTAAGTGATTGTGGGAGAGAGGGGAGGGGGAATATGGAAACAAGAGCAGGTGAAGGGTCGGCTATTAGGCAAAGAGAGCTGTTCCAAACAGATATGAATACAAGGCAGAGAGTTCTCCGGCTTAGATCGTCCATTAAACTGCAACGTCGTCACAGTTTGCCCTGTTTATTGGTTTTACCCTGGCTTTAATATTCACTCTAGACTGGATGAATGTTCTCTTCTCCTAATATACATGGTCTAATCAAATCTCTTATAGCACTTCTGCTCAAAATCTACCTAATGAAACAACTATCATTTCATTTAGCGACTTAGAATTCAATGGTTATTCAAAATTACTGTTGATTTTGATAACTATTTCAACTACTACTGCTTATTAATGTTAATAATCCATTATATTAATAAACATAATTTGTTTGAAGTAATTGAAACAAGAAAATAGTAATTCAAAAGTAATAAACTTCACACTCCATGTGAATGAAATAAAATTCTGGATATATTTTTCATAATTAAACAAGAACTGTGCATCGTAAAATACTATCCGGAGGGGACAAACAAAGCTAAATGTGGATAAAGAAATTTTTCTCTATTTTATTATTCTACATTGAACTCTAATATATATATATATATATATATATATATGTGATATAACAACGACATGTGATCCAGCAGGACTGATTACGTTTAAAATAAACTGTGACCGATAGAAAGAAACGCAACAATAGGACCCAATTTTCAATATTTCGACCGTTATGGCGGTCGTCCTCAAGAGAAGAAGAGCATTGACGGGGGGGATTACAGTCAATTCTTTTATATATATACAAGATTACACATAAATACGTTAAATAACGATAAATGATCAAACTAATATTGATGTTTGATTATATATATATATATATATATTCTGAGGTAAAATGGATAAACAAACAAAAGTCTTCACACAAATGAAGTTTTATTCAACACGTTTC
Source organism: Hermatobates lingyangjiaoensis (assembly GCA_026182355.1). Lineage (NCBI taxonomy): Eukaryota > Metazoa > Arthropoda > Insecta > Hemiptera > Hermatobatidae > Hermatobates > Hermatobates lingyangjiaoensis. Next base: position 680,122 of record JAPFBL010000102.1, on the reverse strand, counting down.
GAACACTTTCTGTTCATCATGAGGAAGACACATAATACAAATTATATCTAATCAGTTACAAAATTGGAGTGAAATAATAAAATTCAATCAAGAGAATTCATTCATTAGGTGTCTTCCTGATGATGAACACAAAGTTTTCGAAACACATTGAATAAAACTTCATTTGTGTGGAGACTTTTGTTTGTTTATCCATTTTACCTCAGAATGAGTAAATACCACACAATTACGGATTGCACAACTAATGATATATATATATATATATATATATATATATATATGTTAAAACACACATTAGTAACTCACCGAGTAATGAAATGTACTTTCTAACTCTAATTTTCAAAAAATTAGTACTAAGAAAAATAAGTGAGGGATACCAAGCACACATACGACATGCAACACGGAAGACAACAATTCCTTCCGTTACTGTTAACTCCCACTGACTCTCCATGTTAGGTCTCAGTATAAATTTTTCTCATGAGGACGGATTTTACAAAAATTAGGTTTAATAAGTGTTTCTTTATTCTGTGTGTTACTTTTCTACAGATTTGACCTTGTTTCGTACATTTAAAATCGTATTTCCGAATTAAACGTGAGTATACATAGATATACATGAACCATTACATGTTAGAAATACAAATCTATGCAATGATTTATTTAATATGTGAAGGCTTTAATTATTTCAAATAAGCCTACAACTTTTCAAACATCTAATGAACTCAACGTAACTAACAGATTTGAAAATGACCTATTATTTAATAAATTTTTTCGAAACTAAGAAATTTTAAAATTTTTGAAAAGAGTAATCATCTCAACATAGTTATAATAGACCATTAAATTTTCAGACATTATAATAAAACTTCAAAGAAAATTAAATAAAAAATATCATTTGCATTACAATAGGGCATAATTTTATTGACAATTTAATATTATCAAAAAAACTATTAATACGTCCATTTTTTCAATCAAGCACAATGGTTGCAGAAAAAAAGTTAATATTTTTTTCCATTTTATATCATAATGCAGTTAGTTGATTTATTTAAACAGCTTGATGTTTATTTTGATAGTCCTTTAGAAGTCTATATAAATGATAAAGAATCAGACAAAGAACACGTGGCTTAAACCAATAAAGGAAAATACCCCAGGGATAGCAAATATAGGATGAGAACCCCTTTTCTTAATGAGGTTCCAATAGCGACTCTCCGACTCCTATTCACACTCTTATGCTATTATGTGTTTTCATTCTCTTCCCCATCTTCCTGCTCTCTGTCGCTCTCTCTCTCTCTCTCTCTCTCTCTCTCTCACTCACACACACTATATATATATATATTCCAATGCAGAAAATGAAACATAGAGAAATGAAAACCACACAAATATGCAGCAGCTTCTGCATTTACGACTTTCCTTCTAAATGGCTTGAAATTTCTCGCCGTTTTACGTTAGTCTTGAAGTTATTCCCAATTCATAGTGAATTAGCCAGAGATATGACACAATGTTACACAGTTTTTGAAGACACAACCAAACAACTTAGAATAGTGAGAAAATAATTTATTATATAATAACAGACTAAAAATGAGTTCAATAACATATTGGTTTATTCAGGATAAGTAAGTAAAAACTTATCTAGATCTAATGAGTTTAACAAAAATAAAGAAAAGTACGAAATAAACTCAGAGTTACAGTTAAACCTCTGAGGCAGGTTCTAACAAGGTTGCAACATGCAGGGTTGCCCAGCTTGGCCCAACAACGTCTTATCAGAACGAGATGACCCTCTAAACCGCCTACCCTCCTCGATCCCGCCTCTCTAACTAGTCTACAACAATTATCGAAAATCTTAATAGTAGAGATAACATTGACTTCAGATATATACATATATATACATAGTATGTTTCGTTAATGAGGTCCAGGTCATATAAGAGAAAATAAACTCCTTCCTAGGCCAACGTTTCGATATATTCAATCAACAACTCACATAGATTGTTTTGGTGAATGTACTATAGTTCTTACTCTAATTTTAGCACTGAAGATGATGCACAAAACATCGAAACGTTAGCCTAGGAAGGAGTTTATTTTCTTTTATATGACGTAACCCTCAATAAGAAAACATACAATAGAATACAAGAGGTCAAGAACAATTTATTGAGATTATATATATATATATATATATATATATATATATATATATATATATATATATATATATATATATATATACAGTTCAATATAGAAAAAGAAACATACAGAAATCAAAAGAACACAGTTACAGTCTCTAATTTTTGGTTGGAACCGTCTTCAGGAGACCGTCCGCCTCCAACCGTCTCTGAACTAGTGCGCTTGGTTTCCCTCTTTTATCTCTCCTGAAGACAGTTCCAACCGAAAATTAGAGACTGTAAGTGTGTTCTTTTGATTTCTGTATGTTTCTTTTTCTATATTGAACTATATTTGTCCGTTTTGGATCGTATTTCCAACGAAATATATGATGTATGATATATATATCATATTCAATAATATATGATAGAATAGGTGTATCAAATTTTTTTGTGTAATTATGTAATCGAAATTCCGTCAATTTTCTAGGTCCAAAATCAAATTCTCGTATCCAAAGTTTCGGTTTTATTTTAAAACCTTTTTAATAGGCTAAGTAAGGATTTATCAAAAAAAAGAGAATTAATTTTGCATTATTTAAAGGAATTAACAATGTTAACTGGTCACAACCCTTGACTAGACCGTCGAAAGTATATACATATACACATCAAAAACTATTTCGGATTGATTATATAATTATCCCTCACTACTAGCTCCTGCATCTAAATGATTCATCATGGATGAATGACTGAAAGGTTGCACTACGAAGAGTTAATGTACGCATATGGACCGTAGTGTATAAAACAAAATGGACACACTGGTCATGGGCTCTTCATAGGAGTCATCTTTGCAAATTTTTGTAAGTACGACCATGAAAATCAGGTGCTAGCTCAGGAGTCAATAAACAAGCCACATATTCATTGCATATATGTAGATGAGTGTTTTCTAGTAGTGGACAATGTTCAGCAAATCTTTAAGCTAAATGAGTTCCATTGAAGCTGTGTCAAATTTACAATTGCTGTTGTCAATTTTCAAATCTCTTGTCGTAACTATAAAAGAATGTAATTAGCATTTCAGAACATCTGTTTACATGAGGTCCAAACATAGTGGAATTTATTTGAATATTGAATGTTCGACAGACACAAAACTTGAACCATCTATACTCCGATTGACAGAGCATTCAAAACAACATCTGATTGCCATGTATTTCACCAAAGCATAGAAAGTATTTAGAAGGTTTTAATCAATAGTGGCATCATAGTTGCCATTAGAATTAGAATTTCATAATAATTTACGAAAAAATATCAAAAAAAACAAAGATGATTCAGATTAATGTTCTAAAGTTGTAACGCAAAGTTTCAGTCAAAATTACTTTATATTGGAATCTACCATTAGTGCCACCATTAGAATAATGTAAAAAAAAAAAAGATAAATAACAGAAAAGATGTTCTACACAAAAGAAATTCATAATTCTATATGAAAGAAATTTCAAAAAAGGTTTCAAATAGCGAGCATATTATTTAGAATGCTCAAGGAAAGCAGAGCGTTTGAATGTTGAGAAGTAAGTGGCAAGACATTTGTAACGTAAAAGGAAAGGAGTTCAAACAAAAGAGAGCTCAGTAAAGTCTCATTTGAATTGTAAAATACAATGGGTTATATACTATATGGCTCTTTTTTTTTTGTAACACTTGATTTTTTTTTTTTTTTTTTTTTTTTAACAAAATATCAGTTTCGTAAATATACATTGGTTATTATTGTTTGGAACAATGTAAACTGATTTTGATAGTGAATATAATAATTACAGTACAAAGAATAATATATTAACAATAAAAAGAATTTGGTAATATGAATTTCTTACAGGGAATGGTGTAACTTGGTTAATCAGAATGCATCTTGTAACTGAAAAACTCTCCCATTAATTTTGAATTTTGTATTAAAATCATTAATTTTAGTATCAATTAATACACAGCGATTTAAATCAGTACATTTTATACAAAAAATAAAATCATATTACGGTTTACGAAAGAATATAAAAAAAAATAGATATTAGATATAGATAATCTATATTATTCTATAGATTATAGATTATAGAGATAATATAGAGATGAAAAAAAATAGATATAGATAATAAAACGTATTAATAATAATTAATACGTTTTATTATTAATTATTAAAAACGTATATTAATTATAAATTTACAAAAAAAAAACAAAGTGAGAAGTTGAACCAGTGGGTTCCATTCTTCGCTCATGTGCATGGATGTTATTGTGTAATCTATTACTACATATGCTTGTTACGCATAATATACGTAGTTGTATATTTGTAAATAAAGATGATAAAAAAAAATTATAAATTTCTGTTAATTTACCATAAATTTGGGGGCCAGGCTAGCTCAGTGGTTCCGTGCTCACCTCTGAACTGATAGGACCGGGGTTCAATCCTCACCGGGCCCTCGATTTATTCACGCGGGAGGTGAATAAATCTGAGCACGTCGTCCCTCGGAGAAGGACGTTAAACCATCGGTCCCGAGCCTGTACGATGTCAGGTACTCGTTAAAGATCCCTACTCTAAATACACATGAGTTAGGCAAAATTTAGGACTCACACTGTAGAATCAATGTTCACTGTGTGGTATCACAAAGGGCCAATGCTTGGCTTACGTGTGTTCCCTTGTGGGACTGCCACTGCAACCTAACCTAACCTAACCTACAGAATAATTTTTCTTCAATATTAGCACCAAGAACTCAATTAATTGAGATCCAATTGGTTCAAATTCCTTCCTTTGCTACAATGTAAAGCAGTAAGGTTTACAATGTAAAGCAGTAAGGTTTACAATGTAAAGAAGTAAGGTTTACAATGTAAAGCAGTAAGGTTTACAATGTAAAGCAGTAAGGTTTACAATGTAAAGCAGTAAGGTTTACAATGTAAAGCAGTAAGGTTTACAATGTAAAACAGTAAGGTTTACAATGTAAAGCAGTAAGGTTTACAATGTAAAGCAGTAAGGTTTACAATGTAAAGCAGTAAGGTTTACAATGTAAAACAGTAAGGTTTACAATGTAAAGCAGTAAGGTTTACAATGTAAAGCAGTAAGGATTACAATGTAAACCTTAAATTTCAATGTAAGCAGAGTTTATATTAACATTTGAAGCTGTAAATATTTCTAGAGTGTAGATGAGATTAATAGCTAAATCATCATTTCAGTGTTGTAGCAAAGATGTGACGGCAGGGAAGGAATATTACCAGCAGGTACATATATGACAGGGGAAGCATTATCCGGTGTAAATAGAAAATAAATGCTTACATACATCTGGAATTTTATACCAAAATTATAATTACTCCAATTATAGACTCCAATCCTATAAACACTGATCTGTATGTTACATTAAAAGAAACATAACATTTTTCAAACAAGTTATAGGAACATTTTCTTTTTCGTATTTAGTTTAGGCTGGGTTGGATTGGTACTCGCAATAGGCAATACACATACGATGAACATTGGTCCTTTGTGATGATGCACAAAGAAGATTGATTCTATATTGCGATGGCTAAATTTTGGCTTGTTCAAATTTATTTAAAGTAGGGACCTTTAACGAATATCTGACATCGTACAGGCTCAAGATCGATGGTATAACATACTGTACGATGGACAACGTGCTCAGATTTATTTACCTCTGACGTCAAAAAAACAACCACACATGTCAGAGAGTGTTTGAACACTGGGACTACCAGTTCAGGGGCAAGCATGTAACCACTGAGCTAACCTGGCCACACTTTTTCACATTTATTCTTAAAAATTGAGTTAAAATATTTAACAGTGGTTTCTATTCAGGGTGTTTAACTTATCACAATATCAATGCATTAGCATAACAGTGGAGAACATGCCGAAATTTATCATCTCCCATGAGGATAAATCGAGGGCCAGCCATGGTGGGTATCTAACCCCAGACCTACCAGTTCAGAGGTGAGCAGTGTTATGACAGCTAATCTGCATATAATCAATTATAAATCAATTATAATCTGTTATAATCAAGAAGCAAGTAAAATAGAATTATTATATCAAAATCAATTCATCCAATATAATTGCTAAGTAATTTTAATATCAAGTAATCTAAAATAAAATAATGAAGGAATAGCGGAAATTATATTTATACAAGATGATAATTTTCAGCTTTAAAACGAAAGACCTCCTCTATTAATTTATTATGATATTTCAATCATAGCTGATCGATTTATTTCTACAAATAATGAAATGAGAGGTTTAAAGTGCAACTTTTCGTGACAGATTGTTCATGGGTTAAACACGCAAGACAGTACAAAGGGAATCAAATTCTCTACAAATCACGCCGTAATGCTTTCAATCAATTTAATTGGGCAGGTAGGGAATAATGAGATCTTCAGATTGTTATCCTTTTAATGGATTCTTTTTTGCAACATGAAAAACGATATTGGTGTTCTACTTCTACATGGTATCATGAAAAATAATAAACTTTTTATTGAACAAAGTGAAAATGATTGTTATTATAATCTTTCAAAGATTATGTTGTCAGAGTTTAATATACTGTTATTAGAATTAGAAATTTTCCATGGATTTTACTCAACCTTGAACGAAAAATGTAGGTTTGGAAATATTTTCAGTATTAAGTCAGTAGTAAACGTCCAAGGAATGTCACCATGCACAGTCCAGTACTTTGTAATTAGCATTTCAAGATCACAGACCTGCTACTGCTGATATGTCTGTGATAGTGACGTCTTTGTCAGGTTTGTCGACGTTCGATCGTTTTGTCTTATATTTTTAAGTGAATGAGGCAGGCGAAGGGTAGTCAGTCAGTCTAGAATAGGCCAATGGAGGATGAATTCAGCAAATTATCCAGTACAGTAGAAACTCCCAGAGCAACTTCATATTGCGATTTACTCATATCAATAAGCAATTTTTCTAATTGAAATATATATGAAAACAAATAATCCATTCCATCTCCCAAACGCCGGTTTTTAATTTATTTATTTTTTTTTTTTTTTAGAAAAAAGCTCAATTAGAAAAACTAAACAATACTGTACGGGTAACATGAACAATAAAAAAAGCGTGCGAGAAATAATTATGATTTCTTAATATATTAAGCTTAAACCGGAGACCACCTAGGCTTTTCTCCTGATTCGGTCAAGGACCTTGTCTATAAGGGGGTTCTTCGTCAGCGATGACTTATGGATGCTCCGTCTGGTTTAGAGCTGCACCAACGAACAAGGCGTGTATCCAGATTGTTCAAAATAAGTGTGCCCGCCTTATAGCCAGGGCTCCTTGGTACGCCCGTAATGTTGATATTCACCATGATTTGAAAATGGAATCCATAGATAGCTACATCACTCGACTTACTACCAATGAAGACAAGAAACTATCTACTCATCAAAATTTCCTTGTACAAACTATAAATCCTGTCACCAACCTTCCTCAACCTCACTGAATAATTACTTCATCCAGTGACTATCTGACTACCTTTCCAGCTCATACCTAAGCATTAAAAACTATGACTAACAAGACCACATGACCGCGAATACGACATCATTACTGTACAGACTAACTTAATATCCGACATGAATTACTGACAGTCCATGTTATAGTAGCACAGTAATCAAGCAGTAGAAGGTCTCTGGTCTGCAACTGCTAGTTACAAAGGGCACTATAGTGCGCGGTTATATTCGTTGGTCGTTGGTCGTTGGACCTAGGCTTGAGGAAGACGGTCGCTCGAACTATAATTTTTAAGCGTAGAACAAGACAAAAATTGTTATCAATGACTGCTCGAAAAGTGAATTGGTTATACAATGAGACACTCATACTATGAGGTTCTACTGTACAGGCTTTATACAAAGTAGAATGATCCACATTTCTGGCCATTTTTTTTGCAGAAATATATCTTAATGTAATTTTTATATATGAAAACACGTGATTTGTATAATAACATTATACATAATTTTTATAACAATTGCCAGTTTTTAAACTATTTTTAATCAGTTTAACGGAAAGCACTCTCGTTCCATAATCTACTAGTGAAAGAATTTGATATTATTAATTACATATGAATGAACATATGTGGTTAACTTTTTTTTTTAAATTTTACCAAGGTCTAAATAAGGAATAAACAAAATTGAGAGAAAAATATTCAGATTGAAATATGGTACAAGAAATTAATATAAAAAATCTGGAGTGGCCTACACTCTACTTTACTATAAGTAACTTAATGTCAAATTTCTTGAGTATATAAAACATAACGTCTCATTTAAGCATAACGTAAACATCTAAATGGGATATAATTATTAGCCTGTCATTCCTGAGGTAGTACAGATAGTGATTGAAGGACATATCAATTTATAAGCTTATTTTTGTACATCACAAATAATTTATTATTTGCAAATACTTTCATTAGTATAACTACAGCAGTAATAACATTTTTGAAAAACCAAAGTGAACATTTCTTGAAACGAAATAGTATCCTACAAGAGAACATGGCTATTGTTCAAATAGCCAGTAGATTTCTTACATCGTTTACTTGACATCCTTCTACATTGAATATTAATGTAAAATTTTCAAATTTGAAACGGTAAAATACACTTTTTTTCTCTGAAAAACTTCTTAAACAGCGAAGAAAATGTTGTTTTAAGGTGATTTGTTAATTAAAGATGTACGATAATTACTGTTATTAATCTCTAAACGAAAGATTTATATTTTGAATTATCTTTTACATTTTTGGTTTTTAACAGAATTATTATACTGGGAATTTTATGGCTTCTTAGTATTTAATAAGATCATTTTCCTTCCCCTTTGTCAAATAATATATATACGAATTTTTTTTTATTGAGTGTTATCATTTACCTGCACAATATTATTCCTCTTACATCTCTTATAAGTCAATAATATATTTTCATTTTTCCATTAGAAACATCAATTTTACCTCAGTGGATTCGCTCAAAAAATTTCTAAGTCAATGTAAACAATGTAAAAAAATACAAAAAAATCGACAAGTATAGCAGGTGATCTCTTAGTCTAGGATAAACAAAGAGTTTTTATATCGTTATTGCTCTTTCCCGTAATTGAAACTTCATGATTTTTTTTTTATGAATTGCTAATTTTTTGTTCCATTTTTGGTCAAATTTTCATTTTTTTTTAACTAGCCGTTTAGCGTCAAAAAATCATTTTCTGAAAACACAAATCGTACTGTAACGCCCCTTTAGAGAAAGTAATTCCAAAAAAAAATATCTCAACTCATTCGCCATATAATGTTCTATTTGTAGGCATAGTTTCATTCTTGTCCGTCAAACAGTATGGCTTGTATCGCTCTCACAAGGTTTGAGATTGAATTATAAGTCAAAATTTTTACATTTTATTGAAAAAAAATATTTCCTGTTGTCTTAAAATTCTGAATATATTTTTCGTTTGTTGCATTTGTAACTTCCAAGACAATGTCAAAATTTCAAAACTCTAGGGTTATAAGTTTAGGAGAAATAAATGTTTTAAAAAAAACGGTTTTTGGCAAAAAAAGTGACTTTCCCATCATGCATAATTCTTCCCAAACAATAGGGATCTTCGTCTAAATGAGGCCCATTTTTGTGTAAAATATCAACTTGATCCATTAAAGATTCTGGACCGTAGCGTGGTAACAAGCAATGCTAACACACGCACCCACCCACGCACCCACCCACCCACCCACCCACACACACACAGACATCATCGTAAAAACGTCATAAAAAGACTTCTGGTACCTCAAAACATGTAATTCCGTCAAAATCTCGAGATCGAATTTTTTCACGATCACTATACTTTACTTATAGTAAAGTAAAAAATTCAAAAAACACATTGTTGATTTCAAAGTTATTCTCTACAGTTATTATTCGAAACATTTTATTCCGTAATTTTTTATACTCTCTCGAATTATGAAAAACATATAAACGTAGTAAATATTTTGCAATTTATTTACGTTTTGGTTTTACCTTATCAGTTTAAAGAGTTCTAATTAATAACTTATATCATATTAATTAATTAACAATTAATATTATATTAATTTTTCCTGATGTTGAAAACTGATAATGTTACGTTAGTTTGAATTTATTTACATTGATTAAACAACAACTTTAAAAAAAAAATGAAATAAGATTCAAAGTCTAAACCACAATAAAAAATCACAAAAATTATTAAGATCTTTCAAACAAAACAAACAGACTTTGTCAGTTAAACTGATACTGACGATAACCGCTTGGTTTGGTGAGTGAACTTAGTCATTTCTTTTATTTTTACTGCCCTTTAGACGTTGATTTCTAATTAACGTTTTTGTTGTGAAATGTTGTTATATATCAAATAATAAGAAGACTTCACATAAAGACGTGAAATAACAATCAATGGTCAAACCACAATATAAAATGGGGAAAAAAAGACAGTCCCGGAGTGTATATCTTTAATTTCTCCTTTTTTCCCTTATCTACATTGAATTTAATATATGTGCACTGTAAGATTCAGTTTTTAATAGAGATTCAGTAAAACATAAGACCGTCCCGGAGTTTATGTTTTAAATTTCTCTCTGTTCCCTTATCTACATTGAACTTAATGATATGCACTGTAAGATTCAGTTTCTAATAGAGATTCAGTAAAACATAAGACCGTCCCGGAGTTTATGTTTTTAATTTCTCTTTGTTCCCTTATCTACATTGAACTTAATCATATGCACTGCAAGATTCAGTTTTTAATAGAGATTCAGTAAAACATAAGACCGTCCCGGAGTTTATGTTTTAAATTTCTCTCTGTTCCCTTATCTACATTGAACTTAATGATATGCACTGTAAGATTCAGTTTTTAATAGAGATTCAGTAAAACATAAGACCGTCCCGGAGTTTATGTTTTTAATTTCTCTTTGTTCCCTTATCTACATTGAACTTAATGATATGCACTGTAAGATTCAGTTTTTAAAAGAGGTTCAGTAAAACATAAGACCGACCCGGAGTTTATGTTTTTAATATCTCTTTGTTTCCTTATCTACATTGAACTTAATCATATGCACTGTAAGATTCAGTTTTCAATAGAGATTCAGTAAAACATAAGACCGTCCCGGAGAGCATGTTTTAAATTTCTCTCTGTTCCCTTATCTACATTGAACTTAATGATATGCACTGTAAGATTCAGTTTTTAAAAGAGGTTCAGTAAAACATAAGACCGACCCGGAGTTTATGTTTTTAATATCTCTTTGTTTCCTTATCTACATTGAACTTAATCATATGCACTGTAAGATTCAGTTTTCAATAGAGATTCAGTAAAACATAAGACCGTCCCGGAGAGCATGTTTTAAATTTCTCTCTGTTCCCTTATCTACATTGAACTTAATGATATGCACTGTAAGATTCAGTTTTTAATAGAGATTCAGTAAAACATAAGACCGTCCCGGAGTTTATGTTTTTAATTTCTCTTTGTTTTCTTATCTACATTGAACTTAATACATATGCATTGTAAGATTCAGTTTCTTTTACACTAGGTGTCATATACTAATTTACGAATATTATAAATTTTGAATAAATACTTTTATCTGATTTCCTACTCTTGTCTTTCACCTAATAGATTTTAAATAAGTTTATAAGTAGCCTTTGAAAGTTTAATTTTAATCTGGAAAACGAACAAAACCCTGAGCAAAGCTATTTGGTTAGGTAGTTGATACATCATTCCAATTGCTTATAAATGTATATATTTCATAATATAAATTAATAAAAAAATTAATATACCATTAGTATACATGTTATGAATGATGGGCTGTTTAGACATGTTAATAAAGGCTTACTAATAAATTTGATATTAATTTACTGGAACGAAAATTTCAATTTAGAAAAGGTTGTGTGAATATGAAACATGAAGTCTTGGAAGGACTCCTTCACATTCACCCCTCTGTAGAACCAATATTCCCAATTAATATCCGCTCTGGAAAGCACCCTCTCGTCCATGTGGCTTTACCCTTCTTAGCCATACTAACCCTCCACTCTCACTTAATACCCTTCTGCATATTGCAACTTTCTATCCCTTAATAGTCAATTTTCTACCATCAACATCATTCCTTCTTGCTGTCAACTTCAATAAGTAAAAAATTTAATTGTTCTTAAATCAATCTTCATTTGAAGTCAAGAATTATTTTTCAAGTACAAAGGCATATGTGATGAGCTAAAAAAAAAAAATTAAATTAGCAGATAATCAACTTAGGATTATACAGGTTGGGAGTATAGATAATTTCACGTTGAATGCTGCAAGAGACCGTTTCTTTCTCTAATTTTTTTTTCTAATTTTAATTAACTGAAGCCATATCAGAGATGGTATCAAAAAAAAAAAAAAATGTTTACCCAAAACTGAAACGGAAAATTTTTCCAATGGGTCTTATGATATAACCCTTATAGGGAATAAAAAGTGATTTCAAATCCAAAATAGAGATATTCTATTAAAATAAATTAAATAAATACAAAAGAGCATTATAAAGTTCTAAGAAAATTCTAATAATAAGTACTGCAAAAAGTTATTTGATAGGTACAATATTACTACAATAAGAAGCAAGAATCCTATTTCTTCTTCCTTAAGGACAAATGTATTTCCTTTGTATTCTTCACTGCCCTTATTCCTTTTGCACTCTATCTCACTCTCTCATCAACGCTTAGTCATACACACTCTCTCAAACACTCCTACTAACTCTTCATTTCTCTCTAATTCTACCCTCTCTCTCTGTTACACATATACAATCACGGTGCATGATTTTGATAATCTATCATAAATGTAATTCAATGATTTATTTTGTTATACATCACAATATTTTGTAAAGTATAATAGAAATATCATTAATATTGCAAAAGCTCAATACGAGAGTTAACGATGACTCGTACTTAAGATCAGAAGCACCCATAAAAATGATTATTACAAATATGCATATTGTTAGTATGAAAGAGGTTATTAAAGGTCATATTGTTAGATAAATCTGTTTTGCCTCATTAACAGTAGTCGTTGCCGTCCGACCGGTTTCACACGAAGCGCTGTCCTGCTTGTAAACCCACTTGGTGCGAAACCAGGTGGACAATACAATGCTATTTAGGAGAACAGACGGACTTATCTAATAATATTAGGGTTTCAGTTGACTCCCAAATTCGTCAACATCACCTTACTGAGGGAGACTTAACCTGACGATGAACACTAAGTATTCGAAATGCATTGTAGTATTAAATCCTTTTTGTGTGGTAAGCCTCAGTGTTTCTATTCTTCTCTAATCACTAATAATAAGACAAATAATATTATTAAAATCATTAAATAAACCAGACCTGTTAGGTTATGTAATGCAATGCGTTATAAAGTGACCGGTAGAATTCACGTAGTTAACAATTTGCTTGAATCATCAGTTCAGATAGTTTATAGGATAACTTATGGGACATTAAAAATCAACCACTGCAGTGATCTCACAATACTGGTCTCGTTTTTTTTTTTGGCTAATTAAAGTATGATAACAAAGAATGAATTATTCCATTTCTTCTATTCTTTTATTGTCAATGTAACAATCATGTTGTTACATGTATGTTAGTTCAAGTTAATTAAAAATAATAATATAAAGATATCAAATAAAGCAATCGAATTAATGAAATTTAATTTTGGGTTTAAACTGTTTCAACGGAGAGAGGGCATTGTATAAAAGGTGGTTTATTAAAGAAGAAATGAAAAGGGATGTTTTCCGTTTGCGGCTTTATGAAGTCATTACAGAGGGCAGTGGGGATTGAAATTGCATGAAGGCATAATTGGAGGAGGCAGGTGTGTGTTTGTATGGGGTGGGAGGAAGAAATTAACACATGAGGATAGCACCTGGCTACCTGAACCCATGCCAGTGTATGCTTAAGAGCTGCTGCTCTGAAAAAAAAACCCAACACTTTCCTATACCCCCTAGTACCTGGTCTCCATCGACATCAAGTCATTATCCCACAGGCCATAACTTTTTTTTTGTCCCAATTCCTTTAAACCTCAAGAAATCCATTTTTTTTTTGTTAGTGAGAAGAGGTATTTGTTTTTCTACTCAGCTCAAAAGACAGCTGCTGTCGGTTAAGATGTTACCTTCAGACACATATAAATTACGAAGGTTAGTTAATTTTTACCTTGACAAACTACCTATTCATCTGTAGTCTTCTAAGAAAGAATAGCTTCAGGACAGGTTGCCAATGCGGAAAGTCCTTTCAATAAAAAAACACAAACCACCCTATTTCTTTCACTCCTTTGTGATAAAACTCAAAATTACCATATTCGTTTTTGTTTTTTACTCTCAATTCCACAGCCTTCTAGTGATACATCATTTTTTTTCATCAAATAATATACATACATGAGCAGTACTTTTTCTTAACTTCAGAAAAAAAAAACCATTGCTACTTCATTGATCTTTGTTATGCAATCAACAAAAAATATGTGTTTAGAACCAATCTATATAGTTCATAGAGGTAAATAATTATGAATGAAGTCCGATTTTTACCACTAGTCGATTTCTTCCAAAACCTGGAGAATCTATGAAGTAACGTTAACAGACAAAAAATATATATTATTAGAATGAGTGCATACCACACAATAAAGGATTGCACAGCTCATGAGTTAAAAACTACTGTTATGAAATGAGAAGAAACTACATACAAACCAGTAAATATCAATCAGCTGTTATGAAATGAGAAGAAACTACATACAAACAAGTAAATATCAATCAGCATTCATGCTTATGAAATGAGAAGAAACTACATACAAACAAGTAAATATCAATCAGCATCAATGATTATGAAATGAGAAGAAACTACATACAAACAAGTAAATATCAATCAGCATCAATGCTTATGAAATGAGAAGAAACTACATACAAACAAGTAAATATCAATCAGCATCCATGAATATGAAAGTTCATTTCTAAAGGAACAAAATGCGAAATATTTCAGACGTCAATGAAAAGTAAATACAAATATTAAATAGATATTCAAATCAATAATTCTATAATAGAATATTGGGTAATAAACAGATTTTAAACTATACTGATAGACTTCAGTTCTAGAGGAACAGAATGCAACCACTTTCAGCTATCAATGTGAAGTATATATTTGAAGATAATAAATTCATTTAAAATTAAGTACATATAATGTATTATTCTTATAGAATAATAAAGAGGGTTTTGATATCTTCTACCTGAATGTAAACTGTAGATTGATATTAAATTCTCTAATGTTGAAAATAATAACTGTAAAATTATCATTTTGTTTCATTTTATTGTCTGTTTGCAATTATTGACAACATAATGACTACAAAAGTCAGTAACTTCTTTCCAGTCATTAAAAAATTCAATCTGTATTAAAAAGTAATGAGGCTGTAAAAACTGTTTAAAGAGTTTACCTTCTTGCTGTTTCATCTCCCGAGAGACGTGATAAACGAGAATGATGTCTGCTTTCTCGCCAGGAGAAGATAATCCTGAAGATGATTTATTTATGTAAGAGGGCTAAGGAAGCCCAGTGGCTTGCGCACTTGCTACAGGGTTGGTGGATCCCGGTTATATTCTGATTCTGGTCCTCGATTTTTTCATAAATACGGTGAAAAAAATTTGAGGATGTTGTCCTCAAAGCTTTCTGTACCAAGCCTGTATGATACCAAGCACTCGTTAATGATCCCTACTTAATATATACTTCAGTTACGGAAAAATTAAGAGGGCCAGGTTAGCTCATTGGTTAACCTACTCGCTCTGTGTTGGTAGTCCAGTGTTCGATCTCCACCTGGACCTCAATTTATTCACACAGGAAATGGATAAATCTGAATACGTCGTCGTTATAACATAGAGGATGTTAAGCTGCCGGTCCCGAACCTGTACAATATCAGGTACTATTAATGATCCCTACTCGAAATGCACTTCCGTTAAGCAAAATTTAGGACTCGCAATGTAGAATCTGTAGAATCACTGTTCAAACCAAACGCCGGTAAACGACTGACTTTATCACCCGCTAGGAGAAAAGTTGGGACAGTAAAAAAGAAATACGCAAAAATTACGACTCCCAATCTATAATCATCAGAAAGATCAAATATTCCCTTGGGAATCATCAGCGGAATACAGTTTTCTAGCAGACCCTCAATCACACAATGGAATAGAAAAAAAAATTTATAGTATAATATCCAGTACTCCCTAAAAACCATTATTGGCAAACCATAATAAAAATCCATAACATAAACAAATTTATAAACAATATAATCGGTCACTTAGATGTCCAAACTAAATCGGTCACAAAATTATTTGGAAATATCTTCGTGTTACATTGCCAGTTCATAGCATTCTACTCTATTTTGGTATACTTCTTAATGTAATTATTCAAATTATTATCAATTCCAAAGTTTATTGGATAAAAATGCCAATTTTTAACTAAAATAAAATCATGAATTCGAACTAGTTTCAGGCAACACAGACACTAGTTATGAATACTTGACTATTTGTGTTGTTGCGTGTCACATATACTGTAAGTCCTTTCGGCTTTTCAACACTTATATATATATAAAAAGATTTCACATAAACACGTGAAACAACAATCAATGATCAAACCACAATAAGAAATGAGAAAACAAGACTAAGATCTTTCAACCGTAACAAGCAGTCTTCGTCAGAGTCAAAAACCCAACTTAGGTTGGAACCCAAGATCTTAGTCTTGTTTTCCCATTTCTTATTGTGGTTTGATCATTTATATATATATATATATATATATATATATATATATATATATATATATATACTAAATTTAAGAAACGGTCCACAAATACTATAAAACTTTAAATTACACAAACCACGGCACAGAAAAAGGAATAAAAAGCACACTTACAGAATTCTCAATATTTTGAACTGTTGTTCGTCATCAGGACTAGACTTGAAGAGAGGACGAAGTGAGAGAGATCTCCCCATGTCGAAGGACGGAGCCGAATCACTCTCACTTCGTCCTCTCTCTTCTAGTCTACTCCTGATGACGAACAACAGTACGAAATATTGAGTATTCTGTAAGTGTGCTTTTACGGTCGAATTATTGAAAAGTGAGTCTTTGTTATGTTTCTGTCAATGTGTCACAGTTTATTCTAAGTGTAATCTGTCCAGCTGGACCGTTTCGGCTATATGTTAAACTCAACAGTAGCAGTAGTACTAACAGCAACTAACGAAACATTACTTTAAATTAGATAATAATTTTTTTAGAATTTCAAATTAAATGAACTTGAGTGATTAAATTTTGTCTTACTGAAGATATGTTTTAAGAATTATTATAAAGTGCGTGGTTATTTAAAAAGACAATTAAAAGGTATTTAAGTAAAATGAAATATGCATAACGCAATATTTTCCACTTTCATTATAACAATGAACAAAACTCCTCCAGGTATTTTCCTCCGAAAATAAAAGAAGATCAAAGTATATTACTGAAATAAGACACCGGCTTAGGGTGAAGAAAGAAGGGGGTTGGAGGATGTTTCTTAATACAGGAGCCCATATCATAGTGTCGCAAAGGATTTTATAAGAAGAAACGGAAAGTGGGAGCAATACGCTTTTGAACTCTGAACTAGAAGTGTAATATCTTACATAAAAAAAACCCCTTCTTAAATAAAGAAGAAAAGCATTTTCCATTTTTTTTTGTAAAAAAAAAAGAATATAATATTTAATATTTATTGGAAGTTAAAATCTTGTGTTTGATTTAAAGCGTGTAATTTTGTTTAAATGAACGTACAATGATTCGTGGGAAAAGTTTAAAAATGGCGAAAACGAGTTGACTTGACTACATTCTCAGAGGAAACTGTTGGTTGGTTCAGACAACCATTTATCTTTGCTTAAAGTGGGCAGGTACATTGTTAAAGCCCGACTTTGTGTAAATAATCACAGAAAAGAATTTACTTCAACAACACTTTTCTTGTGTATTGTGGTAATTTTGAAGAGAAATAATGTAAATTTTTTTTCAGTAATTGTTAGCATTATTCAATTGTTTTTTATGTAGCGATTAATAATAAATAAATAAAAAAAAGGTAAACGTTTGAATATATTTAATAAATTACAAAAAATAAATTAAAAGTTGCAACAATAGTACTTGTCGCCTATGAATACATTTCCACTATTACCTATGAAGTGTTATCTGTATACTATTAATGCCATTTTTTCCTCAATGATAGAGCAAGTACGCTTATCAGTAAAAAAGGATTTTTCATTTAATTAACTCTGTTAATTAGTCTTATTTATAATTAACTCCTATAAGCAATCTTTGTCTTAGTTGGTAAAGTAAGAACATTGAGTTTAAAACTCCAGCCATAAAATCTTGATACGAAAAAAAAATAGAGAGAAAGTAAGAGATAAGAACTAATGTATCTGTTTGTAAGTAACCTTCTAGTTAAGAATTGGAGTACTGGTGTAATCTTTTATAAAATAAAAGCTTATTAAAAATGATTTAAAGTGTTTTAGTGTTTTCTGTTAACACCACCTGTAAAATATTGGTAGCAAAAGCAAAATAATAAAGGATCATAACCATGTGTTTGGTAGTAACCAAACTGTATTAATGTCGGATTGTATAGTGATAATGTTTCGAATTACTGCCAACAATAGAATATTGATAGCAAATAAGAAAATGCTTTAAGGATTCTTAGACATATATGTGTTTAATAGTAACGAAACCTCAGAAAGGTTATATATTATATTGATAGTATTTTGGTTTAACGCTCAACATAGAATATTGATGAAAAAAAAAACAAAATCGCTTAATGTTTCATACTCATGTGTTACCTATGCAATATTGATATCAATAACAAAGTAGTAAAGGATCATACTCATGTGTTTACTAGTAACCAAATCTTATTAATGCGTGTTATTAAGGTTGGATACTATACTGATAGTGTTTTGAATTAACGCTAATAATGATAGATATTGATAGCAAAAATTGCTTAACGATTCATACTCATGTGTTTACTAGTAACCAAATCTTATTAATGCGTGTTATTAAGGTTGGATACTATACTGATAGTGTTTTGAATTAACGCTAATAATGATAGATATTGATAGCAAAAAATACTTAACGATTCATACTCATGTGTTTATTGGTAAGCAAATCTTATTAATGCGTGTTATTAAGGCTGGATACTATACTGATAGTTTTGAATTAACGCTAATAATGATAGATATTGATAGCAAAAATTGCTTAACGATTCATACTCATGTGTTTACTAGTAACCAAATCTTATTAATGCGTGTTATTAAGGTTGGATACTATACTGATAGTTTTTTGAATTAACGCTAACAATGATAGACATTGATAGCCATAAATACTTAACGATTCATACTCATGTGTTTACTAGTAAGCAAATCTTATTAATGAGAGTTATGAAGGTTGGATACTATACTGATAGTGTTTTGAATTAACGATAACAATGATAGACATTGATAGCAAAAAATACTTAACGATTCATACTCATGTGTTTACTAGTAACCAAATCTTATTAATGAGAGTTATGAAGGTTGGATACTATACTGATAGTTTTTTGAATTAACGATAACAATGATAGACATTGATAGCCATAAATACTTAACGATTCATACTCATGTGTTTACTAGTAACCAAATCTTATTAATGAGAGTTATGAAGGTTGGATACTATACTGATAGTTTTTTGAATTAACGATAACAATGATAGACATTGATAGCCATAAATACTTAACGATTCATACTCATGTGTTTACTAGTAACCAAATCTTATTAATGAGAGTTATGAAGGTTGGATACTATACTGATAGTTTTTTGAATTAACGATAACAATGATAGACATTGATAGCCATAAATACTTAACGATTCATACTCATGTGTTTACTAGTAACCAAATCTTATTAATGAGAGTTATGAAGGTTGGATACTATACTGATAGTTTTTTGAATTAACGATAACAATGATAGACATTGATAGCCATAAATACTTAACGATTCATACTCATGTGTTTACTAGTAACCAAATCTTATTAATGAGAGTTATGAAGGTTGGATACTATACTGATAGTTTTTTGAATTAACGCTAACAATGATAGACATTGATAGCCATAAATACTTAACGATTCATACTCATGTGTTTACTAGTAAGCAAATCTTATTAATGAGGTTATGAAGGTTGGATACTATACTGATAGTGTTTTGAATTAACGATAACAATGATAGACATTGATAGCAAAAATTGCTTAGCGATTCATACTCAAGTGTTTGTTTAATAGTAACGAAACTTTATTAATGTTGGATACCGTACTTTAATTTAACTTATGCCAAACTGGTTCATTATTGACTTAGAACTATTATGAAAGATTTGTTTGTTATTTTGATAGAACTTAGTTCATCATAATAATAAAGTTTATACAGTCTCTTTGATTGCGTACTTTAATCTTCAGCACGAAGAATCAAAGCTTATTTGCTGACAAATCAATTATTTCACTCCCAAGGGAATGGCCAAATGTGGTTTATATAGCAGGGGATTTGTAAGGTTAAGATGGGGTCGGTGGATAGTTGTCTGTGAAAGTAGTTCTGAAGGAGAGATATGGTGGGAAGTGAACATGTTTGTTTGCTGAGGAAATATTGAGTGATCAGGGTGATACGGAGGGAGCATGAGTCAGACAAAGGAGGGGGTTCAACCATGACTTCTAATACATTTGTTTGTTGCGTGTTTAGAAATCGATGCAATATGTTTAGTAAAGCATAATCAACATGAAGAAGCAGCAAGAAGATAAGGAGACTATTAAAGATCAAATAGTACTAACAGAATTACTTCTGAAATCAAATTTTGTTTCAAAATGAAATATTCATTGCAATAGAAGGTAAAATGATATTCATATTTCTCAATATACTAATCAAATACATGCTATTTAGAATCAATTGAATATCATTCTATTAATAATATAACTTGTCATTCCTTGATATTTTTATGCATACGGTGAGTCAGGTAATCTCGCAGCTAATGCACTTGCCTGCAGTGCTGAAGGACGGAGGTTCAAATCATGCCCAAGACCTGGACTTTTCATGCAGGAGGTGGAATCTTTTTAGCTCACCTTCCCTCAGAACGTCCCGTGTCTCAACCATGCCAGATACTAGTTAAAATTCTCAATCTAAAGAACATAAGCCCATAACTTATAGCTTCTAGAGATCAAATTGACGTTCTAAATGAGCTAAATTTAGAACTGTTGATGTAAAATAACAAACGGACCAATAAGTGTTGATGTTGAAAAGATTGAAATAAAAAACCTGTAACAAAATGAACACAAGAATTGGACGAATTCAGTAAAATCCGCTTCACAATTTTAGGAGAGATAAGAGAAAAGAGGGACTCCCAGATCAACTAACTAAATTTAAAAAAAAATACATTAGTTTTATATTGAGGTGTATTATTTGATTTTTATTTTCTTATTTATGTTCCTTTTCTCACTTATTATATAAAATAAGCAGAATAGGTTACACAATAACAATACAAATATAGGTAGATATCCTCCATAATTGAAGAGGTAATAAAATTTTTCTTACGCAACATTGGACATATAGTAGTGCTGTAAAGTCGAAACTATCCAGAAATAAAGGAAATTGTGAAATAAAACAAGAAACCTTAATATATTATTGACCGAAACCATGAAACTTACTAAACAATAACATCAACAACATTGCGACAATAATACTCGTGGTATCTAGCCATTCTACAGCAGCGAGCTTCTGCTGTTCTTCCGTCGACCTAAAGAGAAAATCAACTAAAAAGTTATAATAGTTTATAGCTATAGTTATGGCAGAGCAATGATGTTTTGTTTTTGCGGAGTAATACTTAAATTTCAATCATAAGAACTACAAATTGAAACAGTTGTTTTATTTTCCTTCATTCTCGAAGGAGAAATGTTCATATTTCTTATATGAAAGAAGCTTATGCTTGGCAAGATTTCAAAAGGAAATAAAATACAATTGTTAGTCAACAGTACTGAATCCCAGTTGTCAACTCAAGAAAAGTATTAAAGATTCTATTTTTACAAGTACATACCATTGATTTGGAACTTTCAACAGTCCATCAGTTAAAATAATAAAACTAGCTTAAATCGAGTCTAAACTGTGAGCTTCACAAAACAATAATAGAATAACAGTTAAAAGATTTCGTCTGTCATATTGGGAGTCTGTGCTACAGGAATAGTTCGACGCTGCTCTTAATAGTCACGAGCCACTTCCTGCCTCAGAAGAATCTCTCAAGCACATGTTGAAATTATATCAATTATATACCAATCACACATAGAGATAAACTCATATACACAAACACACATTCCATACCCATATACACAAACTTTTGTGTCCTTTATAAAACATTTTCTGTTCTTTACTTTAATCTGTGTTCATTCAAACTAGACAGTTGTTGAAATCCACATACTAATATTCTTTGTAAAATAATCTTTTTATATATAAAAAGATTTCACATAAACACGTGAAATAACAATCAATGATCAAAACACAATAAGAAAATGGGAAAACAAGACCAAGATCCCTCAACCGCAACAACCGGTCGTCGTCAGAGTCAAAAACCACTCTACTATATATATATATATATATATATATTGTTAAAATTTGCAGCAGCTTCTGCACTCACTAACTTTAAGCTGGTGGCCTCGATCCTTCGGGCGATTTTTCTTTCTTCTGGCTGCAGTTGCCACAGCATCTGTCCTAGAGACATCTTCAATATTACACGAGCTTTCGACCATAGGAACATTGGTCATCTTCAGGTAGAGCATGCCTTGTAGTAAACAGCTTAAATGCCAATCAGGTTGACTAATTCGAACCAATCATAGCGCAGGGTTAAGGCTGCTGCTCTGATTGGACCTCATGCTCGGCTCCAGGCTCCTGCTCGTCGGAATTACATACATGTCCTTGACCTGGAGGTTTATAGAGGGGTTCCTTTCCTTTATGTACAGGGCTTCCAATATTTGTAGCTTCTCCGCATTCTGTTCCGCCTGTATGATGGCAGTGCCCTGCACCAGCATCTCCCTCGCCTACCTGAAGATGACCAATGTTCCTATGGTCGAAAGCTCGTGTAATATTGAAGATGTCTCTAGGACAGATGCTGTGGCAACTGCAGCCAGAAGAAAGAAAAATCGCCCGAAGGATCGAGGCCACCAGCTTAAAGTTAGTGAGTGCAGAAGCTGCTGCAAATTTTAACAACATATGTTTGAGAGAAGACCTGCTGCCAACGTATTCCATATATATATATATATATATATATATACTAAATAATCACAATAAACACGTGATGAAAACTAATGAAAGTATAAGCCACAAGGAAAAAGTAAGAAATACTCAGAAAATGTGCTCTAAGGCCTTTCAAATTGCAACTTAAGATTGATAACAACGTTGTTATCGTTGTTATCAATCTTTAGTTGCTTTCTGATGACATATATTTGAAAGGCCTTAGAGCACATTTTCTGTGTTTTTTTTTACTTTTTAATTGTAACTTATACTTTCATATGTATATATATAGTAATTAAATGAAACGGTCGAACGGACTTTTAAATAAAAACCAATTAAAAAAGATATCACACAGAGAGACACAGGAATAACTCACTTCTATATTTCGACCATCATCGTCATCAGGAGGCGATGAGTCCCGTAGGAAGGCAGAGCGGCGACTCCGCTATATATATATATCGGTTTAAAATAAAAGAAACGGTTTAAAATACATATTAGTTCAAAAACAAAGAAGAGTAACACACAGAGAAAGAGGCACACTTATTAACTGAAATTTTCGGATAATCCGTCTTTAGGAGAAAAGAGATAGGGAGATCAAGCATAGCGGAAATTCAACGGCAGGAAAGGGTTTATTTTTCATCCTGAAGACGGATTATACAAAATTTCAGTTAGTAAGTGTGTCTCTTTCTTTGTGTGTTACTCTTCTTCATTTTTGAACTTATATATATGTCATGATTTATATACATTAACACATCATGCCTGTTAAGGCAGATCAAAGAGATCACAAAAAGTCACTACTATATTTTGACTATCTCATCGTCAGATAGTCGGTAGTGCCTCATATTTTTCTATCTGATAAGGAAACCAGGCGAAATATAATATGTAGTAAGTTTTTTCAAATATATTTTGAATAAAAATTCTAGATGAGAGATGATGAATCAGAAGGGATACATTCAATATGATACAACTTTGACCTTGTTATGCATATTTGATCTTGTTAGATCTTGTGGAAGGTCAAATATAAATATACATTTGTGTAAAACTTTGATAAAACATCTCCTGTAGAACAGAATAGCTAAGACTGATCATGAAGCGACCCAATTTTCAAGTTAAAAAGAAACTTTTAAAGCCGATATTTCCGTTTTACTTAAAACTTTTTTCATAAAGCGTAACTATGAAATTTTGAAAATGAAAAACAATGAGCTACTAAATTGAAGATTTAAACTGAATATGTTGTAACAGAAGTTCTAAACATCATTGTTATGAGTATATTCATCTTAAACCTCTAATGTAATGTGTTCATTGGTTTTCAGTTTCAAAGTTTCATAATTCTGCATATGAGAATAGTTAATAAATGATATCAAAATATCAGCTGTGGAAATTCGATTCAAAACTGGAAAAATAATCAATCCCTGATAAGTTATGATGATGTAATATTAATATATATATATATATATATATATAAACATGGATTTATTCTGTTATGTTTTCTTCGTGGATCCCCTATGTGCTTTTGAAAATTATTTTCGGGGATTTCAAAAATTATGTCTCCACATTAACAAAAACGTTAATTATGAACACTAACAATGCGTTTCGAACATTTAGTGTTCTTCTCCAGGTTAAAATTTACAAAAAAAAAATCTCTTTTAGATGTACACCTGAAGAAGAAGACGAAGTGTTAAAATGGGTTGTTAGTTTTCATATTAACTTATTTTTTTTTGTGCGGAGAATTAATTTTTGAAATCCCCCAATATGATTTGGGGATTTCATATCGGAGCTATACCTGATATACCACACTATAACAGAAACATGTAATGAATTTGAAGATTATGTTAGCAAGTCCTAGGCTAACCATTGTCTGCATGCATTGCAGTGTATTACGTGTTAATTTCAAAAATATTAACGTACAAACAAACCTACATGCAAACGCAGAATACACATATATTTTAAAAATGTTCACTGAAGACAGTAAGCTTCAGTTAAATAATCAAAGTATTTTTTTTTTTTTAGTCATAAATAAATATTATATATATTAGAAAAAAATGCATCTGTTTTTAGATCACATAACAAAATGAGATTTATGAAACAACGTATATCTAGAGAGAGAAAAAAAAAGGAATAATGTTTTACTGAAGCAAGGAGTCTCGTCAAGGGAATGACGTGGGTGTCGAACTGCCGTAACACGTAGCGGTAGTCTATCTGGGAGGATATCTGACGCCAACTCTAGGCCCCTAATAACACGACAGGGTCAGATAAGAAAAATAATCGCTTTAATTTCTCCTTTACCCTCCAGTCGAAAGCAGTCAGAGAGAACACACAGCGGCATAATGATAGGTTATGACCGGAGACTCCATCGCAACTCGGATCACCCAGCACAAACCTACATTCACAACCTTTTAACGTGATTACAAATAATGTTTACTTTTCACCACCAATGTGATAAGCACGACATTACAGTCAGTCATGAATATGTCCAAATAATTTCAACTAGATTATCCAATAGAAATATATACTTCACTCAAGACTACAACAAAAACACAAGCACAATATCGAATGAGGTCTGTTTAATTTAAAAATAACACACACACACACACACACACTATACATTATATATATATATATATATATATATACAATTAAAAGAAACGGTCCAGCGGACTTTTTTTAAAATAAAATAAATTCAAAACGAAGGAAACACACAGAAAGACACAGACATAACTCACATCGATATTTCGACCAGCGTCGTCATCAGGAGGAGTGAAGAGCGAAGAGCGAAGAGTCCCACAGGAAGACAGGGCAGCGACTCACTGCGCTGAGTCGGTGCCCTGTCTTCCTGCGGGACTCTTCGCTCTTCACACCTCCTGATGACGACGATGGTCGAAATATCGATGTGAGTCTGTGTCTTTCTGTGTGTTTCCTTCGTTTTGAATTTATTATTATTATTATATATATATATATAATGATTTCACATAAACCACAATAAACCTCAATGATGAAACCACAATATGAAATGGGAAAACAAGACTTCTTATTTGAATGTGAAGACTTGACTCACGACAGATTTTTAATTTTAGGATTGAGACCTCACATTGACCACATTTGATGTTCTTCAAAATATTTAAAACGATCCATATTTCTTAAGCTAAATGGTTATATTTTTATGGATATATTTCAACATAGTTTGACCGATTGAGATATGGAATATTAGGGGCTAGCAACTACATATCGGCAATGCATATATAGGATTAAAAAGCTGAAACACCTGTTGGGGCTAATCTTGAGTATCTTAAGAGACTCAGAATTAATCTAACAGGGATTAGTCGAAAACAGTGGGAGATAGAATCAATAGTCCCTCGAGAAATCAACATCGGAGGGCTGCCATCGTCAATCTTTGACCCAATCAAAAAAAAAAATTACTATTTATTATCAATTTTTCTAACTGTTAATTCATTTTTTGGTTATTAATAATAAATTATGTATTTTCTTGTAACCTTGAAAATGAAAATATACATTTTCAAAACACTAAAAGACAGAGTTGAGTTTTTTGATCAGACAATCCTTAAAGAGTCCACCAACTTTGGTTACGTAGTTTATAGACCTAATTTATATTCCAAATTCAATATTTAAACTTAATATATTGTCAATCATAATTTAGTTTTTAAGTCACATAATCATGCAGTAGATAGGATAATATTTTATCAAATAGAAGCAGTCGGAATGTAGATATAAACATAGTATAACATACTGAAAAATCTCAGTTTCACTCTGCAGGATGAAACGATCGGAAACCAATCGAGTGAGGACGGAAGATAATGGTAAGATGTTATATTCTTTCTTTCAATTTGCTATCTACCTCTGTTATAGTAACAATAACAAAATTATGTTATTTTGTGTGAATAAAATCACAAAATAACCAATTTTGAACTAGGTGGCAACAAGACAAGTAAATAAAAAAAGTCAAGAACCCATATAATTTATTACCTTTAACCGATATTAATTTTGAATGAATGTGCCGTTTTTTTTTTTCATATATTCTTAATAGTTGCGTGTCAAGATTTGGTGAAAGAAGGCTACTTAGATGGAAAGGTAATGGTGGTTTCTAACAAGCTGTCGGACGGCTGCAAGCGTTACAAATTGATTTAATACGTGTTTCCATTACGTCATCTAATGCCAAGTGGAGAAGGTTCATTGCATGATTTCCGAATGATGGAGTAGGGAGGGTATTATGAAAAATTGGAGGGTTGGTGACGGAGGAAGGGTGAATGTGACAGGCAACCCTCATTCTGCAACCCCTCCGATAGTAGCTACAACATCTAATCTTCTGTAGCTATCGGGTATTTTTTTTTTTTTTAACAAAAAGTAATAACAGTTCTTTTTAAATGTTTAATGGCAAGTTAAGTGAATGCTGATAGCTGATTTCTTCACAGTTTACTGATTGACACTCTTCATAATATGTCAGGTGTTAAGTAGTAACATTCCCCTGTAAAGGCTCCATACACCTAGTTAGTATGTAAGTGCTTATACTGCTTTCTGTTACCACGCATGACCAATGACTAATCTACGTAATGAAATGTGCAGATAGAAATCCAGTATTCCATCACTCATAAAGAACCAACGACGTGATCATAATCGTCACTTACGTCAACGTTCTAATTAATAGTCCGAGTTAAAAAGACTTACTAGTACTGTACTGCGTGTGCATTTGAGGTCAGTATGTTAACCTCCATTGTGTCGTGTTTGATTACTAAGTTGAGAGCTCGTAGGCGGTCAGCTGGTTCTACGGTTACAAATCAGTCAATCATAGAAAGAGACTAGTCTAAATTGATCTATTTTGCAATCTCAGCAGAACAATTTATGAATGATCTGATGGGGACAATTGAAGAAGGTAGCCTTTATATTAGGTGGTTACGGTAGGATGTCATTTTTGGAGCCTTCGTACAAGTTTAGTGGTGCGTGTTTTATCGATTCTAGTTGGAGTTCCACAATTCCTGTATGCTATAGTGTCCCATCGATAAAATCATTTCCAAAATGCATGGATGAGTACAGGCAGAGTCAATTTTAATAATGGGTAAGTTGAATTACCAGGTTCCTCTAACATAGAGAGCCCTACATTTTAGCTTACGCTAGTTTAATATTGTACAAACCATTTAAAAGTACCTGGCATTGTATAATCCCAGGATAGAAACTTTACGCTCTCTCATTCTCTCTGAGGGTTGTATTTTACAAGTACCTTCTCATATCTTGGGACAGAGACTTTATGGACTCTCGGTGGGATGTACGTAATGCAATAGTACCTGACGCCATTCATCCTTGGGACCGGAATTTCACCTCCTGTCTGAGGAATATATATAATGTACTAGTATCTAACATCGTACAATCTCGAACCTGCACTTTTCCTCCTATTTAAGGAATGTATATAATGTACTAGTTAGTACCTGACATCGATAATCTCGGGATCAGCACTTAGTCTCCTCTCTGAGGAATATATATAATCTACTAGTACCTCACCTCGTATAATCTGGGGACATACACTTTACATCCTCTCTGAAGAATATATATCATGTACTAGTACTTACGTATCCTCAGGTACTAGTATATACCCAAGGATACTAGTATAACCTCGGGACAAACACTTTTCATCCTTTCTGAAGAATGTATATAATGTACTTGTACCCGACATCGTACAATCTCGGACCGACACTTTTTCTCCTATCTGAGGAATGTATATAATGTACTAGTCATATAATCTCGAGACCGATAATAACTTTTCCTCTCTGAGGGTGATAAAGGGCTGAGGGAGTTATACGCTGTACAACTACCTGATACCTTATAATCGCGAGACCAACAGATCTATGATCACTCTGAGGGATCTATACATGTGTATAAGTACCTGACATCGTATAATCACAGGACACATACTTTATATCCTCCATGAGGGATGTATATAATATACTAGTACCTTAAATCGTATAATCTCAGGACAGAAACTTTACGTTTTCAATAAAAGATTGTACATATAATATTTGCCATTCCCCACATAAATTATGCAGGTATGGCCAAGATTAGAACCTTTAATCGTCAATATAAAAAATGCAAAAACACACCTGAACATAAACATCAATTGCTAAAAGACTTAACTATATCTTTTGAACGCAACATTATCAGTAGTTGAAACTTTTTTACTATACAGAAAAAAAATAAGTAGAAATATAATTAAATATGAACCATTCGTAAATGAAGGTTAGTAAAGAGAATAGGGGAGAAAAAGATGAAGACGTGTTTGTTGAAGTTTGAGAAAGAAGATTGGGAGATGGTGGATGTTGGAGGAGTTTGAAGCCCGCATGCGTACAACTTGTAAGACCCTATTCAAACTAACTAGTAACTGGGGACAGGCTAACTTTTCTCAATCAAACATTTAGCCAGCAATCAACTAATGGATGCCGTGATCCCTTAACCACATCTTCGACTTAACCTCTACTCTTCCGGTCGTCCTTTCCTTGGTCCAATCACGATTAACAACATCTAATGACTTACCCTTAACAAACAGAGCAATTCAACATCTTTTCACTTTTATATTCCTTTAAAGTTTTGTATAATACAAGACTATGAAAGTACTGTATTTGGGCCAGAATTTCAATATCGTCGTTTAAAAATGAGCAATTTTACACAATAAAAGATTTTTAAGGTTTTGACAGCTTAGGTAACATCAAAAAGAAAAACGTTTTGAATAAGTGTTATATATATGGTAAAATTTGTAATCGACTAAACTATTCAAACGTTCCCTAAAGTCATTTGTTTTAGAATAATTTATTCTAAATATTTTGCAAATCTAGAATTTAAGTAATTGAATTAACAGAAATCTGTGACACCTTTTGGTGGTTTACAAAGCCATTGAGTATAAATTAGTGCCAAAGGAGACCCGTTCTGTTTTTTTTTTTTTTTAACAATCTCTGAGGGTTAAGATGGTGGTATTAGCAAGTTGGGGGTTGAATAGTACTGTTAAGATCTATCGCAAATTTGCTCACAAAGGGACCTTGAGATGACCTTGTTTGGTGCATTGAATAATAAAAGTTAGACTTTTCTAAAAAAATTGAATTAAAAACAGTGTGAATTGGTTGGTTTTAGGGGAACTTCGAACGTTTATAGCATAGTATATGCAAATCGTTAGTATCACAAACATTATTAAATATCATATTACTATAAAAGTCTGTCTTACTTACTCAATCGATGATATAGCCATCCAACCGGTTTCGCACGTTTAATTTCGAATCTTCATGTGGGACTCGTAAATGTCGAAGAATCTCGGGAATAAATACTTATTGTACAAGTAATGCCAATATATGCATACATTTCCTATTAATAATTTAGATTTATTTTATTCGTTATCTCATTTTATTTTTTTAAAACTTACATTTCATTTTGCAACGATAATATGGACAGATTTGACATTCATAGGGTAAATTTTAAAAAAAATAAAATAAGATAATAAGATAATTTAATAAAATAAGATAATAAATAAATCGAAATTAAAAATACTAAATTTAGGCATATATTGGCATTGTTCTGTAGTGAGATCTTTCAGCATTTAACAGTCTCACTTGATGATCCGCAACGTGCAAAACCGGTTAGGTGGCTATATCATCGATACAGGAAGTAAAACGGACTTTAATAATAATATGATATTTATGTTACACGCTCAGGAAAGTTTTGAGGACAGTGTCTTCCATATGAAGTCGGTCAGCGAGTCCTGGTTTTCTACATAAAAGTGTTAACAGCAGTAATAATGTTTTATAGAGTTCGTTTATTTCAAGCTTTTATAAGACTTCCATGTCATGGGTAAGTCAAAGCATACCTCAAATTGCCAAGAAGAGTAAACATATTCTTTAAGAATCAACAGGAGGTAGTAATGACAAAAAGTGACTGCCATACGAGAGCTTCTTTATCATTAATCAAGAAAGGCTACCAATGAAGCCAAATTAGGGATCAGGTTAGCTCAGTAACATTGTGCTCGAGTCAAAAACAGGTAAATCTAGGCTTCATTACACACCCCTGGCTCTCGATTATTCATGCAAGAGGTGAATAAATCTGAGTACGTCATCCCTTGGAGAGGACGTTAAACCTTCTGTCTCGCGCCTGTGGGTTGTCAAGCACTCTTTAAATATTCCTAATCTAAATAAACTTTAGTTAGGTAAAATTTAGGACTCCCAATGAGGAATCAATGGGACTGAAATAATCCCCTTAGGACTGAACATCGGATATCATTTCTAATTAACTAGCAATGATAGCAGTAATATAGAACAGATTTCTTGAAAAAAAAACAACTTTGTGCGAATTTGGTACCACGTTAACTGAAATACATTACAATTTAAATTGTTCATGTACTAGTTCATTCAGATACAAATATATTATTACATTGGTTTTATTCATATAAACTACAACAACAAGACCCTTTTGACTGTATACGATAAAAAAATAGAATACAAGAAATCGGCGTTTGTTATATTAAGTATAATTAAAATTCATAGAGATTTAAGCAAATTCATAACACAACTTAACTGTTATCGAAATAACAAATAAAACTTAGGAAATATATACATGGAAAAAATGAGGGGAAGCTGAAGAGCAATAATGGTTCTTTTATCAGGTTGTCACGAGAGGGGTGACCCCTTGCATTCTACTCAATAGAGGATAATCTTTCATTCAACATAACAAAGATATTTTGTAATCGGTAACAGCTGCCGAAGTTGCAAAAATCATTCGTTTTCCAATTTTCAAATAATGTTTGTTAACTTTACTAATTTATTTTATAAATAATAGTTTCTCACATTCACGTCTCTGCTCCTTCCTTCCTTCTCCTTTTTATTTTTCTCTTCTTCTGAAGACGGCAAGACAGCCGAGATGATCAACAATCGTGAGTGTTGCTTTTAGTTCCTATTAATTTTTAATTATAATATTTATAAAATAGTATATTCTCGTCTCCTACATCTTTTTTTTTTTTTTATTTATGTTATAGTCTTTTTTATAATTTTAATTATATTTACTACTATTATTATAATATATATTATATATTCTCATACTTGGTAATTGGATCAAACCATCAATACGAAATGTCGGAAAGACTCCTCGCTCTTAAACCTCTATGGAGATCTCGAAGATCGATTGATTAGTCTGTTTTCAGTGTTTCTTGTTTGAATATTTTATTATATATATATATATATATAATATTAATTAAATAAACTCCAACAGACTTTTAAATAAAAACCAATTAAAAAAGATAACACACAGATATATACAGGAATAACTCACTTCTATATTTCGACCATCGTCGTCATCAGGAGGAGAAGAGTCCCGCAGGAAGGCAGAGTCACCTATCTATGTGCTATCTTCTTTAATTGGTTTTATATATATATATATATATATATATTATATATATATATATATATATATCATATAATGATAACCACAAGTTTGATATGAAACCCAGAGTTGGGTTTTTGACTCTGACGAAGACCGCTTGTTACGGTTGAAAGATCTTAGTCTTGTTTTCCCATTTCTTATTGTGGTTTGATCGTTGATTGTTATTTCACGTGTTTATCCTTTATATATATAGGTATATATATATGTTTAAAACAGTAAGAAATTAAGAAGAAGCCTAAGAGCATTCAACGAATCCATCTGATCTCCATGAGAGATCACTGGAAATGTGGAATTTTATTTCACATGTTTTCTGTGAAATTCTTTTAACACATATAAACAATTATTGTAATAATAATGATAATAATAATCACAAAATACCATTATATAAGAAATTATATTATCTCCTATATATTGCACTTTTATCGATCGGTTTCAAAACATGTCCAGTCTATAGATCACTCTTAGTATTGGTGGTTAATGGAATCTTTTATTCACAAGGTCTGTATAGAAAATAGAACAGCTCTGAAACCAAGCTAATAGTAAAGCAGTTATGAAAGAAAGCACAGGTTCTACATAACAATTTTAAATTAGCTCGGACACGAAATTACCGCTTTCATGAAAACTGATGTCCTCATAGAACGATGCAGCAATACGCTAGAGACATTTCCCAAGGCATTGTTCAACCACATTGTACAGACATTATCTCATTAAACATGTTTCGTAATGGAACAAAATTGCTTTCCAAATTGCGCTTTTTAAATCACATTCAAATATGTTTTCATTACTGCTTCTATAGATCAAGAAAGAAAACAAAACTTAAAATACTAGATTTCAAAAAAATTAAAGCTAGTAATAAAATAATAGTGTGATATAATAGCAATGACTATGCAAAACTTTTACGAAAATTACTCAAGGATCTAAAAAAATTTGGACTTTACTAGAAAAAAATGTTGTGAATGTGAAATTTATACAATATGATATATCCCAAAGAATGTGTGTTAATATCATAAAAAGTAAATAAATACTAATAAATTTTTATTACTTCAGTGATTGTAGAGTCTCACAAAACGCACAAAATAATGCATATATATATACAATACTACAGTAGCAGTTTGCTTCTCAACGCGAGTACTTTGCACTCTTTCCCGATGACGACGGATGTCGAAATATCGAAGTGAGTTCTGTAGTGTCTTTCTGTGTTCTTTTCTCTGTGTTAAAGTTTATATATATATAAAGATTTCACATAAACACGTGAAATAACAATAATTTCTTAGCCTTGCTTTCCCTAATAATTTGAAAATTATTTCAAATAATTAACCCTGACCAAATTCCGAGAAGAAGAAACGTATTTGTTAGTAATTGTGGTCAAGATAACAATACCTTTATATATACTACTTTATATATATATATATATATATATATATATATATATAAAGGTATTGTTATCTTGACCACAATTACTAATAAATACGTTTCTTCTTCTCGGAATTTGGTCAGGGTTAATTATTTGAAATCATTTTTTTGCTAACGTTTTTAAGACATCATCAGGGGTAGAGCCCAAAAACAATGGACATTTCTCTTATCTACATCACATTCATCATAAAAAGTAAAAAAAATTACTTACTTAAGCCAAGGTTCTAACACTCAACCAACAAAACAGTTATCTTATCATTACATGTGCTGACCCTGGGAAGCACAATGGGAATCGTGATGTTATCTTATTTTGTGTCATAGTTTAACATGTAATATATATATTCATATCAATTTTTGTGGACTGTGTATTCCATTAACGTATGAGTTTTGATTGATGTTTATGGCAGCTACATTTTCTGTTGACATTTGAATCTTTGCAAGACCTTTTCTTTGTTTTGTGTTTTGTATATTTCAAGTATTAAAGTCTAATTCCAACTGCCTTCTCCATATTTTTAATTATGTACCGAATCCTGTATAAATTCATGGTTCAATGCTTCCTTACTTCGAATCACATAGTTTATTCTGAAACGAGGGACTAAACCTTGGAAACTGGCAAAACTCACTTTTTAATTAACTCATCAGATGTATATCTGATTGACCAGATGAAGACCCAATGGAAAGGTTTGTTATGGGGGTAGTGAGAGACAGGTGATGTTGTTTGAGGTAAGTGGTCTTTAGAGTGTTACACTTTATGACTCTAAAATGGGTCATAAATCTAGAACTTCTCTCGGCAAAGTCACGTCTGTCGTCACGCCAAAATATTTAAAAGGAACCACCCTCTTTCAGAAGGTCAAAATCTTTACATGCAATATTAGTTCCTCTACGTAAAGACTCTCTTGGTCCATTCAGGTTCTCTTCTTGTCATCCATATGAAACCGTCTTCTAATCAACAAAGATTCTCTTTTGTTAAGGGTTCAAACTCCCTCCGTTTGGTAAATGTTGGTAATAGACCTTATCCTAGCTATTTAGTTACATCTCAGTTTTAAAAGTGTTATAAGTTTATTCACAATTTATAAGGATCAATGTCAGCGACTATTTGAGGGTGACTATAGCACTGCGTCTTAAAGAAAAAAAACTATTGTACTTCCCAGGCAGGGACTATACCTCTGCCTGAAAGTGACTGTAGAAACTGCCAAAAACACGTTGAAAAAATAAACATCGATAGACGCGGAACAATCAAATCCAAACAACAGGATTCTTCATGTGATAACTTGTCAATGAAACATCCAAAACAAATAATGACACACTGAACTCAGACAAAACCACCATAAAACTGAGACGTTACGACATAGCGAGGCTAAAGTCTATTAGCAATGGTTGTTTATGCGCAGGATATCTAAGCCCCTAAGTTTTCTTAGCATGACAACAGATGTTAAAAAATGTAATTGTAGTCCTATTTCAGATTTAATGAATTTACTTTCAGGAACAATGTGATAGGTAGGTTTCTCTCTTAGCAGATAAACAAATAAAAAATTGAACACTTCATGAAGTGAGACAAAATATTTAATAACCTGGCAAAAGAAATGCCTGTATATAAATAACGTAAATGAATATATTAAACGTATAACAATTAGGGAAAAATACTTTTGTAGAAAATTAATTTTTTTTTGTTTCAGAAATAAATATTTTTTTTTTATATCACAATGTAACTGATATATGAGCCGTTTTCTTTGAAAACCACTGGTGTAAGTTCATTTTGACAAAAATTGGGTAACGATAAAAATGAATACAATTTAATATAAACTTCTTATTTATAAACGTTTTCCAAATAAATTGTTAGAATGTTCATTAAATTTCAAAAGTTGTTTTTGTTAAAAGTTTATAAATAAAAACTGCATAGTAAATTGTATTCATTTTTATCATTATCTAACTTTTTGTAATAAAGTGTCGCGTGTTCATTCAGACTACAGCTGTTGTTAAAAATCCACATACTATTTTTCTTTGTAAAGTAATTTGTAATGTAATAATTAGTTTTTCTGTTTCAAAATTTATACTTGTCTATGAAAAAGGTTTAAAATAAATACCGAAACGTTGACAATGAGAGTTTAATTTGAACCTGAAGAACTGACCAAGTCCCGATAAACTATAGTTTTGTATATATATATACTTAAAATAAACAGTGACACATAGACTGAAACATAACAAATACTCACTTTTCAATATTTCGACCGTAATGGTGGTCGTCCTCAGGAGAAGAAGTGAATTAACGGAGGGACGACAGTCAACTGATATATATATGTATATATTATTATTATTATTAAAGATTTTAAAGAATAGTTTCAAACATGTAAACAAAATATTAATATTAATAACATACATACGTGTGTGTAACATACATAGATGTACCTAAAGTGCATATACTGTGAAAGTGCTTTTGAACTCTTTTATTATTATAACAACTTTTCTTTTAAATCAAGGTAGGTAACTCGATCAACTCTGATAACAGCTTCTCTTTGCTTGATCTTTGTAAATGTCGATGAAACACGTGAAAATGCCAATCATAGGCTTATATTTTCAATTCTGTAAATACTCCCTACCTTCTACTGGTGTATAGACAACTTTCGTGCCATAATTCATCAATTTTTAATTTTTTTATGGATATTCTTCAAACATTCACTATGTACTGAAACCGCAATAAATGAACCATAAAATAGCTAGGGATAACTATAAATATTATTCAAAAAAACTTATTCATTGTACATTATATAAAAATTTAGAAAACTCCACAACTACAAAATTAACTTTGTAAGTAAAATAGGTTATATCTAAAAGCAACTGTAAAAACTCTCAAGGAATTCACCTTTTCTTAAAAACAAAAAAAAAAAACACTGAGTAAGAAATGCAGAAGAAGAAAGAAACAATTTTAACTTCACATTCCTTACATTCTACAAATTTCTCTCTAAATTTCACGTAAAGTAAAACAGGTTTAGACCAAATGCCAGATAATTATCACCTTTATCATAATAATAAAAAAAGTAAATTGTTTGCAAATTTGAAACTTTTAAGATATTTACTCAAGAATAACTTCTATTAATTAATAGAAATAAATTTATCATAAAATAAAAACATATAAGAATTATGAATTTGCATTTTATGAAAAGTTTGCTAATCAATTTTGAATTTATAATTATAATTTGTTCGTCAAAATATGTATTATATTTTATAATCTTAACTTTGTTTTAAGAAAAAAAAATATACCATAAAACTCTTCTATTTTTAAGTTAGCTTCAGATAAATGTTTATTTCTTTTTATTTTTATAAGCTTCGATTTTTAAGAAAGAGATAATCTCGTATGTCAATAAAATCTGTCCAACTGGGTAGTAGGATATTTTTGTATTACAGTTGACAGACTGAGAAGGAAAAAGTTATTGACAGTAATACATTTTTTATGAACTAGAGAGAGATTTTAAAAAAAAAAATCCTAAAAAAATCCATTATTTATTTATAATTTATAAATAAAATAATAATGTGACGTGAAATATTTTGCAACGTATAGATGTAATGTGCAATATAGACTCTCTTAATGATAAACATAATTGACATCCTTTTTATCATTAGAATAATGCTAAATTTAATTAACATAGTATAAAATATGGTATGAAACGCCATACACTTTTTATTCACCTCTCTACATATAGCCATTCGAAGAAAACTTTTAACATTTTTAACAATTAAACTATATTCGGGAATTTCAAAACTTACGTCTCTACTAAAAAAAAGAAGTTTAATATGAAAAGTGATAACGCGTTTCGAACACCTAGTGTTCTTCGTCAGGTTTATATATATATATATATATATATATATATATATAAAAATATACACATCTGTGAATTTAAGAACATTAGAGTGAATTATCTGAAATGGAATATTATATATGAATGATAAATTGCCGTATTCAGGAGTTAGTATGAAAAATGACTTAATTCTTCCTGTACCTTAATAAAATATGACAACATATTGAAACATGAATCAACTTATTAGTAACAAAGATAGGAATTACCGCACTCTTGAGATGTAACATTGTAAATATTACCATTGTAACATTTTGAATTGACCTATTTGATATAAAAAGATTTGACCATCATTATTGCATTAAATCACTGTAACTCCTTCAAGTAACTGCATTATGACTTTTATGCTACGGAATTCTTAAACAAATATTTTATCATAGTTAATGGGTTGGTTCCACTGAGGTTAGTAATTTTAGAATTAGTAATAATACAATCCGTCATACCTCGTAAAGTCTCTGAAAAGCTCGACCGGTTTCGGGTCCGTCTGGATCCCATCTTCAAGAGCACCTAACAACTCACTGTAAATGTTATTTTCCTATAACCTACCTATATATGTCATCTACATTGTGTAATTAACAAAAAGGACAACGATGTTAATCGTTTATATATTTCTATTTAAAAATATACAAACATAAAATGACAGACAATATAATCAATGAACAAATAAACCACCAAACCGACATTTTAACAAAATCACTAATAACATTTAAAAGACGACACAAAGAACTGGAAATAGATAATGAAATAAGAAATAAAATGAAAAAACATAGCAATTAAAGAAATATACAAAAAAAAATTAACTACACAGACAACACTGATTCCACAATGTAGATGACATATATAGGTAGGTTATAGGAAAATAACATTCACAGTCAGTTAGGTGCTCTTGAAGATGGGATCCAGACAGACCCGAAACCGGTCGAGCTTTTCTGAGACTTTACGAAGTATGACGGATTGTATTATTACTAATTCTAATATATATTTTATGTGTTCTTCCCTAGAAAATGATAAAGAGTCGAGATTAGTTTACAGTAAGCCTCCTCTTAAATATTGCTGCCTTTAACAACATTTCAGTATTACATGATAGTATTAGGACATCCCAACAAAGATTCATCCATAACCCATGCAAAGATGACAAAAAATAAACAAAACATTATTAAATAATAACTATTATTTTTGACCAGATAACCCTCACAGAGTCTAGCAACATTGGTTGTATAGTGTATTAAATTTTTGTTGCTTTATTGAACATAATAATTATTATATATGAATTATATAATTTAAGAAAAAAAACAAAGATGACATCTTGAAAACGGGTAAACAAATTTCGATCTATTAGATATAATGTATAAGAATAATTTTACAAATCTAAGAAAAATATGCATAGATGACTACGTTGAGGTGTGGAAAATCAGTTTTGATTTATTTGCTATAGATATAATTTTGAAATCTTAAAAAAATCCATAGATGACTATGATGATATATATATATATATATATAACAGATTCAATAATATATCGACCGTTTGATAGAATAGGTGTGTTCTCTAATCGGGGTTCGGTCAATTTTCCAGGATAAAAAATCAAACTCTCGTTGCCAACGTTTCGGTTTTATTTAAAACCTTTTTCATAGGCAGAAGTAAGAATTTTTCAACTAAGAAAATGAAATTTACATTATTTAAAGGAACAACAATGTTAACCAGACAAAACCTTCGACTAGACTGTCGAAGTCGAAGTTGAAGTCTAGTCGAAGGTTTTGTCCGGTTAAGATTGTTGTTCCTTTAAATAATGTAAATTTCATTTTCTTAGTTGAAAAATTTTTACTTCTGCCTATGAAAAAGGTTTTAAATAAAACCAAAACGTTGGCAACGAGAGTTTGATTTTTTATCCTGGAAAATTGACCGAAACCCGATTAGAGAACATACCTATATGCATATATATATATATTAAAAAAAAATAATATTTAAAAATCTAAAACAAAAATATTGTTCTCATAAAATATTAAGACAAAAACAATGCATTCAGCCTACAGCTATTAAATGTTGTAGTTAAAGGAAAACTTTGACGAGAACTATGAACCCGAAGCCCCATTTCTTTCTTTATTTCTGATCTTTAAGTGACCCATAAAAGTCAATAGTTCCTACTAATTATATCTACTTTCTCTGCTGCATCAAAGGTAATATGGGTTATAATGGTTTTCTTCGAGTTTTATTGAACTTTCCTATAGGATATACATACAAATATCTATATTTTGTACAAAATAATGACCATTTTGCAGTTGACATTTAATATGTTCAAAAAAACAAGTTAAAGATACGTATTACTAACAATAGTAGCACTAATTGTTTATAAAATAATAGTATAGATCCGGTTACCAACACATCTTGAGTCCGAAACAATATATTATCATTATTACTACATTTTTATTCTTTTTCAATATGTTTTTGCATAAATTATAGAGCATTATGCAAACATTATAAATATATTTGCATAGTGTTCAGTTTAAATTCAAACATATATTTGGTACTACTTAACATAATATTATACTATTTATGAAATTAAACCATAAGGAAAAAAAAAGAATACAATAGAAAAAATTCTCTGAGGCCTTTCAATTTATGTCATCAGAGAGCAAACAAAGTAAGAACTAAGAAGATAACATAAAATCCTTTTATGTTATCTTCTTAGTTCTTACTTTGTTTGCTCTCTGATGATATAAATTGAAAGGCCATCAGAGCATTTTTTCTGTTGTATTCATTTTTTTCCTTGTGTTTAATTTCATTAATTGCTTCACGTGTGATTTTTCTGCATAATAATATTTATATATAACATATAATGATCAAACCACAATAAGAAAATGGGAAAACAAGACTAAGACTTTCCCATTTTCTTATTGTGGTTTGATCATTGATTGTTATTTCACGTGTTTATGTGAAATCTTTTTATAACATATACGAGTAATATATTTAGGTAATATTTATATTGGTAGTCTCAATCATTTTTCTCATTTTCCGATTATCCCAGTTTATTATATTTTCAATACATTTCACTTTTCTCTTGGTTTACTTTTTTACCTGTTTTGTCTCTTTTAGAATAATCAAAATTATTTATTAATCAAATCAAACATATTAAGATTTTTAGATCATTTTGTAATAATTGTTTATTTCTAAAGTCCACACATAGTTTTTCCAAAATTGTGTTCTTTTAGGGCTAGTCACTGAGGTTGATTCGTCGTTTGAGATCTATTTTAGTTTTGGAAGAAGCTTTAGTTATGGTTGATTTTACATTCAGAGTCGTAAGTTATTATT
Source organism: Hermatobates lingyangjiaoensis (assembly GCA_026182355.1). NCBI lineage: Eukaryota > Metazoa > Arthropoda > Insecta > Hemiptera > Hermatobatidae > Hermatobates > Hermatobates lingyangjiaoensis. Next base: position 638,818 of record JAPFBL010000102.1, on the reverse strand, counting down.
ATTATTATAGTACGGATGAAGCCTATATGATGATATACTTTGCAAGGTGTGAACAAATATTCCATTTCTCACATTAAAAATCTAAATTCAAACACAAGAATAGAACCTTCAATTTTTATTGTTACATTTTACTTAGAAAACTTTAAAACCCATATCAAAATGATATATATTTCAAAAGATCAATAACAAAAACAATAGATTATGGGCGGAGTGGGGGCCAGAGTATCCCAGTTGATTGCGTGCTTGTCCCTGAACTACAGGGTACCCCACAAAAAAACCCTAAATTTGAAACATTAAACTGTATTATTTAAACCATGTTATTTTTAATGGTATTTAAAAACGAATCAAACTAACAACTTTATGGTGTAATTAACAAAATGTTAGCTAATAACAAGTTACAGATAATGCTCAAAATGCTGTCTATTAACTGCAGAACAGTGACGTAAGCGATTCATCCAGTTCTGAGTTGCTTGACGAATGACATCAAGAGACATGTTGTTCCATGCGTCAATCAACACATTATTTAATGACTTAGTCTCAGTGATTCCTCTTCTTTGTCTCTCAACCTCCTGTAAGAGTACACTCCAAATGCAAGATGGTGCAAAGCCACACACTGCCCATGACTGTCGCCTGGCTCCGAGTTAACACTCCAAATTTCATCACACCCAGCAATGGCCATCCAAGAGCCCTGACCTCAATGTAATAGTCTTTTGCATTTAAATGTACTCTTACAGGAGGTTCAGAGGCAAAGAAGAGGAATCACTGATACTAAGTCATTAAAACATGTGTTGATGGACGCAAGGAAACATGTCTCTTGATGTCATTCGTCGAGCAACTCAGAACTGGATGGATCGCTTACGTCACTGCTCTGCAGTTAATGGACAGCATTTTGAGCGATATCTGTAACTTGTTATTAGCTAACAGTTTGTTAAGTTGTTAGTTTGATTCGTTTTAAATATCATTAAAAAATAACATGAATTAAATTAAATAATACAGTTTAAAGTTTCGTATTTAGGGGTTTTTTGTGGGGCACCCTATAGTACATATGGTATATCTGGGTATGATTCTCACTCGGACCCTCAATTTTTCATGTTCGAGGAAAAAAAATCCGAGTACGTCTTTTCTTAGAGTAGACTTTAACCTGTCAGTAGTGAGCCAGTACCATATAAAGTTCTAGTAAAATAACACTGCTTAAACACATTTGAGTTAGGCAAAATTTAGAATTCTCAATCTAGGACCATTAGGGAGTTGAAATATTCCCTTGGGGAATCAGTACAAGAGGTGTAGCTTTCTAGCTAGCCCTCTTTCCCACGCACTAAAATAAAAAAAAATAAAAAACACATAATCAATACAACGGATATATTAACCTTAGTAGGATGTATGCAATTTGCTTAAATAATCAATGTGAACAAAATAAAAACTATTGTAACCTTCTTAAGAATTCCACATGCATTGGGATTTTTTTAATTTTTTTCTTATATATTAATTTACCAAATTTCCTTTATTTTTTATAATTGATAAAAAAGATGTATTCCTCATATTTCATTATTCATGTACATTATGAACAATTTTTTTAGTACAAAAATTTAATTGCTTTCTGCAATGAAAAAAGAGTTTTTACTTATTGAAAATTCCTTGCCATTCAATTATTTTCAATTCATTTTTATCCCTGAAGAAGTTAAAAATTAGAAGAAACGTCCAAAGTAACATAGAGGGTTTCAAAATTCAATTTTATGATCCACAAGAACTACTGAATACGAAACTCTGGAAATCCTGTCTCAAACTATGGAAACTTATTTGTCTGTTTCGGGTCGTACTTTCATAGGAAAAGTCCATATATACATATGATTCGTTGAAATGATGACCAATAGGAGAGTAGAATTTGTAGGTCCATGCGTGCGGTCCCAGTTACGCTCGCACGCGTAGTTTGATTCATTTAGAAATACTCATTAAAAAAGTAAGCAGATTAAATAATGCAGTTAAAGTTTTAGTATTTATGGGTTTTTGCAAGAACGACTGCAACCTAACTTCAATATGGTATATTATAATATGGTATATGGTATATAGTATATATCATGGTATGATATTCACTCGGACTCAATTTTTCAAGTTCGAGGAAAAAATCGAGTACGTCTTCTTAGAGTAGACTTTAACCTGTAACAGTAGTGAGCCAGTCATTAAAGTTCTAGTAAAATCAACACTGCTCTAAACTACATTTGAGTTAGGCAAAATTTAGAACTCTCATATCTAGGACCATTAGGAGTTGAAATATATCCCTTGGAATACAGTACAAGAAGTGTAGCTTTCTAGCTAGCTCTTTCCACGCACTGAAATAGACAAAAATAGAAAAGACCACATAATCAATACAATGGAATATTAACTGAGTAGGATGTATGCAATTTGCTTAACCGTAATCAATGTGAACAAATAAAACTATTGTCAGACCTTCTTAAAATCCCATGCATTGGGATTTTTTAATTTAAGTTTTCTTATATATTAATTGCCTAACTCAAATATACCTTTATTTTTTGACTTATGTGTTTTTGAGTCTGACGAAGACCGCTTGTTACGGTTGAAAGATCTTAGTCTTGTTTTCCCATTTCTTATTGTGGTTTGATCATTTATATATATATATATAGCTCACAAATGGAAAGAAAAAATAGATAAAAACACACACAAAAGACTCACAACGATATTTCGACATTCGTCTTCGTCGGACAGTAGTATGAATTAAAAGTTGCATTCTTTTAAATGTAAACTAAACAATGCAAACGATTGCAAACATTAAATGAAAGTTAAACAATTATGATCATGAAAGTAAAGTGAAAACTACTTAACAGAGAATGGGGACAAAGAAAAATGATGTTTTGCCATTGTTAGTAGTGATTCAACTAGCTAGACAAGATATGTTAGAGAAGATCTGTGTGGGAGAAGTGAAAGCAATAGGGATTTAAAGCTATCACAGAGCAGATCTAACTGCGAGGACGTTGAAGGTTTAGCGAAACGGTTCTCTTGACTAATTACAAAGGACCAGAGATTGCGTGAACACAAAAGATAACATTCATTAAGATCCATTCTTAGTTAAGTCAATTGTGATGGCTCAATAAACTAACTAAATTTAACAGATTATTTAAATAAACTTTTTAACATTTATATTCTTTTAAATGAATAATCCATTTGCTCATTGAATACTCTAGGGAGTAGAGTACAATTAGGCTGACTAAGACCCTTAGAAAAGCTTATCACCGCAATACGCCTTTTTGATATACTTTAAATTTTTACATTCACTTACGCTCCAAGTTAAATATAAAGGTCAATGTATATTTACATTCATAACTGCCGGTCTGAATTTAGTCAAGTGCCTTCAGTTTAACATAAATTCATCATTTGAAAAATATAGGTTTCCTGATACCAAGATCTTAGTCATGTTTTCCCATTTTCATATTGTAGTTTGATCATTGATTGTTATTACACGTGAAATCTTATAATACATATACATATGAAAAGAAGACGTACAAACAGAACACGACCTTCTTTTTAGTTGCGTGAATTAAGAAGTGAGTTCTGTGTTGTTTATGAGTGTTTTTTCTTAATATGTTTGTTTGATATGTTGTCTTAACGCATTTTTTCATGTATTGATATATATATATATATACACCAAATGTTGGGTTTTCGACTCTGACGAAGACCGCTTGTTACGTTTGAAAGGTCTTAGTCTGTTTTCCCCATTTCATATTGTGGTTTTGATAATTGGGTGTTATTTCATGAGTTTATGTGAAATCTTCTTTATATATATATCTAACAGAAGGAAACGCACAACTAAATGAAAACTAAACACTAAGAGCAGTGCCAATATTTTGACCCTTTTAACGGCCGTTCTCAGGAAAGGAGTTAGTACGGTGGGAAGACGAAAACCAACCCATATAAATTTTTACATGAAATTTTTTCTTATTTCTACTACTATATTCTACACTACTTTTCTTTCTCGAGGTTTTTTCCAGCGTTTAGCGCTTCTCAATAAAACACCTTTAAGCTAACATTTCGTCTTTTGTGGGCAACTTCAATGGTTTAATAAATGTTTGTGGGCATCTTCAGGATTATCAATACAGAATTAATTACATTAAATAATATATTTTTTTTTATGTTATTGTAATAATTTTTCACTGATGTAGCTCTGAAGGAGTCTACAGACATAGAAAAAAAGTTGGCTTAAGGGTGTATTATAGAGAGCTGTTTACGTTAGAACAAATATGTTCGTTCCCCACCTTACTCATGCGATCGGTAAATCACAAATCAAATTGAGTAAATCAGATTTACTCATGCGAGAGGTGAATAAATCTGAGCACGTCGTCCCTCGGAGAAGGACGTTAAACTGTCTGTCCCGAGCCTGTACGATGGCAGGTACTCGTTAAAGATCTCTACTCTAAATATACTTGAGTTAGGCAAAATTTAGGACTCCCACTGTAGAATCAATCTTCATTGTATGGTATCAAAAAGGGCCAATGCTCGGCCTAAGTGTGTTCCCTTGTAGAACTGCCACTGCAACCTAACGTAACCTAACCTAACCTAGAACAAATATCGATAAAAAAAATAGTGTATACCTCTATGACTACTGTCGGTTTTCATGCTCTTTCATATCTTCTTGCTTGTGTTTTTTCTTCTTCACCTAAAAATTGCAGGATTAATTGCAGGATTTGTGTGCGTTTGTGTTTCTGTGTGTGTTATATAAGTGTGTTTGTATGAGCTCAATATATTTGGAAAACCATATGAGTGTTAATCAACAACTTTTTATTTCGATTTATATGAAACATCTCGCTAAAAGTTTAATTATTCAATTTCATTGTGATTGGGCAATCAACGCGGTTAGTTTATGTTCACTGTCGAGTCAATTAAAACTTTTATATTTTCATAAAAAAATCTAACCTTTGCTCTCATAACGAAATAGTAAATTAGTTTTAATTAAAGAAAATAATAGTTTTATATTAACGACAAATTTCACAAATCTCATTGATTGATTGCGAAATTGTGAATTGATTTACAATTCACATGTCTATAGTTTAAGAGAGAAAAAATCGAATCTAAATTCATATAATGGGCAATAAAATAGCTTCTCCATGTTATAATAATCCAGAATCTCTGTGAGCCATCAAATGATGTACCAGTTTTGCGTTTCTTTATAATTTTTTATACATATACCGACCATAGAGGTATCAACAACAACAACAAAAAAAAAAAGAAATTAAAAGTTGGCACTCGTGATCTCGGGATGTAGGATTGATTACTACCAGCTTATGCCCACCCTGGGCAGTAAGTCATTTGGAGACGCGCTGACCAATAAAGGAGGGCTTCTTTGAACATTGTGTCCTCTTTTGTGTCTTCCTGATCAAGTACCGGGCATGCTCATGATGCTGACTGCATCCATTTCCTAGTATCCACAAAGTTTCTACTCAGAGCTGTCAAAAGGACGATCTTAACATGTGGCAAATCTATAAAAATCTCAAAATAAATTGATTTAATAATAACTGTACTTAACTTTTAGTAAAATATAATTGTAACTCGTTGATTAACAAGGAACCAGTGAATATTTTACCCAGGGATGAAATTGAGTTGTTTATACGTCACATCATAATAGTGTCAAGTTTCAATATTTATTCTGATGTCACTTCGAGTTTGTCATCCATTAGACGATACAAACTAATTTACATCTAATTCAAACCTTCCCACGGCTCTGTTCCTCGGACAATACATCTAGCAAGCGACAGCTCTACACTCAGTGCATCATTAAAAATTTAAATTAGAATATAAATTATAGGTTGTAATGTCGGACATATAAACATGTTGTATTAGCAGACGAACCCAACTAAATAAGCCATCATACTTGTTCATTTACAATTTAATGTTTTACATACTATCTAACTATAGCAAGCTCACCTCTTTTATGAGATAATAAGAATAAAAATAAATTATTCGACTGGTTCTTTAAAAAGAAAAAAAAAATGATTGCAACCAACTTGAAGATCATAAAGGAAGCAATGAAGTATTTATCTACATACTTAAACGTTTCATATAATGAACTTTAGATGTAATCACGACTTTATTTCAACCAATTTAATTGTTCTCAATAACAACTTAACTTGCTCAATGAGTTTCTAAACTTCCTTTTATATTCTTTTAGGTATAAGAGAGTTAAAAGGGAGTTAAGATAAATTAAGGTTGGTATTTAGAGGACTAATAAACATAAAAGATCTGTAACATAAACATATTGCAGAACATTTAGCAATAATTCTTTCTTTGAACAGAGTTACGAAAATACGGCATACCTCGGCTTCGAGTTAAGTCGATCTCGATTACATGTAAGTTTATAAAAGAAAATCTATGGAAAAATAAAGTTTAAGTTAGAAAAATTTTATGTTTTTCTACTACAAATATTGGAATCATAATTCACTAGAAAAACATTATAATCAGGAATCACAATTATAAGGACGAGAGGGTATTTCATCACACTACCGAGTAACTACAGATGAATGAATGTTTATCAATGACGAAATATTACTGGCCATTTACAAATATATCTCAGAAATTTGAGGAACGAAATTTGATCTGTCCTATCAGAGAGAAAAACGCCGCCAACAAATATTGCACAACAAAATAGGTTAAAATATAAAAAATTCTGCTCCAATACTAACAATAATTAAATGGTATCGATTTCGATACCATAGCCTATAGGGGTATAACCACATTTATTATGAAACATATAAACATCAAACAATTTAAAGAAAAGAAGACATAGAAACAAATAACAACTCATTACAATATTTTGACCTCACGTCATCAGGAGAAGGAGAAGAAGAAGATGAGTTCTACTCGATTGGTAAACAACAACTAACCACGCAGCACGTACAGCTTAATGATAACTACTATTGGCATGTACTATTTCGACGACGAGGTCGAAATATTGAAGTGAGATGTGAATTGTTTCTACGGGTTCATTTCATTAAATGGGTTCTTTTCTTTAAACCATTTGGCATTTTGTCCTAGTTTTTATTTTTTTTATTATTGTTTAAACAGATCCCCTAGCACGTGATAACCAGGTTTTTGTTTCATTGTTAATTCCACAGATTCTACATTGGGAGTCCTAAATTTTGCCTAACTCAAGTGCATTTCGAGTAGGGATCCTTAACTAGCACCAGACAACGTACAGGTTATATTCTCATTCCTGAAGATGATTGGAGTTCAGCCGAAACATATCAGATCTACCCTAACTTATGGGTGGATATTCTTCACTTTTCTCCAACGTTTAGATGAAGAAAAGAAAAAAATTATTATGAATCCTTAAAAACCTTATGAAGAAGGTAACTTCAGCAAAATATGGTTAATTATTCAACGAAATATCTTTAAAGGAACGACTGCTCCCAAATTTTACATATATATAAATGAAATTACTAAACAATTCAAACCAGACAGATACGTGAACGCACGTACCTCGTCTTCTATCCTTATACTCTCTTCTTGATGACGAACTTCGGTTCGAAATATTGATCCAATAAGTGTTTTCCTTCTTAATGTGTTGTATTTTTCACTTATATTTACAATATAATATGTAAAATAACTGTATAACAAATCTTATGCATTTATTATGAGTCTTGTTCATTTAAGAAAAGAAATATGAAAAACAAGTGATGATAATTTTGTTATCATCCTACGTAAACAGGAATATGGTTGACTCGTGTAAGAACTCTTTATCTCCTGCTGACTTAGTACGAGATAGAGAAGCATCGAGTAGACGAGATGCTTTACAAAAGATGCTTGGATTGAATTAGAAATAGTTTGCTAGAGGTTATAAAAAGAGATGTTAACAAAACGCTATAAACATTAAACTGAGTTAAACATCAATAGTAGAGGAAGCCTGTTTCGCTTTACTTAAGAGGCTTGCTTACATTCACACTCTCCCAGTAAACAGCTAATATTAATCGTAGACTTTAAAACGTTTAACCTGTCAGAGAGTCTTCAACTTAGTTGCCTCAAGCTAGTTTCAAATTCACTATTAACACTTCTCTAAAACCGTACTACAGTAGTCAAATGACTCATCTCAACTCATTTCAGGCCTGCAGTCAAATCTAATAAGAATCTCACTTAAAAACACCTTGAGCTAAACCTAATATGATTTCTATTTAAATTAGGCTCAAGCCTTTTCCTGCATATTTCAAAGACTTCACGTCATATTCTCATCAACTCTTGACTTTTTTCTTACTTCATTATCTCCGAAGTCAATGATTCTTAAAAGCGTCTTTTCTTATTGCTGCAGTCATCAAAAGACTGGACTGCTTCATCTTATGAAAACACTTATGTAATTAGCAGTAATGGTTCCAATGAAGAAGAAACATTCAATACATTTTAGTCTTTTGACATCTTCGTGTTTCAGAAGTAATGATTTTGAAAGGATAACGAGACTGTCAATACTTTAATTCTCTCACTCGCTCTATCTCATTCCCTCTGTTATTTTTCTCATTCGTTCTCCTTTTTTCTATCTTTCTCTCTCTTTGTCTCTCTCTCTCTCTCTCTCTCTCTCTCTCTCTCTCTCTCTCTCTCTCTCTCTCTCTCTCTCTCTCTCTTATGTCATTTTTCGTCACACTCTCCTTCTTTCTTCGTCTCGTTGTATTTTTATTTTTCTCTAATTCTCATTATGTCATTATCCCCTAATTCACTTTCTTTCTTTCCTACTCTCGCTCACACTGACTCTCTCTCTTTACATCTGTCATTTTCTCTCTCTCTCTCTCTCTCTCTCTCTCTCTCTCTCTCTCTCTCTCTCTCTCTCTCTCTCTCTCTCTCTCTCTCTCTCTCTTATTCCCTAAATCATTTTCCTTAATATAGTCTCTTTCTTCCTCTCGCTTACTTGCTCTCTCTATCTAACCCTCTATTTTTTTTTTACTAAGTCTCCTTTCTTTCTCTCTATGTCATTTTTCGTCACCCATACTCCTTCTTTCTTCTTGTGTGTATTTTTATCCCTCAGAGGGAGAGGAAGAGGATTAGCTCTCTTTCATTCCTTTCTGTGTCTTTCTCCCTCTCTCTCTTTTCACACACTCTCTCGTTCTGTCATTTTTCGTCACCCACTCTCCTTCTTTCTTCTTGTATGTATTTTTATCCCTCAGAGGGAGAGGAAGAGGGATTAGCTCTCTTTCATTCCTTTCTGTGTCTTTCTCTCTCTCTCTCTCTCTCTCTCTCTCTCTCTCTCTCCTCACACACACACTCTCTCGTTCTGTCATTTTTCGTCACCCACTCTCCTTCTTTCTTCTTGTATGTATTTTTATCCCTCAGAGGGAGAGGGAGAGGATTAGCTCCCTTTCATTCCTTTCTGTCTCTCTCTCTCTCTCTCTCTCTCTCTCTCTCACATACACATACTCTCTCGTTCTGTCGTTTTTCGTCACTCACTCTCCTTCTTTCTTCTTGTGTATATTTTTATCCCTCAGAGGTAGAGGGAGAGGATTAGCTCTCTTTTATTCCTTTCTCTCTCTCTCACACACACATACAAACATACACACACACACACACACACACACACACACACACACACACACACACACACACACACACACAAACTCTCTCCCTCTGTCATTTTTCATCACACGCTCTACTACCACCTACATGCACTACACGCACATGCACTACATGAACAGTCTTCCCTTATCCGTCCACTTCTCTCTCATCCACTAACATATCTTTCCTCCTCTTTATCAACTGGGCAGACAATCTGAACCCATAATTTACTATGGGTTCTTAATTTGCCAAATGAATATTTGTTTTCCAAATTTTCAATATAGTATTTTCCATTTAAGTTCTACTTTCAATGTCACTAATTATTTTTGAGAAATATTTCGCCTAATTGCTTTATAGTAACATACAATAATTACATTGCTCAGATAAATTTATTGATATTAAGTATTATTAACTATATTAATTTATTTACTTATTTCTAATATTAAATAAAAAAAAATAAACAATGATTATTTATGGGTTACATTTAACCACATTTATTATGTGTCAGATCCTTAGTCAGGTCAGAAAAATTATTTGGGCTTTCCTGACAAATTACGCATGAGTGGAAGATAGAAATATGTATGTAAGTTATATTTAAATAATAATAGCACAATGTTTGTCCTGATTGTAGAAGATATAAAATTTAAATATACTAACAACTACAGTTTATTTAGGAAACATACTAAATAGATGTTTTACATTATATTTTAAGTCCGATCAAAAAAATAAGTGTACTGGTTACAAAGTGATTACCAATGTGTGATTTGAACAATATAAAGGAAAGCACGCATAATTAAATCTTCGAGTGGTTTCTTTATGTCCTAATTCTATAAATAAGGAAAAAGGTATCAAAAAAAAAAAAAGTTGATATTGGTGGCTGGCTTTGGAAAGCATTGATTGAGAGACTGGAGCCTAGAGATACAAGCAATTGGTTTGAAATCAAGAAAAACCCGACAGTATCCACGAGTTTTTCTGCGTATTTCAAGCAGAAAATTAGGTGCGGGGAGAGCTTCTTTAAACGCCTCGCTGTGCACAGAAATTTATATTCTATGCCCACTGAAAACCCACTGGAGACATTTTATTCTGAAAAATTTCAGAGATGTTTGAATTGAGAAAGGTAGAAAAAAAAGTGACTATAGTTAAAAGCTAATAAATGGTTAAAAAGAAAAAAAAAATAAAAGTTTGTCAATGAGTTAGGAGACAGTTTTAAATATCTTTGATAATTTTAAGAAAATAATATATATATATAAAAAAAGGGACCGGATGTGTGAAAGTCAAATGGCTGAAGAACAAGTTAAAGAACTTTGAAGCAAAGTATTAAAAAAATATAAAAATCATTCATGAATAATAAAAGCCACCTTCGACCGATTACTAAAGATGGCTGCGACCAGCTCCCAGGAATATTTCCGCCTGCTATCTTGAATGCCATAATTGGCAGATCAACTTCACAGAACTACCCATCTACTACTACCGGCTGCACTGCGACTGATATCAGAGTAAATGCCAGTAAAGCTTTACTTAGTTTCCCTACGTCCTTTCGTGACGACTCGGTGTTATAGTTAGGTTAGGTTAGGTTGCAGTGGTAGTTCCACAATAAATGCTTGGTAGTGAGGTAAATTTGCCACCTTATACCAGGATTATAATTGCCGTTTTTGTTGTTTTCGCCCCCCCCCCCCCCTGGTACAATTGTGTGAATTAGTTAATTGAATTTTTGGTCTAATGCGCGGCGTAGAATCGTGGTGCCCGCCTCCGCGAGGTCCACCTCAGACACCCCAAGTTTTGGGTGGCAAAACTTGGAGGTGACAAAAGGGCAACACGTTAAATCGTCGGCCTGATTTGATCTTTGGTGTAATGGCTGGAAACCTAAGGTGCACAGCGATCAAAACAGGTAGTTCCACAAGGGAACACACTTAGGCCGAGCATTGGCCCTTTGTGATACCACAAAATGAAGATTGATTCTACAGTGGGAGTCGCAAAATTTTGCCTAACTCAAGTGTATTTAGCGTAGGGATCTTTAACGAGAGCCTGACATCGTAAAGGCTCGGGACCAACAGTTTAACGTCCTTCTCCGAGGGACGACGTGCTCAGATTTATTTACCTCCCACTTAAGTAAATCGAGGTCAGCTTGGAATCGAACCCCAGTCCTTACATCTGCCTACCTGATCACAATGCTGTCAGAATAGAGTAGTGACTTCATGTGATCTCGTTTGTGTTTTCTTTCTGTGAATTTATTTTATTTAATTCCTCAAATTGCTTTATCTAATGGTTAAACATACATATTCGACAAAAGTATGACGGTATAAGAGTGAAAGTTAAAATATTACATATTTACAATTTCTCAAATTCAGTATCAAATAATAAATTGTAGTTAATTAAATAATTCATTGAAATGTTCAGCAGCCTATGCGTTAACAACTTTAAAGCTGGTCTGCCCCAATTTCCTAACTCTACGGTGGGCTGGTGTTAAATATCATATCAGTTGCCCAAGAGACATATTACTTTAGCATCAACAGATGTAAAAATAAAATCACAATTTTCTTCAATTCAAGTGAAAAAACAATTACAGTGAATAAAAACAAACACAGTAAATAAAAATAATTACAGTGAAAAAACCTCACAGTAATTAATATATTAAATATCATAAATATATATATTTAAAAATTTAATTTTAAAATATGCCATGTTAATATTTCGTGTCTTCTGGAAGCTTAAATAACAGTATTTTAACCAAGCAAGTTTTATTATGTAAGTTTAAATATAGCTGGAAGAAGAATTTAAGAGGGCCCAAGTATTATATTCGTGCAAAGAGGTATTAAGGAAGCCCATCTTGGACAGAGTAGGCTTCATCAAGAGAGAAAAGGGAAAAGGGCTGTATATAAAACAAAGTGGAAATTTGTTCCTCGGTTTATTTCACCAATTCCTCACAGTAACTTACTCTCAACTCGGAAACAACATTACTTAGACCTCTGGAGGAGTCACGTGCCTTCCATGCAATTTTTAATTACAACCATTAGAATCATTTTAGAAGGATACACTACCATTGAAATATCTATTACGCACTATCCTTGAAACATTATGATAAATAATCAATTACTTCCATAGATTTACGAAGAGAACCTGAACAACAAAAAAAAACATTAGAGATTCATTCAGATCTGCTATACAATTTTTACAATATAACTAGCTTTTCAATTATATTTATTTTTTCTTAATAAATAAATAAGAACTTGACATATAAACTTGTAGAAACATGTTTACTATAACGGACTACACATTCGTGATAGAATTTTACAATTATAAAGAAATTATCAAAACACTGGAAAACTGTGAATCTATTAATAGTGCTATTCATTTCTGTTAATAATGCCTTAGCATCATTTGCCAATGGTTCCGATTTGCAGCTAACCATGTACCCTTTTCTTAAGAGGAGAAAAACCTTATGTTTATACTCAAATAATATCCACCTATGAAATCTCATCTCACAATACTCTGTGTTGTTATGAGGAGATGATTGTTATCCTGCAGAGGATTGGAGCAAGAATTGAAAACAATATCTCATTCTGAGGTAAAATGGATAAACAAACAAAAGTCTCCACAAAAATTAGGATTTATTCAACAACAACAACGCGTTTCGAACACTTTGTGTTCATCATCAGGAAGACACCAAGGATGTGGTGCTGAAGGGTTGGTGCTGAGTTGTTTTCACTGGACCAACCCTTCAGCACCACATCCTTGGTGTCTTCCAGATGATGAACACAAAGTGTTCAAAACTCGTTGTTGTTGAATAAAACTTCATTTGTGTGGAGACTTTTCTTTGTTTATCCATTTTACCTCACAATGAGTTAATACCACACAATTACGGATTGCACACCTAATGATTTAAAAATATATCATTTGCCACATAATCACAATAATTTTTTGATTATGACAAACTTTAAAATAATAGTCCAGGAAAGCCTAGCTGTGCTTCTATGTTTTCCTATTCTGTGATTTGATTCATAGAAGCAAACTTTAGTGAAAAAAAAGAATCAAATAAAATCAAAATACTAAGGTCGAAAGTTATATTTAGACCATAAGACTGATCATTTTGCTGCTTTATAAGACTGATTTATCTCGTAACTGGTTCAGATAGTGAAAACCATTATTATAAGAAGATATGTTTATGTCATATATTATAAAGAATAGATACGAAAACGGAGTTCCTAGCCATTCAGCATAATCAGGATAGACGGTCAATACTCAAATCTGAGAACCCTGCAAGAAAGATAATATCCCTTACACTGCAGTATTTACAGCCAGCAGAATAGTGAATGATTGAGCTACTTTGACCTTTGACCTTAATACGCTGGTTTCTTTTATAAGATGGTACTTGATACATGCTGGTTGACTTCTGAAGTAATATAGTTTACCTCATACAAATGTATATCGTCCACTTGGAAGGAATTTAGTTTTACAGATTTGAACTAAAACACATTGAGATTAATGTTGCATGCTAGCTAACTAGCAAAACGGCAAACAAGGTCAAATAGGCCTCTCATTTAAGTTATATAGCCTCCTGCATCCCAAGTGTATATCTGAATCGTCCATGCTCTGTTGATGCCAAAAGTGAGGTAGGTTCCTTTTATAAAGGTCTTCCGACAGAAGGAAGAGAACTTCCTTTAATGTTTGACTAAACTACTGTCTCCTAAGCAGAATATAGCAGAGATGTTCGTCTGGAGTGTGAATCAACCATAAATGCTACCAGTTCCACTAATTAAACAGACTGCAGATAAGAAACTTAACTTTGATAACAGTCCATTTTTAGCAACTCTACACTATAAAAGCTTACTTATAATCAACATATTAGTTCTTGAACAGTAGATGAAGAGGAGTGAAAACATACTCGTCTCTGGGCTGGCAGATCCAGGGTTCAATATATATTGTGCCCTCAATTTATTCACGCAGAAGGTGAATAAATCTGAGCACGTCGTCCTTCAGAGAGGACGTTGAGTATTTTGTCCCGAGCCTGTACCACGACAGGTATTTGTTAAACATCTCTAATCACATATATTTGAGTTGGTCTATTCTTAAGTTCTGTGTTCTCTTGTGATACTGGCACTGCAATATAACCTAATCTAACCTACAGTAGCTGAAGATAAGAGCCACACATTTGACAGTTCTCAGGGCAGACCTAGTTGTCAGGCTAAACCTACACTGCCTTACACTTTTAGGACTACCATAGTATTCCTTTGAAATCGGTCGTTCCCCACCAAAGAAAGTAAAGCCCGTTAACCTGGGACCTAATAATAATTAACTAGTAGTTAATGGGACCCCATCAGGGAGTCATTGTGAGGAGTACTGTTAGTACCCCAAAAAGAAACAATCCACAGTGAGAGATAAAAACCACTCGTTGGCTAAACGCCACCTGGTCTATGCTAGTTACGTGAACTGAACATATAAGGGCTCGAAGGGGTGGCATCTAATCGTCCCTGCTCTGAGCTCCAGTCGAGGGCAGAACCACTACTAGACAAGTACTAGTTTTCCAGTTCAATCAGATGAGTTCAAGGTCCGTTCCCACTGGTGTGGTTTTGGGTTCCCTAGCTCCCCGGTATGCTAAGCAGGCGTCCTCCCGAGAAGTTACTGCTTCTCACACAGCAACCACAAGGGTCTACCCAACTTGGGTGAGAATCAACAGCCACCACGAGTCCAACCTCAGTTGGCGGGATGGAGAGATAAACCCTCCATGGGCCCCCACCGCCAGTAGTACCGACTTATTTTAAGAATGTCGGATCGAACACCGGACCAAAGGTTCTACTGAACCTGCTCATCTACAGGTATGGTCAGTGGCCTTTTTAGCCCATGGTTCAAAGAACCTGTGGAATATATAATCCGATGCTGCTTGTAGTAGATCTACATTGCCCTACTAGGGGTTCACAGGGCAAACCATAGGCAGTCAGTTTAA
Organism: Hermatobates lingyangjiaoensis; assembly: GCA_026182355.1. Lineage (NCBI taxonomy): Eukaryota > Metazoa > Arthropoda > Insecta > Hemiptera > Hermatobatidae > Hermatobates > Hermatobates lingyangjiaoensis. The sequence goes on along the minus strand of JAPFBL010000102.1, from coordinate 623,343 downwards.
AGAATAAATTTACTATTATTACTTAACATACTAGACACGGTGTAGTATAATTCTTCAGTTTAATAATGCCAAAGAAAATATTCGTGCTATTATATTTTATAATTTTTCTTAAATTTGAGACAAATAACTTTCACAAGAATTACTGGAATATTTTAGAAATTATAACCGTTTTTTTTTTTTTTTGGCGATCTAAAGTCTCATGTCTTTTTCCATGTGTGTAATAAACATTTTACTAATAAAAACTAAGGTTTTTATAAAAATAGTTACTCTATGGTCAAGTTCCTATAAGGCATAAAAGAATTGTGAATAGGATGAAGAACCATGCAGTTTGTTGTCACATGGTGAGGAAAGGGTAATCACGAATGTGCGTGCTCACCGACTGTTAGCAAGCACACCTTGTCTCAACAACCAGAAACATTAACAATCCATCTGTCATTACTTTTTAATCATCTTCTTCGTGAATCATATTCACCACCTGTCCCTCTAAAAAAACGTCACATTCAAACTGAAATATAAACATCATAAACTAAACAAGCCATATATATATTTAATGTATTCTATCAAAAAACAGCTTTTATGAAACACTAATACCGTCAAAGGAAGTTTCTATAATTGATTTTAATAGTAATTGAACATATTAATAATAAATGAGTACATTCATTATAAAACAAAAATGAATTCATAACTATTTACTGTTATCTATAGTTTAACCTGAAACGTTTGTTGTCCTTTTTGGACTGTTTTCTTGATAATGATAAATATATATATATATATATATATATACAAAATTGTCACAATAGAACGTGATATTAACATTCAGGTAACTCACCACAAATGATTTAAGGTAATCGCATTCAGGAATTTCGTTTATCACGTCGTCAGAGAGCAAGTGAATACAAGTTGTATAAAAACTTGTAATCAATTGCTCTCTGACGAGGTGATAAATGAAAGTCCTCAGAGCGATTGTCTTCAATCATTTGTGGTGAGTTACCTGAATATATATTTATATATATATATATATCACTTAATTAAACAAAACACGATCCAAACTAGACACAATACGAGTTCAAAATTCAAGAAGAGTAACACACAGAGTAAGGAAACACACTTATAGACTCAAATTTTCGGGTAATCCGTCTTCAGGAGAAAAGAGAAAGGGAGAACAAGTAACCAATAATTTGTCGTTGCGTCTATAACGTGCTTGCTCACCCTATCTCTTTTCTTCTGATGACAGATTACCCGAAAATTTGAGCCTGTAAGTGTGTTTCCTTACTCTGTGTGTTACTCTTCTTGAATTTTGAACTCGTATATATATATATATATATATATATATATATATATATATATAATAGTCACAAATTTACGTAATTCACAGAAATCGTGAGACATTAAAAAATGGAATTTAGGGATCTCAAAAGATGTATATCATTGCTTGGGCAATCTCTTTGTGAGGTATTTACTCATATTAGGGAATTTCAAATATTACATCACCTTAAAAAATGAGTTTAATATCAAAACTAACAATATTTTATATTATTTATTTTTACACTAATAATAATAAACATGTATCCCACACTTAGGGTTCTTCATCAGGTTTACATCAGCACTGTTGAGATGTTATTGCAATAGGGACCAAGGAAGGAGTCATTTTGGTATTAAACTCTTTTTTTTTGTGGAGACATTAGTTTTGAAATTCCTTATTAGAATTATATCATTCAAAATTTTGAGTTCTATTTTTTTAAGGTTGCCATGCTCCACTTATAGTGAGGTAAAAAAAAAATAAAAATAAAGTGGGTACCTAACGGGTTAATAACAAAGCTTAAGCAGCTACAAAGACGCTTAAAATCACCATAGGATTCCTATTTGGTAAAGCTGTACCTAATTTTAGTAATACAGGAGTAGGTTATTAAAAGGTTTATCAGTAGATAAATTAATAGTATGTTCAAAAATATACAGCTACCACCAATTTACTGTCTTACAACACTTATTGACCAACTCATAATTAATTTAATCATTGACATTAACTTTCAAGGAAGTATTGTTATAATTTATGAGCTATTACTTATAATTAATATGCATTAATTTAAAACCCTTCATTTGAATAAGAAAATAATATTTTGTAAATGAAAAAGGGTGATGTAATATAAAAAAATATATATAATATGGATCAATATTATAAGTTAAAAAATGACGTGTTCATTATGCAAAAAACTTGTAAATAATATGCAAATAAGCTTTGATAAGAAACAAGCAGTTCTAGATTAAGTAAGATAGTGGAAATGGGTAAAAAAAAAGTTAATTACACGTTATTTATTTACTGATAATTTAGCTAAGAATAAATAATAAGAGAGTGGTTGAAATTGACAAAGATATATTTCTCAGGAAAACAAATAAAAGGCGATATATTAAAACCTTTATTAAGATATAAATTGGAAAATGAAGTTGTCTTTGATAAATAATAGGACATGTGACTGTTATTCTTAAGAGAATGTACATCATACAGTTATTACTAGTAAAGATTAATTTACGATGGAGTAAGGTAGGGTTAATTGAATATCTTTCTAATACAAGGACATTTCAGTGGGCCCTTACAAAGCCTTATATAACCAATAAATAATAACCTTATAACCAATATCTTTCGTAATCTAAAATTGATTATTGCTTGAACAATATTGAAATAGTATCTAAATAATTTATTAGCCAATGAATGGGAAAATATCACATTGACAATTTCGTAATTTGAGATAGATTGATTTTTGTTTTATCGCAGTAAATGTTAATTGGAAAACTTGTTTTTCAGAGGATTAATAACAAATATGTTCAGAAAATAGAAGCAATATGTTTCCTTGGATAAATGTTTAAATATATTTGTAATTTTCATAACTGATAATATTGTAGTATATAAAATAAATGGTTTGTACTTTACATAAAATTCAGCTTATATATATATATTTGAATATGCAAATGATTTATAATAAAACGATGTGCTGTCGATAATATACCTTTCCATGAAAATTGGTGTCTGTCTGATTTTGAAGGGATGAGACCATGTCAAGACTATGGGTGGTTGCCTTATTTCGGAGGGGAAGACAGCTGTAGCCAGCTTGTCTACTCATCTCTCGAGACCATGACAAGACCATGGGTGGCTGCTTTATTTGAGACTATACGACAGACATCGGCGTCTGTTTTGAAGTGTGAAAACGATCTAGACTTCATGATAACAACATGAGCGAACTTTCGTATGCTACAGCAGCTCAAACCCCTTATTTGCCCATGTACTGAGGCTATATTAAGGGCATTGGCAACCGTTTGTCTTCTAAACCTACTTGAGCCCATGTCAAGAATATGGGCTGAAGTCTGTTTAAAAGTACGAAGTCGACTCTAACTCCTCTTCTGCTCATACATTTAAGGCTTGCAATGGCTTGGGTGGCCCTTACTTTCACAGTGTGAAGACTATTATGGATACCACATATGCCTCTTTACATCATAGGAAGCGAGGAGCGACAGTTTTTATAGAAAACTTTTTTTTTCATTGATAATTCTAATTGAGGAGTGTAATTTTAACTGTATGATTTTATTAAACATAATCACGTTAGCACTTTTACATTAAAATCCGCTGCTAAGCAATTACACAAAATTTCTGTTTAACTATGTTATCATTAATTGCTAATTTGCAAAAGGAAAGAAGATTAGCCCTGAAACCCTCCCTCGGGATCACAGGTGCTTTTATTTACCACTTAAGGCTGCCCAAGTTTAATGTCGTTCGGAGACATGTTATAATAGGACAGAGGTCACTGACAGGTACATTCGTTTGGCTACCATTTTTGAAACAGATAGTTCCACATTAAGTCATACACTTGAACTGGCCAACAAATATTAAATTGCATTTTTTTTATTTCCTAATAATTTAGAGTAGAATCTTAATAAAACTTTATCAAACCTTAGCCTTTTTTGTTGTCTAAACCGATCCCCTAGCGGGTGATAAAATCAGCCGTCTACTGGCATTTTGTTTGATCAGTGATTATAGAGATTCTACATTGGGAGTCCTAAATTTTGCCTAACTCAAGTAGGGATCTTTAACGAGTACCTGACATCGTACAAGCTCGGGACCGACCTGAACAGGCTCCGAGGGACTATGTACTCAGATTTATTCACCTCCTGCATGAATAAATCGAAGACCAATTGGGGGATCGAACCCCGGACTGCCAGCCCAAAGGTGAATACGTTAACCACTGAACTAACCTGGCCCCCTAGGGACTGTGTTTACTGAATGATATATACCCGGTCCGACATCTTTTTAGTTATTTTATCAACTACCGTATTAAGCCTTCAAATGAAGCATCACAGGGCATCGGTTCATTAACACAATAACCTTCCAACTACCATTCACGCGTATTTCTACAACCTCAACTTCAATGACTGTTTCGGAGTCCAGATATTTAAACAAGTAACCAATAATAAATGCCAAAACTCATTGAGTACGGCTTGTACTCTCAATTCATTATTTAAAATTGTGCATATATGAATAATTTCAAACACTGTAGGTATAGTTAGTTCACACGTTTCAGTAGACTGACTCCAAATAAGTATTGTCTCTGGTATGGTAAAATTATTTCCCTCATTCTAAATTTAGTGTTTTGATCAGTTTTCACGAAAGATATATTTATTAATATGAAGAATAATAAAAAAAAATCAACCACCAACATTCCTTCAATTATTCATTACAAAGAATTGTTTAAATTTTAATCTCACACTGCTACTGTTCAAAAATATTACAGCAGCTTGTATTTATTTTCATTATTTTATGTCAAACATCCAAATAACTTTCAATTTTTTTTAAAGCCTCTAAAAACTGCAAGAACCTTTTGCAGTATCAAAAAAAAGCACTACGTCAAAAAATAAGTGTGATCCCAAAAAAATAACAACAGCAATAAACAAAATAGATAAAAAATTCAATAAATTGCAGGAAAAAATCATTAAGAAATCCTCCATAAGTCTGCCTTTGAAATATTATTTGTAATGTCTACAAACATCGGCCAATTCCCTTACTTATAATAGTCTACATCAAAATCTTTGTCTTGAAAATACTTTGTATTTTCAATATTTGAAAAACATGTAAGCCTCACATGAATAACAATAAATTTACTGTCATTTATGAATTTATAAAACAAAATGACTAACACTTTACAAAAAAAAAATATGAAACCATTCTATTTAATTTGTAAAACAATAGTTTTGACATAAAACTTACTATATTAAATATAACATTCCTTAAACTGAAGCAAAAACAGCTATGAGATGATGTGGATTGAGTTTATTTGAGAGGTGGCGGATGAAGCAACGTTCATTGTTTGGACCTGTCATTATTCCATAAGCAGTAAATTACTCTCTATAAGATAATGTAGGCTTGTTAACAAGGCATTTCTCAGTTGCTACTATTCCTAAACAAGGCTCTTTAAAAACAATCTCAACATTTCGGCTTAAGGAATATTAACAATTCAAAATACTATTTTCATTTAAATAATATCAATTTTTTTTTAACCATAACTTTATAAAAAAAATTATAAGTGCGTACCAAAATAAATAATGAAGAAACAAAGGCAATGAATAGGAGGTTTTTACCATATAAATGAATTCAAAAATTACCATAAATATGAATAACTTAAAAAAAAAACAGTTCTAAGACCTAGTTTGAGATAATACATTGTCAATGAACTTATAATGTCAAAGTGTACACAAACTCAATAGGTATTAGAAGTTTCTTCTTCATTCCTCTAAGTTTATTATAGTATGTAAGTAAATATTTGAAGGAACTGCAACAATAAACAGGTGACTTTACCAAATTAATGAATTAAAAAAAATACAATAACAATAAATAACATAAAAGAAGCTCTACAAGGCCAAGTTTGGGATAATGTATTATCAATGAACTTAGAATGTCAAAGCTGTACACCAACTATTAACAATTTCTGCTTCCTTCCTCTTAAGTTCATTATAGTAGTGACTTCAACAATATACTTATAGCTAAATTGAAACGATGATATTCTTATCATTGGTAATTATATACAAAACACATGTCAATAAAATGCTGATAACAGAACAGCACATTTCAAACGTGCAGTGGTACTTCTGAGTTACTTGTAGCTAAATAGTGCTAAAATAAGTTGTTATCTAGAATGAAACTTTATTTTGTTAAAACGTTATCAATAAGCCTCATCCATGGTAACAAGCTACATGTATGGTAAACATCACATGGTAATAAGCTACATGTATGGTAAACATCACATGGTAATAAGCTACATGTATGGTAAACATCACATGGTAATAAGCTACATGTATGGTAAACATCACATGGTAATAAGCTACATGTATGGTAAACATCACATGGTAATAAGCTACATGTATGGTAAACATCAAATTGTATCTAAATGAAGAACTAGAGAACAATGAATTTCTATTGCAGACTACACGAAATGCACCGTAAGGACCAGAAACTAAATATCAGGGGCAAATATACCTCCTGAAGTTTATATATGTCCTAAAAAACAAAAAATTTAATAAACAAATAAGTTTATTTTTTTCGGTAATTTTAATATTTCTTCATAACCTTATATTTTAATAAACATACATGTTTATTAAAGATTGTCACTTGAATAGTTTAACCTTCCATATTGTTAAAGTAATGTAATTGTAATAGTTCATTCAATTTCACATATTCCTACATATACCTTTGAAAAAGATTTTAAATAAAATCGAAACATGGGCAATGTGAGTTTCATTGAAAGTGGAAGAAACTGACTGCATCACGATTTATATTTTTGTAGCTACAGATTATATCTGTAGCACGGTCGAAAATTTATTATTGTTTATTTATATTTTAATAAATTTACTGTAAAGGAAAAAAGAAAAAAGTAAGTTGTAAATTAATAAAAGTTTTTCAAAAGGCAAATTTCTTCTCCTACTTACTACATTAGTTCTCCTACATTACTACATTAGGTTTCATCATTACCTTATTGGCACGATGTAATTAGATCAATTAAACTGAAGATACACGATAAGCGAAAAACATAGTGCATAAAATAATGTATAATTTCATAGTCAATATGCATTGAACAAGTTGATATTTGTTTGGTTTAAAGTCTCTAAAAGTATGAATGCATTTATATTTGCATGACATCTAACCCTTTGTAGTTGAAACACTGGGCAGTTTATATCTTGTATCAACAAACCATTATGCTTTAATAAATACCAACCTATACCAATTATTAATTAAAAAAGAAGATAATTCATAATGCGGATTATTATCAAGGAAAGGCGCATAAAAATGCAAATGTATATTTAGTCTCGTTATAGCGGCATATAAATCATTTTACTGCTTTAGGCCGATTACATTACAAATATGGTTTTAAAATGAACCGAAAAAAGTTAATCACATGAAATACAACGGTTTTCTCATATGAATTCCACCTTTGGCTGTCTTGTTTCAAAAAGTCGATTATCTATTACTTTTTTTTGTAGGATTTTATTTAATTTATTACAGTAATCATAGCTCTTGAGATTATATCGTAATACTATCACAATTTATTTCTAATATTATTCGATCTGGTGTAGAATTTAAAATTTCAAAATTTATATCTTTGTATTGTATAGGATAAGATCAATTTGAACCAACTGGTCGATGAGGTAAACTGTGAAGTTTTATAACAAGATTTCACAATACACATGTGCAATAACAATAACCAAAATAAAAAATGAGAAAAATGACTAAGATCTTTCAACTGTGACAAGCGGTCTTCATTGGTTGAGATTTGACTCAGGCGGTTGAAAGATCTTAGTCTTTTTTCTCATTTCTTATTTGGACGTTGATTTTTATGAAGTTTTATATATGCACTTGTCGTTGTTACATAAAATGGAAGCAACTGTATGGCTATATATAATACACTACAGTCTGTGAGTTCAGGATTACTTTATGAACGATGATAGTGGTAGTCTCATAGTGTTGATTACCCCAAATCAGGCTTTCTGAGAGATAGTGGTAGTCTCATAGTGTTGGTTACCCCAAAATCAGGCTCGCTGAGATATAGTGGTAGTCTCATAGTGTTGATTACTCCAAAATCAGGCTCGCTGAGAGATAGTGGTAGTCTCATGGTGTTGATTACCCCAAATCAGGCTCGCTGAGAGATGGTGGTAGTCTCATAGTGTTTATTACCCCAAATCAGGCTTTCTAAGAGATAGTGGTAGTCTCATAGTGTTGGTTACCCCAAAATCAGGCTCGCTGAGATATAGTGATAGTCTCATAGTGTTGATTACTCCAAAATCAGGCTCGCTGAGAGATAGTGGTAGTCTCATGGTGTTGATTACCCCAAATCAGGCTCGCTAAGAGATAGTGGTAGTCTCTTAGTGTTGATTACCCCAAATCAGGCTCGATAAGAGATAGTGGTAGTCTCATAGTGTTGATTACCCAAAATCAGGCTCGCTGAGAAGCTGAGTATCAGTAATCCGGAACAGAATTGCGAAAGCAATAGTATGTACTGGGAGAAGAATCAAAGTTCTGGTTCACTATTTGCAACTCACCAAAGGAATTGCGGGAGAAAGTGACCTTCTTCCTGGTCAGGCCTAAGGAATTCCCAAGTGAACTTATGACTCACCAGGTCCACCTGTCCTTTGATATAGAACCATAGTGACGTAGAGGTCGACAACCCAAGTCTAGTTCAAGCATGCGTAAAAAGAGATACTACCATCCTTGTCAGATTGTGCCATGTTTCATGTATAATCCTGTGATACAAATCATGTATATAATATATATGTATATATATATATATATATATATATATCCACTCTAATTCCCATGGACTGGATTTTAATCACTGCTTCCGGGTCCAAGTCCTTAATCATATCCCTGTTCCGTCTTCTCGGGTTACTTTAATAGCTTCAGAGGAGGCAATTATCTGTCTTCTCAAAGCTCGCTATCCTCCTGGCCTTAACTTGTACCGTTAATTTAATTATTTTTTTATATTTTATTTTTTTTTTATTATTTTTTTTTATTATTTTATTTTATTTTTTATTTATTTATTTATTTTTTTAAATTGTTTATTGCTTCATTTACTTTCTTCTCCTTCTGTTATTTTTATTTGCTTTTATTTGTTCTTTTTAGTTATTTTTCTCTCTGTAGTTAGTAGCTTACCTAGGGCGGCCGGCAGAGTGCGTGCGTGTTCGTTTGCATTCGGCCTACCACTCAGTTAGCTTCAGCTACTCAAAGGGACTACTTCAACCCGATGACGACGACTGTCGAAAAATCGTTGTGAGTCTTTTGTGTGTATCTTTATTTGTTTTTTCTCTTTCATGTGTTAACTATATATATATATATATATATATATATATATATGTATATATAATAAATGTAATTATAGTCACTATATAAACGGAAAGAAGATTTAAACTGGGCACAACACTAGTTCGAAATCGAAGGAGAGTAACACACAGAGTAAAGAAACGCATTTACTAACTCAAATTTTCGGAAAATCAGTCTTCAGGAGAAAAGAGAGAGGAAGACCAAGCACGCCGTAAACACAACATCAGGTGACCTAAATATATTTCTAAATATTGATATAGCAACATAACACAAAAGATTGAAATTTGCCTTTAAATAACGATTACAATCATATATATCATATAATATGTTAAACTTAAAATAAACTCTGATACATAGAAAAAAACGTAACAAAGGACTCAATTTTGAATATTTTGACAGTTATAGCGATCGTCCTCAGGAGAAAAAGTGAATTGTTTGGAGGGCAACAGTCAACTGAGGAGCACTCTGATTAGGGATAAAGCAGTGTTGCTAAGAAGGAGAAAATAAAAAAATAGAACTTAAGAGTCGAGATTGAAAGAAATTTAAAGAAAAATGATGGGGAAGAAATAGAAAATATTTTATATTATTTTTATAACATTTTTATTTTATATTTAAATTATAAATACTATAGTACTACTATAATACTACTTTAGCCATCTAACCAGAGATTTTTTCAGTTACTCTCGTCCATCCGTCAATTGACTTGTTCTCCTGAAGACCACCGCTATAATGGTCTAAATATTGAAATTTAAACACCCTTTGTTACGTTCTTTCTATGTCACATTTTATCATAAGTGTAATCAGTCATCTGGATCACATTTCGTTCATCACATATAATATATTATTAGAATGGAAATAGAAAATATTCTGTAAGAAAATTTTCAATAGGAAAATAGAAAATAAGTGTGGCACATACTAAACCCTGATTAAACTTTAAGCGATAAAAATATTTTATTTACTTTATTTATTTTTTTTAATTATTTATTTATTATATGTTATTATATTATATTTATTTACTTAATTGATCTTATCCTTATATTTTCGTTTGTTTCACATCGCCTTACCAACTCTGTTATATGCCTTTTTCATGCTTTTAGGTATTTTTCACGGTATTCCTTTTCATACTTCATTTATCTTCCTGTTGTTTATTTTACCATCAATCAACCAGAACTGCTTGTCTTAATTTTAATTTTATTTCTTCTGTTCGTCTCTACTTCATTACTTCTTGAACCGGGCGCGCGTGCTGGCACAGTCGGTTGCCGGGACGGTTTCCTGCCATTGTGTTTCCAGCGTGCTTGGTCACTCATTCTCCTTTCTCCTGAAGACGGATCATCCGAAAATTTGAGTTTGTAAGTGTATCTCTTCCTCTTTGTGTTGCTTTTTGTCGTTTTTGAGCTGATAATATATTATATATATATTATAAAATGATATATGTTCTAGACTGTTATTTGAGTGTAGTATAACACTATGATTGGCAAATTTGATTGCCTCTGAACTAAGGGTGGTCGATTGAATTATTATGAATCACCATGGACGGGCGGGGAGAGAAGTGGCTGACGGTCAGTTAGTCAGGGTAGCTAATGGATCCTGTCAGACTTATTTTTCCGGATATTTAGTTAAACGGCATTTCTGTCAAGTGAGTTTTAATTATGACCCTTTCTAGATAAGGAAAGCCGAATAACCCATCAATTAAATGAAACTTCTTTAAATATTATTACTTTTTTTTATTTTATTTTATAATAATTGATATTAAAATAAGTAATAAAAGTGAAAGAATTATCTATCATTAAATGCATAACTTGAATAACTTGAAACCTTCAATAACCATATGTATATAATGTAACAATAACTATATAATGTATTCAAAAGTAATTAAACGTATTAATACAATTAATAGATAATCAATTTTGGATAATAGTAATGTATTCAAAAGTAATTAAATGTATTATAGTGATTAAAAAATAATTAAAAAACAGATATTTCTTTACACGTCTGTGGATGTAATTAAAACACTAATTAGATCCAGTAGTCATATAGCTATTCAATAGGTACACCGTGCTATACAGAATGAGTCACCAACTTTCCTCCCTTCAGGACACATCAACTCCCGATATCGGCGATTGTCGAAATATAGAAGTGAGTTATGTTTGTGTCTATCTTTGTGTTGATTTCGTTTTTGTTATACCTAAAAAAATGACCCAGGCCCCAATTTTATATTTATATCATTCTAACAGCCAGTTCACATATATTTCAGTTATATATGTACAAATAAAACTGCACAATATTTGTATTTTATTATTCCATATATTAATATATCAATGATCAAACCACAATAAGAAATGGGAAAACAAGACTAAGATCTTTCGACCATAACAAGTGGTCTTCGTCAGAGTCAAAAACCCAACTGAACACTAGATGCAGAAAAACATCTGGTGAGGAGTTGAGTTTCTGCATCTAATGTTCAGTTGGGTTTTTGACTCTGACGAAGACCGCTTGTTACGGTTAAAAGATCTCAGTCTTGTTTTCCCATTTCTTATCCTGGTTTGATCATTGATTGTTATTTCACATGTTTATATGAAATCTTTATATATATATATATATATATATATATATATATATATATATATGTTTTGTTGAACGACCTTTGTACTGTGGCATGAATCAATTCATAGTCGATCTTTCAAGTTTTCTCACATTTGATTTAAATCTTTCTGGTTATAAATACACTAGTTCTCCAAATGATTTATTTTTCATAACTGACATGTTTCGGTCTCCTTGACCATCTTCAGAGTTAATCATATTTTATTGTCTGTTCTTTTAATTGGAAAAATTGGAGGCAGCTCCCTTAAATATTTAAAAGGAAATCCTATTTTAGCTTCTTCAGAGCCACGCTTTAAATTTAAGCTATTTAAATAAATTAAAAATAAAATAATAATTAGAAAAAAAGAAAATATATAAATCTTAACATTATTTAAATAAAAGAATTGACTAAAAATACTTATACTCCTTAAAATTAAAAATAAAAATTTTGAAAATCCAATTTCACCCCAGCCTTTTTCTTTATTGCATAAAAGAAGAACTGCTCCCTAAATTTACAAATATATATATATATATGCATAACAAATAATGAGGACGTTTCTCCTGATCTCTAAAAACAAATCAAACCTTCGTCGCTGCTATTTTCTTGAAATTTTCTTCGAATGATTAAAAGAACAGACAATAAAAATATTCGTAGATAGTCATCAAAAGCATTTTAAATTAATAAAGTCATGAATAATTCAAGTAAAGATGCTTTTGATTTAAATAAAGGAACAAAAAAAAAATCATTTTCTTAAACTGTATTTCACACTTTTTGCAAATATTAAGTACAGTATTTTATGCGAAGAAACCATAGCTCATAATGCTATTTTATTAAATATAAGACGAAAATTTTTATCAGATAATGAATAAATTAAAATCTCTTATAATTGCCAATTAGCAGTTAAGTAAGTTTTCCTGATTTGTTCAATGAATATTTTATTTCTTTTTTAAAGTAAATATCAATGAAAAGAAAAAAAAAGCTAAGTAAATACCAATACTTTTGTGAAAAGAATTTGAGGATTTATTTATAATTCTTTTGAAAGAGAAATCGTAAGAAAATAATAGACATAAAAGTGTTTTCTTTTGTAAGCAGTTTTAGAAAAGGTTAAAGAAGGAATAAGAGAAGTCAAATATTAGATGGAATATGAGGTAGAGGGTAATATTGAACTTCAGTGGTTTTAGCATTATTAGCGTATTACTGAAGCGTTGTTTAGGTTAGGTTAAAGGCTGTTGCTAACATGGTAGGAATACAAGTAGAACAAAAGCCCTTTGTCATACTATATAAACTGGTTTATTTCGGATCAAGATTTCTGTATTAATGCCTAACTTGACTTTCTTGGAGAAGTCATTTCCAACGATCACCTGAGATTATAAAACAGCTCTACTTCAGGAAAGCTAAGTTAAAATAACATTAATAATTCAGTATACGAAATAATATTAAGGAAAAATTGATAAAAAGAAAATTTAATAAATTTTTAAAAGTTCTCTGATATGAAAAGCTGTTATTTCTAACCCCCACACATACAGGATTTCATCGACAGTATTTATCTAAAAGCAGGAACGGTGCATCATTCTTCATGTAGAATCAAGTTTTTCTAAGGAATAGCTATGTTAGCGGATTGCTTCTATATTGAAGGACCCAAATTTATTCACATAATATTATCAGAGTGCAATTCTTAAAGTAGTATCTGTCATCGTTTAGGCTTGGAAGAGCATATGCTTAGCTATCTAACATATGGAATAAAAAGAGTAAAAACAGACAACTTATTAATTCTGATCGGGAAAAGCGCAAACCTACACAAGGATGATAGGCAAAACATGCCCTCCTACATAAACCTGATCGGCACGAAATCTATGCTATATCAAGTCTGATGGGCAAAAACGCTATTCTATAAAATTATTGATCGGCAAAACATGCTATCCTATGTAAAACCTGATTGAAAAAAAAGCTACGATAAAACGGGATCGTTACAAAAGCTACACTCACGTATATCAAGCCCGATCAGCAAAACACTATAGTATAAGATAATTGATTGGCAAACACACTATTCTATATAAAACCGGATCGTGATGAAATCTACGTTCACATATATCAAGACTAATCGGCAAAAACACTATACGATAACATCATTGATCGGCAAAACAGGCTATGTAATAAAAAAATGGATCGTGAAAAAAAGCGACGCTCACATATATCAAGCTTGATGGGCAAAAAGCCACTCTCTATTAAACTTGATCGGCAATAAATCTAACCTATATTAAGCCTGATTGGCAAAAGAGCTACTCTAAATCATACCTGGTCGCCAAAAAAGCTACTCCAAATCCTGACGATGTCTGAATACGCTAACCTTGTCAGTCCTGATCGGCTAATACGCTATGCTACATCCAACCTGATAGGCAGAAAAACTAACTGTATCAGGATTGACAAAAGCACTACTGAGTTCCAAACCTGGTCGGCAATAATTCTAACCTGTTGTAAGCCTGATAGCAAGAAACGCTATCCTAAATCATACCTGGTTACCAAAAACCTATGTTACATCATGCCTGATGATAGAAAACGATATCTTACAGAAATGCTTATCAGTAAAACCACTCACTTTTATGAAACTTGATTGTCAAAATCATACCCCATATGATGTGTGATGTGATGCCACTCAGTTTGTTAAATAATACAAGTAAATTTGGTTATTGATACAATTCTTAAAACTTGATATATTAAATTTTTTTTTAACTTTTACTAGACTAACCCTTCATATAACACACAAAACAATTGAAAATATTCAATTTGTTTCAAGATTTCAACAGACATATGATATTTATGAAAGCCACCGTGATGTGGTTTTTCAGTCGAAATGTAATAAGTATTAAGTCAATCCACGTAAAAAGAATCATTCAGAAATAGAAGCTTAAAAACATAGAATACAATTTTATTTCTTGAAACTTTTATTTCACCAATTAAAATAATAAAATTAGGTGAAATTATAAAATTCCCCTGAATTTTAGTCAATGTAACTCTTAAATCATTCGCAATAAAAACGGAAAGACAGACTATCAAAACTGGACAGAACACGGATTCAAAATCGATGAAGACAAAATCGACACATAGACTAAAAGAAACACACTAACTGAAATTTTCAGAAAATCCGTCTTCTAGAGAAAGGAGAATTGGTGACCAAGCATGCCGTAAAGGAATAATCCTGCCTTTACTAAATTATTCATCATTCATCTATTCATTCATTATATTCACATTCACAATCGTACAAAACTGAAAGTTTAACATTGAAACTGCTATGTATTTATTATTATTTATTGTATTTCTTTATTTTTATTCTAGTTTACTTAAAATTCCGCTGGATCATTTCATTTAATTATTATTATTTAAAATAATAAATTGTATATTTTTTATTTTACATGGCATAAATATCTAACTGAGTAATAAATGCGATAGTTAAGAGTGCCGACGATAGAAGCTGCTCTTCTGTACTGTAACTGACTATGAGCAAAAAAACAAACTTGCATCCTAAATGCAAAACTACATGAGGTATTCTATTTATAGTAACTCATTAAACAAAAAAAAAGTCATTTATTAACTATTAAGCATGATTCATTCTACTACATCGTTTCCTATAAATAATTGGTCATTTTAATTCAAGCGGAAAGTTACATGCATTTGTTTGTGTGCGGCTGAAATCGGACGGAAGGAAACGATCGTCCACTGTGAAGGTAGACCTGAGTGTGCTTCACACAATTACTTGAGTTCTTACTGCTTTCTACTACGAACATTCACGCAGCTCTCACGAGTTACCATTACAAGCAAGTTATTACAATCAATAAACAATTATATTGAAAACGATACCATACATTTTAATGAGAATAAAAAATAGTTACTGTAAAATTATTTAATCAGAATTTTTTCCATTAAAATATTTATTTTAAAGATTTTTACAAACCCTGAGTAATAATTCTTTATGGTCAAAGATTTATGAGTAGTTATTGTAGTGTATACAAGTAGGTATTGTCCCTTATTTGACTAGTTTAAAAAAAAATTGGCAAAGATTTCACTAATATGCTTTCATCCTTATTTTTGAGGCTAATATTGCAAATATAGAAATGTCAAAATATATAAATGATTATAACTTAGTTATTATTTTATAAAACAAGGTAATAAAGGATAAGTTAGATGAAACAGGAAGAAACAAATCGAATCAACAGAAGATTCTTTGTTGTTTTCCAAAAACACAATTGTCTAAAATAGCCTTTAATTTACTCCTGAGAATGGAGTCATTTGAAATGAATTGAGTAACAAGGAAGGTAAGCGAGATAAGGTGGCTAGTTGTTTAGAGTAAATTTAATGAAATGGAATTACATTTGTTGATATATTTAGATATAGCATAAATGTAAACACATTCATTATCTCTGGTAAGTCTATTCATATGTTTACCCTTTGCTTTCGTTTCAGTATATCAATAGACAACAATTAGTAATATTTTTTTAGAAAACTTTAATTTTTTTTATAGCTACCGTCTTTAGCAATGCTGTTATGATTTCTATATATTCACTAGATTAATGAAGTGAAGCACCACTGAGCACGGTTAATACTTGCATGGGTGACACCGCTCTAGTAATGCAACTCTCCCATGACTAATGTGTACTATTGAGTCATAAAATGGTGCGACAAATGTTTCCCTTTAGAGAGCATATAAGGCGAAAAACTATAGATGTTGGATAAACAGAAAAAAAAGGAATATTCGTTCTCCCATCTTTTATAACAAAAATATCAAAGTTTACTATTTTTAAAAGTGTATATTGGTGGTAAGAAATGTTATGTGGGTAGTTTACATGTTTGAAGAGTTGAGGTAATGATGGCAACGCGTTTGTACAAACGCGTGGATGCTCATCGGAAGCAGAAAATCAAAAGGTAGCCAAAAATGTTATTACCTTTTACAGTTTTTTTTCCTCCCCTCACAGGTGTGAATTGTAGCGGCTTCTGGAAAGATGTTCCTTGACAACGAACAATCTTTGACAAGTGTGACAAATACGCGGTACAATAGAACTCCCTAGGCTAAGAACTGAACCTAGTCAGTCGGCCAGTGCTTTGAATAAATCTCTTCCATTCAGTACCTTTCTCAACCACTATTTAACGCCTTTGTGAAACTGATCCCAGGTAACTTGTCTGAAACGCTTACAATACCCTCTTTAGCTGTCTAACTATAAAGACGTCCCATGAGGTAACAGGATTCTTTGAGCCTTCCATATTTCTATTTCTTCTACGATAAATTCTATCTGAAAGTCCGACAACAATGAAATAAGCACAATGAAATATTTATGACTGCATAGAGTATAAAAATACATTCCTTAAGACCGCAAGAAAATTAAGTTGGAAGTTTTTTTGCCCATACTTAGTTTACATCTCACTTACCGATAGAAGGATTTCAATCTCAGAGGTACATCTTTTTGGTATTCTCAAGGTTATATCGCTCTTACAACTCTCCATGTCTAATTTTCGCCTAATGAATGCTTAAAAAGATGAATTATGCTAAATCTTTAGCTAGGTATTTTATCAACACAGAGGTTGCTAGTAATAATATTTTAATCTACTATCTTAGCTAACGTTCTTTCTCAAAAACATCGATCAGTCTCTAATAATATATTCTCAATACAAAACTGATAGTTATTATGTATTTTTAAGATTTCGAATTCTCGATTCAAAACAATTTTTTTTTTTAGTTTATTTTTATAACTTTAAATGTAGAATAACTTTCAAATTTAGATTTTTGGTTTATAAATATTCAAATTGAGACAGGAATTCGGAATAATTACCTTTCCGATTTCAGAAAAATGAATAATGTAGTAGAATGAAGAAGCAAAATGGAGAAAAAAACGGTTACAAAGTTCGTAATCCTCTATATATAAAGAAAAATGAAATGGTTCACGACGAAGGATGGTATTCGCTGACGTCATCGGAAAGAAGATCGACCAGTAGGCCAGGCAATGACATATAGTTATCAAAGATAAGTATACATGAAAATAAAAGCTACAAAAATTAAAACTACAACAAATACTTTAATACTTTAAAGTATTATTACTTTAATTTATTAATACTATAAAGTATTAATTATATTAATACTTTAATAGTATTATAATAGTAAATGCTATAACACATAAATAAAGAAAATTACCATGTGGTAATGGTATCATCATTGAGTGCTACCGATAAGGAGAAAAATTTAAAGCTTTAGGAGTGATAAAAAAATACCATGGAAATTAGCACGGCTACTGCCTTAATTAACGGATGAGGGACAACCATTTATTCTGTTTTACAGTTTATATATATGCAAATATTATAAAATATACAATAATAACTCATTTTAAATTCGAAAAAAACTATCAAACTGGTCAACACGAGTTCAAATCTGAAGGAAAGTAACACACTTATTCATTCTAATTTTCGAAAAAAATGTTTTCAGGAGTCAAAAGAGAAAGAGAAAGAAAGAAAGAAAGAAAGAAAGAGAGAGAGAGAGAGAGAGAGAGAGAGAGAGAGAGAGAGAGAGAGAGAGAGAGAGAGAGATAGACCAGAGACCAGAGACCAAGAACACTGGAGAAGCACGAAGAATAACCCAAGGTTTCTGTTGCAAGTCTCTGTCTTTCTTTTCTCTCCTGAAGACGGACTGCCCAAAAATTAGAGTCGATAAGTGTTTTTTTTTTTACTCTCTGTTACTTTTTTTCATATTTGTACTTGAAAATATAGAAATATGAATATTGATCACAATATTTCTCTACCAAAATGAACTAGGAAAAAAAAAGAGATACAATTTAGTAAAAATAGATTAATATATAAAACAAAACTTGATCAAAATTTAATGGACAGATTAAGGTGTTTGCGAACATGTTGGTTGAATTAATCGAATCGTGAGCTTGGCTCTATCTGAAGGCTTTACGTCTCTGACAGGACGTACTCGGTTCTTGTTCCTGACAAAAGAGTATCATGTTGTATAAATTTAAATATATCAACGAATATCCAAAAAAAATTGCTGTTGGTATTTTTTCATATGATTCTATTATCATGAATTTACGTTTTTTTATGTATTTCTTTGGAACATCTAAGGCAGTTATGTTTACAATTCATGATATCCACAAGACAGGTAAAATCTAACAATAAATAATATTTTTTATTTATTTTGTTTACAAGCATTTTCATTCCTACTCTAAACTCATAGGAGTATTTCTAAATTTGTCAACACACCTTGGAAACAATGCATGTTCATATGTAATATTTGTTTTCCCAATGCTTACTTCCGCTATTTGTGGGGGAGTTATTACGTTCCATTCCCTCCCAGGAATTCCAAAAATTCACAAATTATTGGTGGAGTTTTAAAACACTAATGTATGATACTAAAAATGCTAAAATATTATTGGTATACACATTCAAAAGACAGTCTTACTCATTAATACAATAATAATGTAGTAATATGTAGTAATGATAAATTACTAAAGCCTGCAACCAATCAACAGGAACGACGAACCCAAGCTGGTAACTAACAATGTTATTTTAATATCATTTAACAGTTTTACTAAATTATCTCTCTCTTTTACGTTGTTTTTGTTTTATATCTACTGAGATTTATTGTAAATTTTGTTATCATTTTACAGTCTAATTGAATGTGAGCATTTCTCTTTTAAAAACTTGCCTACAAAGTCACTAAATTGCTAGAATTATTAAAAAAGAAACTTTGAGAGGAAAATCATGGAGTACACAAGGTCAGGAAAGATGAAAGGCAAATGAGTGAGGCTATACTGTACAATAGTTATAAATATACAAAAAGGAAGTTTTGATACTATATACTATAAGGTTGCTATGTGTGCTGCTTATCAAAGTATAAACCCAGGCAGGAGTCATTGGCAAGAGCTGTCCGACCGCAAATGTAACATTATAGTATATAGTATGATATACTGTATGGAAGATATTATACTGTACAGCATAGTAACTGTATGGTAACCATACTCTATAGGCTGATTAGATAAATCAGCTGATCCAGTAAATGTAAAGGTGTCATACATTCATTCATACTAAACTTTATTATACTTGTGATTTTTTGGATTATCTCTTCATACTTAAAACTTACAGTTTTAAGTCATATAGAGAAGCTGCAAATTTTGTCGCAATCTGTCAAAATATAAAAATAGTTGCTTTTTTTTACTTTCAAATCAATGATACTAACGTCAAAATTAAATATTATGATGTACTTTGCAAAATTCGAAAAAAAACCTCAAAATGGAATGTTGCGTTCATCTACCCCATACTATAAATTAATTTTTGATACTAATCTAAACTAAACAGCTAATTCTTTCCAAACATTCAATACTAATTTGAAGCAAAAAATATTGCAACTGAAAAAATAGACTCCTTTTAAATGTTTAAAACCAATCTAAGGTATTACAGTAAAAATGATAACAAATAAATAGTTTGATCCTTAATTAATCAATGGATCAATAAACCTATATTAATTAATTAGTAGGAGGTAGAAGCTCCTTCTTCTGACAGTGACATCATCTAACGATACTAGGTGTCTAGTACAATTTTATTACTCCTGAATTTTACGCAGTCTGCCTATTCAATAGTAGTTCTTCATAAGGATTTGGTTTGATAAATAAATTAAATTATTTTCTGCCAATTAGTTTTAAAAAATTCAAAAGGAAGACTTTTTACAAAATTTAACAAAGCAAATATTTAAATAAAAAGTCAATTCTAAGTTAGATGAATCTAGGTTATAATCGAATATTGTTCGTTTGAAAAACACTTAAACAATATATGAACGAACTCGGCGAATTGTTTTTAATTAACTTTATCATAGCATATTACATAGTTAACTCAAAAGAAAAGAAACATCAAAAGATAACTTACAGTAATCAGAAGTAAAAGACTTGTTCAGCATACCTGCAACATAAAATCAAATTTTTAAATTTGAATAATGAAACTGTTTCCTTCCATTCATACTGTGTACATATTAAAATATATTTTTAACAAAAAAAGCGAATTTAATACTTTAAATAAATGCTTTATATTCTAATTATAAAGTATAAATATCAAGGTAGAAACATGAACATGACTGGATATTTTAGTTATTCATTTTATGTAGCGGGTTAACATTTTGGGAATTCTAATCATTAGTAAAGACAATAATTAATATGAAATGGAGGCATTTTTAACTTATCATAAAGATATTACTCTATTGTTATAACTTGGAAATTACGAATTCTTTACAATATTAACAACACGAGGCTAACGATATTTTAATCAGTTCAGAAGATATGTTCTTCTTCTTTAGACAACCGTCATCCCCCACCACCGACAACATACCCTTAGGCTTTTAGCCATTGCATACAATGTCCATAGTAAAGATACCTCAGTCCAGAAGATTATTTATCCATTTCTTCTTTAGACAACCCCCACACACCACACCCCACAATATACCCTTATCTTCTTAGTAATTGCATCTTCATAGTAAAGACATGTCTGTCCAGAAGATCATTTATCTTCTTCTCTAAACAGTGTCCTCCTCCCACACCACACCTTAGATTCTCAGTCATCACAGTTAGTGTCCATGGTAAAGACATGTCTGTCCAGAAGATCATTTATCTTCTTCTTCTCTAAACAGCGTCCTCCTCCCACACCGCACGTTAGGCTCTCAATCATTTCACTCAGTGTCCATAGTAAAGACATGTCAGTCCAGAAGATCATTTATCTTCTTCTTCTCTAAACAGCGTCCTCCTCCCACACCGCACGTTAGGCTCTCAATCATTTCACTCAGTGTCCATAGTAAAGACATGTCAGTCCAGAAGATCATTTATCTTCTTCTTCTCTAAACAGCGTCCTCCTCCCACACCGCACGTTAGGCTCTCAATCATTTCACTCAGTGTCCATTGTAAAGACATGTCAGTCCAGAAGATCATTTATCTTCTTCTTCTCTAAACAGCGTCCTCCTCCCACACCGCACCTTAGGCTCTCAGTCATCGCAGTCAGTGTCCATAGTAAAGATACCTCAGTCCAGAAGATTATTTATCCTTTTTCTTCATTAGACAACCCCCACACACCACACCCTACAATATACCCTTATCTTCTTAGTAATTGCACTTAGTGTCCATAGTAAAGACATGTCTGTCCAGAAGATCATTTATCTTCTTCTTCTCTAAACAGTGTCCTCTTCCCACATCGCACCTTAGATTCTCAGTCATCGCAGTCAGTGTCCATAGTAAAGACATGTCAGTCCAGAAGATCATTTATCTTCTTCTTCTCTAAACAGCGTCCTCCTCGTACACGGCACCTTAGGCTCTCAACATTGCACCCACTATCCATAGTAAAGACATGTCAGTCCAGAAGATCATTTATCTTCTTCTTCTCTAAACAGCGTCCTCCTCCCACACCGCACCTTAGGATCTCAATTATTTCACTCAGTGTCCATAGTAAAGACATGTCAGTCCAGAAGATCATTTATCTTCTTCTTCTCTAAACAGTGTCCTCCTCCCACACCACAGCTTAGATTCTCAGTCATCGCAGTCAGTGTCCATAGTAAAGACATGTCAGTCCAGAAGATCATTTATCTTCTTCTTCTCTAAACAGCGTCCTCCTCGTACACGGCACCTTAGGCTCTCAACATTGCACCCACTATCCATAGTAAAGACATGTCAGTCCAGAAGATCATTTATCTTCTTCTTCTCTAAACAGCGTCCTCCTCCCACACCGCACCTTAGGATCTCAATCATTTCACTCAGTGTCCATAGTAAAGACATGTCAGTCCAGAAGATCATTTATCTTCTTCTTCTCTAAACAGCGTCCTCCTCCCACACCGCACCTTAGGCTCTCAACATTGCACCCACTGTCCATAGTAAAGACATGTCAGTCCAGAAGATCATTTATCTTCTTCTTCTCTAAACAGCGTCCTCCTCCCACACCGTACCTTAGGCTCTAAACATTGCACCCACTGTCCATAGTAAAGACATGTCAGTCCAGAAGATCATTTATTTTATTCTTGTTTATCAACATTTACCTTACTCTCTAGCCATTTCATGAAATACTTTTAAAGAAATATATTAGACTTAAATTCAAATGTACAAGTAGGAAGGTAGGTAATATCTATAATTAATCAAGTTAATTTATATTTAAAGAATTTAAAAAAAAATAAGTAACATAACATAATGCAAAACTCAAAGAAATAAAAAAGAAAGATCTACTAATCTTGGTAAAACTATAAATGTTTTATTATAAGTGAACAATTTACATATTTAGCATTTATATGCTTTCCGAAATGGAAATAATAATATTCAAATAGATGGAAAATGTAGTTAACTGTATAAACCCTACTTTAGGAATTCATAACTCATCGGAATAAATGGCTTGTTACCAATGATCCATTTTTAATGATCTAATTAATATTATTTATAATCTTAATTATTAGCATTGTTACTTGTCTGTGTTTTGGTGATACTGTATGAATTGTTAAAAATTCGATGAAATTAACAAAAAGTTATATCTTCATTAAAATGATTAATTGAACCAAACTGATTATTAATCACGTTGATAATACGTTTAATCCTACTAATTTAGAGTGTAAGTACTTCATAATAATTTTGTTCATGTATAATTTTAGTTAAAGTTCGCGAATAAGATTACCCGAGATATATGTGCTAATTAAGCCTATAAGATTTCCACCCTTAAGGATATCTAAAAGATAATCGAGAGTTGTTTACCCTTGGGAGTCAAGGGTCAATTTAAAGAAGAATTATTGCTCCAATAACATTATTGATAAGAAAGAGGGTTAACTTTGTATTCATATAAGGAAGGACACGATATTCGAGGGTGACGGGAATTAATAAAAAGGTTAGAATAGGGGTTGTAGTAGATTGAACAGAGGGATTAGATGGTGGCGAAGGGCGAAATGTAAATACTAAGTAAACAGGAGGGTGGAAGCAAAAGGGTTAAAGGAGGCGATAAGAAGGGATTATGCACAGAGGAACACAAGAGACAGAAGCAGAGTCTGATGGAGCAATCTGCGAGTAAGGCTGGCAGTTCAATAGGACTTGGGGCTGTGGGCCCATAAATATCGAGTGAATTCATTGGAGAGAGCTAGCCGTGGCCAATCACGGTACCCACATAAATATCCAATGGCGCAGTATGTTATTGAAACGGTACATTCTCTTAGCCTCATGTAACTCTACACAGCCTTCTCAACCAAGCAACATAAATAATAAGGCCAGACAAAAATGGTCCATTCCACCATTAACTTATATCTCCACATCTTAACTGACTCCCTAACTGCAACGCCTACCTCGTTTATTTCAATCTATAAATAGCGAGCGAACCTACTAAATGCAACTTAATGCTTCTCCATCCAACAATGGAAAATAAATGCTTCCCTACCTACAAACGTTCTCATCAGATCTGTTTGAAGTTCTTCCTCCACGTGCCTGCAACAATAACACTGACAGGTACTCCTCAACGATCATTTCTATCACAGCAAACACTACATACAAGCGCCAATCGTATCCTCTTCCAAAAGATACAACCTTACATTCACTCAATCATAAATCGTTGAGAAAAAAAAAACATTGAATAGTTTTTACTTAAATGTTTACACCAGTACTATAAGTTCATCAACAGGGGTTCCCAACCTTTGTTTGCTTGTAAACCCCTTGAGATCATCTATTTTACCATCTGTAGACCTTCCCCTCCCCGCAAATACTTAAAAAAAATAATTAATGGGAATAAATTTTCAAACAAACATTTTTTTCAGGTAAATTAAAAGTGTAAGTATAAAATAATATCATTACAATTACAACATCATACCAAAATGCAAACATCTTTATAAAACGATAAAAAAAATTTTTACAAAACATTCTATATAGTACGCTGAAATAAATTGTAAAAGAATCAGTTTTGAATATAAAAAACAAAAATATAAATAGAACTATTTAAAATATTTAAACATTCTAAGAAATATGCTGTATGTGCTGCAGATGACTGAAAAAGGAGTCACTGTTGTTTGAACTCAAGATAATTGATTTCTAAATATTCTACCTACTGAATAACTATTTTGGAAACCACTATCCAACAACAAGTTCAATATGAATTCAAATTTAATGCAGTTATCAAGTTTGAAACATCTATGTTAAAATAGAAAAATAAATACCCACGAAAGGTTAAGATTTTTAAATACTTAATGTTTAAGTTTAAGGGATGTTTTGTTTATTTATGCAATTATATTAAGTAATTTTAACTAGTTTGAAGCTATTTTTTACATTTAGAGGAAATCTGTTTTCTATTTAAACCGTGAAACATGTTCTACTTGTTTATAGTCAAGGTAGCTGGAACCCAAGAAATCTAAATATATAAAAGCCAGAGTGATATTCTACATTTCCTTCTGGTTGTTTAATATTCTGTACTTTACCTTAGTGGGTAGTAACCTAAAGTTATCTCACGGGCTAGATTCATACCATTAAATTGTCTGACTCTACCCTCCCAAGGGTCGTCTTAAATTTGAGTAAACCTTCCATTACTAATGAACCATCTTGTTCTTGAATATAAAAAATGACTCAATGTAGGTCAAAAATTCAAAATTACAAATCAGTGCATCCTTAAACAATACAGGATGTTTTCATTTCATCTAAATATTTCCATGTACATTATTTAAACCTTTTAAACATTAATATTACATTATTTTTATTAATTAATGACCTTTAATTACATATTTAGTTTTTCAAAAAGTTAAAAAGGAGATAACTTCCTGAGTTATATTTTCACTTGAAACAGAAGATTATAGCAGACAAGAACGGGGAATATTTCAAAAATTCAGAGACGATATTCTATTATATTATTAGAAATTATAGAATAGTAAAAAATATCATTATTGGTATAGTCCACAGCTGTCGTTAGATATGGAGTTTTTTTTACGTTTTAGAGGTTTAGATGCTGAGGTCAATTTTTTTTTATTCTAGGCATTTTTCTTATTTAGTACGCGGGTAGGGAACACCCAATTTTTTAAAGCAATTATTATAAATGCAAACGAAATTAAAAACAACAATAACTACCTGCTACAGTATCAGGTACCTGTATATTTTCAAAATATAAATGTATTTAAGCTGTGTAAACACAGTTTAAAAGTTCATAACTTCGCTTCTACATTGAATTTGCAATCCACAGAAACTTACTCACATATTTTCAGCTTCCTTTGACTTATGGTGGCTGAGATAACTTGTGACAAAATTTTTGCCAACAAATAAACAAACACGCAGAAATTTTTTTAAGGGTGGATTCGGTTTCTCTAATGTATAAAACACAAAGATAACTTAACTGAGTCAGTTCTAAGCAATATAAAAGCAAAACCTTTCTTTTATTTATATAGATTCTTTTTTTGGGAAAAAAAAGTTATATTAAACAAATTTCCAAAAAAATGTTTACTGAAAAAATGAAAACAGAATTTGTTTTATCATATGATACGTTAACAACCTAAATATTTTAAAAATGTGAACAGTAATATGCTAAAATTACATTATAAGTAACTTACAAATAAAAATAATGACATTTTTTTGGAAAAAAAAAATCACAATTAGACTCACTTTTCTATGTCTTAACCTTTATGGAGGTCGTCCTCAAGAGAAGTGAACAGAAAGAAAGGAACGATAGTAAACTAAAGAAATTCTCGCGATAAAAACCGTATAATGCTCCTGTGACAGAAGACAAAAAAACAAGAGAAAAAAAGTGATACTTATCATCAGAATAATAAACATAAAAAGTTGTGAAACACATTGAAAGACAGGAATAAAATGCATCGAACTTAAAAACGTCTGGGCTCCTTATAATGTGGGTTTCAAAATTGTTTTTGATTAAAGAATTTAGAATTATCTTCTTTTCAAGAACAGAAGATAGAAAAATCAGTTCTTTGGCGTCCTTAGATTTTACTGCATTAATCATTTTTTTTATGTGCTAAAACAAAGCACTCGACTCTTCTTGTCTCCGAACAGCATATTTATGTTATTTCATAGAGTATGTTTTTTCCTGTTAGTCGAAAACATGTTGAGCAACAATCCCAACAAGGAATCTTGTACACACATCCTTTTTCTTTGTTGCAATTGTTCACTAATCTGTTTAATAAATATCCACCACTACTAAATTACAGAAATATGGATTTTTTTTTTAAAAAAAGAGGGAATATCCTTTAATGGTCTACTGAAAGAGATGGCTAATAATTTCCAGCAAATGGTTCCCTTTCAACATAAGTTCTTCAGGATGCTCTGTTTTGTTCATAATATTATCAATAAATGCTTGTGGATATATCAACTCTAAAGCTATTTTGAAAATGTGATTAATTTTTTCTTCAATGAATTCAATCAGACGGGAAGATGAAAGAGCCTTGATCTTACATGTAAGGAACAAAAATTATATCATAAATTGGAGTTAAGCAAAGGAATTCATTTTTGTTCCTTCAAAAATAAGGAGAAAAATTACTGAAAATGCACTCATAAAGAACTTCTATGGAAATTTAATGAACAATAGTCCGGGACTTTACAAACTGTATGGAATATAAATAAAATAAATAAGTAAGCAGATGAAGACTCCTTCAATTTTACGACCATTGAATTCAGACAGGGATGCCAACAATCCTAAAGACTTCAATCAACCAGGTTGACTTGTTATTATATTTTTTGTTTAGTTTATTTAGCTCTCTGATGATGTTGTAACGAAAGGTCTTAGAGCATTGTATCTAATATATATTTGCTTATCGTGGTTGTTTAATTCATATATATATATATATATATATATATATATATATATATATATAAATGAAAGATCAAATATTAAAATATGAAATGAAGCAAATAAAGAGTCATTAAAAACCAATCATTTTTCAATATCAAATGGTTTGCATAAAGAACACCCAGAATTTATGCATAAAATAGTAAGCAGTATATTAATGAAATATAAAACAATAAAACAGACAAATTACAGAGAAAACCGGATACCAAGAGCTATTATTTTTTCGTTAAAAACTAAAGTGTTAATGATTTGTAGGGATAAACATAGAAACTGCGTTAGACACGCCCAGTGTAAATTAAAACATATTTTAGTTCTATTTCAAAGGCTGTAATGCAGACAGTAGATCATTCGGGTTACCTACGACATGTAAAACCCAGTCCTTTCATCTTTTTATGGGATAAATCAAATTTTAACTTTAATCTTTAATTTAAGATTTATACTGACGGTTTAAATTTATATCTTGAGGGTATACAAATGGATGAATGAAATATGTGCTATTTATGTTTTTTGACAAAATAAATTGTTAAATTTGAATGTTCTAATATCCATTAAAATATTTAGTTTACAACATAAACCAATGAAGAAAATCAATTTATTAGACTAGTATTTTCAAATTCGTCATTCCATTTGTTTTTTAAAGTAAAGTATTAAAAATTATTGAAAGAACTCTTCTAATAAGCGTTTCTATTAGAAGAACTACCCGTTTCATTATGTACTTGTCTTCCGAACAACATTACCGGAGGAGTCAAAAGTACGTAAAATGAACAACGGATAAGCGTGGCTCATTTATGATTTGTCACCCATCTAATATAACGAACAACATTACCGGAGGAGCCAAAAGTACGTAAAATGAACAACGGATAAGCATGGCTCATTTATGATTTGTCACCCACCTAATATCCCGAACAACATTACCGGAGGAGACAAAAGTACGTAAAATGAACAACGGATAAGCGTGGCTCATTTATGATTTGTCACACACTTAATATCCGGAACAACATTACCGGAGGAGCCAAAAGTACGTAAAATGAACAAGGGATAAGCGTGGCTCATTTATGATTTGTCACCCACCTCATATCCTGAACAACATTACCGAAGGAGCCAAAAGTACGTAAAATGAACATCAATAAGCGTGGCTCATTTATGATTTGTCACACACTTAATATCCCGAACAGCATTACCGGAGGAGCCAAAAGTACTTATAATGAACAACGAATAAGCGTGGTTTATTTATGATTTGTCACACACTTAATATCTTAATATCCCAAAGAACATTACTCAGGGAGCAAAAGTAGATACTGTCACCCACCCATCCGTGCGTTAACAACTTAACTTTAGTGATGTATCAGTAATTGATATATTCAACAAGGCCATTGCTGAAAGCGCCAGATAACAAAAATACAAATTTCATAAAAGAAGTAAGTAATTGAGGAAAAGGAAATACTATTTGTTTGAAATCTTCAATTTCTAATTTGGATTTTATAAAGTTAAACAATGCAACCTTTAAAAATATCATTCATTCATGGTATATATTTGATTTATAATGGTTAAGTATTGATAGCACCCATACAGGGAATATTAAAACTAAAAGGGTAAGTTTTCTAGTTGTTAGTGAAAAAAAAGCCGAGCAATTGTGTGAAATATTAGGAAAATACGTGTTAAAATAGAGATGGTTAGCGGCAGATGTTTGAACAGATGATAGAACAAGAGACATGTAATGAACTATCATTTATATTGGGACGGCGTCTGTTGGCCAAACAGCATATGGTGCTCAGGACGGCAAAACGTAGCAACTATTTATTATATGCCAGACCCCCATCTGGCTATTGGTGCCAACACTGCATTTCGCATGTTTACCTCCATCCCTAATTAAGGGTAACATTTACATGTATTGTGTAGCAAGAAGAGTAAAAAAAAAGGCACAAAATATAAAAAAAAATTAAACCCAAAATATTCAAAATAAACAAAATTTAGTGATTTGAGCACATATACGAGTATCATATGTAATGATAATTATTTATTACTGATAATTAGTGTTTTATATACATCAATTCATGATATTTTTACTGTTTTATGCTTTTTCCATATTAGGCAAAATGTCACCATATAATATTTGATTGATAAAAAATCAGAATCAAAACAAAATATAGAGCAATACACCCATACAACTAACCAACCACACACAGAGACAGAAACACAGACACAGACACAGACAAAGACACAGACACAGACAAACACAAAGACACAGACACAGACACAGACACAGACTAAGACACAGACACAGACACAGACACAGACACAGTTACAGACACAGACTAAGACACAGTTACAGACACAGACTAAGACACAGACACAGACTAAGACACAGACACAGACACAGACACAGACACAGACTAAGACACAGACACAGACACAGACACAGACACAGACACAGACACAGACACAGACTAAGACACAGACACAGACACAGACTAAGACACAGACTAAGACACAGACACAGACTAAGACACAGACACAGACACAGACACAGACACAGACTAAGACACAGACACAGACACAGACTAAGACACAGACACAGACACAGACACAGACACAGACACAGACACAGACTAAGACACAGACACAGACACAGACACAGACACAGACACAGACTAAGACACAGACACAGACTAAGACAAAGACACAGACACAGACTAAGACACAGACACAGACACAGACACAGACACAGACACAGACTAAGACACAGACTAAGACACAGACACAGACACAGACTAAGACACAGACTAAGACACAGACACAGACACAGACACAGACTAAGACACAGACACAGACACAGACACAGACACAGACACAGACACAGACAAAGACAAGACACAGACACAGACACAGACTAAGACACAGACACAGACACAGACACAGACACAGACACAGACAAAGACAAAGACACAGACACAGACACAGACTAAGACACAGACACAGACACAGACACAGACACAGACACAGACAAAGACACAGACACAGACACAGACACAGACACAGACACAGACAAAGACAAAGACAAAGACACAGACACAGACACAGACTAAGACACAGACACAGTTACAGACACAGACTAAGACACAGTTACAGACACAGACACAGACACAGACTAAGACACAGACACAGACACAGACACAGACACAGACACAGACAAAGACAAAGACACAGACACAGACACAGACACAGACACAGACACAGACACAGACACAGACAAAGACACAGACAAAGACACAGACAAAGACACAGACACAGGCACACACAAACAAACACACACACACACACACACACACACACACACACACACACAAAATGTACATATGTACAAACATGTGCAAACACATATATAAAAGAACGCACGCAAAAACATACATACACCAACATGCATAACCTCTCATGTTACAACATGACTACATATTATAACGACGCATTAACTATGTATTACACAGTTAATAAAAATGCATTATAGGATAGCCTACCAGAAAATTTCTAAACAAAACATATTCAAAAGACGTACACTAAGGGTGATAGGAAATGGGTTCTAAGGATCTCAAAACAAGAAAGTCCGTTACCACTTCAAAATGAATGTGTTTCAAATTTTTTCATTTCAATACATAGAAAAATAACATTTTAACATGTATTTTCCTTGATACATTCTAAAACAAAACAAAAATGAATTCTAAATTATTAACTTAATCACTAGCGTTTCTATACTTTATATTTAGGCAATATACTTAAGTTGCAATCAAAATAATTAATTTTAAATTTTCTCTACTTTGAAGCTTTCATAATATTTAATTCATATTGTTATTAAAATAAAGTGTTTTTAGGAACTTGGAACTTTACCATTATTTATTATTAATTTTTAATTCGCTTTAGAATAGTTGATCTTACCGTAATCATGATTGATCGCTCTTTCTCCTTAAACTCTCTAGAGTGTCAAGATTTGTAAAATTATAAATAAATAATATCAGTTTTATTTAAAATTCTACTAAATAGTCAATTATTATGCACAAAATTTTCCATTTAAACATACTTTTCTGTGGTAGTGAACATTTTTTATATTTAAGTTGTGCTTAAACAACTAAGATCTTTCAACCGTAACTCTGATGAAGATCAGAGTCTAAAACCCAACTGAGTTGAAAAATCTTAGTCTTTTGTTCACATTTCATATTGTAATTTGACCATTGATTGTTATTTTACGTGTTTATGTGAAATAGTATATATATAAAAACTTTAAGAAATAGGAAAGAACACAGAAAGCCACTACAGAACTCACTTCAATATTTCGAAGTCTGTCGTCATCGGGAAGAAGTGCGAAGTACTCGCTTTGAGAAGCAAACAGCTACTCAAATATATATATATATATATATATATATCTGATAAACGATAAATATTACACTCAACATAAACCGTGACGAATAGAAAAAACATAGGAAAAACTCACTTTTCAATTTTTCTTTTATGGCGGTCGAAATATTGAAAAGTGAGTATTTGTTATGCTAACAAAAGATATTCTGAATAACTAAATAGTGTTTTTCTTTTAGTTGGGTTTTGAATCTGAAGAAGGCAGCTTTATCAATGATGGATAGAAGAGAAGAGATAGGACCACCAAGCGCACTTGCGAAGCGAAGGTTGGGAGCGAAGACGCAACAGGAGAACCTCTAATCGTCGCTTCGCAAATGAGATTGGTGTCCCTATTTCTCTTCTCATGATGACGGTCATAACAAAATACTTTTCTCAGTGCCACGGTTTAGAAGGGTCGAAACATTGAAACTGAGTCCTAGTTTTCATTCGTGTTTCTGTCTTTATTCAAAATAAATAAATTTATCCACAGAAATAATATTCTTTACGATCTGTATGATAGACTGTGCTAAATGTCTTTATTAACATATTTAATGTAAAGGATACATTAAATGCTAATGCTGTTTGACCCTGGGAATGTTTCAAGCAGTTCAAATTCGTCTTAGAAAAGCATACTTGAAAGACTTGTAAATTCAAATTT
The DNA here is from genome assembly GCA_026182355.1 of Hermatobates lingyangjiaoensis. Taxonomy (NCBI): domain Eukaryota; kingdom Metazoa; phylum Arthropoda; class Insecta; order Hemiptera; family Hermatobatidae; genus Hermatobates; species Hermatobates lingyangjiaoensis. The sequence goes on along the minus strand of JAPFBL010000102.1, from coordinate 590,562 downwards.
ACCTGCTGATTGTTTACAATTTGGTACAGTTCAGTCAGTCAATGAAAGTGTTTTGAAAAATTAGTTATGTAGTTGTTTCATTTAAATAACACATAAATTTTCTTATCATTTCGTTAACTGATTTAAATCTCCAAAAACTAATGTTATGAAGATTATACTATGCTTTTTTATCTCGAGCAAAAATCAGAAGCTTTTGGATAACTGCCTTTCAATAAAAATTAGGAGTGGTCAGTTAGAAGATTAACATTACAAAGTAACACCACGGCAGATATCAATTTTACGAAATTAAAAGTACAAACAACCAGATATTTTACTTAAACACCTTGATTTAAATATTCAGTGCCTAAGGAGTGATTGATTTATCAATAAAAACTATGGACCTAATCTATCAAAGCGAATTCGGCAAAAGCAGATAGTGTTATATAAAATTATTGATTTTATAATTTCAAATGTGTCAAAGTGGAGGAAATTTATTTATTTTGTGTCACCTGTAAATTGATGATCCATTCTACTACATGATTAAACAGGGAGAAATTTAATTTAAAATATAATGAGTTATGCTATATATTTTGAAAGTTTATTTATTATTTAAGTTTTGGAATGAATTTCCATGTTAAATGCTGTACGGTTACACCCACCTGCTATCAACAAGGGACAGCCAATTACCAATTTTTTTTTTCTTATTTTCATCTCTGAGTATCGAACCCTTATGCATTATTCATTTAAGTTTTTTTTTTTCTTATTAGAGCAAAGAGGCTATGGGAGGGGGGGGGGTGAATAAACAACAAAGTAAGACATTAAAGTGGGCTAGAAACAATGACAAGGAGGAAGAGTAAAACGTGAGAAAGGAAATGACTCCCAAAGGGAAATCAATATCATCTTTAGAATTAGGGAAAAAGACTAGGCGGAGTTAAAATTAATCTAGGCAAAACTATTGAACATTCGAATTGATGTGTTTTGAAAACAACTTCAGCAACAATGATAACTTTATAAGTGGTTTTGCTCACGAAATGGTTTAATCCTACCAATCACAAAGAGGACGTGGACTGGTGTTTGGTTGAAATCTGATAGACAGGAGAGTCTCTCCATCTACTATTAGCTATGTAAATCGGCACACCGACATCATCAACTGATCACTTTAATAACAAACTAATTACACATTCGGCTTTAACTTAGTCCAAATTCAATGCAAATAGGAGAAGCAAAACTCTATTCAAATGAAAATAGTTTGCATGTTGAAGTTGGTAGGTGAATAAAAATATCTTTTGCAATTCTGCTGGCGTTTTGTAAATAGGTTACAATTTCATTATATAATAACAGCACAGACACAAACTAGTGCTACTTAAGATAAATGGTCTTTTGTTACAGTGCATCTTGCTTGAATCTCATTAAAGTTTTCTTTCAACCAGTATTATCAACCTCGATATTTATGGATAGAAGAACAATATTTTATAATAAAATGAATACAGAATATATATACAATAAAGATGACAACTCTTTTTTTTCATAGATCAGAATTCTTAAGTATAGACCAGAAACTATCCATAAGAATTCTCCAATTGCTTCCATCGTAGAAACTGTTGCTTAAATAGGAAGCCAGTCGCTTTCCAGACGGACAACTCTTTCACGATTTAAACACCTTCATTTAAAAGACTAAACGACCAGGAATACTGTAAACTGACAATACGAATAATTACAGACATTTACTTACTGACCCCCACAATCTTAGTGTTACAATGGGCACTACAGTAAACGGAAAGATTCTTCAGTCGTTGGATAGATTCTTCTACAGTATTCTATGTTTTTCTTCTTGTTTCTTTTATTTTTGTCAACAAAGGTCCAAATTCAGGCGTAGTTGATATCCCGATGTTCATTGTAAGCATTGTAAGTACAAATCCAGGGGGTCAGGTTAGCTCAGTGGTTACGTGCTCGCCTCTGAACTGATAGGACCGGGGTTCGATCCCCACCTGGCCATCGATTTATTCATGCAGGAGGTGAATAAATCTGAGCACGTCGTCCCTCGGAGAAGGACGTTAAACTGTCGGTCCCAAGCCTGTACGATGTCAGGTACGCGTTAAAGATCCCTACTCTAAATACACTTGAGTTAGGCAAAATTTAAAACTTCCACTGTAGAATCAATCTTCATTGCGTGGTATCACAAAGGGCCAATGCTCGGCCTAAGTGTGTTCAGTTGTGGGACTGTCCCTGCAACCTAACCTAACCTAAGTACAAATGCAATATTCCTTTAACGATTTCCTTCCACCAGATCAGGAAATTCACTTCTTTGGATATCCTTTACAAGTATTGGATGTGTATATACAATTTAAGAGGGCACACATCACGTCTTCCTCTTACCAGATGAGCCATAGTATGTTCGATTGCACTGTTAGTAATTATTTATCACTAATGTGCATTATTATTCAATACACTATGTGATCAGCATCACGTACAGTTGAATCTAAAGACAGCAGTTTTGTGTTACAGCCAGGGAATTAGGATTAAGAGGAAAAAATTACATTCATAAAGAATGTTACCAAATACCTTCCATTACAGTATTTTATTGTAAAAACCTACAAGTTTACAGACCCAGTGTTCTTTTATATTAATACAATTTTATTTTATTATCCAGTTAATATAATTACAAAATATAAGTTATAAAAGTTAAGAAACCACGTACTCTTTTAAATGTAACGAGTCAAAATCATCAAAATTTCGAAAAATTAATTCCAACATATGATCTGAAATGAGGTCAACTGAAAATGAAATATCATTCTTTAAGAATCACATTGATTCTGGGCCCAATTCTAACCCAGTTAATCAAAAGACTTTATATGTAAATTTATAATAATTTAATTTTCTCGCATTCATTGTATATCTGGTTTGAATAAGAACAGCAAAATAAAAGTTTGATGTACACGATATGGTTGTCTAAGGATGTATATAAATTCATTCATAAAAGCACTGTTTACAAAATAAATTCAAGATCATATTCCGTTAAGTCAGAACATAATAACTAGTAATAAATGATTTATTTATTTTTTTTTTTTAGAAAAAAAGTGTTTTAAAAATCACAAATGACTTATTTATTTATGGTAATGAAGATAGATGTACCAGTTGAATATCGATTACTTTCTTTTCTCTCTATAAGACAATATTTATTCGTCAGTATCATAAATGATGTCGATAAATATTTCATAAATGTTTAGAAGAAAAAGAACTTTTCAAAAAAAAAGTATGAAGATTTTCTTTAGTGACTTTCTTCCTTCTTTCAAATATAGATAAGCTAAGGATTCAACTTTATTTTTGGGGAAAAAAAAATAGTTGACCGTGTGAAGGACTTATCTGGTTAAGTTGAAAGTAAGGAAAAAGAAGCTGATATTCTTGTCCTGTAAAATATCTTTTCCTTTCTCATCTGCACTTGTATTCGGTTCTCTGCTTGAAGGGTTGGATAGACAGAATGAGGGAGGTTGGTAGCAGGGTAGGGGAGATGAAATGGTCTAACAAGAGCAATTGTTTCTAGAACCCACTCCTGCCTACTACCTTATCACTTTAACCAGGTAACCTTCGTCCAAACATCCTGCCGCTTCAACTACTCTCAGAACTTAGTCCCTAAACTAAATCAACAAATGCAGTCGACAGTAAATCTCAAATCCAAGTTTGTTTTTATTATCTAAAGAGAAATTTTATCAAATGATAAATACCCATAAAAAAAACTGGCATGGAACGAACTACTATAATTAACACACTACAACATTGTATTTAAATAAATAAAAGTGAGGTAGCAATTAAAGTTAGTGTAAAATGAATTGTTTATTGCTACTTTAGTTAATTATATAATTATTATTGAATTATCATAACATACTAATTATACTCTTATAATTAGAAAAGTGAAATCCTATTCTTACATTCCATTCCATGTGTCACGGTTTCTTTTAAGTATATATATAATATAAACCTAAACACAATTAAACCACAATATAAAAAGAGAAAAACAACTAAGATCTATCAACCGTAACAAACGGTCATCGTCAGAGTTGAAAGATCTTAGTTTTTTTTCCTCTGCTCATATTGTGATTTGATCATTGATTCTTATTTCACGTTTTTATGTGAAATCTTTATACATATATACATGATTGGTTATACACGACTGAATATTGAAAATGACTGCAGCAGATAGTCGATACGCGTCGGCAAGAAGAATTCACTCCCTGAACCGTTGTTCTCACAACGAAAAATTAATTTTTCGCAAGCTTGAAAAGTTGGAAAAGAAGATCATCGACCGTCAATATTCAGTCGTGTATAACCAATCATGTATAAAAGAAGGACTGCTACCAAAGACACTAATATATATATATACCAATTAGATGAAACGATTCTTCATAGTGAATAAACCAGAATTTTCAAAAGAACACACAGAAATGAAATCACTGAAACTCACTATAATATTTCGATGACCAAGAGATCAGAAAGATAAGATGTGAATCGCTCCAAAGGCTGATAACGACTGGCTTGTGTTCAAAAAGAAGCACTCAAACCGTGTAGCCAAATTTCAGAGGAAGAGGAGACTAGGATGATAAAGAAATAGAAGGAAAATAAAGATTTAATGGAGGAAAAAAATTAAATAAAAATAAAAATTCTAAACTACTTGTAAAAAACAAAACTACAAATAAATATAAAAAATAAAAAATGAAACTGAGTAAATAAAAAGGACTAAAATAAATTAAAGAAACAATTAACGATTGAGGTAAAGTCCAGGAGAAGATCTACCACCCAGATTTGCTGTTTATATATATATATATATTTATATATAACAATTAAAAGAAACGGTCCAGCAGACTTTTTTAAATAAAATAAATTCAAAACGAAGGAAATAGGCAGAAAGACACTGTGTGTCTCCTTTTCTGTGTGTTTCCTTCGTTTTGAATTTATTATATATATATATAATACGTATTACTAATATTTATTACATATACACGTATATAATATATTATATAACACTTATTATTAATACTTAATTAATTAATTATACTTGAAGTTTATAATGAAGCTTCAAGGGTATTGTTATTTGGTTCAAGGTAGACATTAATTAAAACAAATTGCAATGTAAAAAAGAGTACAACCGAACATTAAACTGATTGAAGAGAACGTCAAAAAGAGTTATATTTTAATATTCTTGAAATGAAAAAAAAAAAAAAAAGTAAAGAATTTGACTTTTGAGGAGACATAAATTGAAATGACGAGACAATTAAGCGACCCGGAAGACAGGAAATAAAACGAGGAGAAATGTCGCTGTTTGGTTTCGAGGACTGACAGAATAGATAAGAGAAGGAGGCAAAGACGGGGTGACAATTTCTACCATCCTTCAATCGAAACGAAGAGGGCCAATTTTTGGTTTATCTGGTTGAAGAAGAATCAAGCTGACGAGATGATTTCCTGAGGAAAACGTAGCGACGCGGTTAGCTCCCCTATTGCAAATATAAATATTTCTTCTTCACTCTCTGCCTATCTCTCATTTCCTCTGTCTCCATAGGTATCAATTTGAATATATTGGGTGCTTCAGGGACATGCCAGTCACCTCTAAGATAACATCAAACTGTTATAAGTTTTTGATAACCTAAACTACAGTAAATTAAATAACTCAAATAGAAATATTATAATTGATAAACAACGATTTATTAATATAATTTAATGTAGATTTGCACAGTTCTCAAAATATTAGTGTTATAAATAAAATGAATTATATTAATAATGATGTCCATCATTTAGGCACAAATTTGATGATACCAGTAAATATATATCTTCGATTTATAATTGTTATTTTTTGAAAATATATTAATTGATTTGATTAAATTAACATAAATGTTCTGAAATAATATGTGAAATTTTATGATCACTTTATCTGTTCCCAATTTGTAAAATAAACTATGGAGTTGATATTATATAGAAATGGGCATTTTATTCGTGCACAATAAATTTGTCAAATATTTGTTTAATAGTTATATAGGCAATGGCATGTTTGAATAATTTATTAAAGCAACTATGCCATGAGGTATTCATAACACAAACAAAGTTTTAAAGGGTTACAACTAATGTCTTTGAAGATGGAAAAATTAAAGGACTTTAGTGACTAACCAGCAAGATGGCTATGTGCAAAGTACGAAGAAGACAATACTGAAGAATGAAGGGTATGAGAACTATCAGGGCATTGCATTTTACCATTTTAGCAAACTGCGAAAGTTTCAAGTTTTATCTATTCGTTTACTAAACCTTTCATAACTAGAATAATAAATAGTTTTTTTTTTAAACATCTTCACCTATTCTAATGTAATTAATAATAATATGTAATTAATATAAAATAAAATAAGGCGGAAAGTACGAACCTAAGGATGAGTGCCTCTGAATAAGACTGACCCCCACCCATGTCCATTCCATTTCCAGTCAGTCTTATTCAGAGGCACTCATCCTTAGGTTCGTACTTTCCGCCTTATTTTATTTTATACTAATTTTTGTACTTATTTACTTCGTACTATAGATAACTCTCTGATGTCATTGTATTTTTTTTTTTTTTTTTTTTTTTAGTTAATGCCTAAGGAAGAACACTACGTGTTCGAAACGCGTTGTTTATATCATTAAATTTTTATATGTGGAGACCATTTCATTAGATTTTTACCCTACAATGTTCACCTATCTTACTATTTCAGTTAATGATACACATATGAACAATTAGTTTTAAGGACATACTAATGGTACTGGGTACCTTAAGCAGTGTTATTGTATATCCCCTTTGCATGCAATTTCGAAAGAGCTCAGCTATATGATGATTATTATGAAAATGAGTTTACAGAAAAGTTACACTGAAACATCATCATCATCCATTCTTGAGTAGTCATCAAACTTACAAGAATGTGATGCTATATCATCAAATTCCGTATTATTATACTTCCCTCATAATGAATTAATGATGAAGGAATTGAATATCAATAATTCACCAACTTTGGGATTTATATTTTATATAAATTATGATGTTGCCTTGTCAATTGAATCGGTTAAAGATGAACAACGTCCAAAATATCTACATTGATGAAAACAACATTCCATGCAAAAGAGCTTGGATAAACAAGTCCACTTATCCTAATGTGCAGTTCCAACAACCAACCTTCATGAAATAATTATGTTCATAAAATATATTTCTGAAAGGTAATATATTTTAATAATAAATCCTAATTTAAGTTTATTTTTGAAAAAAAAAATTGGACTTTGCCATCCAAGAAATATTTTGTTTGTGCTATAAATTAAAAATGATTACCAGTACCTGATCCAAATAGTTCTCAATATTTATAATTGTAAAAAGTAAAAATATATATAATGACTGTCTTATAAATAATTTATAAAAATATTCGTATTTTTAAAGTTTCTAATATTTTGATCAGTTTAATATTGTAAATGCTAATTTTTGAGACTAAAGAGGTTGGTAAATATATTATTATAAAAATCTGTCTTATCTCCTTAATTCGTGCAGGAGCTAGGGCCGGTTTTCTACGGTGTGCATCTTCAAGTGAGACTGGTAATTGTCAGGAAGCTTGGAAGCATCGTATTAAACAGGTATTAGTTTATATTTGCACAACTTGTTTAATAGATAATTATACCCATGATAGTTTGGTAACTATCAGTCCCACTTGATGATGTACAACGTGAAAAACCTATAGGATAGTTACAGCACAGATTCAAGAAATATGACGAATTTTTATAACAATACTAGACGACCCGTGACTACTTGTGTCACTCAGTATTAAGAAATTATAGCAAAAATTAATAAAATACATTCAGTGAATATGATTGACAGGAATAACTGTTATTGATGTTTCTTGTTAGTAAGTCATGAAAACAAAGATTCTTATATGGCCTAAGTTTTTGATATAGCATTATTCATATGGTTCAAGATATATGCTCAGCAAATGCATTTAGAAAAACTAAAAAAATATTTAGAAATAAAAAATTTCATATGTTTTATTTAATACGAAAGTTCCAAATACGAATTTCGAATCAAAACGTTAACTTTGAATGTTGGATTTGAAACTGGAAAACTGACCGATGCCTGATAAATAAAATTTCTTACATATATAACAAAAATTAAAAGTAAGTACGTGAAATAAACAAAATCATCGTCTAAACAGCAATAAGATTTCCAAAATTGGGACAAAGATCTTTCATAGACAATAATTTGTTAGGTTTATTATATAACAGAAATAAATTTTCTATCTATATCATTCATTTTACCTGATATACGAGGGTCGTCCAGAAAATAAGTTCCGTTTTGGTCTGTAGGGCGGTAGGAGTGGTTTTTGCCAAATCCGGCAACACCGCTCGAAAGAGGAGAGGTGGGGGAATAGAATGAGAGGTGGGGGACCTCAGTCGGTCAATTACCAACGTCAGGGCAGGTAGTTGAAATGGAGCCCTCCATGTCACGTCCCGCCACCTCGATCCCGTTCCCTCTCGAGTTGTTTTGCGCGGAGTGATTCAATTTCTTTATGCACAGGGTTTCAAATCAGTTCAAATTCACGAACAGCTCATTTCTGTTTATGGAGAAGGTGTAATGAGTGAATCAATGGTGAGGAGATGGGTACGTGAATTTAAGGCGGGAAGACATTCACTTGAGGATGAAAGTGGGAGAGGCAGACCCTCAGTTGTGACGGACGAAATTGTCGCAGAAATCGACAATGCAATTCGCAAAGATCGTCGTTCAACCCTGGATGAACTCCACCTGAGTTTCCCAGACATCTCACGATCCCTCATCCATGAGATCGTCTCGGAAAAACTTGACTTTCGGAAAGTTTCCGCCCGGTGGGTCCTAGAGAGCTGAATGTCTTCCCGCCTTAAATTCACGTACCCATCTCCTCACCATTGATTCACTCATTACACCTTCTCCATAACAGAAATGAGCTGTTCGTGAATTTGAACTGATTTGAAACCCTGTGCATAAAGAAATTGAATCACTCCGCGCAAAACAACTCGAGAGGGAACGGGATCGAGGTGGCGGGACGTGACATGGAGGGCTCCATTTCAACTACCTGCCCTGACGTTGGTAATTGACCGACTGAGGTCCCCCACCTCTCATTCTATTCCCCCACCTCTCCTCTTTCGAGCGGTGTTGCCGGGTTTGGCAAAAACCACTCCTACCGCCCTTCAGACCAAAACGGAACTTATTTTCTGGACGACCCTCGTATATTGAAAGATTTTATTATCAAATATATTACTTTCAAAGTGATATATTACTCACTTTTTTCTTTAATATTTACTTAATGATTCTACATAAACAGGTATTGCAAGTTTTACTGGTGTGTTAACATCTAATGTTTCATCTTTAGTTGACTTATACAATCATGACGTTTTTATATCTGGTTTTGGAAGCCCATTGTTCGCAGGTCTCTTTGGTCCAGAGCATAGCGTCTTGGACCTCTAATGTAAATGTCCTGGGCTCGATTCCCAAAAGTTCTTTTCATATTTTTATGATTTATTCAGCTCAGACAATGCACGGTGGCAAACAAAACAAACAAGATTGGTCGTCAGAGTTTTATAAGTATACAGATGAAGTCTAATATTGCTTCGAATGTAGGTCAAATAAGCATTTAGATATATTATCATTATAACGTCAGTACAAGCATGTGACATTGATTACTTCAATTGTAAGGTCTTGAAAATGTCACACTGATACAAGAAAAAACTTGAGTTCAAAGTAAGGAAAAAAAAACTCTATTGAGTTTGCATTGTTCAGCAGCCGCAAGCAAACAGGCGGCCCGTTGTTACCAGACCTTGAGTCGATCGTTTTCATCACGCAAGGGCACTTTTAGATGGCAATCGACGTTACTCCATACTTTTGGCACACTGTTTGACGGAAGCTATTAGTCATAAGAAAGACATTCTTGAACATAGTTAAACCACTTGCCCTGTCATCAGTTTTATATAAGAGTTTCGATACATTTTAGATACTTTCAGGAAGAAATTTAATAAAGAAATGTAAATATTTGCCACTTTGGTTTATACCTGACTCATTAAAGTTGAGTTAATACTGCTGAAATTCAATAACTCCATATATTTACTGAAATATACGTATTCCCTCTTTTCTCACTCGCTCTCTCCCTCTTCCTCGTACTCACCTCCCACTTTCACTCACTCCCTCTCCATACTAACTCTCTTCTCAATCCCTCACTGTCTCTTTATCTTCATTCTCTCACCCTTTACCAATCTATGTATCTCTCTCTTCCTCGTACTCTCCTCCCACTCTCACTCACTCCCTCTCCATACTAACTCTCTTCTCAATCCCTCACTGTCTCTTTATCTTCATTCTCTCACCCTTTACCAATCTATGTATCTCTCTCTTCCTCGTATTCTCCTCCCACTCTCACTCACTCCCTCTCCATACTAACTCTCTTCTCAATCCTTCACTCTCTCTTTATCATCATTCTCTCACTCTTTACCAATCTATGTATCTCTCTCTTGTTCCTTTATACCACACAAAACAACTGACAAATTTCACAGAACAAAATAAAAAAAAACATCTTAATACCAATATTCTTAAAAGTAATCCAGCTCCAAAAAGAATCAGCAAAGTAGATGTAACCACAGAATTATTTTAAGACGAGCAAGCAAATTTATGTGGGTATTTGAGTAAAGCTGTTATTCAGGTACAAGGGCACTCCTGAGATAGAACGCTTACTAAATAAAGAAAAATAAAGTAATAATTTAAAAGTAAAAGAGATAACAGTGTGAAGGAGAACAAAAATTTTAAGCAACAATAATAGATAAAGCACAAAAATGTAATATATATATAAATAAATCTAAACAAAATGAGAAGTATTACAACTTTTGGTTTATACTCTTTCCTGATAAGTCCTTAGTAAGAATAAGAGCGAAATAAATATAATAATTTACTATTTATTTTTAAATTGGATGACAACAACCATTCAGGGGATAGAAATATTATAATGACAGTTTTACTGTAACTTATTCTATTCATGGTTCATGTAGAAACTGAACTAATCTACACACCAACGTTACAATGTTTATACTTACAAACAAATAAACAAAGAGTAACAAATATCTTTTTTAAAAAATATATAGATATTAAACAATTAACAATACAGAGTAGAACAAAGATTTGGTATAATCGATTTCAGAACTACAGTTTGTTGCGAAGAAATTAAAGAGAAGGTCAACAAAAGTAAATGTCCAAAGGTAAAAGTTATGTGTAGTGTATTTTTTACTTTTCTGGATAAAGTTGACACACAAGCATGCATCTATTTATAATTAATTTCTATGTAAAATAAATAGATCAAACTATGTTCTGTTTCAAATATATAAAATACATTTGACATTAGATTATTGATCACAAATGTGATGTGAAAGAACTATGGCAATAAGTCAAACACACGAGGTACGATGGCAGGGTACTAGAGTAATAATGTATTCAATAACTTTGAAGGTGATAACGACCAATAATGGAAATCATGCAATAGTAAGAGGCTAAATACTCGTTAGGATAATACCACTCACACTGCCATCGACAGAATCGAAGGCTAATTACATTTGTGAATCCTTAACCAGTTCCAAACTTGTAACAGCAATTTTCCTTCAGATGTTACATTGAAAACTCAAAACACTTGCTAAGATCGATATTTAGAACATCAGTTCCAAATATCGACTTCCAAATAATACTTTGTTCATTTCTGTTTTCTATTTATTTCAGTTTTGTAATTTGATTTTTCTTGATGGCTATATAAATATATATATATATAGCATGATGATGGTCTACGAGACCGAAACATGTCGTTGTTTTATTGAAAAAAATATTTAGTTAGTTCTTAAATAGTGTTAGATATAATTAGTGTTAGAATGTGTAGTTATGAAAAGAAAAGTTTGGGCCAGTTGATCTTTTTATTCCCCGAGGAACTGAGAAGTGCCTGTAGGAGGACATTAAAGAAACTCTCAAAAAAGGTAACCAAGTATGGAATTGGCATAAAATTTTTGGAAACATGTTTGCAAGAACCTTCACTAATAAGTGAAGATAGTGAATAGTCTAATAAGTGAATTAGATTTCACATACTTAGTGAAGTAATATACTAAGTTAATACACTATTAATGAAATTAATATAATAATAGTGAAGTTATTAATAGTGAATATTAATATAATAATAGTGAATTATATATACTATTATTATTATATATAATAATTATAATAATAATAGTGATAAACTATTAATGAAATAATAGTGAATAAGTGTTATTCACTATTAGTGAATAACAGCAAGCCATTATAATATTCGTCATGCTGATAGAGGTGACTGTATAGAAGAGTAGGCCAAAGGACGTGGCTTTCATTAGGGCCGGAAACCTACTACTTCCAGAACAACCCCCCACCCCTCATCCACTCAACACAAGAAAAACAATGAAGTCATTTGGTCATGAAACAACCAATTATATATATATATATATATATATATATATATATATATATTATATATATATATAATTATATAATATATATTATATAAGGTCCAGCGGACTTTTTTAAATAAAATAAATTCAAAACGAAGGAAACACACAGAAAGACACAGACATAACTCACATCGATATTTCGACCATCGTCGTCATCAGAGTCGCCGCCCTGCCTTCCTGCGAGACTCTTCGCTCTTCGCTCTTCCCACCTCCTGATGACGACGATGGTCGAAATATCGATGTGAGTTATGTCTGTGTCTTTCTGTGTGTTTCTTCGTTTTTAATTTATTTTATATATATATATATATATATATATATATATATAAATTCTATTGAAACCCATGTCTATTTCTAATTTAACACTTTTTCGGATCAATTTTTCCAATCTTCTCACCTCTGACTTCAAAAAGTTCAGAACAAGATATATCAGTTCTCCAAAAATTTTATTTCTATATTCCAACATATTTCAGTCAACATCGAGCATTCTCAAGGATATTTTTATAAAGGTAGTTTCATTGCATACATAACACATAAAACAAATCTAAACAATATCTAAAATAAAGTTTCGGTCAATGTTGACCGAAACATGTAGAAATATAGAAATAACAATTTTAAACGAAATAAACGAAAAACGGTCCGACAGGACAGATAACACTTGAAATAAACAGTGACACACAGACTGAAACATAACAAAAGACTCACTTTTGCAAGAAGTGAGGCTCCAATCTCAACGATATTGCAACCTTGCTAGAACCTACCTTTTGGTTTTCGCTTTCTCTCATTGCTTGGTTAATGATATACTTTTATTGTACTTCTTATGTCTAGTTATTAAAGACTAGTTTATTAACGTACTATAGTTTAGTTAATTAAATTCAACCTGAAGATGACTAACGTATGGTTGAAAGCTTGTTAATTGTTAATTCTATAGTATAACTATATATATACAGATTTTTAATGAAAATACAATGCGAAACGGAGAAAATAAAATTCAATGTAGGGAAAGAAACATAGAGAAATTAAAAACACAGATTTTCAGTCTTTAATTTTTGGTTTGAACTGTTTTCAGGGGATATAAGAGAGGAAACGGTTGGAGAAATGGTACAGAAATGGTTGGAGACCGGTGGTTGGTCTAACCGTCTAACGTTAGTTTAAAGACTAACCGTCTCTGTATCAGTGCGCTTGGTTTCCCTGTCTTATCTTCTTCGAATACGGTTCAAACCGAAAATTAGAGATTGCAAGTGAGTATTTGGAATTTCTCTATGCTTCTTTGTCTATATCTGTTATATATAACATATATATATTTCTCTCTTAGAAATGAGAAAACAAGACTAAGATTTTTCAACCGTAACAAGCGGTCTTCGTATATATATGTATATATATATATATATATATAAACTAAAAATTTCAAAAGAACACACAGAAAAGAAATCACTGAACTCACTACTATACTATATTTCGATGTCCTCGTCGTTAGGAATAGATGTGAACGCTCCAATGGCTGATAACGAGTGTCGCTATCAGGCTTTGGAGCGATTCACATCTATTCCTGACGACGAGGACATTGAAATATTGTAGTGAGTTCAGTGATTTCTTTTCTGTGTGTTCTTTTGAAATTTCTAGTTACTTCAGTTCGAAGAATCGTTTCATCTGATTGGTAATATATATGCATATTTTAATAACACTTGTTTAAAAGAAGACTTGGTGCCAGTATACACCAATATATATATATATATATATATATATATATACATATATATATGATAACGAATTAGCACACTACGTATTAAAAAGAACGAATAATTTCTTCACAAAAAACTGTCCTTTCGCTTTATTTTACTACTACTTTTAGAAGTAATTTTCTTGTTTATAAAGGTATAAGTCGGTGGACGCTTTCACGTCTCCACTCCTGTGTTTCTTCTTAAGTTTCTTTTTCCCCTCTCCTGAAGATCGAAATAAGCCAGAAATGATCGCGAATCATTAGGTTTCTTTCCTTCTTGTGTTTTTCTACTTGCAGATTTAATTATATATAAATAATAATAATTAGTATTATTATTATCAAAATTATATTATTAATATTATTAATATCTGTGTGCATTAAATAAAAAATATCCTCTAGTCTGTATTTATATAACAAAAAACTTAACCATCATCGTACTTTCTAACATTTTGACTTTTTACTTCACATGAATACTGTAAATTGTTTTGAACTGGATTAAAGATAAAAAAAAAAGGCTAAAAAAAGTATTTGAGAAGAAAAGCATTCAAAGTGACTATCGATCTCGGAAGTTACTTAAGTAAACGAATGACAGACTTGTGCGGGAGAGGGGGAAGAAGAGAACAACTTTCCAGAATAACAGATGACACCGGAAAGCTTTTCTTATTAGGAAAGCTTTTCAAGCACCCCAGACTTTCTTGGCACGGTTACACTCCCTTGGTTTTACACTGGCAGCTTTTCCCGATTACCAAAATCTCTACTTTTCTCTGTTCCAACAGAAGGAAAAAAAACACATGGGGGGTGGGGGAGGGTCTCTTCTAAATACACTTATTGAGTATAATCAACATAAGATACTTCCTGTTTCTTCAAAAAACAAAGTTTCCTTAGATTTTGATAAAGAAATTATGCTTCAGAAAAGTAAATGACAGAAAATAAATTCAATTATAATCGACACATTATCTACAGACGACTATTTATAAATATTCAATGGAACATAAAAGAAAACAAATAGTACTTGACTCAAATCACAATCCTAAAGGCAAAATGTTTTTACGAATACTTAAATGACCTCACTAACCTAGACAGCGTATTTTGTCCTTACAACAATCACTCCGTAAAACGTACGAAATTCGAAATTTGTGTTTATCCATCATTTCTTATAAGGACACCGTGGCACAGTTACAAAAATACTCACACTGTTTTCTTTTAAAAAAATCTTTAATGTAATGCTTACATTTTTCTGCGTATATTTATATACTTCTGACTATAAAAAGGTTTTAAATAAAAACTGAAACGTTGGAAATGAGAGTTAATTGGAACCTAAAGAACTGACCGAATCCTGATAATTTTTTTTTTGCATATACATATGTTGCATATATATATATATATATATATATATATATATATATAATAGTATATATATAGTATAGTATATATATAATATATATAATAGTATATAATAGTATATATATATATATAGTGTACTCGATGTGATGCTTTTTACGTTGGCTTGGCTTCAACCAAGCTGAGCCTGCGTATGAACAATCACAGGGCGTCCGTTGGTCAGCGCAGAGACCTACCCATAGCTATCCATGCTAATTCCCATGACCTCCCTTTCAATGATTGTTTCAGGGTACAAATCCTCAAACAAATCCCCGAGTTTAATCCCCATGTCACCCTTAGAGCTTCCGAAGAGGCATTCATATGCCTCCTTGGGCCTCGTTCTCCTCCTGGTCTCAACCTGTACCGTTAATTATTTTTTATTTTATTTTATTATTATTATTATTATTTTATTATTATTATTATTATTATGATTATTATTATTATTATTATTATTATTATTATTATTATTATTTTATTATTATTATTTATTTTTTATTATTATTATTTCGTATTTTATATATTTTTTTTATATATATTTTTTATCTTGTTTCCTAAATAAATATTGGAAGGATTTCTATTTTTCCTCTCCTCCGCTGGGGAGCAGCATTGCGGTGGTTCCACGAGTTACTCTGGAGGCCAGTAGTAGTTTGCTTCTCAACGCGAGTACTTCGCACTTCTTCCCGATGACGACGGATGTCGAAATATCGAAGTGAGTTCTGTAGTGTCTTTCTGTGTTCTTTTCTATGTGTTAAAGTGTATATATATATATATATATTATTGAAGTGTATGACCTTTATTCTGCTGTGCTCTAGTCTCCTGACTATTTTACGCTGCGGCAGGAAAGTTTCCAAAAGGACAACTTTTTTGGAAACTTTCCTTTACGCAACGTAAATAGTAATGAGAATAGAGCACACAAGAATAAAGGTCGTGAATGCAGAAGCTGCCATATACTTCAATAAAATATGTACCAATGAAAATCTGTGCCAATTTATACTAATATGTATACATATAAACCAATTAAAAAGAAGATAGCACACAGATAGACACAGGAATAACTCACTTCTATATTTCGACCATCGTCGTCATCAGGAGTCGAAGAGTCCCGCAGGAAGGCAGAGCGGCGGCGACTCTTCACCTACTGATGACGATGATAGTCCAAATATAGAAGTGAGTGATTCCTGTGTCTATCTGTGTGCTATCTTCTTTTTAATTGGTTTTTATTTAAAAGTCTGCTGGACCGTTTCATTTATTTACCATATATATATATATATATATTTTTCTATGGGTTGTCCGGGGAAAGGAATATGATTCGATGCGATGTTGACCAATGGGAGTAGAGTTACAGGTCCAAGCGTAAGGTCCCAGTTGCCCGCTGCTCAAAGGCTTTTTGCTGAGCAGCGGGCAACTGGGACCTTACGCTTGGACCTGTAACTCTACTCCCATTGGTCAACATCGCATCGAATCATATATATATATATATATATATATATATATATATGTGTGTGTGTATGTGTGTGTGTGTGTGTGTGTGTGTATGTGTAAAAAAATTTTGCAAGAAATACCTGAAATAAAAAAAAATCAACGTCTAAACTACAGTAACAGTATGAAAAGTGGGACTAAGTTCTAACAACCTGAACAACTGCTTGTGAGTCTAAGGAAGACACCTTTTGATTGAATGATCTTAGCCCATTTCAAAATTTCTTCTTGATTATTTATATCAAATATATGTATCTTATCTAAATTCTAATATATTTTAGCTTTGTTTTACCATAATTTGTTACTATTCCCCTTCTACTCAATTGGTTTATCTTTTATAGCAGCTGCACTGAAAACGGTTTCCAGAGCGTGTTCCAGCCGATTGTCGTCTTTTGAAATATTCCTCCAGCTACAGACAACGACGAACACAACAACCGAAGTATTTATAAATTACTTTAAGATATGCTGTTCTTTAATTGGGTTTCTCTTGTACTTTGGTCGTTATCAATCCTGGTGGCAACACTTTAGTTGTCATAAACATTATTGATGTATATTTCTCTATATACAGAAGAATATATATCTTCTCAGATAGATGAATATATCAAATTTCCTGTCATGAATATTATATGAATACTTCATGAAAATTGTCTTCATGAATAGAATTTTGATAAGGGATAATTCCACGAAGGGTAAAGAAAGATACTTTTCTCCCGAAACGTAGGGAGCCTGAATGGACATTATCAATGATAGTTTGTACAGAATCTGCAAAGAGGAAGAAACACCGTTGCACCTGCTGTAACTTTGACTGACTATAAGGTAACTTTGCTGTACAGAGGTAGGTAATTCGGGACGCTAAACAAAACCATGGAAAAACTTTTACCTCTGGAACCAGCAAAAGGGCTGATTTTCTTGGAGGCGTTGAAGCTAACTGCTGGGGTACTTTAGTACAGAATAGTAACCCTCAAAAATAATGAAAAAAAAAATTGAATATTGTAGGTCTTGAATATGATTATACAATTGCAGGTAATTCATTTGTAAAGACTATAATATTCTCTATGTCAGTTTTATTCAATCCCAATTTAAAAATTCTTCTATTGCGATACGATGTCCATTTGGTGGTTGCAAATATCTTTGCATATAGTAATCGTAGTGCAATTGGTATTTACAAATAATAGATCTTATGATTAGAACTTTTAATATTTCGTTGAAAGAAATATAAAGGTAAATTATTTTTTTACCAATTATATTACTAGGTAGAGAGTTTATGTTAAGTTTTGCGATGGTGTTGTTGGAAACTGTTTTAGATAAATTATTTGCAAGAGGCAAGTGTTTTGGCGAGGAGTACCGAACCAATTGAGCGACAACACTCTGTCCTTGGCTGAAGCTATTGTAGATTTCCGCTTTGATGTCGAATGCTTAATTAGGATAGGGACCAGTGGTAGTTGACTCAGGAGAAGTATCCCACTGTTTTGCACATCAAAGCACCTTCGAAGCTCCTTCAAACACCTCGCACGATGCCCCGTCGCCCTTCTACCACCCAAACACCCTGATTGTTTTTACCCTTTATTAAACCCTCAAAGTTACCCAATAGCATCTTCCTCTCTTCAGCCTCCCTTCTCCTAATAACATTTTTCCTTTGATCTTTACAACCCTCCACTTCTTCAATTTACTTCCTGTTTGTACATCCCAAAAACTACTAAACTCTTCCAATTATATATATCAAACGATTTTCTTAACAGCTTAACCCACCTCTCTATGTATATTCAAAATTAATAGCCCTATGCCTTAATAGTTCCAATCATAGAGTTATAGACTATCACAATACTCTCTGGAATAAATAAAGGCAATTAACATACCAGGCATTAGTATTAAATGATTAATAATTATTTAATTTCCTCTTATATCCTGTATTGTCTCGCGTGATCAACCGATTTCGGGTCCCATCTCACGCAATGGCATATCAACAAATACAACAGGTATAGCTAGTAAACAATTAGTCCAGGATCAATATTCATTTCATGTTTTTTTTTATAAATAGTTATTTTTTTTGTATAATTTTTCGGTAAAATACCACGGTTTTTTAATAAGATATTTAACGTCAAAATAACATTTTCTGAATACAGAAGATATACTCCAACACCCACTTCGTTAATGTAATTTTGAAAAATATTATCTCAATTCATTCTCAACGTTAACTTATATTTTTAGGTATAGTTTCATTTTGATCCGTTCATCGATATGGTTTGTATCACTTTCACAAGCTTTCACATTGAAAAATGTAAAAAGTTTTATATTTTATAAAAAAAATATTTCCTGTTGTTTTAAAAATCTGAGAACATTTTTCGTATCTTTTGTAGCCTCAAACATAAAGCCAAATTTATTTTCAAGATTCTAGAATTAGTAGTTTAACCGAGAAAAAGTTGTCCAAAAACATGTTTTTGGCAAAACAAAATGTGACTTTCCTATCATGCATACTTACTTCCAAACCATACGGCACATTAGATCCATTTTTGTGTAAAATATTAATTTCATCCATCAAAGATTCTGGACCGTAGCGTGGGCACAAACTTTGAAACATACCGCACACACATAGGCATCATCGAAATAAACTTAACAAAATGACTTCTGGGACCTGAAAGCATGTTATACCGTCAAAATTTCGAGATAGAATTTTTACACGATCACTATACTTTACTTTCAGCAAAGTAATTAGGTTGGAAAATAATTTCCTATAATATGTATGACCAACTGGATGGATGAAAAATGTTTTTGAAGGCTAAATACAGGGTGGCCAATGACGTTTGCCATTATGAAATTGATTTAAGGGGCAAGGAGAGGAAGGAATGCCAGACTTGGCATTTATGAAGCAAATTAGTGTCACAGTGGGTATTCTGTGTATGATTGATTCACCCCTGCCACACGTCCTCCAGGGTGACAGGAAGCCGACTTCTAATATACCAGGAATCCATCCATCTGGCAGCCACCAGTGCTGATCATCATGTGCGAATCAACAGTAATGAAATCTACAGGTATTCCATTTCGACATTTCATATTATATGGAAAATCAATCAGCATCCAACAATATTCTCAACATACTAATGCGCTAATGATATTACTTCGTATATAATCAATATTTAGGTACAAATTCAATTTAGAGCTAATTAAAATATCAATTTAATATTCAAATATATATATATATATATATATATATATATATAAATCAAGTTTATCGTGAGTCGGTCGATACTTTTATCAATATTTATATATATATATATATATATGTGTGTGTATGTGAAAGTAAAATCCACCAATCAGAGTAGACTATAAGTACACAGTAATAGACACTATAAATAGGGACACCAAGCGCACTTTCAAGGTGTCCCTTTCTTGTTGGTGTCTCTATTGCTTCCCTCCTGATGAAGGATAAACCAAAAATTAGACAATGTAAGTGTGTTCATCCCTTTACTCTGTATCTATAGTTTACTGTGTACCAATAGTTTACTCTGCAACATTTCTTGTCCTTTGTGGATCTCTTACATTTTGATAGTATATATATATATATATATATATATATATATATATATATATATATCACTTGTACTTCTTCTTGAAATTTGGTCAGGGTTAATACACGGAATTGCCTTTTCGCCAACGTTTCGTCTTCATTTTAAGACATCCTCAGGGCTATAAACAACAAAAAACAATGGACATTATAGTTTATAGTTTATAGCACTGAGGATGTCTCAAAATAAAGAAAAAACTTTGGCGAATATTAAGAAGATTCCGAATATTAACCCTGTCCAAACTCCAGGAATACCAAAGAGTGTTTATTAGTAAATTGTGGTCAAGAAAACAATACCATATATATATATATATATATACAAAATATAAGGTTATCAGGACTCAGTCAGGTCTTATTCAGAGTACTAAAGAATCAGAAGAACTGATTAAGTCCTGATACATTATATTTTCTATATATAGTAATATTCTATCAGATGAAAGATATATATTTGGATTACTTACATCTATGTCAAGTGAAGTGTAACCACACAAGCACGTGACTCTATATTTGTGGAAATTACCAGAAATTCAATAAAAAAGATTTTCTAACAACGGTCTACCTTGAAAAGTATCAAAACTTCTTCATTTTTCTACTGGTCACAGGAAAAAAAAAATGAACTACTATATTTCGATATCCGTCGTCCCCTGGAGAAGAAGTAAACTACTCACAGAGAAATCTAGGACTCTATTATATTCTGTTTGTTTTTTCTCTGTTTTAAACCGTATAAAAATAATTGCAATTACAAGTTTCATGCAGGTGTTTTTGATCATCGAAGCAAATTTTGTTTTCCCGGGCTAAATTAGCTATAATAGCTATCCAAGGCATTATAAAAAGTTGATGTATATATCTGTTTTGACGATTGGAGTTAGGTAATCAGCAGGTGGTTTGATAGTTTTTTTTTTCAGGCTGGCTCAGAAAGTTGATTCAACGATTCAATCATACCGCAGGATTAGACTTTGTAGTTCTACTTCTCGTTCGGTGCAACTACTACTTCTACTTCCTGTATGGTGTAATTACAAATATTTTGCTTTTCTTGGGAATTAATAGAAGTATTCCAATCTTCTTGGAGTAAGGAATCTGAATTCGAAGTTTTCTATTGTTGTTTTATAGCTTAATGTCCTGTACAAGCATCTCCATCTAAAGCACAGGTGTCAAACATACGGCCCGCGGGCCGGATCCGGCCCACCTTGGGTTTCAATCTGGCCCGGGGAATAAATCTGCATTATTATTATAAAAAAAAAAAAATCAGTTTACTCTAATTTCCTTAAAAACCTGCAATTCTTATAGTATCCACCAGTGTTTTAGTATGCGCTGAATTATCCACTATTCCTTTGTCCTCGCACCTTGACCAGCGAAATATCTCTGTCAAAATGGATAATAGTGGATACAGAGTGTCGGATTTTAATAAAGATTTTTATAATTGACTAAGTTTTTTTTGCACTAATTATTAGTATTACTGACTGATACAAAGAAAAAAGTAGTCTTATATGTTAGCTCAATGTAATTTTTCAATTAGCTTGTTGGCACAGCCCGCTGGATGTCAAAACTAAGTTGTATTCGGCTCCCAGACCAAAATGAGTTTGACACCCCTGATCTAAAGCAAGTCTTCTATACGATATTTGTCTTGTTCATGTGTCTTGTAAGTGTGAGTCATCTAGTAAAGAGTTTTGTGGCATTCACCCCGAAATATTTAATGTAGTGGGCTTTACATGTCTCAATAGTGCAATCATACTATTACTCCAAATGACTAATACGAAGTGACTATCCTAGAAGCTTTCTTAGGGCTGCTTCTAAGTATAGGATTGTATGTGTCTTCATATTTTTGTAATAAAGAAGTTGTCACTATAATATTGTTAACCTTCTACTGATTGCAGACAAAAGCATCACCTAACAAGGATACCATTGCATCACCAATCTGCTGGTACTTAGTACCATCTCTTTAGACGGTACTAAAACAAATAGAATCTTCAATACAACACTTATTGACATCAAAAGTTATAAAAACTCATTACATATTATACTATATAATAATTATTATTACATTTATCTGATATACAAAATTATGGATAAAACTGACCTAATAATTATTGTTAATACTTAAATAATGAAATCAGCAACTGTTAACCTCTTACCAATTTGTAAAATACACATTCACAATAATTGCAGTATAAAAAAATTAATGGGTGAGTATTGCTAGTGCTTGACAATTCCTGTGATGACTTTAAATACAGTTTACATGTTATTCAAATTATTGAAATATAAAATATAATATTAGTTTAATTGTTTATAGTTTAATTATAATTATAGTTAACAAAAAATAATTTTTTTGAACATCATTTAGTTTCAATCAATATTTAAAAAAAACAATGCTTCATTTATTAGTTAATCATTCATTTATTTATTTAGTTAATGAAATAAAAAACATAGGACAAGAAATACTGCTGTACTACCGAGGTTACATGAACCGAGGTTGAATGTCAATACAGGCAAGATAAGGCGGCTATAAAAAGATCATTTACAAAAATGTGGTTACCACAAACCCTAATGATAAAATCAACATGTTTTCTGTCATTGTAATTGTATTTATTCTCTGCATTTGTTTTTAATTCATTGTAATTGTTGTTTGTTTTTAAAATGTATCTTGTATGGTATTATAAAGTTTTGCCTTTCGTCTGGAAGTTATGATTTTCTTTTTACATTTGCTCATGCCAAAGTAAGATGTCTCTTGGACAATTCATATGGCTTTTAACACCAGCCCACCGCAAGGTAGTTCGTAAATTGGTTAACCTTTAAAGAGCAGACAAGCTTTAAAGGCGTTAACGCAGAGGCTGCTGATTATTTCATGATATATACGAGTATATGATATATACGATTATTTCATGATATCTCGTATATATATCAACCCCCAGTCGCTCTCTGCCAGTACAAGTAAACGCACGTACCTCTTCCTCTTCCCTTCTACTCTCTCCCTGACGACGAACTTCAGTTCGAAATATCGATCCAATAAGTTTTCTCGCTTCTTCTATTTGTTGTCTTTTTTCATATATATATATATATATATATATATATATATATATATTCGCGCTCCGTTCTTCGACGTGGGGAGATCTCTCTCACTTCGTCCTCTCTTCTAGTCTACTCTCCTGATGACGAACAACAGTTCGAAATATTGAATTCTGTAAGTGTTCTTTTCATTCTCTTTTCTGTGTCGTGCTTTGTGTAATTTAAAGTTATATATATATATATATATATACTTTAACACATAGAAAAGAACACAGAAAGACACTACAGAACTCACTTCGATATTTCGACATCCGTCGTCATCGGAAAGAAGTGCGAAGTACTCGCGTTGAGAAGCAAACTGCTACTGGCCTCTAGAGTAACTCGTGGAACCACCGCAATGCTGCCCCCCCGCGGAGGAGAGGAAAAATAGAAATCCCTCCAATATTTATTTCGAAAACAAGATAAGAAATATATAAAATACGAAATAATAATAATAAAAAAAAATTATAATAATAATAAAATAATAATAATAAAATAATAATAATAATAAAATAAAAAATAATTAACGGTACAGGTTGAGACCAGGAGGAGAACGAGCCCCAAGGAGGCATATGAATGCCTCTTCGGAAGCTCTAAGGGTGACATGGGAATTAGACTCGGGGATTTGTTTGAGGATTTGTACCCTATATATATATATATATATATATATATATATATATATATATATATATATATATTAGTGTATTTCGGCAGCAAGTCCTCTTTGAAGCATGTATTATTGAATTTGATAGCAGATTCTGCATTCACGATTTTCCTACTTCTAGCTTCTATTTTTCTTACAATTTTCTTTTGAGCAGGTGACAATTGCCAAAGCAAGCTAGCATTAGAATTATGCTATCTATGCTCTTATGCTAGCTTGCTATGGCAATTATCACCTGCTCAAAAGAAAATTGTAAGAAAAATAGGAGCTATAAGTAGCAAAATCGTGAATGCAGAATCTGCTATCAAATTCAATAATATATATATATATATTACTTTTATTGCATGTTTTTATTTTTTCTTTATAATGCACAATTATTACCATGTAATTTATATAAAATTGTATAAGTTTAATGTATAATTTGAGAGTATTTTTTTCATTTTTGTTGTAAGCACAAATTCACAAAGAATGTACTCTTAGTTTAGTACGACCAAAGCAAAAATAGCAGTGGTCAGATGGTGATTAAATTTTACAACACTCTCTGATTGGCACACGACAGCCGATGGACGACCGAAATTTAATCCCATCCCTTTCCAGCAAGAACAATAAATGCCACAAATATTGTTCCTGTCAACGGCAAACTCCCAACCACGTGTTGATTTAATCAAACCTGTAACCTACTGATAAAAAACATTGCCTCTCTTTTATCATCAACTATCATCAACACGTCCACCAATTGGCCTATAGCTTTAAATTCCACCATTTCAAATATCTACATTTACAAACAAATTTATTTTAATTTATAATTAAATTTATTTAAAAATATAATTAAGCATTAAAACAAAGCCTAAATTGTTTTAATTAAGCTGTTTTAAGTAAATATATTCTAATTGATTTAATTACATTCTTGACAAAAATTATATATGCGGATGGAATATTTACTATTTTTGATTCCAATGGCAATATACATGCAAAGCTAGAATATTTAAAAGAAAATCTAATGTAAAATTTACTTTCATAAATTTAAACTAATGAAATATAGAACTGTTTATTAAATATATAAATATGTGTGTCCTCTAATTGGGGTTCGGTCAATTTTCCAGGATAAAAAATCAAACTCTCGTTGCCAACGTTTCGGTTTTATTTAAAACCTTTTTCATAGGCAGAAGTAAGAATTTTTTAACTGAGAAAATTCTTACTTCTGCCTATGAAAAAGGTTTTAAATAAAACCGAAACGTTGGCAACGAGAGTTTAATTTTTGATCTTGGAAAATTGACCGAACCCCGATTAGAGAACACACCTATTCTATCAAACGGTCGATATATTATTGAATCTGTTATATATAAATATGTATATATACAAAAAAAAGAACATTACACGAGAAAAACATGTCAAATTACATAAAGAATAACTCACATAACTAACATATTTTTACTTCAGTTGTTATTAGGAGCAGAATATAAGTCAGTCTTTGCCTCTTTTTAGAGGGGCCCACTTCACACTCCTCATCAGGACGGATGTAAGAATATGGTAGTACGTTTCCTGTTGTATTCTCTGAGTCCTAT
The DNA here is from genome assembly GCA_026182355.1 of Hermatobates lingyangjiaoensis. Taxonomy (NCBI): domain Eukaryota; kingdom Metazoa; phylum Arthropoda; class Insecta; order Hemiptera; family Hermatobatidae; genus Hermatobates; species Hermatobates lingyangjiaoensis. Next base: position 564,667 of record JAPFBL010000102.1, on the reverse strand, counting down.
ATTTGTACAGGGTGGCAGCAAATCTTCTGTTAAGCAGATTTTATTAGAGTTGTTAACAGTTTCTGAATTTACAACCTTCTAATGTTAACCTCAAGATGACATATAAATGTTGAAAACACTTTTTGGAAAAATCAACGTCAAAACCACATTATGAAATAAAAAAAAAAAAAAAAAAGACTAAGAAAAGTTCAACCGTGACAAAAGGTCGTCGTCAGAGTCAAATCCCAGTTGAGGTTATCACTCATTCAAAATTTACATTTCAGTTTGTTATCAATTTCTGAAAAAATAACTACCTTTTGATTACACTAGGCAAAATGTATTAGCCACAATAAAATAAACGAATTAATTTACTTATTTCATCATATTTCTGACAACTGATTTGATTTCAGCAAAAATGAGTGTAAACCACTTAGTAAATAAATAACATATTAGAATTTTTATTGATGATTATTGTTAAGTTTCAAAGGAAATTTAATTAAAATAACTTTTACTTTATGGTACTTGTATTTGTATTGCTTTTTCCAATAATTCAAAATTCATATATGTTTTAAAGATTTAAAACAATAACATGATAGAAAATGCAAACTTTTAACTCGCTGAAATTGTATCTTGTTTTGACGTAAAGTGTCAATTTTACAATGGCATGATGCCTTTAATCCAAGCTGATTAGTTTAACACCAATAATACGTTAGGTTGCAGGTTCATTAAGATTCATCTAACGCTTTGGCTATAGTGGTAAAAAATACTATTTCTGTACACTCACAAATATTTAAACTTGATATTCAAATAACAATAATGGATTATTCAAAATATTAAAATTATTTTTTCATTAAGCATTATCCTTTATTTACAGGAAAATAAGAATTAACTCTGAAAATTGATAAATGGAATGCAGCGAATAATGTTACAAATGAAATAAAATCGTTCATTGAAGAATATTGAGTCATGGTATTTTCCACGCTCTAAACCTATTTGAAAAATGAATTTCAGGGAAAATTAATTTGCTTTCAGCGCATTGAGTTTAGGGAACATGCCCTAACTAAGTCTGATTAGTGGGGTAATGGCAAGGGAGGCTTTTGCTCGATCATGCGTTGATAACAAGCCAATGATGTCACCGGCGCCATTGTAAATACGGGGACCTCTCAAAACGAATAAATAGGATTTTGGAATCAACAAACAAGATAATTCGTTTAGGAATATTCGGGAAGTGTCCGAAAGAGAGAGAGAGAGAGAGAGAGTGAGGGGGGTGAGTATTGGCGGAGGGGTTGTCGCAAGAGCTGACTTATCACCAATGTCCCCATAGTACTTCAGAGAGGAGGAGGGGCCAGGCCAGCCAGAAATTGAATTACAAGCTTATTATCTTGACTTCAGACTGCACTAACCTTCTCCCTCCTCTGTTCCTATTTTTTAGCGCGAAGGAATTAACAACAATTCTTATTCATTAGGGCCTTCTAACAGTGGTAGAGAAAAGGGGCAGTCTTTAATCAGATTAGGATAAAAATGACCGTCTTTAGGAAAGATAAACACCACCCTCAAGTTGCACCCGGCTCCCTCTTTCCAGGCAATTATTGAGAGATTTACAATCTGAAGAGTCGACGCTAACTTTTAACATCCACTGCTCCTATAAATTCGAAATGAGGTATTAACTCAACGAATTCCTTCTCAGCTTAATTTTAATGTATAAACATCTCTTGATGAAACGGAATCGGAAATAATCGATTAATCATTTGAAGTAACCAACTTTTTTTTTTTAATTACTAAAGAGAAAGAGAGTTCACGATTAGAAGTTAAACATTTCAAAATACTCTTCTGTTATTTCCGATCTACACTTCAACAAGAAGAAACATAACATCAACGTCTCAAAAACATAACTTTCTAAACTACATTCTTGAATATACTAATATTGATTATCGGAATTTCTTTCATCCGTTCTCTCAAATGAATGCTCAATGCCTACGTGCTGATGTTACATCCTAATAAACAAGCATACTGTGAACATGATATACAATCACAATTCAATCAAGTACGTTATATAGAATAGTCGCATGTGCAACAACAAGATACCAAAGTTAGAGAAAATATCTAGCAAGGAATAGTACTAAAATGATCACCCACTATTATTTTCTCCCTTTAAGGCTATATAATTTCTTTATTCAAAGTTTTAAGGACGATGATAAGGTAATTCCTTTCAAATTTTTGGTCAGGAATAACTACATATACATCATAAATATTCATTAATTAATGTTCATTCACAGGAATATTATTTCATCTCCGGTAATTTTCATCCCTTAATATATGCATAATGAAAGAAATGTCATTATAACATATAGGTAACTTATTAAACAAGAGACAGGTAACTCATGTTACATTATTCCCTATTATAATTACCTTGCGGACATAATATATATAAATAAGCAACAGTGAGATAGAAACAGGCATAATTTACTCCTATATATTTCGATTAGGTCGTCGCCCTGACTTCCTCAGGAACTCTTCCTTTCCTGATGACGATGATCATCAAATGACTGTTTCTATTTCTCTCCTAGATTTGTTGAAACTCTTTTCTATTAAATAATCTGTTCGTCTGCTAATAGGAACACAAGGCACAGTATTCAGACCAGCAACATCCAATATATATATATATATATATATACACTAATAACTTCTCGACCGTGTGACAGATATACAACTAAAAAATGATTGATCGGGATGCAGTCAGTTTCTTCCACTTTTTAATTCAAACTCTCATTGCCGACGTTTCGATTTTATTCAAAATCTTTTTCATAGGCCTACAAACAGAGGAAAACAAGAATTTTTATACGTACATTTTTAAAACACAAACAAAAGAAGTACACTATGAAAATTAAATACAATCTTAAGTATTAGGATAACAATGACAGAATAATAAAAAAGAGAAAAAGATGGAGTCTAACTATAAAAACAAAGTTTTTTTTTTTTTTTTTTACAATGTACTTACATAAGTAGGAGTATTGGCAATTGAAGGAACTATTACATTTTCATTTCTGAACTAGTAATGACTCTTAAACTATTCAATGAAAACCGTTAATAACCGACTCTGTACAGCTGATAAGCAGGTAACTATTGAACAAAATTTCACTAAATCTGTTAGGTATTCAAAATACTAGAATAAACACTATTTAAATTCGCTATATCGTTTCTATGATTAATACAATTTTGATCTTTTTTAATGAATAGCATTTCAATACTTAAGATTGTATACTCAAATACTTAAGATTGTATTTAATTTTCATAGTGTACTTCTTTTGTTTGTGTTTTAAAAATGTACGTATAAAAATTCTTGTTTTCCTCTGTTTGTAGGCCTATGAAAAAGATTTTGAATAAAATCGAAACGTCGGCAATGAGAGTTTGAATTAAAAAGTGGAAGAAACTGACCGCATCCCGATCAATCATTTTTTAGTTGTATATATATATAAAAAATAAAAAAATGGACAACAAAACATATGGTGAGTTATTACACCTAGTTCCCAAAGAAATTAAAGTAAGACTTAGAGATTTGGAAAAGAAATCCAAAAAACTAATTAAGACAAAAGTGGGCAGAAAATTTAATCTCACATATATATATATATATATAGGTGTGTTCTCTAATCGGGGTTCGGTCAATTTTTAAAATTGACCGAACCCCGATTAGAGAACACACCTATTCTATCAAACGGTCGATATATTATTGAATCTGTTATATATACATATATATATATATATATATATATAAAGATTTCACATAAACACGTGAAATAACAATCAATTATCAAACCACAATAAGAAAATGGGAAAACAAGACTATGATCTTTCAACCATAACAATCGGTCTTCGTCAGAGTCAAAAACCCATCTGAGTGGGTTTCATTCAGTTTCGTATATTCATATATACTTTGGGTCAAAAACCCAAAAAAACAATTGGGTTTTTGACTCTAACGAAGACCGCTTGTTACGGTTGAAAGATCTTAATCTTGTTTTCCCATTTTCTTATATATATATATTATGCCAATTTCATACTTGGTTACCTTTATAAAGAGATTCTCTAATGTCCTATAGGCTCTTCTGAGTTGCTCGGGGAATAAAAAAATCAACTGGTCCAAACTTTTCCTTTCATGTATACACATTCTGACACTATTTATATCTAACACTATTCAATAACTAATTAAATATTATTTTAAATAAAACAACGACATGTTTCGGTGTCGTAGACCATCATCAGCCTAAGCTTACGAGTAAAGTATAGTGTATATTCCAATGTAATGTCACATCCTGTGAGATCGTGTGAGTCAAGGCACAAAACTGAACTATTCGTAGTTGGGGATCATAGTTTATATATATAGGTGTATAATGTAATCGGGATTCGGTCAATTTTCCAGGATCAAAATCAAACTCTCAATGCCGACGTTTCGATTTTATTTAAAACCTTTTTCATAGGCCTACAAACAAAGGATGGCAAGAAATCATATATAAACATCAACATATAACTAACATCAAAATGGAATATTACAGTTGTGAAAAAATATATATATATACAAGTAAAGTAATAGAAAAACCATAAACATTTTTATGAACTTACAGAAGTCAGAATTTTTTATATTAGAAAAATGATGAAATTTACATTATATAAAATGAAGTAACAATAGATAGTTAGTGAACTAACATCTTAACTGGTCAAAAACTTGGACCAGACTGATTACAATTAGGTTTTAAATAAAACCGAAACGTCGGCATTGAGAGTTTGATTTTGATCCTGGAAAATTGACCGAATCCCGATTACATTATACACCTATCCTATCCAACGGTTGAAATATTATTGAATTTGTTATATATATATATATATTATATATATATATATATATATAAATTAATGTTGATATCAAGGAGATAAGCACTAAGCATATACGTCTGATATTCTGGTACGGATGCACTTCTCTTCTATAATTTCATAGCCCTGACAAAAATAAGCATAACGTTATAAATTTAACTTTAATTAAATAAGTTAAAGCAATTTAATGATATAATCGCGAAATATTATTTTGTTTATCTAGACATATTGTGGAGAAAGGTAAAAGAGCTAATGGAATTTGGTTGAATGTTGTCTAATGAGACCTGAAATATTTAATTTGGGTTGATTGTGATGAGGAGAACATGGCGGCAGACCTCCCCGTTTAGCGAGGCATTAACGCCTGATTATGTGTCGATGTGAGATCGCGTCGTCATAATACCAAATGGATGGAATTCCATTGTAGTTCAAGAATTCCATAACCCCAACCTCGATGCGATTTCAATTCCACATAGTCCGTTGACAATATTAAACCGCATTATTTCTTGTATACCCTCGGTTTTCCTCTCATAAGCTTTGCACTTAATTTTATAAATATTAATTAAATTTTAAAAAAAAATCGTATATTTGAATTTAATAAGTTTAGATAATGTTTCAAGAAATATAAAATGAATATCCAAGTCACAACTACACGGTGTCTTTAAATTATATGTTCATGGTAAAAATAAAATACTCTTAAAACTAACCTATTTTATTCATTTATGGTTAGAAATAATATCTTCAACATAATAGACATTACATTTAATGCACAACAACAAGTCATAACAAGACTTGTTAATGACAATATAAATAATATATGTTAATGTTAATACAAAATAGACTAGGTTTGTTGAGATCGAAGATGGACAACGTCCGAAAGCGCTCCAACTCCAGGATCATCATACGAGGTATGACGGTTTTACCTATTTCTCATATAAACCATACTAACCTCAGTGGTATTAACTATATGCATGTATATACCAATGTTCATCATGATATCCATCATTTCTAGTGCATAATTTGATGCCATAAGAGTTAACTGCAACTAATTACCCCTGAATTTTGCATTTTGTAAATCTCATCAAATTATAGATTAAAAAAGATAGAAATCATATTAAACTTATTATTTACCAATAATTAAAATTTATTTTCTTTTTTTTTAAGAACTATGAGTTTTTACTCAGATTTTATGGACACCCTGTACGCATGAGTTAGAATCGTACCTGAACAAATATTACTAAGTGGAAATGAAACTTTCAGTGATTAACGTTTATCATTTTTATTGAAAAAAAGATAACGAATTAATTTCACTTAAACAGTATATATTTTCCTTATTTTTCTTTATTTTTATTTTCTAAATCACCTCCAAAAGTTAATGTTACGAATTTTAGACTATACTGTTCTAAAATTCCGAAATGAATTATAGGTTGGTTAGGTTTTGTACTGACAGTTTCGCAAGGGAACACACATAGGCTGAGCATTGGCCCTTGGTGATACCACACAATGAAGATTTGCCAATGTCATAATTGGCAGATCAACTTGACAGAACTACCCATCTACTACTACCAGTTGCACTGTGACTGAGGTCAGAGTAAATGCCAGTAAAGCTTTGTTTAGTTTCCCTACGTCCTATCATGGTAACTCAAAGTTATAGTTAGGTTAGGTTAGGTTGCAGTGGTAGTTCCACAAGTACTGGAAAAAGTCAACCTCCCGGCGTTCCTGAGCTACATCCATGCCATAAGGTTAAATCACCCTAGGACATTACCTATAGTTTAATGTAAAAAAAAAAGTAAAATGTATAATGTATAAGACAACGTCTGACCTAGTTATGTTACATGGGATCTTCCTTTTGCTCCGAAATATCATTCGTACCCAGTGTAACCGTTTCGCGATGTATATATACTGTTGCGCGAATAGTATCCAGTTGCCCGCCTCCTCGTGTCCACCCTGGGCGTCGCCATGTGAACATGGGACGGCTAAAGGGCAAATCGTAAAAAGGCAACCTGACTTTATTTAAAAACGATATGGCCTGAATATGGCTTGGTGCGTATAAAGGTCATTTGTGATACCACAAAATGAAGATGGATTCTACATTGGGATTCCTAAATTTTGCCTAACTCAAGTGTATTTAGAGTAGGGATTTTTAACCAGTACCTGACATTGTACATGCTTAGGACCGACGGTTTAACATCCTCTCTGGGAGATGACGTACTCAGATTTATTCACCTACCATATGAATAAATTCAAGGATCAGAATAAGTATTGAACCTCGGACCTACAGGCTAGAGGCGAGCACGTTACCACTCGTGGTAACATTGACTGGAAGCTCATCTGGCTTCCGAAAAAAAATGACTTGTCAAAGTGTCTTTTGAGCCAAGAACTGAAAAAGAAGAATATTAAGAATGGAAAATGAAACTTGCAATTAACAGAGCCATGATAGAAAGTAAAATGGCTTCAAAAACTTTTCAAGGTAGAGCTGTCTGACTAGTAGATCTAAACCACAGAGCGGACTTCAATTATATGTCAAAAACTCATTTTAAATAAAACCAACGATCAAAACTTTTAGTATGCGACCAGTTATTCATTCAACATTCAAATTATAATCTCGATATATAAAGTTCGTGAGTTTCTTTGTTTATTTGTTCACCAATTTTCCATGAAGATAGAGACCTGAAATTATAATATATCATATTTATTACCTGCATAATGTTAAATAAAATAAAATTATCACTCTATTAGCAAAATAGGAGTCAGGGTAGCAAGTGTCTTGCATGCTCGCCGATGACATTAGTGCAAATGTATTACATCTAAATGTAAAAAAAATGTTCTTTTTTTAATATAATATTAGAGTAATGAAACACTGGTAATGAAGTAAAGCATGGAGCCAGGGTAGTCCAGTGCCTTGCGTACTCGCCGAGACAGTAGTGAAAATATATATATATATATATAAATGTAACAAAAAAAAATTAATTTAAAATTTGTGGAATACAACACTAGTAATAAAGTACAAACATGGAACCAGAGTAGCCCAGAGGCTTGCGTGCTCGCTGATGACAGTAATGAAAATGTACTATAAATAAATGTAACAAATAGATAATAGACTACTACATTATAGGTTACAAATGGATAATTTTAGAACATGAACACAACTGTCAGATAAAATACAAATGTTCTAAGGTAATATTATAAAGACACATTCCTGCCATTAATGTTATTTTATGCTGGGTAAATAAATTGAATATTTCAATTTACAAGTTTTGTTTCTTTTAAATATATTTGATTGTTTATATAACTTGAATTGTTGTTTTATTTACATATGTCATAAAGTAAATGACTTTTTTTTTACTTTTAAATAATTTTTATTTTACTAAATATACTTACTGTGTATATATCTTGAATCATGTTAAGAATACTATATGAAAAGGTTGAGCCACGTTAGAATCTGTTTCCGTGCCTTAATAACAATTAAAATTATCCCTGTCAATCAGGTTCAGTGAATTTATTTCAATAGTTATTGTTAGAATTTCTGAGTGACACAAAGGGTTACGGGTAGTCTAGTTTGTATATGTGAACCATTATATGCACAAATCCAGTTTGAATAAATAAAGCTTTTTATCTATAAACTTAACTTTTTTAACTTGATTTGATGTGATAGATATAAGTGATTATCCAATGATACTTTCTTTCTTTAGGACAATGTTATAGTTAATTATAAGTGGATTTGAAATGAGGAATTGTTGAATGAAGGTATAGGTGACGCCGTCTGAAGTGAAGGGAGATTGACTGAGAAGTTAAGAAGCTTGTAATAATATCGTGAAGAACTGGCAGTTGACGATTAATATAGAATACAGAAAGGAGGGGATAACAAGGAACAAGGGAAGGGGAGATTAGAATGAAGCCGTAATTAAAGTACGGGGCCTAAGAGCGAGTGTCTATTAGATTAATATGGCTGTAGAGGAGTGGGGAGAACCGTGTCCGGTAGTACCTGCAGCCCCCCCTATAATGGAGGGCATAATAAGAGAAAAACATGTGAAAATAAGCCGCTCTGATGACTAAATTGGGCAGGAGATGGAGAGGGTCGGAGCTCACGACCAGAGCCAAAATTACAGGTACCTCTAGAGAGGAGTATCGGGCGGCCATCCTCCCCCTCTAATCGTACCTAATGTCTCAATCGACGTCTTCCAGACCGCTATCGCTTCCTTATCACGCCTGCATCCGCCATGAATCTTAACAATCTAAGCAAAATGCAAAATATTCCATGGTTAAAACGACTTTCAGGAAAACATAATCACACATTCGTCATACTTCCAATGAACTATTCTAAGTAATATTCCAGGAATATAAACAATAATATCACCAATGAAAAACCAAAAATTATAATTTACAATAATAACGCTCCTTAACACTACCTTGTAAATTACGATACTCAAGACGCTGTAAGTAGTCTTACTGCACCTCGTAAATCCGGTATCCGCTAATTTGTCAAATCCTATAATCCAGCAAAATTTGAATTTACTTTAGTAATTTAAGTTTCCCAGAATAATTTAAACATACTGGAGAACCTTTGTGACGCATAATCTATTGCGGTCCTGCACCTGTACTCAAAGTAGTAATACTTCCTTTCACGTAACTGCGTAATAAAAACATATTTTTGTCAACATTATCAATTTTTTCTTCATTCTTTAATAATTAAATCTTAACTACATGCAATCTATTATAGCCATAATGATCTAAACTTTAGATGGCTAAAATAAAATGCTTAAGGACCATATTAACTCAGTTTTGAAAAATATAACGTTTGGATTCACAACTTCCTCTGAATCATAATTGGAACTTGATTTCATATTCTATTCAGTCGGTAGATACCTACATCTACCTTGGCTGGTTGGGATTCTATTAAAAGTTTTATAGCATATCTACATGCCTCAGCGTTGACAAATAGCAAACATTTCACTAACCCATAGTTCCTTAAGTAATACTGAAGCCTGAAAAATTAAAATTAATTGTATTTTACTAACCCACTCTTCTGCAAATTTCGGAAATATTATATATAATTCATATCAATTATTATCTTAATGAGAATAATGCTAGAACAAATGAAAGATATCTGTAAGATTAAATGAGGAACTGTTTCACAAAAAAGGACAACTATTAAATCTATAGTTAGTAACAGTCCAAAATAGATATAAACCATAATTAAATTGTCGTTAAAATGGGTAGAATTGAGAACGGATAGACACAATAATTTATTTATTGTAGAATGGTCAGGATTCTACTACTTCTTACAGGTTAAAGACTGCCATAGTGTCCTTAAGGACTCGGTCGTCTCCCTCTGAGGAGGGAAAATTCCCGTTACCCCGGGTCCAGGAGATCCAATGATAGTTGATTTGCCTCATCAGGGCCTCATCTTGGGGAGTCTTAGTACGTAGCAAACGTATAAATAAAGGGATTAAAATCTCTCAATGCCTAAACGCCACCTGGCAAGGTCCGTGTTTCATAATTGAGAGATCCTTCTCTCTGTTGAAAATAAAGGGCGCGAGAAAGGGTGTAACTAATCGTCCCTACTCTGAGTAGTCCGTCAAAAGCCAAAGCGTCTATAACGGCCACTTAGCTGAGATCGTGGTCTGTTCCTTCTGGTAGAGGTTTGGGCTCTAGCTCCCGGTATTCTAAGCAGGCATCCGCCCGAGAAGTTACTACTCCTCATACAGTGACCCTACGGCCTACCCAACTTGGGTGAGATCCAACAGTCACTATGATTCCAACCTCAGATGGAGGAATGGAAAGAAAACCTCTCCATAGTCCCCCACCGCCCATAGTACCGCCTTGTTTTAAGAGATTCGGATCGAACTCCAAACTAAAGCTCCTACTGAACCTGCTCAGCTGTAGATAAGGTCAGTGGACCTTGTAGCCCCCGGTTCAAAGAACCACGTGGAAAATAAAGCCACTGCAGCCTGTGGTAGGGCTGCATTGCCCCACTATAGGCGGAGATAGAAACAGAAAAATTGAAAAAGAAAAGGAATATGATTACGAATAAGATTGGAAATTAGTTTGTTTATTTACAACTAATTTGAGTATTAGCCATTCTAACTACTTTGAAAAAGTATCTTCAGGAAGTTTCCGACTATAATTAATTTTTAATTAGTGAAGTTTTAGATTTAAAACATTTTCATTTTAGTTTAGATCCGTAGAAAAAATTATAAATATAATTAAAAAAAATGTATAATATTTCTCCATTTATATTATGTTTGAAATAAAACTTTTTTTTTAAAATACATTCTTGGCTGTGTTTGAATATATTGTAAATGTGTGATGTAACAACTGAAAGTATTTAAAAGAATGGACCAGATGCGGCAATTCATGTGTTAGCAATGGTAATCTGTGGAGGACAATAGATGGTGATTAGGATTCACATGCAAAATGCAATCAACTTGTTGTTCACAATAAAACAAGGCTTCACTGTTGTTTTCAAACATCGATCGAAATCATTAAGAAAACAGCATTCAAGAATCAATCTAATTTGTAAACGCAATCTATTGTTTTAAGTAATTGGATCAATTTAATGGTATAACCCACGCTGAAATCACTTATCAACATTATGTTTCGAATAGTTAAATATTAATTATAGGTGTATATATATAATTAATATCCAAACGGTCCAATCTGAACAAATTAACTATTAAATAAGTAGCAACACATAAAAGAATGATATATTTACTGGAATCAATTTTCGAACCACAGATTGTCGTCTATGTTTCCTCATCCTCACTGATCATTACTTGCCGTTCCGAATCGATGAAATTATATATATATATATACAACTAAAAGAAACGGTCCAGCGGATTTTTTTAAAATAAAATAAATTTACTGGCTGCGGTCTCCGAGCTCAGTACCGCCCTGTCTTCTGCGGGACTCTTCGCTCTTCGCACCTCCTGATGACGACGATGGTCGAAATATAGATATGAGTTATGTCTGTGTCTTTCTGTTTGTTTCCTTCATTTAATTTATTTTATATATATATATACAAGATTTCACATAAGCGCGTGAAATGATCAAACCACTGGAAAAAAAAAGAAGACTAAGATCATTCAATAACCAGTTGTGTTTTTGACTGTGACGAAGACCTATTATTACGGTTGAAATATCTTAGTTTTTTTTTTTTAAAAAATTATACTGTTGTTGATCATATATATATGATCAAACCACAATATGAAATGGGAAAACAATACTAAGATCTTTCAACTGCAAGAAGCGGTCTCGTCAGAGTCAAAACCCAGCATTGACTGTTATTTTACGTGTTATGTGAAATTTATATATATATATACATATATTAGAATATTTTGGGAGCAGACCTTCATTCAGACATGTTGTATTCAAAAGTATGCCAATTTTCATTTTCGTTCCTTTTCTATTTAATTTCTCTAGTTTTCTAAAATTGGTATAAAACAAGTTTATAGGCCTTTAAATTAATATAAACCAAGTTTATACCAATTTTAGAAAACTAGAAAAATTAAATAGAAAAAGAACGAAAATAAAAACTGACATAGTTAAATTCTTCGCCTATTTCTTTTTTTTTTTGTTTTTGATACCTTTTCCAGCGTTCTTACTAAGTATTTAAGTGTAATAACTCACTAAAAGATTTACTTTCAACTTCAATATGTTTTAGAAGCACATAAATCAAAATTTTGCTCCTTTTAGATCATACCTGGAGTTTTTTTTTTATGTTTTCCTCACGGGTAGTAACCCTACTATGAGGGAGTTTATTTCTGTTAACCTGTTCCCATTTGATTACAGGTTTTCTCATTCAGTGTTATTTGAACTGCATATATGTAGTTATAATTCATCAATTGGTTGGTTGTTTATAAAACCAAAGAAGTCTTTGTTGTACTTGGTGATTAGGTATTCTTTCTTTCTTGGCCACGTTCCTCCTTGTAGGATGATATTTTTTATTAGCTTTTGTCTATAATTATTCATGTTTGGACAGCTAAATACAATGTGCTGAAAGGTCTGCTCTCCTTCATTGCAGGGACAGTAGGGCGAATCGACTTGCTTGAATCGGAACAAATATGGCCTAATACCTGGAGTGTAAATGTGAAATACATTAATAAATCAGTAAAAAATTATAATTACAATCACTAAACTACATATTAAAGGAGAATGTTATTAACTAGTAGATTACAACGGGTTTCAGTTTGAGTGGTCGGCTTTATCTAATGTCTCTAAAATACCCAGGTTTTCTAACTTGTCCGGACTGCTTTGCCCTAATTATCCCATTTGCAGTTTCAACACACTGGAGAAGCTTGCTGCCTTGTTATGCATGTTCAGCCTATCCGCTATTATATTGAGGCCTTCCATTTTGACTAACCTGTTGTGTGATCTCATTCTTGATAAATCTCTTCTGCGTTGTTTTCTAACATTTCCATGGAGAGTTTTATGATAATATTTATTCATATATAGTGTTTAATCTTTAGGAATACCTGCTGTCTGTTGCATGGTGATCCAACAAGATCATATTGTTCTTGACAACATAGATATATATTCGATATACATACGGTACATGATCAATTCGGAAAAACGATTCAAACTGAACAACAAAAGTTAGAATACGAAGAAAAGGTGAGAGAAGAAATGGGTTACCTTCCATTGCTTCTCCAGAGTGGTATTGGAAAAATATTGGAAATATTTTTCCCCGAAATATTTTTCCCCTGGATAAGCCAGGAGAAAACGTATTGGTCTTCCTTACTTTTCCCCTGAAGACGGTTTTTACGAATATCAGAGATAGTAAGTATGTTCATTTCTTATGTTTGTTATTTCTCTTCCTATTTGAGCTTATATATATATATATATATATATATATATATATATATATATATAAAGATTTCACATAAACACGTGAAATAACAATCAATGATCAAACCACAATAAGAAAATGGGAAAACAAGACTAAGATCTTTCAACCGTAACAAGCGGTCTTCGTCAGAGTCAAAAACCCAACTCAGTTGATCTTAGTCTTGTTTTCCCATTTTCTTATTGTGGTTTGATTATATATATATATATATATATATATATATATATTATATATATATATATATATATTTATATATATGTGGATAATAAGATTTCACAATAAACACGTGAAAACTAAATCAACATAAAAACTACAGGACGAAATTAGAAAAATTCACATGAGTGAAAAATTCAGAAATATGACTCTGATCATTAGAAAAAAGTAATTGGTTATACCATATATAAGTAAAATCATACCAAAATACATGTTTCCATTCTTTCTTTTTGATTAATTTTGATAAACAATTTTTGAGCTTTTTAATACTCATAACTTGAATTTTACATATATGGTGGTACCAATATATTACGTACTTAGTGCATATGTTTTCAAATTGTGCGCCTTAGAAATAGCATAAGTTTATATACTAGTATTTCAAAAATCTCTTACAATTCTCATAATTTTCTGCAAACGCCAAGTATATGGCTACTATGATTGTATTGAACCTTCGATACTTGATATTTTAAACTGGAAAGTAAATTCCTTAATATATGCTTTGAAATAAATAAATAGATCGATAGAGAGAGAGAGAGAGAGAGAGAGAGAGAGAGAGAGGGAGCGAAAATAATAGTGAGAGAGAAACTGAAAGAGGGAGAAGAAATGTTCCTTCAGAAACTGAATTCCGCTAATTTTCTTAATATTTGCATGGCCAAATACATCAATCATACATTTTTTATCTTTAAGCCTATTAAACATATTTTTCATTTACAAATATCTTTCCACAAGTATATGTACTTTTTTTCTCAATACAAATCTTATAATCTTAAATATTTTATACTTAATTTCAGTCTTAAAACTTTTGAAAATAATTAATTTATATTAATTTATTATTAATAATTTATTATCTTCAGATATGTAAATTTTCATAATAACAAAAATCACATCTCCGGAAGAAAGTATTGTGGTACCAACAATTTTGTACTTCTACAATTCCTAAAACTTCACAATAAATAACAATTTAATAATTTTTCGTCATATTAAAATAATTGTTGCACCTAATGTTTTTGATAATCCATAGATGTCCCCAAAGGTAACAATATTTGAAAAATCTACTTAGGACCCCCAAAGGGCTTACTTCGTCCTCGTAGTTGAACTAATAAAAGGAATTCAAATGAGTGACACAGTTTGACAGGAACAAAAAAAATGTTTTCTAGGTTACCTTCTCTTCACAAAGATATTTGAAAAAACTATAAACTGATCCATGAGATATATTTGAAAGTTTGAAAATCACATAGCTTGATATATTTAAATTACTACAGTTTAAATCCCTTTGTACGCATTGCATCCTTTTCTGGTGAAAGTACTGCCTTAGTCATGCTTCAACGTGACTTCAAAATACCTTTATGAGTCATATAATCAACCGGCGAAGTCATTTTCAACAGTACCCTCAAAAATAACTGTTACACATAAAATTCGTGATATACCGAACCATAACATATATAACTTTAAACATGTCATTTCTGCCAAACTCTAGTTATTAACTTTCTTTTGAAAATTTTCATACTCCGCATAAAATGGAGTAATGTTGAAGTTCAATATGATTTGTTTATAAAAAAAGAAGCCAATTTACTGGTAATGTTGGGGGGCCAGGCTAGCTCAGTGGTTACGTGCTCACCTCTGAACTGATAGGACCAGGGTTCAATCCTCACCTGGCCCTCGATTTATTCACGCGGGAGGTGAATAAATCTGAGCACGTCGTCCCTCGGAGAAGGACGTTAAACGTCGGTCCCGAGCCTGTACGATGTCAGGTACTCGTTAAAGATCCCTACTCTAAATACACTTGAGTTAGGCAAAATTTAGGACTCCCACTGTAGAATCAATCTTCATTGTGTGGTATCACAAAGGGCCAATGCTTGGCCTACGTGTGTTCCCTTGTGGGACTCCCACTGCAACCTAACCTAACCTAGTAATTCTACTGGTAATGTTGTACAAAAAGTACCTGCTTTAAAATCTTTTTCTAAAAAAAATGTAACGCTATTTCAACAAAATTAAAAAAAAAAACATTCAATTGTAATGTTACAGCATTGTCGCAGTTTGGTATCAGTTTGTCACACTAATTCTGAGTTCATAGCAATTTTTGAAATAGCTTGATAGTTTTTCTGGAAATCATAATCCTGCTTTCAGCTTCAATGGGAAATAACAATCAGAATCAAGAAAAAAAAAATTATTGAGATATTGATATTTCCCTGTTAGTCATTTGAAGTGTATGTCAGTTTCATTTACAAACAGTCGTAATAATGAATTCATCAGTAACAAAATATAGTTAAAAACGTACTAAATAATTCATAATCATATAATGTGTCATAAGAATTGTATTAAATAATTCATAAACATATCATAAGAATTGTATTAATTATTTTATAGGTATATCGAATATCATAAGAATCTTATAAATTAATTCATAAACATATCATATGTCATAATAATCGTAATAATTAGAACATGCCATTGTTCTAACTCAATTGAACATCAGATTTTATGTTCATTAATGACCCTTATAAGTGTGAATTCGTCACTTCTATAGCTTTAGGTAAGATCTGATAGAAATCTTTGTCCATTCTGAGATGATTGATCGAATACAGATATAATGTGATCTAGGGTTTCTACCTCTTCTAGACACAGGGTTTGAATTCTTTGTATGATGTCAAATACAGCTTCCATTCATAGTAATAAAGTAAATAATTTAAAAATATCAATACAGAATAAGAGAAAAAATTGAGATAGCATTGTTTAAGGCCAGAAATTTCTAAGGTAAATTATGAAAAATAGGTATAACTATTAAACTAAATAAATGTTTTCAAAGATACTAAAATACGTTTCTTGAATTATCTTATACAAATAATCATATTGATTCAGTTTGACAAATTCGTTGAGCCTACAGAAACTCCATGCGTAATAGAAGTAGTAAAATAGAGTAGTAAGTAAAGTAAAAAAGAAAGTTTAGTTTACTGTATAATATATAATAATATACTATATAATATATAGGCTACATATATTATATAAAAAAAGAGTATATTATATACAGACGGCATAAGTATAATTTTAAACCCAAATGGCTGAATTCTCTTACAAATGCTAACAAATCCATGAAATTAGAAAAAAAAACGAATATTTTATAGAATATTTATATAATATTCATATAATTTCATATTATTTCATATAATATTATATAATTTATATAATATTTAAAATAAAATATAGAATATTTTTTACAAAATAGAATATTTTATGTTCTATAAAATATAATATACATTTTCGATAAAAATACGATCCAAAACGGAAAAAAGAAGTTCAATGTAGACAAAGAAACCAAGAAAAATTAAAAACACACCCTTACAGTCCCTAATTTTCAGTCTGAACAGTATTCAGGAGAGATATGATGGGGAAACCAAGTGCACTGGTGCAGAGACGGTTGGAGACCGTCTCCAAAACATCTCTGTACCAGTGCACTTGGTTTCCCCATCTTATCTCTCCTGAAGACGGTTCAAACCGAAAATTAGAGACCGTAAGGGTGTGTTTTTAATTTCTCTATGTTTCTTTGTCTACATTGAATTCTATAATATAGAATAATACCAAACTACCTGTAACCTGTTGGGTCATTTAATGCAATCGCATTCACATAAACTCAAAATTAATTCCTTTCTAATAAAGAGGATAATGAACATAGTTTTAAAAGACTTATCATTATTTACATTTCTTATACCATTTGAATTTCTCAAAAAAAAAAAAAAAAAACTTTTAATGTTCTCTTGCTGTTTGACACTACTGGGAGCTACATGTAAATGGTCATGTTGAAATGCTGTTTTACATAAATGAACAAAAACTTTCGGTAGAGTTTCTTATTCTCGTTGATTATTCATCAACGTTTTTATTCAAACCAACGGTTTATGTAAAATATTTATATATATATATTTAATTAAAGTTACAGCTAGAGAACACAAGAAAAAGGACGAAGACTCACGAATCTCGATAATTTCGGCGTCTTGCCGGCTTCAGGAGAGTAGAAAGAAAGAAAATAAAAGGAGATAGAATGAAGGAACGGAGATATATATATATAGTTCAATATAGACAAAGAAACATAGAGAAATTAAAGAACACACTCACAGTCTCTAATTTTCGGTTTGAACCGTCTTCAGGAGAGATAGGGGAGGGAAACCATGCGCACTGGTTCAGAGACGGTTGGAGACCCATGGAAAATCTTACCATGGAAAATCCCACAACCTTCTGGCTAAACCAAATTCATTATCTCAAAAAAAAAAAAAAAAAAAACTGTAAGTGTGTTCTCTTGACTTTTCTATGTTTCCTTGTCTATATTGAACTATATCTGTCCGTTTTGGATCGTTTTTCCAACGAAAAAGTATATATATATATTATATATATATATATATTATATATATTATTGTTTATAAACTTCATGGTTTACATATAGTTAATAATAATATAGTTTATTGTATAAAGACGGTATAATTTATATTTTGAGACCCAAATGGCTATATCCTATTATAAATGTTAACAATTCGATGTAATTAGAAAAGAAAAAACGCCACATTGTTGAGAACTGAATGTGTTTTAATTGCTTCCTAAATATGGTAAAGATACAACAACAAAAAAATGATGTTTTTAATTTATCTCTTACAGTTCATGAAGAAATTATAAATGCATAAGAGACTTGAGTGACTGAAAGAAGTACAAGTAGCCTCTAAGGAATGTCCATTAATTATAGTAGAAAGTATGTCTCCGATTGAGAGCGTGATGGACACGATGTCAGTTAATGGTCGTGTCGTAGATACTGTGTCTCATATAATTGATAGGTCGGCCTCAGGACTTCTGTCCCGAAGATGCCGACCTTGTACACTCGACATACTTGAGAACCAAGCTCAGATTAATGGGGCATTTGATTGATCCAGGACTCCCCCAAACCATTCTTCTGGTATCCAAAAGAAGAAAATTAATTAATTCCAATTAAGTTGAGATTAGAAAGAAAAATTAGAAAAAAAAAACTTTTTTCTTTTTTTATATTTGTAAAGTGACATATATTATACAAGAAAAAATAAATTTATTCTGCATTCAGTTTCAAATTAATTGCCACCAATACAATTTATTATTCCTTTAATTCTTTAACGAAATGGTGAAAATAAATTTGTCACATAGAATATTTAATAGGAAAAATGTTTTTTATATCCATCCTGTATAATGTATTCAATATTTATCTTTCAGCATAGTTTTAAAATTGATTTTTTTAAGCTAGCATTAATATATTTTAGATTTCGTAGAGGTTATTTCTAGGTTTCACTAAATGCATTTCTCCGATGATATCAAATTACAATTGGTCCGTCAAAGGGATAGTTACAGGTATTTGGAGAAAGATAAGTAGTGCAGATTAACCACAATGAAACAATTTTGTAGAACATTCTACTTAAATCTTCTAATGATTACGGCAAAAAATTGTTATCTTTAAATCATTATTTGATTTAAACAACTCCATAATAGAGAGATCCTATTAAAAAATATTTTTTTTAAACTAATCATGACATTTCAGTGGTATTTCTTATACTAAGAAGCCCGCAAGAAACCTACTACCTCTAAATACAAGATACAAACAAATTACAACTATAATTTAACTTCTGAACCACAACAGGAATAGCTGTTAAATCTATCTTCAAATAATAATAGTTTATGTGGTCATAAATGGAGTAATGTAAATCCAAATAGAGTAAAATAAATAACAGCAAATTATTAATTTTAAAAAAAACTTTTTTTGTTAGTAAAGATGAACAGAAAAAAAAACAAAAAAATATTTAGTCATAATAAAAATAATTGGAAAGATAAGGGCACCAGGTTAACTCAGTGATAACGTGATTACCCCTGAACTGGTAAGTCCGGGGTTCGATACCCACTCTGACCATCGATTTATTAACGTGGGAGGTGAATAAATCTGAGGGCCTCACCCCTCGTAGAGAACGTTAAACCATCGGTTCCGAGCCTGTATGATGTCAGTTACTTGTTAAAGAAACCCACTCCAAATACACTTGAGTTAGACAAAATTTAGAACTCGAACTCCCAATATAGAAACAATAGGAGATATGATATTCTCTCGAGAAATCAACATAGGAGGACTTTGTCAGTCCCTCAGCCATCCACAAAAAAAATGGAAAGGATTTTTTTTTTTGTTCTTTTTGTTTCAAATAGCTGTAAACTATTAAACAAATTCACTATTGAATTTGTAGTGAATGGAAATTAGTGTTAGATTAAACTATTAACAACAAAAGTACAGTTCATAAAAATAGATAAAAGGTCATACCAATATTTATGAATTTATAATGATATGAGCCTTTAATTTGCATCTACTAATTTCATCAATGAAATGAAGTGAAAACGAACAGAAATGTGGAATATTGTCACAAATAAATTATAAAAAAGGTTATGCAAATATTATTAATTGTTGCCTTAATTGACCTCATGAGGCTATAGAGATATTTTACTTTAAACCCAATCTAAATCAGCAAAAAAAAAGTGAGTTTTTCACTTCTTCAATGACCAGTTGAGGAATACACTTCATGAATTTCTCTGGATGACTAGTCCTGTATTCTTCATCTTCTACTTTCTTAATCACAGGAAAATGTGAAGATTTCAACATTTTATTTTTTTTTAAATTTTAACTTATTAGATGATGTTACAAAAAAAGATTAACAATTAAAAAATAGAGAATAATGAATATTTTATAAAGTTTTTTATTTTGTATATATTGTGATGACATTTTTTTGTTTTTTATATGACGTTTAATATTTTAGATGAAGCAGAAAATATCTGTAAATATCTTCAGATGGAGCTCATTTTATTTTCAGTATTGTACAAAAAAGCACAATAGTGCTATAAATTATATTGTTGTAAAAAAAAGCATTCAATTGACGAAATTATACAACGCTCATATAGGAAATAAATGAAAAACATAACGCTAAGTAGTATGTTTCATGTAGTTTCAATAAATAAGGGCTTATGGGTGCATATCCCCAGGATAATAGGAGTTTGCGAGGAAACCGTTAGATGATGCAAACATCTCATAGTGATAAAGCCATGCGAGTTCATGGATATCAACCAATTGTGTCATTTCTTTAAAAATGATTAAACTGATATTTCCTGTTCTGTCATTGTTGTCTTTGCATGATTCAAAAGTATTATGGAAATTCGATAAACCGCTCAGATAAACATTTCAACACCCAGTCTTATTGGTTTTACGGTTTCTGTGTTTTAAAGGGGGAAAGCTTATCTCATGAATGATTCGAGGAGCACTTAATCTATAAGAGAGCCATTTCACAAGGGGGCTCCAATGACAGGTAATGCTGTTCATCCAAATGGTAACCACGGCTATAAGCAAAAAAGTGAAAAATAATATTGTATTTAAACAAGTATAAACAGTTGTTACGAAAAACTGTTAGGAATTAAGAAATACGGTTTTCTTTTGTCTGTAAAAGACAAAAGGTTAGAGTCATATCTGATTTGATTTACTAACATATCTCCTTAGTCTTTCTGTCACATTATCTAATATAACAGAGAAGATTCAGTTATGTGGAACCCTTACATCGCAACGCTCCAAATTAGTTTAATTTTTTTTTCTGGCATATGTACTGTTGTAGTGACTTAGTAGAGAGGGTTACCAAATGGGACTATTCACCCTTAGATCAAGTGCAAAGCAGTAGCATTATTTAATAAATTGAAAATATATGAAATACAAGTTAACCAAAATATAATTTAGGGTGCTAATCTTCTTTAGGCTCATTTCAGCATTTGGCCGCAAATATTCAATACATCGAATTGTCATATTTAATCGATGCATGCGAGCATAGGTGCTATACGCTATTGTTATCTTATCATATAAGTATCTTATCAGTATAACTTTAGTTATCTTATCATACAAGTATATTATCAGTATATCCTCAGTTAATTTATCATACGAGTATGTTATCAGTATTCACTTTATTTATCCTATCATAGTAGTACCTTATCGGTATACGTTTTATTTATCTTATCATATCATACAAGTATCTTCTCAACATACTCTTTAGCTATCTTATCAGAGAGGTATGTTATCAGTATACTGTATACTCTTTAGTCACTTAATCATACAAGTATGTTAGCAGTATACGTTTTATTTATCCTATATTAGTAGTATCTTATCAGTATATGTTTTATTTATCTTATCATAACAGTATCTTATCAGTATACTCTGTAATCTTATTGTAGAAGTATGTTATCCATATACGCTTTATTCATTTTATCATAGAAGTATTTTATTAGAAGTATACGTTTTATGTATCTTATCATGCAAGTATCTTATCAGTATACTCTTTAGTTATCTTATCATAGAAGTAGTCACCATTCGAACTGAGAAGAGAGTAGTTTAGACTAGAGTACACTCCACTTATAGTTAGAGTAGACAGATTAATGTGATTGAGGTCTTTGCATTTTTATGATTTGACTTGTAAACTGAGTCAAAATATCAATTTACTTAATAATAATTGGGGCCAGTAGCCCAGTGGCTTACATTCTAACCTATGGACACCTACAGCCGTAGTTCGACACCCACTCTGACCCTCGATTTATTTACGCAGGAGATGGACAAAATCTGAGCACATTATTCCTACCAGATGGCGTCAGTCACTCTATCATCTCATTTACTCGTTAAAAATCTCCCCACTTAGGCAATATCAATGATCAAACCACAACATGAAAATGGCAAAACAAGAATAAGATCTTTCAACCGTAACAAGCGGTCTTCGTCAGAGTCAAAAACCCAACGGAAACACTAGATGCAGAAAACATCTGGTGATGGGTTGAGAAGAGTGGGAGGGAAGAATGGTATTTTAAAAGGGTGAAAGCTCAGGAAAGGACTAATGTCCAGAAAGGGATGTTTGTCACATCTGGTTATCATCATTGTGGAATCATCTAGTTATCATCTGGATCATTGATTGTTATTTCACGTGTTTATGTGAAATCTTTTTATAGGCAAAATTTAGGACCTGTGTTTAGCCTTTCTCTAGTATCACAGAGCAAATAACTGGCATATTTATGTTCTCCCATAGGACGGACACGAATCATTTTTTATTTATTTACCTTCAAATGATATTGAAACATTCATTACTTTAAATAATTTAACAAATGATTGAAAGTTTATTCTTAAAACTATCATTAAGAGTTATATTCTCTTTGTAAAACTAAATTGTATTTTTAATTTCCTAATAATTTCTTCAAAGGATGTTTTTAATTTGTTTAATTCGTGTATTTAGGTCGCTTAACTTTCATCTTATGTTCCATTAATTCATGCTAAGGAGACAGTTCAAACAAACAAGATGTGACAGTGTAACCAGACTTGCGTTTTATAGGGACATTTACTTTATAATGGCCAAGGGATCCTTTGACTCTCCTCAGCGAATAATGTAAACATAAATTAAAAGACCAAAATAGATAGATCGTTTTAAAGCGTAAAAAAGATTCAGTCAATAGTTTCTATGTATAGATATTGGCTGTCACACAGTATAGTCCAAAAATAGTAAATCATAGAATAAAAGCGAATGGACCATAGAATACTGTATGATAAATTTACTTTAGTGGTCTGTTGTGCTGTACAATTATAAAAGTTGGTTATTTTTCTTACATATAGCCACAAATTAGCAGCTCTAGTCATCTTTAAAGCCCTGCTGTTCTGTTCTTATGCCTTTATAATTAAAAATAACTTGCAGCCCAAAACCAAATTCGAACAAACTAATGTAGTCTACAGCTATAATTCCATCATAGGTAAGTGTAAATTTCTTAAAACTAACTACATTGGTTCAATAAAATGTAATCATTTTGACTTATAATACAATCTAAAAGATTATAAGGACGATAGAAGCCATACTGGTTGACGGATCAAAATATAATTATACCTAAAAATAGAGCATTATGTGGGAAATAAGTTAAAGGGAATCCTTTTAAAATTATATGAACCGAAACAGCGTTAAAGTCAATTTTGTTTTTTTTTTCAAAAAATGTTTCTTGACTATAAACGGCTGATTACAAAATGAAATTGAGCCCAAAATTTTATTAAAAATTAACTCTATATAAAAAGAAAAATCGTGAAGTTTCAATTATTGCAAAGATCAATATGACAATAAAAACTGAATATTCATGGTGGACTAATGGATATTAGTTTATCATCTTATGATAAACGAATTGCCATATTTAATCGATGTATGCGAGCATAGGTGCTATACGCTATTGTTATATTATCATATAAGTATCTTATCAGTAGATACTTATCAGTAGAGAGATGTAATTTTTTACATCTCAGCTATGGTATACTTGTCGAATTTGTTTACATTTTTATAAACATAAAAATTGATTAACTAAATCGACTGAAATAAAATTATGTTTAGAGAAATGAAGAAAATTGAAATTATCAAATGACCTAATATGAGATGTAAGAGGAATGATACCCTTACATTTAAGATGATCGTTGGTGTTTAACGAATTTGATATTTGGTTTACATACAGTAAAGTTGAGTGTAGGCCACTCCAGATTTTTTTTTATTTATTTTTTTTTTCTTTTTTGGAGAAACTGAATCGACTGAAATAAAATTATATTTAGAGAAATGAAGAAAATTGAAATTATTAAATGACCTAATATGAGATGTAAGAAGAATAAAACCCTTACATGTAAAATCATCGTTGGTGTTTAACAAATTTGATATTAGGTTTACTTATAGTAAAGTTGAGTGTAGGCCAATCCAGATTTTTTTTGGAGAAACTGAATCAACTGAAATAAAATTATATTTAGAGAAATGAAGAAAATTCAAATTATCAAATGACCTAATATGAGATGTAAGAGGAATAAAACCCTTACATGTAAAATCATCGTTGGTGTTTAACAAATTTGATATTAGGTTTACTTACAGTATAGTTGAGTGTAGGCCACTCCAGATTTTTTTTTATAAATGTTAATTTTTAACAAAGGTCCCATTATATGTTTCTAATGTAAAAAAAAATATAATACACTAATGTATTTCCACGACGAAGGTTATATTGTTAAAAAGTCTATGGTATTGTATACTAATGCTTGTTTTATTTATTAATGATACTTTACGTTAAGAGGTTAAACAAATATTGAAATGACGCGTGTCTAGGGAAGGACAGTTAATAGAGAGCTGTTGGTAGCTCAAGTCTCTACAAGACAGTGGGTAAGCATGTAATCAGGACGGGCTTATAATTAACGCTGGCTTCAAATCAATCGGCCGTAGAATTACTCAACCCTAAGCGGCTTTGCCTCCTCCTAATCAAGCACTGAAAGGCCACAGGCGCAGTAAATTCAGCTTTTTCTCTTTACAAAAACACACCCTCTCAGCAACGCCTGTCCACCCCCCCACCTCCCAACAGCCCAGTAATTAATCCTCTGTTTGTGAACTCCGCCCAACTTCATCTGAGACTTTCAACAAGGGGCTCAAGTCGCCTTTAAGTTTTCCGTATTTTTAATTCTTTATAGATTTTAATTTAGAATATATTTCAATTGAATGATTTCTGATAAAATGTTGTTTACAAAATACTCTAATACAAAGTGAAACATATTGCAATAGAAGAACAGCTAATTGAGCCAGAGCGCAAAATCAATGTAACAATTAACTCAATTAATTAGCTATATGTTTTTCTAATAACCCTTTAATGCGCTCATTTCTGTTTTACTTAATTAGTCAATAAGTATAATATAACGAAATATATCTTCAGTAGTTTATCGTAAATGCCAGTAACTCAATTGTACTAAACACACAAAGTGCAAAGAACACTTCAACTATGTCTTTCAATATTACAAGGGGACCTTAAATTTATTTAATATTATTACATTTTTTACATAATATATCCATTTCTGTAGTAGCACATCAAAATAATGGTATTGTTTGGTGCACGAAAATAAAAAAAAAACACATTTCAATAAAGTGGTTTTCTATCAGATGTCAATAATAATTTGGTATATAAAACATTTCTCCTGATAATAGAAGAAAAGAAACACTAAATCTTCACACATCACAAAAAAAAGATTCAATTACACAACGCGTTTCAAACACTTAGCCTTCATCGTCAGGTAACATTTGCCTCAGTATAGTGATGTAACCTAACGATGAACAATAAGTGTTCGAAACACCTTGTTTTGTGCGAAGACTTAGTGTTTCTTTTCCTCTCTAATCACGAATAAAAACCACACAAAAACTGCTTGCATCGCTAGTGAGATAAAACGCTTTGATCAAATTCAATACAATATTGTATTATTTTTATACTAAATAAACATTATTATTTAATATTTTTATGTTAAATATGATTGGAAAGATCAGTAAAAGTTTATTAAAAATAATAAGGATTATAAGTAAGCGATTTTTGAGCAGGTTATAATGAAATATGAAGTAGTTAACTTCATATAATCTATTTTATATGAGCGAATAATCTATTTTAAATAAATTAAATACATACCCTTGTAGAAGAAGTATCTTAAACTAGTAGGTATTGTTCCATTACCTGAAACACAAATGTTTTCTGTTAGGTTTATTTACAATGATAATAATAAAATTTCAAATTATTCTTATTATTATTATTATTATAAATATAATCCAGACTAGAGGGCGCTGGACGTTTAAGATAATTGGAGATGTCCGATTGTGGTCCAAGACGTCATGGAAAGGTGGAGTACTACCTGACAATTTCTTCCACTTCAACGCCTACCTACACAAGATAGGAAAGCACGAGACTCCCGAGTGCCTGTATTGCTCAGCAATAGACGATGTGGAGCACACATTTTTTGCATGCAAGAAATGGAATAGGCAGAGGAGTGATTTGGTGAAGAGAATTGGCATATTCTCACCAGAAACCATTATGGCCAAAATGATAGAGAGGGCTGATGTGTGGAAAATGGTAGACTGGCTGGTCAAAACTATCCTTTCCACAGAAAAGTGACACCTAGAAGAGAATTATTAATTCTAAATCTAAGTATGACTTTCGTAGGGGAATGAATGGCCTAGCCTGATGTAATGTGTGGAACAGTTCCAGGCTAGTGTCCAAGAAGAAAAAGGGGGTGTTTTAGTTGGTAGTTTGGTTTACTAGGAGCCCAGAACTAGGTGAATAAATGCACTTCATCTCCGTACTCAAAAAAAAATTATAAATATTATAATTATTATTATTACGACACAAAACCGCATGAAAAGTCCCTATCCTAGCCACCTACACAACCTCCAAGCACTCAAATCTATTCTGCATTTACACTACGTCATCGGCGAGCACGCAAGTCTCAGGGCTACCATGGCTCCAAGCCTTTGCTTTATTACCAGTGTTTATATTTCGCAATTTTTGAAATTAAAAAGAAAAAAGAACGTTTCATTTATATATAATACATTTACACTACTCTCATCGGCGAGCATGCAAGACACTTGCTACCCGGGCTCCATACTGAGAATAAAGTGTTAATTTTCATTTCTTTAACATTATTCAGGTAATAAATAATATATGTTATAACTTCAGGTCTCTGTCCCCATAGAAAATGGGTGAACAATCAAACAAACAATCTTATCAACTTTATATATAGAGATTCATCATTTAAAATATTAATTTATTTAATTATTTAATAGGAATTTCAAAAAAATTGAAATAAGGTTTCCTATAAAAGAGAAAGAGACACTAATCATTTCTTGAATAAACTTAACTAATGGTAGAAAGGTGATATGAATCATGCTGTGAGGAGAGATAAGAGAGGTGTAGGGAGATGGCGTGATCCTATGTTTACAAGAAGATGATAAAACTATTTGTTTTTAACCAGATAGAGAAGACACTTCCGGCTTATCTTCGCAGCTCTTGCAAACAAAACCAAGAACAATGTGTCTTATTCATTGTAGAAAATAACACTCCGTTGAAACAAGAATGGAATTATAGCTTGGCAAGCTATGACCTCACATCGTGTTTCTTATGAAATTTTATATGTTGAGAGAGAAGAGAGAGAGACAGAGACAAATAGATAGATAGAGAGAGAAGAGAGAGAGAGAGAGAGAGAGAGAGAGAGAGAGAGAGAGAGAGCTCTGAGGGGGAATGGTATGATTATGAGAGTGTACACCGTTTGTGGGGGAGACCAAGGAAGGAACTGTGGAAGAATGTGAGTGAAAAATATTGAAGGAAAGAATGAAAGGAAGTGAGAGTGTGTAACTGAAAAAACTGAGGGAGAAACTGAGAGAGAATGTGAGCAAGTGAGAGAAAAAAATCTGTGAGAGAGAGAAAGTGGGAGAAAGATTTTGTGAGAGAGAGCAATGGTAAATGAAAGAGCGAGGGGATATAAAGATACAGAGGGAGAGAAAGAGAGAGAGAAAATAGAAAGTGTGTGAGGAATGGGAATATAAAAGGGAGAAAGATAGGGTATGAGGGAGATCGGGGTAAAAGATTGTGGAAGAGTTTGAGTGAGCAGCATTGAAAGAAAGAGTGAAAGAGAGTGAGAGAGTGTGACTGAAACGATTGACCGAGAAAGAGAGAGAGAGAGAGAGTGTGAGAAAAGACACAGTGGCAGGGAAAAATTGTTAGAGGAAGAGATTGTGTGAGAGAGAGCAATGGAAAATAAAAGAGGGATAGTTTTATGGAGAGAGATTTTGACTGCATGCAATATATATATAATTCAATGTACATAAAGAAACATAGATAAATCAAAAACAACACATACTATCTCTAATTTACGGTTGAACCGTATTCAGGAGAGAAAAGAGAGGGAAACCAAGCGCACTGGTACACAGACGGTTGGAGACCCAACGGTTGGTCTCCAACCGTCTCTGTACCAGTGCGCTTGGTTTCCCTCTCTTATCTCTCCTGAAGACGGTTCAACCGAAAATTAGAGACTGTAAGTGTGTGTTTTTAATTTATCTATGTTTCTTTATGTACATTGAACTGTATTTGTCCATTTCGGATTGTATTTTCAAAGGAAAAGTGTATATATATATAGAGTGAGTGCACAAAGAGAGTGATAACGAGGAGACAGGTCAGGTGAGACAGAAAATCCGAGTGTTAGAGAAACAGACATATATCATTAATTCTTGTTGTAAAGACAGGAGATGTTCTAGGATACTATCAACATTTTTCTGCTTTTGTTATGAAGAACATAAGGTAATATAAAAAAATCTAACATAACATTATTTGTTATAGGTATTGAATTCGAAACGGGACACAGTTAAATGAAATATAATTTGTCCCCTTCAATGTTGTATTTTACAAATCATACATTTTTAAACTAGAAATTCCGATTGTTACAATTATAGGTGATAACTTCAGGTCGTCTAAAACTTTAGCATAGAGCTGTTCGACCTTTTCTCAAAAAGATGCAAATATAGATAAGTATTGCAGTCAACCTTCCTTTAACAAGTTTCTCGTTATTAAAGTAAGAAATTTAATCAAAGTTAGGCCAACGTTACTATGGAACTAACTAAGATTAGAGAAGAATAATTAATCGAGACTCAAGAGTAGAACTATCGCCATTTCATTATGATGGATAAAAGATTAATGATTTAAAGTTGACGCATCCAGAAATACAAAGCTTTGGTCCATTTCACCATTATATTATTAAAATTGCGCAGTTGTTTAATTAAAACTTAACCACATGCTGAAGTTAGGATAGTGCTTTAACTATTATTTGAACCAGAATGATACATGCAGTGGTATCTCTTTTGTATAACACCTCCAAAAACAATTTCTAAGAGATTGAACCTGCAGTAAATAAATATAGAATATACAGAAAATAATTACTTATACGAAAAGAGATAAGGTGAGATCTAACAGAAATAGTGCTTGCTTTTAATCCTTAAGATATGATGTTCAAATTTTTGGCTTAGTCCTAGATTTTTCACGTGGTAGATGGAAAATATTGAGTCCGTTGACCAACAGAGAAGACATAAATATGAAGAACCAGTATGATGCCAGATACTTGTAAAAATACCTAATGTAATAAAATAGACTGGACAGACAGACACATAGACTTAGTAGGTCTACATTTTAAGGACTACCATAAGATTTGGTCAGCGCCCCACTCAAAGAGAAAGTGCCTGTTGCTTGGGACCCGGGCGAGCAGAAGTTTTCAAGTCCACCTGCCAACTACCTGACCTTAGCCAATAGTAGGAGTAGGAGTCAAGTGTCTAGCTCCCAATTGTTACTATACAGGCAGCCTTCCGAGAAGATCTGCATCTCAAACAGTGACTCCCTGGAAAGTCTACCCTTCATATGTTTTGAACCACAGCCACCACGAGCCAAACTCCAGGGCATTAGCATCATCTACGGAAGAGAAAATGTAGGACTGCCGCGTACAATCAACCAATATGATCCAATATGATTCACCCTCAACCAGAATGGGTGCTAAATACCGAATAAGTCACTTTCACACAAAAAAAAACGCAAAGGACAACCTACAAGTGTATGTGTTGGTAATTTACACACACGCTTAAACTGAAAAAAAATTGAACTAATTTTTTGCATAGATTTTTCGAAAAAGGGAAGTGGAAAATGAGTTTGAGAAAAAATACATTATGTATTCGAAGTATTATTTCTAATTAAAATAAATATTCACTAGCAATAGCACATAGAATGTGAAATAACCTTACTTATTACCCATGCAACTGACAAATATATTGAAAGGGAACAGGAATGAACAAGTCAAAGATAGAAGTTTATCGACACAGATTTCCTTCTCAATTTACTCCTAACCGGTGAGTAACCACTTTGTTAACAAGTTAACAATTACTTCAATCTAAGTAAGTTAAATTAATTCAACTTGAAAGATAAAACTTTCTTTCCATCTAATAATGTCAACATCAATTTGAAATCAAATACTTTTGATTAATTTTGCGTTTGAGTTAAAAGGATTTTACCAAAATGTTCGAAAGAATAAAGTACATAATCAGACAAAATTATTTTAAATAATCGAAAAACATTTCGAATTGACAACGAAAGAATGATGGTTGTAAAACAATAAATATACGATAATAGTGTTATTCATATTTCTAAACATCATCAGAAGAAGTAAATGATGAACTGTGACGAAAAGTTTTGAATGAACCTTTCAATTTGATATCATATAGGTTTGGTTCAACTCTTCATACTACTAACAACGAAATGTGATAGAAAATTTTCTCCTTATTAATCAGTGTAAGATATTTAGTAATCTAGCAGAACCTCAACTCAACAAAAAAAAAATTGAAACAATGCAATACATATATACTTCTACAGTTTAGTTTAGTAATGTTAAGCAACTAAACAACTTTTTCAAATGAAATATTGAACAATGTTCATCAATGTTATAAATTCAAAAAAGATTATTGAAGTGTCGTACTGTGAAGTGAATTTCGTATTTTACTGGTTTAAAGTGGTTGACGACAAGCAGTCTACACGTCATTATACCAAGAGGATGTTTTATAACAGATAAAAAAAAAAATAACGGAGTGGGAGCACAATGCAATTGCTAACGAGATCACCAGAAATGGACACTTACGCTCCCTTTAGGTCCCATTTGTGTCGTATTATATTCCCTGTGGTATTCATTTTTAGCTTCACATTCACTCTCTATATAAACCTTGTAAAATAATATGAATATTGTAAAATTATAAATTAAGTTGAAAGATTTTAAAGTTTCATTTAGGAAATTTTAATATTGAAAAAAATACATATCAAAATGCAAATTCACCTTAATAATTGTGTGACCAAATTAATTTTTTTTTTTTTTTTTTTTGAAAATTGGACAATACTACATTCAGTTCCTATTTTAATTCTAAAAAAAAAAAAAAAAATTTAGTTACCGATTGTATAGAATTCGAATTATGTGTTTACAGTTTCACAATAGCCATATTCTAGCATTATATTGAATTCCCCCCAGAATTGCTTACCTTAAAATAAATCTGTATCTACATATATATTTCTATATAAAAAGATTTCACATAGACACGTGAAATAACAATCAATGATCAAACCACAATAAGAAATGGGAAAACAAGACTTAAGATCTTTCAAATTAACAAGCGGTCTTCGTCAGAGTCAGGATTACTCCTTGGACAGGAGATAAATTTGTTACCTATGAAAAATCGATGTTGTTAAGAAATATTATTGAAGCGTCTCTAATTAAATTTAATAAATCAAATATTATAAACATTAGTAAAGGTCTCTTCAAACTTGATACTTTCGTTACGAGGGCAATAGCCTCTTCTAAGAGGGTTGACAGATAGCGGATAGTTGTTTACTCTTTCTTACTGTACTCTTTTGTTTCCCAAAACATTTTCTGGACATTAGTCCTTTCCTGCGCCTTCACCCTTTTAAAATACCACTCTTTCCTCCCACTCTTCTCAACCCCTCACCAGATGTTCTCTGCATCTAGTGTTTCAGTTGGGTTTTTGACTCTGACGAAGACCACTAGTTACGGTTGAAAGATCTTAGTCTTGTTTTCCCATTTCTTATTGTGGTTTGATCATTAATATTTGTATATATATAATTATCATATTGCCTAATTTTTAGTTTATTATTTACTCGTATATTTAAAAAAATATGAAGGTGTCAAATTTACTTGTAGTGGCACTTTATCGCAGGAATCATTGCTAAAACTTCGCTGCCTTATCTATTTGATATGTAACAACAGTAAAATAAACTCAATTTCATGGGTATGTGGGTGGATCAGGTTCTCTCTATACTGGGTGCCAGGACACGAAGGAATAGAGGGAAATGAACGGGCAGATGAACTTGCAAGAGGAGGTGCTCGGAAACCGCGTGTCGGCCCAGAACCATTCTGTGGCGTAGGGAACAATACAAGAACTCCATAGAATATAGCATAAGGAAAAACCGGAGGAACTACTGAGATTCCCTACAAGGAAACAGAGAATCAAAGATATTTCTCGACCAGTTTTAGAATAGGCAAATCTTCTATTGTGTTGAAAAAATCAGGAATAATCTAAAGATCTTAACCTAAGGATTCCTAACGGGTCAATGCAAACTTAATGGTCATTAGTGAAGAATGGGCATTACCGATGATGGTTTGTGCAGATTCTGCAAAAAAGAGGAAGAAACACCGTTACACCTGTTGACTGACTGTCAGGTAACGTTGCTCTACAGGGGTAGGTTTTACGGGATAATCATCGAAACCACAGAAGAATTTATAACACTGAACCCAGCAAAAGTGTTCATCTTCTTAGAGGCACTTAAGCTAACTGCGGACTTTGGTAGTGAAGGGGGGGAAGTACAATAGTTTATAGAAAACGTAGTGCTATAGTCACCCTAAAAAAAAAAGAAAAAAATAGTAATATACCAATCTAGTACATTAAAACACGTGTTTCTCATAATATTTCTATTTATTTTTACTAAATTATAACACACTATAGATTTTATTAGTAGATGCAGTAAAAAGTTCACTTATTTAAATCGGTATGGACACCAGAACAAACAATGTTTAGCCAATTATAAATTTTAATTAAAAAAATCAATACCAACTAAAAGTTAAATTTAAAGCTAGAAGGTTTTGCATAGAGAATTAAGGGGTAAAGGGGCATAGTGTGTCCGGGAGGTCCTATGTAGAACAGCGAACAGGCATTATCGACGTGAATGATTCAGAGCAATGTCGCCTTGTTTCAACAGACACTTGGCCTCAGACTGATTTCAATTCGCTGAGGTCTCCAAATACGACAGTTGCTTGACTTTAACAACTTGAATAAAACACCTTATCAACATAAATTACGCTTCAGTAATTTAACATTTAAATATCATCCAGTCAAATGAATACTCTCTTATGACAATCAAATGTTTGTCATAATATTATAATAATTATTTGCCATATTTTTTTCCTTTTTTTCATCACTTTGATCATTTTTTTTATTAAAAAAACTGTTTCTATAAATATAAAAATTTTATATATATATATATATATATATAAAACTACCTAAAACTTTTTTACCAATTTATAGGTAGGTACTTCTTATTTTTTTATCAGATACAGGAATCATTGTACCTCCAAATCCGACTATGACTTCACAGCCTTGGTTTTGGCCAAGTCAACTGAAATTCAATATGACATATTTACAATATTCTTCGTAGTGCCAACAAATCTTCAAAACTATATTTTATACAGTTTAGATATTCAATAGTACATAGTATAGTAATATATAGTACGAAAATCTATTGTGCATCGGGAAGATGTGCGAAGTACTCGCGTTTACTTCGCACTTCTTCCTGATGACGACGGATGTCGAAATATCGAAGTGAGTTCTGTAGTGTCTTTCTGTCTTCTTTTCTCTGTGTTAAAGTATATATATATATATATATATATATATATATATATATATAATCTCTTATATAGTAATAATCACTATACAGTAAATATGTTTATTATATATTTATGGCATAATTATTTTACTTAGCTTATATACCTCCCCAACTGCAAATTATAAAATTATCCTCAAACTGTATAAAGAAAAAAAAAACATAATATAAAAGTTTGTAGACAGACTTAATTAATTAATAAGCATATTAATTAATAAGTAATTAATAAGCTGAGGAGATCAAGCAGAATATTTTTAAAAATCTTCACAGTAAGAGCTGTTCGCCTAAAAGATAAGAACAACAAAGGAAGCCAGCTGAGTTCAATGACACGTTGAAATCTGAAATGCCATTGTGCTAAAAACATATCATTATAAGATAAGCCTGAAGGTGTGATTGAGTTAAACATCTCAATTTACCAAACTAAACTATCCCAGCAATGCAGGCTACAACAGTCAGTAATGTTATACAATTTCATGGAAAACTGGAGATAATTACATTTCATATACGTATTACATATATACTAATGTTATATTTACAGATACCTTATCTCTAATATATATTAGAATTAATAGTAATATTATCCGTCATACCTCGTACAATTTCTGGCGAGCTCGACCGGTTTTGGGTCCTTTTGGTTTCCATCTTCAAGAGTAACTGATTATGGATTTCAAATTTTTGATAACCTACACCTACTTCTCTCGATCATTAAACCTATGGTACCTGTATAATTATAGTATAACTCTATTTTGGTTTGTTTGCTTATTTAATTTTGTTTTCCTTTATTTCTCATCTCATCGACTATTTCAAGTTCTAAGTGTAATCTTTAAAAGTTTATTAAATGTCCTGTTAGGATGTCTGTTTGATGGTTTTGTCTGTTCGTTAATTAAATTATTACCTCTAATAAAAAAAAAATAGAGTTAACTATACATGAACCATAGATTTAATTATCCAGATAGAAGGTATAGGTTTTCAGAAACTTGAAATCGACAACCAGTTGCTCTTGAAGATGAAAACCAAAATGACCTGAAACTGGTTGAACTCTCGAGATACTGTAAGAGGTGTGACGGATAATATTACTAACCTTACTGGAAATAACCCATTAACTATATCTAATATATATATATATATATACCACAATTTTCATTGTTTTTAACAAGTTTTGGTTGAGTTTCATACACCTTAACAACTTTTACCAACGTTTCATTTTTAGTTGTATACATCCTCCCGATCTGTATCAAATACGAAATAAATTACTGTAATATTATAACTGTTTATTTCATATAAACGTTATCGCTTAGGTATTGGTGCTGGGATTTTCTGGTGATCTACAAAAATGTATTCTGATTAGCATATGTTCAACTTTCAAAATGTTAACATACTATCGTAAACGTTATTTTTTGTTAATTAGGTTAGTGAACTTTTTTAGAAATAATTTAAAATAATATTAACATAATGTTAAAAATACATACATAAATGTTTACATAGTTATTTATACTATTTATAATATGTACTTTACAAACCACCATATATGTTTATAATTTATTTCTATGTAGTGTACATTGTAAACATAATGGAATATTTAAAAATATTTACAGGTAAGAATAAAGAAAACTTGATGTAGATCGCAAGCTAATTCGCATCACAAGCTATACCAAAAACATGAATGTGGAACCCATACTCCACCGAAACGATGGTACAAAATGTTGAAATTCATTTAAACTGGACCTAACCTCAAGAAGAGGAAAATAAATAATTCTTTATTTGATGGCAATAGATTTCAAAAAAAAAATGTCTGTGTGTTTCGAATTATATGATTATTTCTGGAAATGTTGGATATTGTAATGTGCAACAAATGTTTGAAAATTCAGTTTAATATAATTAATAGTTGCCAGGAATGTTAATATTCAAGTAAGCAGCCAGAGTTACGCGATAATAATATTTTGAAACGTAGGTAAGTGAGATGAAAATAGTGGGGAACAAGAGAGAGAGTTGAAAACACTGGTAGACTGGTTCAAAGCTAACTGAAGGTGTTTTCAAAGGGACTATGGAAGCAAATGAACCATTGAAACGTTCATAGAGAAAGGGACCATTCAGACTAGGGTTTACAATAGCCAAACGGCTGATCAATCATATTTATCTGCTTAGCCAAGAAATTCCTCAACAGGGATGCGATCACTCAAAACTGTTGGCAACCCTGCTGTTGGCAAGGTTATAATTGATCATAGCTTTGTATTAAGCATGAAGCACATATGAGGCAGAAGTGGAAACCGCAGAATACCTGTGACGACTCTGCGGTGAGGAGGGAGAGGAGAGCATTGAATCCCACTTGGCATGCTTGCAGCGTCGAAACACGCTTTAATATATCATAGAGTACTGCCACCTCTCTGCTCTTCAACTCTCCTTCTATCAACATGATATCCTGATTCATACATGATGCCACCTTTGACACAAAACACTGGTAACGCTTAACAAAAAAGCCAAACATTCCTAAAAAAAAAAACTATTGTTCCATATTCCAAATACAAAAAAAAATCAAATATAATTTTAATTTTTTACATTACATTTCAGATCCTTCATTACTTAAGGATCATATATCCTAAATAGTAGACACTACTTTTATATATTTCAGCCATTCAAAAGTTAATTGGCCGCAACAACGTTCAAAAGTTGAAACAGTATGAGAATTTGAATGAAAAATTGAAAAAAGTAATAAGCAGTATTACAAAAATTTTTGATATTAAAATATTTAGCAATATAAACGTGAAATAGAACTCAATGTCTAAACCAAAGTAAAATATATATCGCAACTGGACTAAGATCTTTCCACCAAGAAACTGGTCCTCTAGAGCCACACATTGATTTTTTTTTTTTACTCTGACGAGGACTAGTAACTTGGAAAGATAGTACATCCGTATCTGAATTTCCTGCTGTTAGTAGACCTTTATATATACTCTTCCAACGAAGTACTTTTATCTGCAACTTATAGAAGCAAGAATAATGTTGCACCACATACAATGGTGTCATTAAATAAAGAGGATGTTTAAAGTCTTGTGCTTAAAAATTATCGGCTTATAAGTAACGTGCTTTAGAACGAGCTCCATCAATTACTTGATATTGTGAAATGCACTTGCAAATCAGGTAACGCAAATAATTTTCATGTTCACTGTTTAAACGGTGTTATGCTGTGAGAGGAGATACGGATATACAAATAGTTGTTTGCATACAAGATGAATAAAGATGAACTTTCAAGCTATAGGAAGTACTAAGAATAATAGTAGAAGATTAGAAGGTTATGGGGAATAGTGAGAAATGGTTATTCTGAAAGGTAAACCAATAGACATGAATCCTTCATGGCCAGCTGATACGGCAAAACAACAGACCTGGTACAAGAATAACAGATCAAAAAGAAGATGGTATGAAGCAAAAGGCTGTGGAAGCGAGTGTAATATGAAGACCTGATCAGAATCAAGAAACCCTGTAAGTGAGAAGGTACTGTGTAAGCTTGAGGAGAGAGAGAGAGAGAGAGAGAGAGAGAGTGAGAGTGAGGGGGAGAGAGGATGAGAGAGATAGTGAAAGTGAGGGACGGAGGAAGAGAGATAGTGTGAGGGAGGGGAGGGAGAAAGGTCGTGGGAGAGAGATAGTGGAAGGGAGGGGAGGGAGAGAGATAGTGGGAGGGAGGGGAGGGAGAGAGATAGTGGGAGGGAGGGGAGGGAGAGAGATAGTGGGAGGGAGGGAGGGAGAGGATGAGAGAGATAGTGGGAGGGAGGGTTGGAGGGAAAGGAGGAGAGAGGTAGTGGGAGGGGGAGAGAGATAATGGGAGGGAGAGAAGGAGAGAGAGGGAGAGAGATAGTGAGAGGGAGGGAGGGAGTGAGAGAGAGAGAATTTAGAGTTCATCCAGAGGAGCGGTAGGCAGAAGATCTTCAAGAAACTCATTCTGTAATGAAACTCATAATTCAGCTCACTTCAGCTATCGATTTTTATTGCTCATTAATCCCTAAACAACAAAGGACAATCAAAACAATTAAACAAAAGAGGTTTAACAATTGTCAATTAAAATAAAATAACGATCAGCTAATCACAGAAACAAAGGCTCATAATTTTCCGCCAAACCAAATAAAGGACAATTAATGAAGCAAAGACAATCACCTGCAAATTACTAGTAGGAATGAGAAATAAGTTTAATCAGGTAATTGTAATTACCTGCTTACTTCATGAACAACTATAAAACTTATAATTGGTCATAATCAATTATTTTTACAGTATATTTCTTAAAAAACAATACAATTTAAAAATAATTTCTAGTGAAATCATGTATGCAAAAATTATTTTTACGTCGGTTCGTATTTCAACACGATTATGACACACGCATTCCAGAGTGACAATTAGTAGCACCTTATGCGTTTTGTCTTTTTCACTAATTCCTCAAAATTTCATGGAATTTTGTATTGAGTTACCCTTATTCCTTAAAATAAGTTAGCAAAAGACATATAAAATTTTTGAAATACTGTAGAAGATAAAATCTTAAATAAACTGTTCTAGGTAAAATTAAAGTCAATAACCGTTTTTGCTAACAAAATAAACATATATACTACTTCAAAAAAAAGTTGTTCTATATTTCGTCAATAATCATAATCAGAAGATTACTCTAGTTATATAGTAAGGCATGAACTCACAATGCTATTACTGTAACTTTACTACTACATAGTAAGATTTTACTACCGCAAGGAGTTACTCGGAGATGGGAGTATCACTAGAGAGCTGGCACAATCTTCCAATTTATAAAGTCAATGAAGGCTTTTATAGGATTATTTAGTTACCCTTTAGGTTTCAAACACTTAATTAAATTGGCGATATAATACAGCTGCCCATTGACCAATTCAAAATTTGTATAAATACATTTTCATCGTGAACTTCACTTTTACGAGTACCAAAAAGCATATAAGCATTCAAAGGAGCAAGGGGAAGTCATTGTGAGGACATATTAGATTAATAGTAATGTTTCCTTTTCTCAAATGAATTATAATTCGTTTGCAAGTTAGTACCTCGTAAAGTCAAAAGTGAAACAGGGTTTAACTTTGAGGAAAATGGCCAAGGTACCTATCTTGAAATATATGAGCACTATAAGATCGGAAAGACGATCAAAAGTGGATAAAATACGAGATGAAGAAAAGTAACACACAGAGTAAAGAAACACACTTACAAACTCAAATTTTCAGGTAAGCAATCTTCATCCGTCTCATACTTTACTGAAGACGGTCGCCCAAAAAATTGAGTTTGTAAGTTTCTTTCTTTACACTGTGCGAAATATATGATAAGTTTCATATATTAATTAAATTAGCTTAAATTAGGTCTCCGCACAGACAGGTTAGATTAATTAAAATTTTACATTCATCTTTTCAAAAATTTGGCTGCTTGATTGATTGAATAAGTAAAAATGTTTAGTAAAACCGTGTCCTTTTGTGTAGAACACAATAAGAAGAAATAAAATATAACTGAAGAAGTAATATATCTTGAAAAAAAAAAAGAAGAACTCGAAACCAACAGTCAATTCGAACCAGAAAATGTTCCATTATGACGTTGTCTGAAATGAAACTGTATCGATTTTCTGTGAAGCTCATTTACTCTAACAATAGCGGAAAACACAATGTAATAGAGAAAAACGGCGTCCCGAGATGACTCAATTCCCGGGAACTAATCCACGGAACGCGTCACGGACATCTACTGTTCGTCTTTTTTTCTTTTTTTTTTTTTTTTTAAGAGACCAGTTCAATGAGTCACCGATGTGAGAAGAGAGTACAGGGTTCTCACAAAGCTTCGACCACTCGGAACGAAACGTCCTGTACAAAGGAGCTGCTCAGCCAGCTTTGACTGATAGACTTGTCAGGGCTTCCAGGCAGGGTAACAAAGAAGACGCCTTTAGCTCATTTCAAAGTCAACCTTCAGCCAA
This sequence comes from Hermatobates lingyangjiaoensis, assembly GCA_026182355.1. Classification (NCBI taxonomy): domain Eukaryota; kingdom Metazoa; phylum Arthropoda; class Insecta; order Hemiptera; family Hermatobatidae; genus Hermatobates; species Hermatobates lingyangjiaoensis. The sequence continues at coordinate 524,495 of JAPFBL010000102.1, read as the reverse complement.
CAGTCTCAGGGTCTAGGCCAAAAACAAGCCTTTATTAAGAGCTTGCTAAACTTATCACGAAATCGGTTAATGGCATTACTAACCAGTCGACGAAACGAATTGCGGTAAGTGATGAAAATAATAGATCGCTTCCTTATCAGTTTCCCTGACGATATAAAAGAATATAACTAACCTATATTCATACATTCTGGCGGTGGTACCCATAGTAGGTTTACCAGAGAAACAGAAAAACCAATAATATAAAAAAGGAACAATACAACAAGGAGACAGAAAAGAAATTAAACAAAACATTAAGCTATGTGATTAGAAGCAATAATCTGGTCAGAGCTCATGTCCAAAGACACATTTTGAAGATTACCCCCCACACGTCTAATTTTCCAAACTATGCCTTGAATTAAAAATTCATCTAGTCTAAATAGTCCATGACTTATAATGATGAACTCTTCAAACTGATATTTAATTAGGGCACTTTATACCAAGGTTCATTCAACATCAGACGAGAGAAAATCAATTCCTTGGAATCATCACATTTTATGGAGTGATTGCTTAACTTAATATGTTGAACCAAAGCATTTGCTTTTCTTGCCTCCCAATAGAATAAAGTTGCATTACTCTAGTAAGTAAAGTTTTGACTGTTTATCAAGTATCACAACCTCCACAAGGAATCATTGTGGTTTGGACTTCATAATATACGAGTATATGATCAAACCGCCAAATGAAGTGGGAAAAAAAGACTAAGGTCAGGGCTTCAGTTGGGTTTTTGACTATGACGGAACCACTTGTTACGCTTGAAAGACCTTAGTCTTTTTTTTTCATTTCATATTTTGGTTTGGTCATTGATTGTTATTTCATGTGTTTATTTTAAAGTCTTTATATATATATATTTATACAACAAATTCAATAATATATCAACCGTTGGATAGAATAGGTGTTCTTTGTGTACTTTGAGTGAACAGTGTTTCGGTTTTCATGTAATTGTAATCAGTTAGTCTGGTCCAAGTTTTTAACCAGTTAAGATGTTGGTTCACTAACTATCTATTGTTACTTCATTTTATATAATGTAAATTTTATTATTTTTCTAATTAAAAAATTCTGACTTCTGTAAGTTCATAAAAATGTTTATTGCTTTTCTATTACTTCTACTTGTATATATATTTTTGTTTTTTCACAACTGTAATATTCCATTTTGATGTTAGTTATATGTTGATGTTTATATATGATTTCTTGTCATCCTTTGTTTGTAGGCCTATGAAAAATGTTATAAATAAAACCGAAACGTCGGCATTGAGAGTTTGATTTTGATCCTGGAAAATTGACCGAATCCCGATTACATTATACACCTATATATATATATATATATATAAGATTTCATATAAGAAATGGGAAAACAGAACTAAAATCTTTCAACCGTAACAAGCGGTCTTCGTCAATTGGGTTTTTGACTCTGACGAAAAGAGTTTTAGAAAATTAGAAACATTTTCTAACAAATTAAATAGTGTGAAATCGGACATTCATTTTTTAAACGCATATATATATATATATATATATATATATATTACATACTACTCTGTAACTATCAAAGAAGTATGTATGGCTTATATTCATAAACAACCAACAGTGTATTTCTAATAATATACACAAATGTTCATCCACTTAATTTCAGTTAAAATGTTAAAGATAAATATTCATTATTTACAATTTGTAATTGGAAATTACAATTCCATAATAATGTAAATACTTAAAATAAATTTTCTAAATTTAAGTGCTTCTTTTTCTAAAAGTTGATTTATATTATATTTATATATCATAAATATTAATTTTGTCAAACTAGTAGATATGTCTTTAAACCAATCACGCAAATAATGGAACTGATAAATGTGTGGATAGAAGAAATGTGTTTTCCTCAGTAAATTTCAAAGCCTTTGTCTTGGAATTGATCCATTCCGCTTGACTTAGTAGTATACATTACCAAATTTACGTTTCCTAATGGGGTTCACGAATCAATATAATAGTCAATTTGTATGCAAACATCGCAACATACAAATTATACTATCCTTCCTATCATTATAAAGCAAGAAATTATAGTCGTATATTTCCCTAGCTCAAACCATTTCATTCGAAAACAGATCGTAGAATAAATTATACCAAAACCTTAAAAATACACATTTAATTTTTTGAAAGTAGTATGCAATCAGTAATATAATTCTTTATGTATCTACTATAACAATGTATAAAAGAAATGATATTATACTCAGTTAAACCTTTTTTACCTTATTATAAAAACTTAGAAAAACTACATGTTATTTTTATTTTTAAAAGAAATATTCTGATTTCTTTATTTTTCTAAAAAAAAAATAAAATCTCTTATATTTTATACAAAACCATTAGGTTTTTGACTCTGACGAAGACCGCTTGTTACGGTTGAAAGATCTTAGTCTTGTGTTCCCATTTCTTATTGTGGTTTGATCATTGAGTGTTATTTCACCTGTTTATGTGAAATCCTTTTATATATATATATATATATATATGAAAGTATAAGCCACAAGGAAAAAGTAAAAACGACACAGAAAATGTGCTCTAAGGCCTTTCAAATATACGTCATCAGAGAGCAACTCTATTGCTCAGTGAGCAATGTTGTTGCTTATACTTTCATTAGTTTTCATCACGTGTTTATTGTGATTATTTAGTAATATATATATATATGATCAAACTACAATATGAAATGGGAAAACAAGAATAAGATCTTTCAACCGTAATAAGCGGTCTTCGTCAGAGTTAAAAACCCAACTGAAGTAACAAGACCGCTTGTTACGGTTGAAAGATCGTATTCTTGTTTTCCCATCTCATATTGTAGTTTGATCATTCATTATTATTTCAGGTGTTTATTTAAAATCCTGATATATATAAATAAAAATACTAAACAGTCAAAACTGACAAATAAATAAATGAAAAAGACAACACATAAAAGAAACGAGAACCCTGGATCAATATTTCGAACTGAAGTTGGTCATCAGGAAGAGAGTAGAAGGGAAGTAGAAGAGGTACATGTGATCAGGAGTGCGAGTGAAAGCGAGTGTCCCCTTCCGACAATATATATAATATATATATATATATATATTAAAAACTGGAGAAACTTATAAAGAAGCGAGTTTCAGCCAAATATGGTCACATTTTTAACAATATTTCTATACAGGATGGACTGCTACCTACATTTACAAATATATATATAATAAATTCAAAACAAAGGAAACACACAGAAAGACACAGACAAAACTCACATCGAAATATCGATGTGAGTTTTGTCTGTGTCTTTCTGTGTGTTTCCTTCGTTTTGAATTTATTTTATTTAAAAAGTCCCCTGGTCCGTTTCTTTTATTTGTATATATATATATATAATAATTTATCACCATTACATTATAAATATTCGTCACCTGTCTTCGGAGTAACTCACTTTTTTATCTCTCTACTTGATGACGACGATGGCGAAATATTGTAGGGGTTTCTGTGATTTCCTTAATGGGTGTTCTTTTGTTAAATCTAGTTTTACTTGAAGTATTGACCGTGGATGTAATTGAATAAAAATGTAACAAGTAATCGGAAAATTATTTATTCAGATTTCAATAAAACCTTCTAGACCAACCAACGTTTGATTGCGTTTACAACATCTTTTGTAAAATAAATATGTTCATGAACAAAAATTTTAAACACACATGCAGTATCACTCGAATATTTAAAGTGGTACAAAAAACTTTATAAGGAATATCTAAGAAGAAAGATAACAGGATGAGAGGATTAATGAAATTGTTAAAAAGTGATTGTTTTAAAAGATTAATTTATATAAAACATATGCATTAACATTTATTAAAAGTTAACTGTAATTAAGTCAACATATAATTAAAGTCACTGCAAAAGAAATAATAAAAAATCCGCATGTTATTTTAATCAAGAAAGAACACAATTAAAGCTCTATTTCAAAGACACTTTGAAGAATTAAACTTGTCAGATGATTAAATGAATAATTTGGCAATTATTCAAACCCAATCCCCTTAGGGTTCTTGCCGGAATAACTCAGAATAAGTAATGAGAGAGTATTTGTAAAAATCCCAACGGATACCCACTCAGCATAGAGATCCAATCGCTATAACATATGAAAATCAAACTTCGATCCAGTTTTGTTTTGTTTTTTTTTTTTGAATGTTGATAAGTCGTTATACGAAATAATTCTGTCTCCTTGTTACATTTCTCGTTCTCTTTTACTTTCGAACTAATTCGCTTAATGATTTTTTCTGTTTTTTCCTTGTTGAACATGTTCTTTTCTGTTTTTTTCTCAATATATATATATATATTTATATATATTAGATATATATATCTAATATATATTATATATATATATATATATATATATATATATATATTAGATACAGTTCAATGTACATAAAGAAACATAGAGAAATTAAAAACACACACTTACAGTCTCTAGTTTTCGGTTGAACCGTCTTCATATATATATATTCATATATATATATATAAATGATCAAACCACAATAAGAAATGGGAAAACAAGACTAAGATCTTTCAACTGTAACAAGCGGTCTTCGTCAGAGTCAAAAACCCAACTGAGTTGGGAGTTTTTGACTCTGACGAAGACCGCTTGTTACGGTTGAAAGATCTTAGTCTTGTTTTCCCATTTCTTATTGTGGTTTGATCATTGATTGTTATTTCACGTGTTTATGTGAAATCTTTATATATATATAAATTTTTTTAAAAGAAATAATTAGTCTGTGGATTTAATGAACAGTGTCACGTATTCATTCAAACTAGACAGTTGTTAATAAATTCCACAGACTATATTTTTCTTCTACAAACTCCTTAATGTAATACTTAGTTTTTCTGTTTCAATATGTTATACTTCTGTCTATGAGAAAATGTTTTAAATAAAAACCATAACGTTAGCAATGAGAGTTTAATTTGAACCTGAAGAACTGAACGAGTCCTGGTAAACTTCAGTTTTGATTCATAAATTATCGGAAAAAATTTGTATAAACTTATTAAAGAACCAGAATTTGTCTCAATAATTGTTATATGATAAACGAATAGTTAGCTATTATGTTTCACAAGTATTAGGACAATCATATGCAGCCTTAGTCAAGTCGAAAGAAAGCTTCAGCAGTCATTCTAAACAAATCATCACTAACGGCCAGATGAAATCAAGTTTGAATTGACAGAATAGGGCTCCAGAAAGTAATTGAAAAACATTATTCGCAGGAAAATTCAAAAACCTGATGGAGCATCCATAACAATTTCTGATGATTACAATGGTAACCAGTTATTTAAACTCATTCTTTCTTGTTCAACATGCTTTAATAATCCTTTTAACCACAGTTGAATAAAACGGAAGTGAGCAATAACAACTACTACATACTCCTTCTAAAATATCTCAGTGTATCCAAAACCGTTAATTTTCCACATTTTTAAATATAATTACATGACCCTCAATAGCTTTTATAACATAGAAGAATGTTACAGGAATAAATTAAAATGGGTAAAAATTCAAGTATACATTGAATTTTGAAACAACAGTATTAATGAAAACAATATACAATTTAAATAGCTACGACAATATACCTTCTTTTTGATTTCAGTAAGCAGAATACAGAAAGTTATGGTCAATTTATGCAGGAATTTTGTAATAACTTGAGAAAAGGGAATGAAAACACTATTTATTGTCAACCAATACCAAATATTACTCTTTGTAGGAAATCAATAAAAAATATAGGACAAGAAATTCATTCATTTGACAAGGAATAGTTGTTGGAATATTGATATGTATGACAAAAGCCTTCATCAATGTAGAAGTCACTTTTTCTGCAAGCAACTAAATAACAAAGAATATGCTCAGAATTCTACAAAAATAAAACTATATTAACATCAGAGCAAGGAATAGTAATGAATATAAAACGAAAATTCTGAATAAATAATACAATATTGCTCCATAGAATACATAAGTAGCCAGAAATATTTCATATCTTAAATATGATTAAGCATATTTACTGTTATTCTTGAAATCGTTTTTCACTTTTCCTTGGGACTGTCGCTTTATATTTTAAGTTACTTCTCTAAAAATATGATTCAGCTTGCACCTACTATCATGTAGTAATTCCAGTATTGCTATTAAACAAACATACATAATAATAGATATACTTGTACATTATGAACACTCAGGCATGTCACTAAGAGCTTTTAAACAAACAAATTGATCTTCCTTTGAATACAGGAAAGTAAAGTGACTCTCATAAATACAAGTTCTTTTGATTCAATAATCTTATGATTCCTTGATTTATCTTGTATGCATATAAATTATCTTCTTCTTCTTCAACTTCTCCTGATAACGACGAGGTCAAAATATTGAAAGTGAGTTGTGTGTTGTTTCTACGTGTACATTTATCCTAATCGTTTAAAAATTATCTATTGTATACTTGAAATTATTTTGGTTGCTAGTATATGGTGCTGTAATTTATTATAAGTTATATAAAATATAAACATAGAAGAGATAAAGATTCTTTAAAAACCACTTTTATTAAATCTACAAAGAGCTGTTCAAACCATGAGGAAGTCACCAGAAAAACCAGGAACAAATGATAGTACAGGTATAAATTATTTTATTCATTTAGAATTGAATTTTATTATAAATACATTTATGGCTGAATTGATTTATTTTCAGAAATCTCGTTTTGAGGGAATAATTGAAACAGTAATTATAAACGAGATGAGGAGAATCTTGTTTGATGTCAGATTGTGCGGGAAAATATCTATAAGGAGGCTATGAAAAGAGATCTGACTATTGTAGCTCAAGCATTGAAAATGAAAGGAAAGTCTGAGCAAATTGAAAGGATTCAAGATGTAAAGGAAATTTCTTTAGCAAGAGAAAGAGGAATTCCACTAAGTAGGTTATCTTTAAACAGACTGATCAAAACTAGGAGAAAACGTGTATGATAATCCAAAAGAGACTCTCTAAAAGGTATAATGCTAAATTTTAATTGAGAGAATCACTGCTTTGAACAGGGGGGATTCCCTTTCCATTTGCCGATAAAGGACTTTGTGAGAAATCAATTATTTGGGCTCAGCAAAAGGGCCAAGAAATTTAATGCCCGTACTACCATTAATTCTACCAGTCCACGTGCCGCTAAATAGCAGGCTTTAATGAACCTCATCTTAGAAGATTCTTCGTTAGGATCAAGATATCCGATGTCCTCGTTTAATTAATAAACATTTCTACAGGGTTATCGACATGGTAAAAAAAAAAAAAAGAGACTGTTCCATACCATTTTTTTTTTGTCTACTCTTTCTTTCCGTTAAACTGATATTTGCAGTAATCTAGATTCCCGTTGGAAATGTTTTTCAAGGCAATCCTGTAGTTTCCTCACGTATCAAGCTCCATTTTCATATAGAACCAATTCCGTACAGATTTATCTCCAGACTGTCCTGATTACATCTTGTATGAATCAATTTCTCTGGTGGCTCGATGCCCTTTCCTCCTTTTTCCCATCGTCTATAACTACCCCCCAATAACCTGCCACCCTCTCCCCACCCTTATTTATTTTATTATTATTGCAGTGAATTTGGAAAACGTTTACTATATTTCATTTTTGTCCATTATCTTTAGAGTCACGCATTTTTTTCTTTAGTGTCTCCTTTATTACTGATACGCACTTCAATCTATCAGAAACATTACAGAGAGGGAGGATCTTTTACTGCCTTATAACATTTTTATGCTACATTTAATACTTTACTTTTCATAATGAAATTATATAAGGAACAAGTTTTATAGGAACTTTATCTTTTCCTTTTTTCATATTTACAGAAATATTAACTATAAGGATTTTTAAGACAATATTTAAAACAACCACAACTTTAGAATTCAAATTAGTGTTTATTTTATTATATTGCCTTAGATAAGTACTACAGGATGCTTTAAGTGAATTCTAAATAACCAAGTAATCAAGTTTACGAAATCAACTTTCATAAATATTTGGAATTTATTACAGTGCGGAATTTATTGAAAAATATTGAAAGAAAATATAAAATTAACGAGTCAATTAACGATAATTAATTATCCCTGAATATGCTAATGAATTAATTATAATTTATCCGTTAATTAATTAACAATAAAATTATAACACGGTAACAGCTTATTAAACAGCCAAATTATAATTGAAATAGAGAACTGAAGGAGACATACCTGCTTAAGGTGAGATTGGAAGAAACGATAATTGGTTACAGGAAGTGCGGGTTACGAGAGGTGTGGAGGAAAGAACTTATCATGTTTACAATTCAAGAAACTAAACATTTAAAATTAAGATAATACAACATTATAATGAATCGTTTAAGTTCAAATGAATCTATGAAGAAACTGAGGAGAATTATATACATGGAAATGAATAAAAGAAGTCTACCTATGTCTTATGGATTTGTTGTATCAATACGCTACAAGAATTGTAACCATTTAGAGAATTAACATTTGAGAAGTGAGGTAATAGAAATCCATAGTCAATCGTTGTGGTTCACAAAAACCTATGAAGAAATTCCAGAGAACTATGAATACGCTAAGGAAGAAAATCCAATTAGATGTTAGGATTTCATGATATTATAATACACAGAACTTGTTACCTGACAAACATTATAGATAATATGCAAAAATTTTGATATAGTAATCTAATATTGTCAAATTATTTGATAGAAGATGTTTAGGAAAATGGTAACGACCTTTGTATATAGTACTTTTGATATACATTAGTTGAGTTAATCGCTTTTTCGAGCAAAATTTTTGTCTCGTTTAACGAGTAAAAATTCGTCGTACGCGCGACCGTCTTCCTCTCACCTAGATTTAGTAGATTAATAAAACATGATTTTACTTGCATACATTTCTGTTATTCCTATAACATGTATAGTAGTGTCTATTTGTTCTAATAACACTTTTTCTGTTTTAAAAATAAATTTAAAAACAGGCATTTTGAGGATGGAACAGGTTACAGTGGTACCTCGGGATACAAGTTTAATTCGTTCCGTAACCTTGTTCGTATGTCAATTTACTCGTATCTCAAAGCAATTTTCCCCATTGAAATAAATTGAAATGACATTAATCCGTTCCAGCCCCAAAAATACTTACCCCTAATTGTTCTTGTTACGTGATTTTGAATAAGAAAAATGTATTTATAAATGACAAATATTTTATAAAAACATAATAAAAGAGAATATAGAGGTGGTTAGAAAAAACTGGTTAAAAAACTGGTCTTATTAACTTTACGTACATATGTAATTAGTATTTTGGTTATTTAAATTTAACTTAGACATAACTTAAATGTTACTGTTTGCTTAATTTTAGTTACCGCTTTTCTCTTCACTGGTCTTTGCCTTTTTTGCAGGATTAAAAAAAACTGTCCAAGGAGGTTTGTTTCTTCCTCCCTTTCAGAATGCTACGGAAATGAGTTAGCCAAGTTTCATTAAATAGATCCGATGCACGACCAGCTGCAAATTTTTCGGGGTGTTTCTTTGCCATGAACTGTGAAACTCTCCCACATTCCCAAGATTTTCCAATAGAATTGATCTTCCAATTTTCAAAGATAAACTGAGAACTGAGTGGGCCGTAGGCGGCATCGTAGAAAAAAGAAATGTACATATTTATAAATCATCTGATACTAAAATTGACTGTTCGCCGTATCTCAAATATCACTCGTATTTCAAAACAAAATTTCGCTCATTTGACAGCTCGTATCTCAAATAACTCGTATGTTGGGGCACTCGTACCCCGAGGTACCACTGTATTTATTTCATATTAATTTAATTGCAAAAACTTGTTTCGTAATACGAGTAAATCGCAATAAAAAGTAGTTAGGTGTGGGAAGAAATTAAACTCGTACTGGGGGGGTTCTACTGTACTCTTTGATGGTATCTCTAATCCACATACCGATTGCCATTCCGTAAAAAGAATTGACACAACTAGTGATTAGTGCAGAGTTTATAAGTTTATAAGTTTTATGGTATAGAGGATTGGTTTGGATGTGATAGAGATGGTTTAGAAAGAGATGTGGTATGAGAGTGAATTGTAGGAGCTAACGAGGCAGGAGAGGGAGGTATCCAAGGAGTAAATAGACGGCATCGTCCAGCCACAATTAAGTCGTCAAACCTAAATTATGATATAGAATGGTCTTGGGGGAGGGGGGGCTGGAGCCGCAGGCAGCGGCATCCTTTTCCTGCTCAGGTAAAAACATCGAGTCGTGCTACAGCGAGTCCCCTATCGTGATAGGCCCTCTCTAAGAACCGGGTCCGTATCTGACCGACCAAAAACCTTTCCATCTCTCTTTACTCCCCCCCCCCTCCTTTTACCTGAAACAGACCAAAAAAACAAACCAATTAGGACCACTCTTCGATAACACAGTCATTAGGGAAGAATTACTCCTTCACAAATGAACCGGCACTTGAGAAAATAACTTAACTGATCGCACTTTGAAAACGCCTTGGTCTTGTTAAGCGTACCACTTAGTAGAATACTCTAAAAATTATTCAACAGCTCACCTTCTCTTTTTTTTTCTCGCGCTATCTCTCTCACGCACACACACACACGATAATTACTCTATTTATCTGAAGGAAATATTCAGTAACTACTCATTTCCCGGAAAAATATAATCTCCATAGAATTCGGATGAATTAAATTAATTCATCTTAGAAAAATCTTGTCAAATATAAACTACATCAGACGAAGTGCAGACAAAGGAAATGTTCACTTTTCAAAATATGCAGACATAACTCAGTGATAGCATATACAGTAATTGATATTTGATATCACTCAAAAAACTTGACAAGAGAAAATGGAAACACCAGTATTCAAAATTCAATTTCAATTTATAGTAGTCTGATGCACATTAACAATATAATTATTGGAATTACTTTCACATGTTGACTTTTAACGTAGATGCATAATATACGTAAAAAATATTAAGAATTATAAACAAGTTTGAACAAATAGTTGCCTTTTCAAAACGAAAACAACTTGCGCAGAGATAGTGGGATGTGATTGTTGTTAGTTCAATATATTATTCAATAATGAGTAAATACTACATAACGACTAGCCACACAACTCAAGACTATAAAATGACCCGTTGTTAATCAAATACTAGTCGGTTCTTCACCTAATGAATACTAGATTCAAAATATAGATTTAAGATGTATCTCCAATTTACTTTCTTTTCTTCTGTGTAACGTTACTTGTTCTGGCCGTTTTTCTAATTATATATATATATATTATATATATATATATATAGATTTCACATAAACACGTGTAATAACAATCAATGATCAAACCACAATAAGAAAATGGGAAAACAAGACTAAGATCTTTCAACCATAACAAGTGGTCTTTGTCAGAGTCAAAAACCCAACTGATCATTGATATATATACATATATAACAAGATTGTCGCTTGTGACGGTTGAAAGATCTTACTCTTTTCATTCGTGGTATGATCATTATATATATATATATATATATATATATATATATATATATATATGTATTCAACCGAAACGAGCGGTATTTATAGTAAATAAATATAAATTCCAACTGTTGTGATTTGACTCTAACAAATGCCACTTGTTTCTTTCCGTTGAAAGATCTTAGTCTTTTTTCCCATTTGTTATTGAGATTTGAATGTTGATTGTTGTTTTACGTGTTTATTGTGAAATCATGTTTTATATATATTAACATAAGAAAAACAATAATAATAATAAATTTCTTAGTCATTGCAGTAACAGTATTAATAGACTATACAATTCACATTTGAAATATACTGCCTATCAGTTATTAGTGACAAACTATTTAAGTAATAATCTCTTAAGATTTATTTAATCTTGAAGCGTACTGAATGAAGAGAAATTTAATTATCAGACTGCGTTGAATATCTCTGCTGGGTTAACACTCGGGGATTTATCGAAACGTTTTGTTCTATAAGCGTTTGTGAACTCTGAATTTGAGTTTTAACAAAAGGTTTTCGTTTTATCAGTAGCTAGGAATTGGGAAGCATTAAACAAAGCACTCGTATTATTAGCGCTTATTTAGTTCAAGTATAGATCGTGCACCAAGCAGAGCTTTGTTCATGCCCTGTATTGTAAACATGGGTTTTAACAAAGCTGTATTCCATCATTAGCTTTGGATAGTCAAATATATTCTATAAGCATTCATTGCGAATAAAAACATTGCAAAACTTTTAGCTGTTTTCAAACACTTATAAATTTGTGAATAAGAGGACCAAGTGTAGCCCAGTGGCTTATGTGCTCTCCTCTGGATTGGTAGATCTGGTATTCAATACCCACTCTGGCCTTCGATTTATTCCACTCGGTGTAAAAACAAATCTGAATACGGTATCCATTGATGAGGATATTAAACTGCCGACCTCAGGTATCTTGTAGATTGTAGATGTCAGCTAGTCGTTAAGATCATCTACTTGTAAACATTCTATATATATTTGATTAGGCAAAATTAAGAGCTCACAACGTAGAATGGTCATTATCTGTTGGATTTACAACGCCCACACTTATAATGCTTACACCATTTAGTGCTGTTCTAGTTCTAGGCGGAAATTGTGGCTCATTTATTATGTGGCGCCCATTTTAATAACAGCTGAGCCACATTACCTGTTAATTTTACGTTGTGAGTCCAAAATTTTGCCTAACCCAAGTTTATTTAGAGTAGAGACCTTTAACGATTACCTGACATCATACAGACTGGGAACAGACGGTTTAACGAACTTTATATGTCTTCGTTATATGTGTTATCTAGTTAAAGTGCAACTGGTAAGGAAATTTTGAGTACCTTATCAGTAATTATCTCCCCATATTATCAGGGCTTTAGCTTGTCTATTACTCTTGGCCTAGGTACCGTTTTGCGGAGTAACTGTCAGAATTCGTGCTTAGCATTGCGTTGCTTGAGGTGCCCTCGGGCACTTCCATGTTCAATGGAGGTGGCTAAAGGGTAACTTGTCAACAAGGCGGCCTGCCTTGACTAAGCGGTTAATGCCGAGGAACGCGAAGATCAAAACGGGTTTAACGTACTTTGGAGTAATCTAAAGAGGACAAAGGACAGCACGTTAAACTAGTCGGCCTGTTTTGATTTTTGGTGGTTATATGACCGAAAGGCTTAGGAACACATATAAAGTCAAAACAGGTTTAACGCACTCTCCGAGGGACGAGGTGTTCAGATTTATTCACCTCCCATGTGAATAAATCGAGGACCAGGTGGGTATCGAACCCCAGACCTACCAGTTCAGAGTTGAGTACGTGAACCACTGAAATCATGGCCCCCTAGAATGTTCATTTCACATCTTCTGGGACCACCACTGAAATCATGGCCCCCTAGAATGTTCATTGCATGGTGTCACAAAAAGCCAACCATTGACCTCTGTGCACATCTTCTGGGACCACCACTGCAACCATATCAACCTAACCTAACCTAAATGGATGACGACAGCGAATAATTATATCTCCAATTAAAAATAAGTAGAATGAATTATCTCTTTCGGTTTGTGTAGAACTATAAATAAATACTAATAATAGTATTTAATTTAATGAATTGATATTTAAGTTATTTAATGATATTTAATTTAATAAAATTATATTTTATTTAATGTAAATATATTTACAAAATACAAAAATTCTGAGCTAGTTGTTTGCTCAATCACTGCATTTGTAATGTTCTTTTTAATTTTAACAGTAACGTCAAATGAGAGATAAAAACTTTCTACACAATACAACGTTACCAATACAGGGATAACAAAGAAAGCAACAATAAAATGTATAAATAATTATATCAGACATGTTTACAATATATTTCACAGTACGTAAAATTATCATTGGTTATAAAAAATACATAAATGTTTTGCCCAATGAAGTTCCAGAGATTCATGGCACTAAATTTAAATAAATAACTTCACCTTACGAAATAATATAAATATGTATTTGTATAAACTGATAGAAATAATTTCTGTAATATCTCAGTGTTACCATCTTAGAATTAAAAATAACTAATAACTATAAAAACATAACTAATAATAAAAAAATAAAATAAAAACAAGTCACTAAATAACTATTAATAAAGAAAACAATCTGTTATCTTAAAAATTGAAAATTTATTTTGAAAGAAAAATATGACAATCTATTTACATAAATAGATAAAAACTTTTCTGGATAATACCAACTCAAACATAGAATATCATTAAAATAAATAATTTTATACAGTATAATGAAAATTTATGCGCCCAGAAATAGAATAATGTAAAATACAGGAACGGTGACCGAAAATAAAACAATAAATTTATCTGATTGTCTGTCTATCAGTTTGCCATGAATTCTCAAGGTGGATTTATATATCTTGATGACATTTTTTATGTTAATATACTTTGGCCTGCAAAAAGGTTTTAGGTCAAAATGATTGTAGGTTAAAAGTTAACGTCATATGGAACTTATATATTTTTTTTCCCATTTCAGAGTTCACTTGTCAGTTAAGGAAAACATTTTAAAAACACTAATTACGAAGTAAATTTACATAAATGACACATATTTGCATTGCCTTTGTTTGCCTTCTAAATATATTTATTTAGTCAAAATATGAAGGTAAAAAAGCTTATGCACTGAACTTTAGAATGAACAAACAAAAAAGGTAAACCATTGTAAAACTGTCTGCTAATTTTATTAAAAAAAGAAAAGAAAAAAAAGATTGAAACATCTAAGAATTTTACTTAGAATTATTTATCAGAAACATTATTTTAGATACATGCATATTGTTAATATCACTGAGGTTATTATGATTTATATGAGAAATAGGTAAAACCGTCATACCTCGTAAGATGATCTTAAGAGTCGTTGGAGCGCTTTCGGACGTTGTCCATATTCGATCGCAACAAACCTACTAGTAGGTAGGTTCCAAACCTAACACTAGTCCAACCCTAACCTATTCCAATCCTAATACTATTAGGTTTGTTGCAATCGAAGATTGACAACGTCCAAAAGCGCTCCAACGAATCTAAGATCATCTTACGAGGTATGACAGTTTTACCTATTTCTAATATAAATCATTATTTTAGACCTGACTGAAAAAACATCGCAATTTATAAATCTAATCTACCCAAGCAAGCAGGATATAAGAGTTAATAGTTTTACTAAAATTCTCGGGAAAATATATGTATGTATTTTTCAATTTTATATAAGCATGGTTGTCGTGTTTGGTACATCGCATGGAATAGGGATCTACAAAACCTGATCAAAATTGCTTAGTATGTCAAGCCGCATTACTCTACCTTTCTAGCTTTCCTCGCTTCAGAAGTGTCCTACGCACATCTAGTACTACGGAACACTTTGAAATTGTCAGTCTTTTAAAAATTCTTTATGAGCATAACATTTACTATTAGATTAGGAAAATTATGTTTGCGGTTACCCTCAGTTGCTCTTGTAAAAACACGAATTGTTCGCTCCCTTTGTGTGGGTTTGGCATTCCATTGTTATGAGGAATATCAGACAATACATATTAGCATTTATTCATGTGTCCATTATTATGCATCACATGAATAACTTTGTAAATTCTTCCGTAGCAATAAACATATTTTAGGGGGGAAAATAGGGCATTAATTTGATAATATAAAATGCTGACTATAAATTCTAAGTATTTTTTAACTACAAAATTCTAAGTAATTTTTAAAAATAGCACTGCAACTTCAATGTATTTTCAAGAACTTGACTTCAACTTTTAAGTATTTTCCAAAATAGGATTCTCACATCGAAGTATTTTCAAGAAACCAACTCCTACTTCCAAATATTTTCAAGAACCCGACTACGACAACAAAGTATTTTCAAGAAACCCATTCGATCATGGGAATAATTTAAAGAATCCAACTTCGATTTCTAATAATTATCAAGAATACAACTCCGACTTATAAGCAGTTTCAAGAATCTGACTCCGACTTCAATATAACTGAATCTGACTTCAATATAACTGAATTCTGAAACTGATCTTACTTATATTTTCAATATAGCTCCGACTTCTAATTATTATCAAGAATACGACTCGGAATTCTAAGTATTATAGAGAATATGACTCAGAATTTTAATTACTTTGAATAATCCAACAACGACTTCTAAAAATTTTCAAGAACCCAAAACTGACATTTAAGCATTTTCAAAAATGTGACTCCAACTTGTAAGCATTATCAAGAGTCTGACACTGATTTCAATGTATTTTTAAGAATCCGACTCGAACAAAAGTATTTTCAAGAATTCGACTCTAAGTTCTAGTATTATCAAGAATTTAACTCCAAATTTAAACTATTTTGAAGAATCCAGTACTAACGTCTAACTATTTTCAAGTGTTCGACTCCGGCTAGCGACTCTAGTTCCCATACTATAGTCTTAAAACTCTTGTATAATTGCATTTATGTATCTGGATTATATCATAATGTATGTGTAATATGTATATTAATCAGGAATCCATTAACATACGTTCATAGGCTCAACATGGTTGCAGACAGGTGACACAACAGATTTGTGAATAAAAAATAAATAAAAAAATAATTACATATATTTAGCAATTATAATAATGAATATTCAATAAATTACTCATATTATATATAGCAATTTAGCCGGAGTTGAACTAATTTTCCAAGTTGCAACTCTGACTCCATCACTGAAGAAATACCCCACTTGCACTCTGACTCAGATTCTTCAATACCAGAAATGTCCGAATGAATATAACGGATACTGTGATCCATGATTTTCTTTTAGTATTCCAGTTTTTAGTAAAGTGCTTCATCAACCACGGGATTTTGGTGGAAAGAAGGCGATGCAAAGGTAGAAGATAGTATAGGAGTACGTCATTTGATATTGGATGTTGAAACTAAAGAAAAAAAATAGTTTAAATATTCGTAAATTTATTAATATGGTGGTAATGTGTGGTCAAACAGTTTGTATGCTTGCCTTTAATAATAAAGATTGGAATTTGGTTTCGAATCCTGTTCATGACTCATAATGCTTTACAAGGGAGAGGAACATTTTTAGGAAACGAAGTAATAATGTTGTGGCCAAGTCTGTACGAAATGAATCTCAGGCATTGATTAGGCCTGTACATAAATGGCTGTAATTTAGACGCAAAAATATTTCTCATGTAGTAAACATGAGTCATGTGAAATTAAGGATTGCTATACAGAATCAATCCGGCAATGGGACTGGACCATGACGATAGACAAGAATGTCCATACGTGCAACGCAAGTGAAGCATTATTGGGACATGGTTTAGACTTGGATGGATGACACCACGTGCCATTAAATCGTTATTAATCATAAATAAACGTAAAACTAAACTTGGCAGTTAAACAGAGATCGCATTTATTATTTCTTCTTCCATGGACGTAAATCTTTTTAATGTTTGATATTTTTTTAAAGAGTAGATCTAAAAGAAGAAGAAAGATAAATTAAACTGTATCTCAATTAAAAAGGTATAAGGACATTGGAGTTATATTTTTAGGTGATAAAATAGTATCTTCGGTTATATGATCTTTGAATTGAGTATTTAAACTGGTTGCTAATTGGCCTCTGCAGGACTCGATTCACTACCTCAGAATCTAAAAGAATGCGATCACAAATTGTTATGTCGTGATATATTTTCTATTTGGATGCCATGCAGCAGGCAATTTTGGTCAATGAAAAAAATGTTTCTACCGGAAGATTGAAAAGGAACTATCGGCAAACAAGACAGGGATCTTTAGCATCCCAAATGTGAAGGTAGCCCAGGGGACCTGCACTGGGTAGGTAGTACCCCCTCCAGAAAGAAGCACCTAAATGGAAAGCAACCACCTGATTGGTTGAATAGTCGGCGTCCATCACACCTTACCCGCGCTCATCCCCTCCAGCTTCAGCAACAAGGTGCCAAACAGGCGGCACCTCGTGACGTCACATGCCGCCACAGGCGCCTTCTCCCCTACCCCTTCTTCCAACCCTCAATCAAACTGCCATAACCTTGCCGAACAAGATAACCATTAGATGGTTATTTATCCTGCCAACCCCTTGTAAATACCACATCACACATCTAACAACTTCACCGCCTCACATCCTTCTACCGCCTTCTTCACACCAGCTCTGCCTTAAAACAGAACAAGAAAATTATACCAAACAGTGCTTCTCCCGCACTAAACCTCAAATATTCAAGACACAAAAGATACCTGTAATTTAATCAGCAAGAACGTAAATCATGCATAACACCACCGAAGAATTGAAGAATTTATCTTCAATCACCAAGAATGTCTATCCAATCCATCATAACTGAGATTTTAAAGATATTTATCATTTTAAGCTCCACACTAACCTTTCAGCAATAGTTGTGAAAATTTTCTTTCCTTAAATGCTTAAGTTTGATGGCGTGAAGAACCTACAAGTTTAACGTGGCAGATCGAAAATCTTGTGACGCCTTTTCTAGGAAGAGAATCTAAAGTTGTCTGTCCCTGTACGATGTTACGTATTCGTTAAGATCCTTGCTCTAATAAATTTGTGAAAAGTAAAATTCTGGTTTTCTGATGTAAAATCAACCCTGTAATGTTGCTCCTTCATAACTAATACGGGTAGCAAATAACAGCTCAGTTGTATATTACGTTTCTATTACAGAACTAAATGTGAAAGGTTGTAACTGTGAGTGTTATGATTATAAACAAACAGCACAACGTGACACCAACTATGTATTATATAAAATCATCATCTATCATTATGAACCATGAATTATTAATTTTTTTTACAAAATTTAAGCTCCTAGCAAGTCATTCTTTTTTCAAAAAAGAAACAGTTCTTAGCATGTGTTGTCAGTGTCATTGTGTGTGTGGTGTATGTGTGTGTGTGTGTGTTTGTTTGTTTGTTTGTTCATGTGTGTGAATGAGTGAGAGAGCGAGAGAGAGAACAAGTAAGTGTACCTATGATCATTTATGTGTGGGTATGGTAAGCTATTTTGTTATGGTACAACTTCTCCTAATGGTACACTTCAAAAATTAGTAAACAAGAAGTTTGTTATTTAATACTTCCCACAAAAGAAATCTACTTTATTTTAAAACCACATTACTCATACCAAGTGGTAAATTAACACAAATACCGTTGTATTGGTTACACAATTTAACATCGTGTGTAAAATTCTTCATGGATTACTATAGGAAAGTTGACAGTACATATTACTTTACTGAACAGTCTGTTTATAGGGTGAACTGTAGAAGTCATTTTATAGAGATTTGAAGCAACCTAACTTTTTTCCATAAATACTGTAAATTTACAAAAATGGAAAATTTATTTCAAATTACTTTTATGCATATACTTATGAACATTGATATAGCTTTTCGACCATTTCTTAAAATTCAAACCAGATTTTTGAAGATTTCGTCCAAAGAATTAACTACTCTTGATTATAACGCGACGTTTCGCCAAAAATTTTTTGGCACTTTTAAGGCTGAAAAAAAATAGATCAACAGATTATCAATAGATTATCAACCGACAGAAGAAAAACACAATTAAACAACAAACAGGAAATAAAGTACAAGAAAACCACAAATGGACAGAGTTATTGTTTTTTAAGAGAACAAATGTGTTGCTTAAACAAAATTTATTTTATTAATTATTACGGCTAAAAAATTTTTAATCAGAAAAGTAATACTGCATAAAAACTCTGCAAATTTTTATGTTTAAGCAATGCATTTGTTCTACTTAAATAACAATGACAGTTTGTTTTTTTCGTTTTCTTTTACTTTATTTGTTGTTTGTTGCTTAATTGTGTTTTTTTTTCTGTTGGTTGATATTCCATGGATGTATTTGTATTCATTAATTATATTTTCATAAGTATCATAAGTACGATGTATATAAATGTTGATAAAGCATTTTTGCAC
Organism: Hermatobates lingyangjiaoensis; assembly: GCA_026182355.1. Classification (NCBI taxonomy): domain Eukaryota; kingdom Metazoa; phylum Arthropoda; class Insecta; order Hemiptera; family Hermatobatidae; genus Hermatobates; species Hermatobates lingyangjiaoensis. Next base: position 504,548 of record JAPFBL010000102.1, on the reverse strand, counting down.
TAACTATTTGGATTTCCACTGTGAAGAGATCCATAATTAATTTAATATTAAATCTATAGAGTAACATACTTTTACATTAGTTATAGTACAAAAGACAAAAATTATTCTTGTTAATCTATCTTGCTTTGACTATTTAAACAGGAGTTTAATGAAATATTCAGTCAAACGTAATTGGTGTGAATTTGGTAGGAATTTAATTTGAAGGGTTGCATCAATCAAAGCGAAGCTAATAAATTGAGGTAACTCATATCGAAGATTAGTAGTTGCAGACTTTGTGGACTTCATTGGATAGAATGGTAGAACCAACTTGAAACCACTGGCATTTAAAATAAGGCGCTTAAAACAAATGTTTTCAACTTGTACCTTAATTCGCAAATTAATTTTCCTTCAAGAGGGGAGAGTTTGTTTCCTTTATTGCCCTGTGGCGTTCAAACCCCCCCCCCCTCCTTTTCCTCTTCCCTATGTATATGTATAGGCAGGTCTCTTTATTCATTCTGTTTTAGTTATTCTCCCTCAGTTCTTTCCCAGTGACAAATTGAACTTAGGGGCCTTCTAATATTATCTTCTTATTAATGTTCCCTTACAATTTCACACAATTCAACTTTAAGACCCTTCTGAATTAGTAATAAAGTAGGTCTGTTAGTCATCGAAGCTTCTTGCTAATCCAAACGCTTAGCAAGGATAAACAAACATAAAGAAAAAAAAAGATACAATGCAACTTTCTTGCACACATTCATTGCTTGTGCAATGTGCTAGTGTGGTATTTACTAATATTCGGGGGATTTCACTTAAAGCTGACAAGTATGTACATATTTTTTTCATTAGATGTAAACCTGAAGAAAAACACTAAGTGTTCGAAACGCGTTGTTAGCTTTCATATTAAACTTTTTTTGTGTCAATACCTTATTTTTTTTTTAAATCTGCGAATAATAGTAAAAACAGTAATCCGTAGAAATATAGCACTTATTTTTTTTAAAATGTTGGCCTCTGAACTTAAGGAAACATTTGAAATATTTAATTAAATTTTAGAGGATAAAATTGGTTTAAAACAAACCTCTAAATATATACTGAGCATTCATTCTTCATGCATTCAGACAGAATGCCATATTTACCAAGATTTATTAGGAATTAAAGAAACAAATTACCCTTAACAAGTTTTTATTCAAACAGCTATTTTCAAAACTGTAGTGTTTTTTTTAGGTATATATGGTGATAGTGATATAAAATTCCTCCCTGCTAATATAAGGAGATAAATCTAATAGGTTTGAAAAAGCTGATTTGTAAACAAAACTTGCTTAGGTGAATGATTTTATCATAATTTCTAAGAAGTAACTGAAAATCTCCCATCATTTATTTAAAAACCAAAATGAGAAAGTTTTCCTTGCGTAACATGATTGGACTTATAGCATAATGGTCATGAGGAGGTTTGAATTGATTTGTTCCTCAGGATTTCTCTTAGATTACCAGATGATTCAAGAAAATGAGAAACATTTCCTAGTTACTGAAATTAGTCTTGCACAACTTTTTGTTTCCACTAATCTTGTAGATTCAGGACAAAATAATGTCCTATTCATTATAGTCACAGTCTCAATTTAACTGAACGAAGTATCTAAATGTTCAATTTCAGAAAATGTTGAAAACTGATTCTTTACCTTCCAAAGATACTGGTTGTATTATGAAGGACCAACATTACAGGGTTGATTCTAGATTAGGAAACTAAAATTCTACCTCACTCATATCAGGGGTAGTAATGGAATGATTATGCGCCTCTAATAGTCTCTAGCACTCAACTCCGATTTTCAGCCTTCACCAGGTTACTTTGTTAACCTGCTATATGCAGGGACAAATGAAAGAAGAGGAGAAGGTGATCAGGGGATGGAACTGACCACCTTCGTTTCACATACTTCCAACTTTCCAAAGCCTCTCCTCTTATCCCAGCCCCAATTCAAGGCGTTACTGCATTACGAACGGAGCCTCACAGGTACCAGGAGACCCCCTAGAGTAAATAACCTTACTACGGTATACGGGGCTCTGTCGATGCGGGCAAAATACCACCAACAGATTTTCAGGGATTTTCCTGTATATGATACTAAGGAGAAAGAAGTCCAGAGACCATCCTCCGGCAGCAAAGAGGGTGCAAAAGAGCTAACTAGTGGGAGTCAACCTCCCACAAGTGCGGCTAAGGACCCGAAGAAAGAGAAAGGAAGTCACACTCTCCTAAAACGGTGGATGCTTGAATGTGTATTATCAATTATGGTTTTCTGCAAAGTTGCAGAAATTATGGTTTCAGATTCTGCAAAGAAGAGAAAGAAACACCGTTGTACCTGCTGGCCGATTGTCAGGCTAGTTTGCTGGAAAGATGTAGGTGCTTCGGGACAATCAACAAGATGCAGTGCTATAGTCACCCTCAAACAATAATAACATTCATATTAATTAAAGTAAGGGATCTTAACAACTACCTAATATCCTGCAGGGTCGAAACAATAAACTTTAGGTTCTCTTCCTAAAAAAAGACGTCACAACATTTTCAATATGGATTAGTTATAGTGGAGACTGACCTAGACCTTCTGTAGATTCCTGCCTCTGAGGGAAAAAGTATTTACCCTTACGGGAGGGGATTGAATTAGCCACCAAGGGTAGTCCTAAAACTGCCCACGGTTATGATGTTCTGCCTATAGATTGTTGATATTATATTATTATAAAAATTCATCACACCATGTAAATAACTGTTTTGTCTGAGAAAATAAAAGGTTTCATAAATAATGCATTTTCAAATAGGACTCACCTGCAGTCCTACTGAAGAAGCAATACGCGCAAAACCGGTCTAGCGACTACAACAGTTATTTACGAGATTGGTTAGGTTAGGTTGCAGTGGAAATCCCACAAGGGAATAAATCCCACATAGGTCAAAGATTAGCCTTTGTGATATCACTCAAAGAATATTGATTCTTGACATCTTACAGGCTCGAAAGGGTCGGCTTAGTGTCCTCTCTGAGGGACGGCATGATACGATTTATTTACCTCCCACGTGAATAAATCGAGGGCCAGAGTGTGTATTGAACCCTGAGTCTTCGAATTGTTGATGTTAGTTAAGAAAAAAATTGAAATATATTATTAAAACTCTTTGTAATTTTTAACATTTTTAAGAAGTAAATCAACTCTAATGTACGAAGGAATGAAGAATAATATATTTTAATATATATATTTTGAAAATTGGAAAAGTTGTTATACGAATCGACTTGTCATTTGAGATGAATGCCAGTAACCGATAACATAACAAAATGTGGTCCGGAGCAGCTGCTCTTAGGGTGGGGAAAGAAAAATGTGTCACATCATAATAAAAGGGCACAACTGGTCCTTCAAAGAGCCAGACCTTGGAAACGATTACTTTAAATGATTATTAAACCATGAAAAATAGAACGAGTTCTTAATTATTTTTAGGATTTTTAAGAACATCATCTACTTGGACATTAGCCCTGCGTGCCACAATAAATAATTAGAAACAATATAAAAAAAATCTAAAAAAAACTACATATAAAATAAAAGTTTTAACAAATAATTAAAAATAAGGACAACAATTTATAAGTGAAACATTTTACGGTGGTTTGTTGTTGCTTTTTCGTTTTTACCTTTAAGGTATGATCGTATATGAGGTCTCAGCTGAGGCAAGCACAAAACAATTGAAGTGGCCATCGATCGACCTTTTATAAATGTTCTAATTGATATAAGGGATCAATATGTAAAATTTTCGACGTACTAGTACAGTTTTTGCTCAAGAAAAGTACAAGATCAGAACTTTTCAAACATTAGCAAATATGGACAGAAGCTGTTCTTGTAGAGGTTACTTCTGTACTGTAGAGTAGACAACAGAAGTTCTCTACAGAGTAGAGTACTTCTACTCAACAGAACAGAGTTGAGTACTTCTGTTCTGTTCTGTAGAGGTTACCAAACTTAGTCATATACTATACAACTAATGTTGCTGGACTCTTGAGGGTTATCTAGTGAAAAAACTGAAGTTTATCTTTCAATGTTTCAAAAATTTATATTTTCATTATCAATGTAGTAGTGAAAAACGGTAGGTTCTAACTAACTCAGGCCGTGATCATGGTCTCAGATCATAACCTCAGTTAGTTAGAATTCACCGTTTTTAACTCCTAAACTCAATGAAAGCTTTGATAATGAAAATACAAATTTTGGAAACTGAAAGATAAGAGTTGAGTTTTTTTAGTCAGATAACTCTCAAAGAGTAGTTGTGTATCAAACTGGTCGACAATAGGAGATGAACGGATTACTTTGTCATGTTCTAATCCAGAGGTGTCAAACTCATTTCGGCCTAGGGGCCGGAATACAGCTTAGTTTGATCTCAAGCGGGCCGGACTATCAAGCTAATTACAAAATTACATAGACACTAACAATAAGTCTACCTTTTTCTTTGTATTAGTCACCAGCACTAAATATTAGTGCAAAGAAGAATAAGAAACTTTTTTATTAATATCTGACACTCCTTATCCGCCTTTATCCTTTTTGATAGAAATATTTTACTAGTGAAGGTGCGAGAACAACGGAAAAGTGGATAATATGCCTACATACGCTGAACAGACATTCAATGCTATCACTTCCTTGTGTTAGTTTCGTCGAAGTGTTTCTTTCATGTTCTTTGCACGTATACGAACCATAATATAAGGTTAGGTTAGTCGAAAGTAGGTTAGTCGCGATCGAAGATGGACAACATTCAAAAGTGCTCAAACAACTCAAAGATCATCTAACGAGAAACGACAGTTTCTCATATTAATAATATAAATCATAATATAAAAATATAATATAATAATATAAGAACTATCGGTTTTTAAGGAAATTAGAGTAAACTGATTCTTATTATTTTTTTTTTTTTTATAATAATGCATATTTAGCCCACATGCCGGACCGAACTCTCAGGTGGGCCGGATCTGACCCGCGGGCCGTATGTTTGACACCTCTGTTCTAATCAAAGACCAAATACAAAACTGGATAAATTAGTAAAGAAGGGTATATTAACATGAGCAATACCAAAGTTTGACCTAGAATATAATTGACCTTGTTGTGTCTGTCTGGGCTAAAAAGAAACAACAGGAGGCGTCTGAAGAGAAACAATGAGGCAGGCTCATATTCATTTCATGCCATTAGGAATAGTCATCCCTCTCGTCATGGGGTGACCTTGCTGAACATGGCCTAAGACACGAATACCTAAATTACCTCCAACACCTTTCCTTTTCAAGACGCCACAGAAAAAAAAACGTCTACAGAAATGAAGGACATAAGGCCTGATTTCACAAACAATTAAGGGACAAAAATCAACTCATTATTGATCAGAAACGCTTAGATGAAGCCGATAAAAGAATATTAAACAAAATGCTACCTATGATCATTCTTTATACCACATAAAATGTTGTTAACAAAATTTCAGAATTGAAAGATATAAGACCTGAGTTCACAAACAATTAAGGGACAAAAATCAACTCATTATTGATCAGAAATGCTTAGATGAAGCCGATAAAAGAATATTAAACAAAATGATACCTATGACCATTATTAATACCACATAAGTTGCTATTATCATTTCAGAATTTAAAAACGTAAAACATGATTTCACAAACAAATATAGGACAAAAATCAAGTCATTATTGGTCAGAAACGCTTAGATGAAGTCGATAAAAGAAAATTAAACAAAATGATACCTAAGACCATTATTAATACCACATAAGTTGCTATTATCATTTCAGAATTTAAGAACATAAGACCTGATTCTACAAAACATATCTACAATACCTGGCACAAAACAATTCTTTGTTGAGGCAGAAACACAAAGCTGAGGTCACTAATTAAACCCAATTTGTGGCCCATATTTTTTAATAAGAAATTATTAATATTAAACAATTATTATTAAATATACATAATATTAAACACAAAATAATAAACTCAATATTATTAAATTAAAAATATTCCATTCCAAAAATCAGTTCCTTTTGATGCCTAAATAGCCCTTTATTCTCACGCTTCTATCAATATTAGAACTCGTCCAATCGAATAAAAAACCTCACAGTCCAGTCGATATCACCTAACAATAGAAAAGTTCCAAAATAATTCAAAGTGTGCATAAAACATAAATGGAAGCAGTTACATTCTTATAATTCTTCAAAATATTATATTTTATTATATATATATATCAGTTAGCTTCAGCTACTCAAAGGGACTACTTCTACCCGATGAGGACGACTGTCGAAATATCGTTGTGAGTCTTTTGTGTGTGTCTTTATTTGTTTTTTCTCTTTCATGTGTGAACTATATATATATATATATATATGATGATGATGATGATGATGATTACTAAACATAACTATATATAACCATCCATGACTTTAGCTATAGCCAAATACAAAATTCTCCCTCTCTTGAGAGCACACAAGTTTCTTTGTAACATGATTGTACTGATAGTAATCACAAAAATTCAATCCCACAAGGTTAGTAGTTGAACAAAAAATAAGGAAAAAAAATAGGTTCTACGCTTGCATGAACTAATTATCCATCCAATACACTGGTTTTATTGAAAAATTACACTCCTTTTTTAACAATCAAGTACACAAAAAAAGAAAGAGGAAACACTCAGCACAAAAGTCGGAAAAGCGATTCTATGTGGTGTTTGTTCTCTAAAAACAATCGCACGCCAAAAATAATAAAATCTATCTATGAAATTGCTATATAACACTAAAACGAAAATAGTAATTAATTAAATCACGAATATTATTTCCAAATAAGGAGGAATTTTTGACTACTAGTGCAGTGTTTATCTGTAATTATCATTTATTTATGTCAGATTATTAAACTATATCCTGTAATTAATGTTATTCTATATTAAGTAATATCCTGCAGCTACCATAAAACATTGTAATCATACTAAAAATGACCCTGGCTAATAAAGCAATCAACTAACGGAATTTCGTACTTCGTTCTAGTATGAAAATTAAGACTACCATACATAACAAATATATAAATATTTCACAAAACATGCGTAATAACAATCAATGATCAAACTTTGTTAAAAGATCTTAGTCTTGTATTCCCATTTCATATTCTGGTTTGATCATTGGTATATATATATATATATATATATATATATATATATCAATATAGGCAGGAGGTTACTATCCGTTGCATCTACAACGTGCTTGGTCTCCTTTTCTCTTTTCTCCTGAAGACGGATCGCCCGAAAATTTGAGTTTGTAAGTGTGTTTCTTTACTTTGTGTGCTACCTACTTTCAATTTTGAACGGTTATATATATATATAAAGATTTCACATAAACACCTGAAATAACAATCAATGATCAAACCACAATAAGAAATGGGAAAACAAGACTAAGGATCTTTCAACCGTAACAAGCGGTCTTCGTCAGAGTGAAAAACCTAACTGACGAAAAAATAAAAAAAGTAAAAGGGACGTGCCATCAAATTTTAATTAACATCATATTAGGACCAACATATGCATGTATGTAGTTTTTAGTTAGATTGTAAATAATTGAAATGTCATATATATGATTTTCTCTTTATTTTCATTTACACATCTAATATCAAAAATCCAATAACACCAAAAATATATCTTGAAAAAATTATGAAATTAAATTAGCAATAAATTTAATAGTACTTATCTAATAATATTTATTATAGTTTGAAAACATGCTCTGGGAGTTCTTAATTTCAGGCCAGTGACGGAAATTAGTGAATACGATCAATTAATGTCAGTTTTCTTAAACAATTTGGGCATCTTTCTTGGTTAATAGGGTATATTATGGTTTACTGATGTCTAAAAAATGAGTTTTTTTACAAGACCCAGTTAAGGGAATTGTAAGAACAAGTAAATGCACTATTTCAGTATCTAGAAATTGTAAGAGTATCTTACACCAAGAGCGTATCATGGTTTTTCGCTAGGTAGTTGGCGCAGCTTTGTTTATAAAATGACTTGGGGAATGCAAGAGACCCTTATATGTCGTCAATGGAGGAAATTAGAGATATGGTAATTTAATTTGAGTTTTCTAAAATAATTTGGGAGTCATAGTTTGCTGGTATATAGTTCGTATACAGTATTATAGTTGGCTGGTGTCAGAAAACAGAGACGTACTAAATCATCAATATTCAAAAGTCATATTCCTCTTTTCAAAACAAGGAATTTAATACCATAGTATAATGGAATAGTAAATGGAAGTGAACGCAAAATTTCAAAGTATAGTGAAGATACCATGAATCCTTTCTAGGTCTTTATGAAGAAAAATGTTCGTTTCTTGAAGTTAATATTAACAGAAAAATTGAAATTATTCATATACAACCAATGATACGTTGTAACGTCCGCTTGTTACGGTTGAAAGATCTTAGTCTTGTTTTCCCATTTCATATTGTGGTTTGATCATTGATTGTTATTTCACGTGTTTATGTCAAATCTTTTTATATATTACATATATATGAGATATTTAAAATTATTGGCAACTATTTTCATTTGTCTTTTCTTAAGAAAAGGTAATAAATATTTGTTAAAATAGATCAAGAAACTGACTGAAGACAGGAAACAATTCTAATAAAAACCATGCAAAAAGAACTATAACTGTAAAATTATCCACTATTTGTTTTAGTTAATATCACACAAAGGTTAGTTTTACAAAAGTTATAATTAAAAGTACATTTAAAAGCACTCAAATAAAGAAAGTAATTTTAAAATTGTCCGTTACTTAAAAGTGAGCTTCTGGAAATCGAAGAAGTGGACATGAACCATCAATACTTGAGCTGCCAGTTATTTGCAACATCAAAGGAAGATATACCGGCAAAACAGAGATAAAGGCTGTTGACGTTCAGAGCGGCTATTGCAAAAAATGTCTCTGAGTTCTCCATAAAGAAATCAACAAAACTTTACTCCTGGGCTAGTCATATTTTCAGTTTACACTCTTGGACACCTCAGTATAAATATATACAAGTTGTTAACGATAGCTCAGTGGTTAATGTACTCGCCTCTGAGTTTGGGAGTCCGAGGTTCAATGCCCACCTGACCCTTGATTTATTCACACGGAAGGCGAATAAATTTGAGTACGTCATCCCTTGGAACGCACGTTAAGCCGTCGGTCCCGAGCCTGTACGATGTCAGGTACTCTTTAAAGATCCTTACTGAAAATGCACTTGAGTTAGGACAAAATTTAGGACTCTCAATATATAATCTTCCGACTCACTGATCAATCAAAAAACCGGCAAAAAACAGACGTTATCACCCACTAGAGAATCGGTTTAAACAATAAAAAAAAACTAAGATTCGTAGAAAGAAAAAAACCCACAAGAAATCACAAAATATCACTACCATAATTGGACTATATCCACAAAAATGTGAACCACAAGAAGTCTATCTCATTCAAGAAACATTGAATCAGTGTAGTCAACTTACAGTGGGAGGGGAGATAAGAAAAAATAAAATAAATAATGAAAAAAAAAAATAAAAATAATTTTAAACTAAAGTAGATGTTAAAATTTAATAACAAAAAAGAATCTAAATGAAAAAAAGAATTAAATTTGTTTAAATGAACAGATAATAATAAAGAATAATATAATGAGTGAAATTAATCTCAGAATAGATCTATCATTCAAGAGGCAAATAAGTACGTCTTCTGGAGCTCTTAAAATAATATTAGCGTTAATGATACTAATTTATAAAAGCTTAGTGACCTTAAGTTTATAATGCTTTAATTTATTCAGTAAAAAAACGTAGAAGATAATACTATTATACGATTAGTATATCTATCAGATAATTTTTCATTAATTGTTGATCTTACCTTTCTACTTTTATATTCCTCGAAGCAGTATCTTATGATTTTTTTATCATATAAAATACCTCTGGTAAATGAAATACAAGAAAAGATAGTGGCAAAAAATATAAAAAAAAAAACTTTAAAATTGCAAGCACAAACTTTAATCCGACATAAATATTATTTTTATTATAGCTCATGAACTGTACATACCTCATAAAATTAATAAATGAATAAAATATGTTATAAAAGCATTATGATATGAGCGCGTGTTTTTTTTTTTTTTTTTTTTTTAAATAAAAACAAAACACTACCAATGCCGAGTTACTAAATCCATATTAAATTACCTTATATAAGAATTAATAAAATGGAAAGACACATAAAATCTGTCGTAAAATATTAGATAACTATATTTTATAGGCAATTTAAAATATTATAAGAATATCTCGTATGAGTCACGATATGAACTTTATTTCATTTATTATGAATACAAATTGAATAAATTATAATTTTTAAATAACGATTAAATAGTTCAAGCTGGTTTTGTAATTGCATTTCTAGATAGATGAAGTTATGTAAATACTTAATATATGAATACAGTCATATACAAGTTACTGAATAAACGATTCCACATCCCAACTTTATACCTGATGACGAGTTAGTCAACGTATTATTGTGATCTCTTTTACGTGTATTTACTCTGTGAACTGGTTTTATATATATGATTATCTTCAGCTTTTGGTTACTTAAAACTCAGGACAACTTTCACTATCAAATATAAACACTGAAATAAAATAAAGGCATGGAGCCAAGGTAGCCCACTGGTTTGTGAGGTCGCCCATGACAACAGCACAAATATATTAAAAAAAAATGTAACAAAAAAGGTTATTTTAATTTAAAATTTGAATAATATAAACAATGGTAATAAAGTTAAGGCATATATCCAGATTAGCCAGTCACTTGCGTGCTGGTCGATAATAGTAGTGAAAATGTATTACATCTAAATTAACAACAACAAAAATTTATTTAAAATTTGCAAAATATAAACACTGGTAGTAAAATTCAGGCAAGGCGACAGAATAGCCCAGAAGCTTACGTTCCGCTGTTGATAGTAGTGAAAATGTATTATAAATAAATGTAACAATGAATATTTGGAAATAAACTTGAACACAAATGTCAGATAAAATACGAATGTTCTGAGGTAATATTAGAAAGACACATTCCTTTCATTAATTTTGTTTTACGTTAGGTAAATAAATTGAATATTTCAATTATCAAGTTTTGTTTGTTTTAAATATATTTCATTGTATACATTACTTGAGATGATGTTTCATTTATTTATACGATAAAATAAATGATTTTTTTTCTTTTAAATGATATTTATTTCGGAAAATATACTCACTGTGTACATATCTTGAATTATGTTAAGAATACTATAACAAAAACTTACGACATGTTAGAATCTGTTTCCGTGCATTAATAACTGGAAGCAATAACTAAAAGTATCCCTGTTAATCATGCTTAGTGAATTTATTTAAATATTTTATTTAAATGACACATGGAAAAAACGTAATAAAGAACTCACTTTTCAATATATCGACTGTTATGGCGGTCGTCCTCTGCAGAAGAAGTGAATTGACATAGGGACGACAGTCCTTCTGGATCGTATTTCGTTTACCATATATATATATATATATTCACTTAATATATATATATATATTTCTTAATATATATATTCAATTTCTAAGTGACACAAAGGGTCACGGATAGTCTAGTATAATATAAACATCTAAACCACAGTAAAAAATAAAAACAACTAATATCTTTCAACAAAAACAAGTGGTCATCGTCACAGTTGAACTGAAACTAAAGTGTTAATTGTGAAATCATGAAAACCACTACTTCGACATGCTTCTATACTTCGACATGCATTGTCACCAAGAGAATAATAATACGGTAGCTATATAATTATTTACAAATTCATCTATCGAAATAAAGTCAGTTGCCTATCTGTAAGCATATAAAAAAGTAAAAAAAAAAAAACAAATCGTGTGACACATTCATATAATGGTACTTTACGCAACATTTTTAAATTTAATTACCACAATTTTCTTTAACATGGCACCCAATTATATATTTATATATATAAAGTGAATAAATAAGGGGTTTGGCTTAGGTCATTTCTGTTACGAAATATATTGCAGATATGTGTCGTAATATCGCTACACACCTACAAACACTCTCAGCCAACCCAATCTACAACACATAAACACATGAGACTTGCATGCCTACCTTCGACGTGGGGAGACCTCTCTGGATGACGAACAACTGTTCGAAATATTGAATTTAGCAAGTATTTTTTTTTTATATATTTTCTATATCGTGTTTCGTGTAATTTAAATCTTTATGGTCCACGTGGACCGTTTCTTCAATTTAATTATAATATATATATATATATATATATATATATATATATATATATATATATATCCAACTGGAAAATTTACGAGTTCAAAATCGAATTTTCTTCTTGAATTTTGAACTCGTATATATATATATATATATATATATATAGTTAACACATGAAAGAGAAAAAACAAATAAAGATGCACACAAAAGACTCACAACGATGACGACGACTGTCGAAATATCGTTGTGAGTCTTTTGTGTGTATCTTTATTTGTTTTTTCTCTTTCATGTGTTAACTAGTAGTCCTGTTGGACCATTTCAAGTTTTGATTTATATATATATATATATATATATATATATATATATAAACTAGAATTTAAAAAAGAACACATAGAAAGGAAACCACTGAACTCACTACTATATTTCGATGTCCTTGTCTTCAGGAAAAGAAGTGAATCGCTCCAAAGGCTGATAACGACTGACTTGGTGTTCGAACTGAAGCACTCAAACAGTGTAGCCAACTTTCGGAGGAAAGGTAGACAGGGAAGATAAAATATATATATATAAACTAGACTGACATAAATAATACACAATAATGAAACAGAGCCTCACTACTATATTTCGATGGCCTCGTCATCAGGAGGTTAGAAACGAGTCGCTCCGCAGGCAGACCACAATATATATATATATATATATATATATATATAATCAAACCACAATATGAAATGAGAAAAAAGACTAAAATATTTCAACCGTAACCAGCGGTCTTCGACAGAGTCAAAAACCCAACTCCAGAACTCGGCCCCCAAATTACCATAAGAGTTACTTTCTTACCAGTGTGTTACTCCTGAACCAAATGATGAACTTTTGTAATTATACTTAATGCAGAAAATACCTGAAATAAGTGAACTTTATTTTGAACATTAATATTCATGACAACTGAAAGGAAAAAGAAAAACTTCAGTTGTTCAAAGATATTGAGAGATAAAATAATCTGAAATTACGTCGATAATATCAAAGTAATAAAAGTGTAAATGAAGGGAGGATAATGCCTATACAACACTGGGAAGAATGCAAGGCCAGTTAGTATTCTAAGGAAAACGATTAGACAGGAGTGGTTATAAGGAGAGATATCCATCAAGCATGGTAAGTTAAGGGAATTTTCAAAAAATTAAGCACATTATTTTTTAAAAAAAAAATTACTAATAATGGCTTTGAGAAACCATTATTTAATCACCTTAGCATGTCAATATGTTTACTGGGCGTAAAACCTTATTTTTCTGAAATTTTCTTTTATACACTTTAAATAATTTTTTGTTTACAACATAAAATTACACGGCAACTCACGAGCTACGCATAGTAGTTATTCTATAGTATATATTCATGATGGCGAGGAAAAATATATTAACTTTCACCAGAAAGATTTTAATTTACTACGCATTTCGAACGCCTAGTGTTCATCATCAGGTACATCTACAATATAAATCCAAAATTTATAATCATTGTTGCTGTTATATAAATGAAAAACAAGAAATGTTTTTTGGTTTTATTGTTTTGTTATATTTTGGAAAAATTTTGGTCTTTACTTTATATACCTTCAAAAATGTTTGATTTTATATATATAGTTACAATAAACTGTGACACATGGAAAAAAACGTAATAAAAAACTCACTTTTCAATATATCGACTGTTATGGCGGTCTTCCTCTGCAGGAGAAGTGAATTGACAGAGGGACGACAGTCCTTCTGGATCGTATTTCGTTTACCATATATATATATATATATTCACTTGATAAACGGAAAGACGATCCAAACTGGACACAATAACAGTTCAAAATTGAAGATAGGTAGCGCACAAAGGAAAGAAACACCTACAAACTCAAATTTTCGGGCAATCCGTCTTCAGGAGAAAAGAGAAAGGAAGACCAAAACTGTCGGTTACCGTTGCGTCTACAACGTGCTTGGTCCCTCTTTCTCATTTCTCCTGAAGACGGATTGCCCAAAAATTTGTGTTTATAAGTGTGTTTCATTACTTTGTGTGCTACCTATCTTCAATTTTAAACTGTTATATATATATATATATATATATATATATATATATATATAAAGATTTCACATAAACACGTGAAACAACAATCAATGATCAAACCACAATAAGAAATGGGAAAACAAGACTAAGATCTTTCAACCGTAACAAGCGGTCTTCGTCAGAGTCAAAAACCCAACTGAACACTAGATGCAGAAAACATCTGGTGAGGAGTTGAGAAGAGTGGGAGGGAAGAGTGGTATTTTAAAAGGGTGAAAGCACAGGAAAGGACTAATGTCCAGAAAGGGATGTTTGGGGAAACAAAGGAGTACAGTAAGAAAAAGTAAAAAACTATCCGCTAGCTTGATTGGACAGGAGCTAAATTTATTACCTATGAAAAATCAATGTTGTTAAGAAATATTATTGAATCGTCTCTAATTAAATTTAATAGATCTAATATTATAAACATTAGTAACGGTCTCTTCAAACTTGATACTTTCGTCACGAGGGCAATAGCCTCTTCAAAGAGGGTTGACAGCTAGCGGATAGTTTTTTACTTTTTCTTACTGTACTCCTTTGTTTCCCCAAACATCCCTTTCTGGACATTAGTCCTTTCCTGTGCTTTCACCCTTTTAAAATACCACTCTTCCCTCCCACTCTTCTCAACTCCTCACCAGATGTTTTCTGCATCTAGTGTTCAGTTGGGTTTTTGACTCTGACGAAGACCGCTTGTTACGGTTGAAAGATCTTAGTCTTGTTTTCCCATATCTTATTGTGGTTTGATCATTGATATATATATATATATATATATATATATATATATATATATAAGGATTTCACATAAACACGTGAAATAACAAGTAAAAAAAGACTAAGATCTTTAACCGTAACAAGCGGTCTTCGTCAGAGTCAAAAACCCCTACAGTTGGGGTTGAAACACTCTCTGACGAAGAGCGCTTGTTACGGTTGAAAGATCTTAGTCTTTTTTCCCATTTCATATTGTTGTTTGATCATATATGTAAATTAAGGTTTATATATATATATATATATATATATATATATATATATATATATATATATATATAATAATTAAAAATAAACCAAGCACACTGAGGCAGTACAGAGGCAGTTGGAAACCCTGTACCAAGTGCGCTTACCTTCTCACTTTTACCTCTCCTTAGGATGGTGAAAGCCAAAAATTAGAGACTGTAAGCGTGTGTTTTTAGTTTCACTATCTTTCTGTATCTACATTGTTTCTTTATTATCCAATGGTATTTTCATCGAAAAAGTGTATAAATAAATTTAAGCATAAATACAAATCTCATTGAATACAAAAACATAAACAAAAAAAATACAAATTTGAAACCTTAATTATGTATTTCCAATTGTCTTGTACTTCTAAAAAACAAGATGATGAAACATGTGTAAATATTTATTATGTTCAATAGAATATACAAAATTACTTCAAAATAAACCCATATCATTAAAAAAAAGAGAGATTTGTTCGACATATAAGGAGTTTTAAGTAAATGTTAGATTTTGAAATATAATTTCTTCCCATACCTTTCCGATATATTTTTAAAATATTTTGAGTACTTTTGTGTCAATATTGAGTGAAGATTGTGATAAAATGAAGACATTAAGCTTTAGTAGTTATCAGTTAGAAGGCATGTGATATCAAAAAAGTTGAAAAAATTACTACTTCAATGTTTTATAGAAAAAAATTAAATGACACGATCTGAGAATCTTACAGTAATGCAATTAGTATAGGAATGCACTTTTTTTCGAAATGTAATTACATTTTGTTTCAAAAATTAGCATTCTTTTTTATATTGACAAGATAGAATACATTTTTAATCATAGAATCTTATGTCTAGCCTAATTTGTATAACGCATAATTTGTAGACCTGTTTAGAAACGGTGGTTCCTTAGTTAGCACTTGTGGATGAAAAAAAAAAAAGTTATTGGTCTGGGGCAATGAATGAGGTGGGAAGGTGCGTAGAGCTGAAATGAAGACATTTGTAGTGGGAAACAGAGGGTAATAAATAACGGTCAGGGGGGGAGGGGGGAGAGAGAGAGGGGCTCGTTAGTGATGTGGAGAAGTGGGGGTCGGGTGGCCTTGGGCAGAAGCAGTCCTGCAGGCGGCGGGTGGTCCTCAAGACTCCTGATGACCTCCCGGTACGACTCAGCGACACCGGCTCTCCTTATTATCCCCCAATAACACGCTCTACTTCGTCTTAGGACTTCCACTTCATAAATCGCTCTTAATCGACTTATTCACTTATGCTACACAAAATTGTACTCTATGTGATAAAGCAATATCCGAATAATAGCAACACATCGTAAAGGTAATTTACATTCTATAAATAAATTGTTGTGGTGATCTCAGAAGAATTACTTTAAATGATCATTACCTTTCGTAGATATACATAAATTAAAAACACACACATAGAATAAGTTTCTAATTCTCTGTTTGAACTATCTTTAGGAGAGATAAAAGACGGAAACCAAGCACACTGGTACAGACACGGTTGGATTAAATGTTACAGTTTGAAATATGATTTCTTGCCATAATATTCAGTAAAATGAAATACCTTGTCTATGTATTTGTAAAATATATCCAAAATTATATACGTAATTATATAAAAAGATTCCACATAAACACGTGAAATAACAATCAATGATCAAACCACAATAAGAAATGGGAAAACAAGACTAGACTCTTGTTTTCCCATTTCTTATTGTGGTTTGATCATTGATAGTAATTATATACGTATATAATCTGTTTCATCTCTCCTGAAGACAGCGTAAGCCGAAAATTAGAGACTGTGAACCTGTGTTTTTAGTTTTTCTATGTTTCTGTATCTACATTGAACTTTATTTGTCCGTTACACAATCACTGAATATATGAGAAAAATAAATATATGAGAATCTATGCTTAATTACAAATGCAAATAAAAATCATCATATGAACTACAATGAGAAATTCATAAATAAGATAAGGGTTTTTTGACGGTTATCAGCCCATTTTGGAGCCTGAAATTTTTTTTAAATTCTTACAAAAACAAAATATTTATAAGATATATAATAGGGTGAACACTTCTTATATGTATGACAATATAATTGTGAAGACATAATACAAGAAATGACCAAAAATCCAATGAACCATGATTAATTTCTATGGATATTAGATGCAGCACATTATTACAGAACTGGTCAAATTCTTTGACAATGAACTACCTCAAATTAGCTAATAGATGATTCAATGGTTGTTGATTTTTGTTATCAGTACATATTTATTAATACGGATCATGGTATAAAAGAATAATACAGAAATGCTAGCCCAGTCCATTGGCATAGTAACGAGTGGGTAATCCGTCTTCAGGAGAGCAGAGAAAGGGAAACCAAGCACGTTGTAAATGCACAAGTAACCAACTAACCAAAGTAACCAAGTAAGTTACTTACTTGCGTCCACAATGTGATTGGTCTCACTTTCTCTTTTTTTTTTTAGATTGCCCGAAAATGTGAATTTGTAAGAATATTTTTTTACTGTACGTATTACTCTTCTTCGATTTTATTACGAACTCTTATTCTGTCCAATTTGGATCGTCTTTCCGTTTATAAAGAGCAAATATATTGTAAACAGGAAAACGATACAGAAGGACAACAAACGTTTCACAGTAAACAAGAGACGCAGAAGCAACAATCGTACAGACTTACTGACTAATTTTCGGTTGAACCATCATAAGGAAAGTTCAGATAGGGACACCAAGCGCACTTGCAATGAGTTCAGATATGAACACCAACCAAGCAAACTTGCAAATATTTAGCGAATACACTATTTTGTATTAACATATTTTTTATTATTATTCTTTTTATCTTATTTTATTTTAAATTATTATTTATACAACTTTACATTATTGTAATCATATTCTTTATTATTATTATATAAGTATTTATTGTCTATATTCCTAGATTTTCTTTAGTTTTAGTTATTTCCCACTTAATTTACTTCATTAATATTTTTTAAGTTTTAATTATCTATATTTCCTTATTTTCTTCATTTTCACTTTCTATTTCTTAGCTCTCCGCTTATTCCTAGTTTATTTTTAATACTTTCCTTGAACCGGGCACTGGTTCAACAACCAACAATGTTGTCCAGCTTGCTTTGCAAGTGTGCTTGGTGTCCCTATCTGAACTCTCCTGATGGCGGTTCAACCAAAAATTAGAGATGGTAAGTGTGTTCGTTTCACTGTTCTGTATCTGTGGTTTACTGCGAAACGTAATATATATGTTTGAGTAGCAGTTGAGTTGAGTAGCAGTTTGTTTCTCAACGCGAGTACTTCGCACTTCTTTCCGATGACGACGGATGTCGAAATATCGAAGTGAGCTCTGTAGTGGTTTTCTGTGTTCTTTCTTAAGTGTTAAACTATATACATAAACCATTCCATGAACTAACTAAACTAGATTCACAAAAAGAGCACACATAAAAGAAATCACAAAAACTCACTACTATATTTCGATTTCCTCGTCACCAGGAAGATAGTAGCAAGTTTGTGTGATTTATTTTTTTGGTGTTCTTTTTTTCAATCTCGTTATATATATATATATATATATATATATATATATATATAAGTTCAATGATCAAACCACAATAAGAAAATGGGAAAACAAGACTAAGATCTTTCAACCGTAACAAGCGGTCTTCGTCAGAGTCAAAAACCCAACGTTGGGTTTTTGACTCTGACGAAGACCGCTTCTTACGGTTGAAAGATCTTAGTCTTGTTTTCCCATTTTCTTATTGTGGTTTAATCATTGATTGTTATTTCACGTGTTTATGTGAAATCTTTTTCTATATAAGTTGCAACTAGAAAACACAAAACAGAGACTAACACTGACGATTTTCGATCATTTCGGTTTTCTTGCCGTCTTCAGAAGAGGAGAAAACGAAAAAGAAAAATAGGAGGGGAGACGTGAAAGAGTAGTGACCGATACAAAGACATATAACTATGTACATCAACTCCGAACCATACTATAAAAATCAGAAAAATGACTAAGATTTTTTAACCAAAAAAAAATTTTTGTCACTATCAGTTAGACGGATATCTTAGACGTTGGCTTTCATCTCTCATATTAGTTGTAAAACATAATTATTATAATATATATATATTAGCTTAAAAGTTTTGCTTCATACAAAAAACGTTGAAACGTGGAGGTGAAAATCATTTAAATATTATTTTGTATCTAAATTCAAGTGTCACTATTTATAGTTTGTAATTAATATCTTATTGTGTTATTGGCATTAGATTTCATAAAGGATTTCTACAGCACCAAAGTTGATATTTTTTCACTCTAAGAACTTGAGCAAGTTAGGTTTTGTTCTTTAAGTGTAAAGGAACAAAGTACTGAAGAGAAGGCTGGGCAATTTAATCAACCCAATTGGTTCGCCAAGGAATCCGGTCTAAAATGAACCTCTTGACTGTTCTATTTCCTCAATTAGGCTAATCGGGAGACCACAAGTAAGCTCGATCTGAGTATTGATCACCTTGAAATCAACTCTTTTCTAGGAATGTATTTTTATGGCTATATATAACTGACAACAGCTTTACTTGAAACATGTTTGTTATTTTCAACTGTCTGATATTTTCAAAATAAAATATAGAATTAATCATTTTGATTTAAATTATAAATTTACATTATCCGATAAAACAATTTAAAATAGAAATTATGAAATATTTATGTAAAAACTTCTTCAGTTATAAATTTCCATAACTATACATTACCAGATAATATTTTCTGGATCCATTTATTTTCATTTTTATATACTTCTATCCTTGTATTTTCTCTTATTTATTCATTTATTATTTTTTTATTATTCCCTATCCTATAATCTATTTTAAATATTCTTCTTTGCCTTATTCTCTGTGACCTGGCGAGAATACGCCAACATTGATGGTCTTCAACCAACCGTCTCTGTACCAGTGTGCTTGATTTCCCTCTCTATCTCTCCAGAAGACGGTTCAAACCGAAAATTAGAGACCATACGTGCGTGTTCTAATTTATTTACATTGCGTGTTTCTTAATCTACATTGAATAACAAAGACTCACTTTTCAATATTTCGACCGTAATGGCGGTCGAAATATTGAAAAGTTGGAATAAGAACGAAAACTGAAACATGTACTCTGACTGACCAATAAGGCAAGTTTATTGGACCAATCAGAAATCATATCAACTAAGGTAGTTTATTTAAGCATCCTTCCAGAAGAAGATTTTACCAGACGATGACCAACGAATTATGGTCGAAAGATCATATGAATTGATGTCCCTTGGACAATTGATGAGGAAGCTCCAACCACAAGATAGAAGAATCGTCACAAGATGGAGGCCACCAGCCCAAAACTCGTGAGAGCAGAAGCTGATGCTACTTTTAACAATATATATATGTATATTGATAAAAGTATCGACCATGGAATAGAAACAAAACTATAGTTTATCGGAACTCGGTCAGTTCTTCAGGTTCAAATTAAACTCTCATTGCCCATGTTTCGGTTTTTATTTACTGTTTTTCTGAACTGTTCAGTTCAGTGTCCCGTGTTCATTCAGACTACAGTTGTTGTTAAAATCCACATACTATTTTCCTTTGTAAAATAATTTGTAAAGTAATACTTAGTTTTTCTGTTTCAAAATTAATACTTCTGCCTATGAAAAAGGTTTTAAATAAAAACCGAAACGTTGGCAATGAGAGTTTAATTTGAACCTGAAGAACTGACCTAGTCCCGATAAACTATAGTTTTGTATACATATAATAGATATACCTTAGCCTACATGATTTCAAGCTAAGTCCAACTCCATTATATGAGACTTAATAATTATCAATAAAAAAAATTCATGGAAAAAAATAGTGTGAAGTTTCATCAGATATCATAATTTCACTATAAACTATTGTACAGTTCAAGGAAAGGTTATTATTCGGTTTAGTCTAGGGTATTCTAGAGACCAACTGGTTGACTTATGTGAATTTTCGGCTTAAGCCCTCTCTGCTGGTCTCAAATTAACGACGCGAGTGAAGTATAGCTGTATTTAATATAAGCTTATTTTATCCTTATAAATCTTATTTCTTGACAAATTCCCATAAGTCTTTTAATTAACCCCTGATAAAAGGAAATTGATTTTGTAGCATCGAATCTCAGGGAGAAGATCGTGAATGCTCAGACTGCGCGTCACTTGAATGAAACATGTCTTAACGAAGATCTGCTACATATCCACGCTAGTATGTATATATTAAAAATTCTAAATTTGCTATTAAAATGGACATAATAAATACTGGTATTATCATTAAAAAAATTCGATGAACTAGTTTTCTAATTGTTATCCAAAAAAATTCAGGGATAGTTTTCCTAATTTTTTATTGGTACTTTTCATGTACTAGATACATCAAACACAAGTTCAATCAATGATTTATTTCTGAACAAATAATTTTGATTTTCTGCCAAATAGTCAACAAGATGGACCAGGTATAGCAATGCCCAAACGGGCTGTTTGAGACGAACCGTTAACTGGACTGCTACCTGGATTTTGACAAGTCCTTACAGGTAGAACAATATACTGTCTACCTGCAACCTAACACTAAGACATGACTAACTCATAGTTTAATGGTGTTCATGAATTTCACGCTTTAATTAGTAACCTAACAAAGATTTTTTGGGGACATCAAGGGCTAAGAGCACCAACAATTTAAACCAAAGAATACTTAAGTTATGTGTTATCAAGAGTGTTTTATATTAATGTTATAATTTAAAGTTGTTATTAATAACATAACCGTATAACTAAACCCTCGCATGGTTCTCTAATATATATATATATATATATATATATATATATATATATATAATATATCGTTATCAGTCGTTATCAGCCTTTGGAGCGATTCACTTCTTTTCCTGAAGACGAGGATATCGAAATATAGTAGTGAGTTCAGTGGTTTCCTTTCTATGTGTTCTTTTTAAATTTTAGTTTATATATATATATTCACTTGATAAACGTAAAGACGATCAAAACTGGACACAATAACAGTTCAAAATTGAAGATAGGTAGCAGAGAAAGTAAAGAAACACACTTACAGACTCAAATTTTCAGGCAATCCGTCTTCAGGAGTAAGGGAGTTGAGTTAGGTAGGCGTTGAGTTACTAGCTGTTGCGTCTACAAAGAACTTCGTCTCCCTTTCTCTTTTCTCCTGAAGACGGATTGCCCGAAAATTTGAGTCTGTAAGTGTATTTCCTTACTTTCTGTGCTACCTATCGTCAATTTTGAAGTGTTATATATATACGAGTATATAATTAGAGAGAGAGAGAGAGAGAGAGAGAGAGTAGGTGTAGCAGTTTGCTTCTCAACGCGAGGACTTTGCACTTCTCCCGATGACGACGGATGTCGAAATATCGAAGTGAGTTCTGTAGTGACTTTCTGTGTTCTTTCCGATTTGTTAAACTCTTATTAGTTTCATGGAAAGTAAATATTAGTAAAAATGTTTGTTGGTGATCTGTTTTTAATGATCCAGCGAAACATTTGTTCAGGCACATTGGAATAGAAAGTATCTGATCAACTTGTCGGATATTGTGCTTTAAATTATTTGGCATTATGTGGGTTAGAATTAACAGAAATAGATAAACTAATAAAATAAAACACTTCATAGTTAAATATTATAGATAAGCACAGTGTGGAGATAATTGCGTAATGTATTGTGCTGTAAAATGCTTTCAATGCTAATGAAGAAAGTTCGTAAATTTACACCCAGTGCAATAACGTACAGTACTCTTTTGTTATCTTAGCCTTCTAACACCATCTGAACAAAATTATTTCTCCATGTGATAAAAACCTGCAGGATTGTTTTTTATTACTGCTAGATCTCGGATCTCAGAAAAGTTACTTAGTTAAAGTCATACAAACCGTGAAGTCACTAAAATGTTGCCATAAACGACTCATAGTATACTTATGAAGTGTTTTTGCACTGACAAAAGCAAAATTCATTTTCCCTGGAACATCGTCATGCCACTCCTAAGTAGACTAGGGAAAACCATGTCTTGAAATCTATTATAAAATTGTAAGAATATCTCAAAATAATAATTATTACCAAACATTCATATTTATTTTAAATTCATTAGATTGCAGTGATAGTCTGCTAGTGATACAAAAAGTAAACATTCTATATTGGAAGTCCTAAATTTTATATCATTATTAATATATTGATACAGCTTCTCGACCAATGATTCTTAAAATTCAAATAGGTTTCTTGAGGATTAGCTTCTAAGATTGACTAATCCTTTTTATAATCCGACGTTTCGCCAAAGATTGTTCAGCATTCTCAAGGCTTTTTCTTGAGGGAAAAACTATTGAAGGCATTTATTGAACAGCATCTTAACAGACACAAACCAACTTTTTTAAGAAAAAAAACTACTTTTTTTTTTCCTAGGTTAGGTCCTAGGAGAAAAGGTAGTTTTAGTTGGAAGTCTGGTTTATCTGGGAGCCCAGCACAATGTGCGTAAATGCATTTCACCTCCTTACCAAAAAAAAAAAAAAAAAAATTATTATAACGATAGAGTAAAATTTCAAATAATTTATTCCTTGTAAGTTAGTGGAATTGTATAGTAATTGTGAGGGTTTGAGCGGTGTTGGAAGGAGAATGGAACACGAGAGCAGGTTCAGACTTGTCGAGGTATATCAATGCTGACTCCGGACCATGACTGAGATAACGAGCAGACTGATGATTCAACACTACTTAGCAAGTCAAGCTAAAAACAATAAACAATGACAATTTTGTTTATAACAGAGGATGTAAGCTGATATCAAAACAGCAGAGACTTACAGTCTTATATGGCGTTAATAACCAAGATTTCTAAGTATCCATTAGTACTGTGCTTGCAATTTTCTTTCTGTGAGAAAAGTTAAGTTTCCATTCAGTCATTTATGGGATAGCTTTGACCTTCAAATTAAACAAGTACTATTATTGTGCTAGCTAATCAATAAATACTGAATATAAATTTAATTTCCATACCTTCGTTATGTTTATCAACTAATCAAGAGATCTCTTAAAACTTACTGACAAAATCACTAAATAATATAAACAGTTAACTGATTAAGATCTTTTTGAAATTTCGACTTCTATTATTGATTTCTACAAGAGCTTCAGAGTGAGTGTCCTTAACTACAATAAGGTGGGTTCCAATTCCTTATCCCTTGTTTGTTCGTTATTTATCGTTCACTTTATGAGTAAAATCTTTTTAATTTTCGTTTTTAATTTGTTTCTAATGAAGTCTTTAACGAAATCTAAATTTTAATGAATTTATATTATTGAGGAAAAATATATTATATCTTCACTAGAAGAATTTTATTTTACGTGTTTCAAACACTTAGTGATCATCACCAGATATATCTACAATGGAAACACAAACATGTATAAAAAATTTCTTTGAAGTTATTTATAGGAAAAACAAAAATTTTAACTAAAACAAAAAAGTTACAAAGCTGCTTAAAACTTTTGGTTTTTTCTTTATTTAAGTTAAAAAAATGTTAACTATATATGTTTAAAAAAAAATTAAATTAATAAGTTTTGGTGTTTACATTATAGATCAGAGCTCCTCAAACGGTGCACCCCAAGCAAAAAGAAGATAATACTTGAATACTTAAGAAATTAGGGTGAATTTCATAACTTTTTTGCCATCCCAGGTATGTGGTTTTCATATCAGAGGAATGTTGTTATCAGTTGACATTTTAAACTAACTCGAGGAAAGCATTGATAATCGTATTACAATTATCTACAAAGTATCTCTGTGAACAAAGTTTTCTATGTTTCTAGATTTTTTCTATCATTTCATGTAAAACTAGATTTAGTATGAAAGAAGTTGATGAAGAATAATAGAGTCCAAAATATAATGTCAAAAGATTAAGAATTGTTTTAGGGATACGTCTGTAATATTTTGCTATTTTTGTTGTTGCCATAAAATACTAATATCATCATTATAAATGGTGTCATTTTCATCAGGCAGACCATAAACATCAAAACCTCTAGCAATCAAAGCAATTCCAAAAGAAATATGAGAAAATTTGAGTAGAAAACCTAAAATTTATAATGTTAATAAGTAGGAAATTTTGTGGGCACTATACAAAAGTAACTATATCTTCTCAAGAGCAATGAATTGACACTAATTTAACACTACTTAAGGTTCATTGCTATTTTTTCCAATATTGAAATTCAAGGTATGCCACGGAGTTTTCCTTAATTCATGAAAGCGCCCTGTCATAAAAAGCTCTGTTGTAGATGTAACTGATGATGATTACTAAGTCTTCATTCATGATGATGGTGATGACTGTATAAATTTTTCCTCACTAGCGTGAGTAAATACCATATCATGAGTAAATGATAATTGCTTGCTTAGCTCGTGTATTCATATTACTTTCGGGAGTGGAAAAGAAAACGAATAAATTGTAACAGACAAAAATATATTGTAGGGTAAAAATCTAATGAAATGGTCTCCACATATAAAAGTTATAATGATATAAACAACGCGTTTCGAACACGAAGTGTTCTTCCTCAGGCATTAACTAAGGATGAGTGCCTCTGAATAAGACTATTCAGAGGCACTCATCCTCTGAATATGGCACTCATCCTCAGATAAGATCTGAGTCTTATTCAGAGGCACTCATCCTTAGTTAATGCCTGAGGAAGAAAACTACGTGTTCGAAACGCGTTGTTTATATCATTAAATTTTTTTTATGTGGAGACCATTTCATTAGATTTTTACCCTACAATGAGTAAATACCACAGAATAACTGATTGCACTACAATAGAACAAAAATATATATCTAATGCAATTTATAATCAATTGAATTTATATAAAATAACTTCCAGAAAGTAGAAGAACCGTCAAACTAAAGGTAAGAATAGCTCTAAAGAAAGACAGGTTTTCAGAACATAGAACAGGTTCAGCTGTGTTGTTTAGAAATGGTTCACAACGCGATTATTAAATTCCAAATTCCATACAAATTAGCTTTCTCCCACTTCAATCCCTAGGGAAATAAATGCTTCCTCGCTTCAACAAGCAAACATTATACCTCGTTCATATACCATTTCAGTTTTGACGACAAATTAATACAATTATTTGTATTTAAAATATAATAATAACTTAAAGGCAAAATAAAAGTACTTTTTTTGTTCCCCACCAACGAAATGGACACCAGTATAAAATATTATGCATTTCATTATCATAGCGATAACAAATAACATATTTTTGGTAACTACCTTTAAACATATACAGTGTGAATTACTTTTATCACTGTACAGTACAATGATAATTGTACAGTACCAATATAATTGGGTAATATTCAGTAGGTAATGAATTGGTAATCAAATAACTGTATTTAAAACCCTGTCTTAATTAAATTTTTTATTAAGTTAATTTTGAAAATCAATATTATCTTTCAATGGAGTAATTATAACTATTTGAAAATTATCCTTAAAAATATTAGAAAGAGATTTGAACAAATATTTTATTTCACAGGATTCAAATAGGAAATTTTAATAGTACAAGATTACTAAGGATAGTTAAATCATAGAACATTTAAATTTAATTTATATTTAAAACAGACATTATTAAACCAATTGGGATCATGTTTACTATTTGGTTTAACCACGATTTAGTGTGTTCATAATGATTATATTTATGTAGGTTTCAATTAACTGCAGAGTGTATATTGGTCATTGGCCAAGTATGAGTTCTAAGAACTAAAATCAGTTTAATCGAGGGAGCGAACGGAAGGGGCAGGGATATATTTCAAGTAGTTGGACCCTTTCCATATTCTAGAATGTATTCATTTAAATATATTGGGATCCATTACAACCTCGAAAATATAGACATAAAATATCCTTTAGAAATAGATGATTGATAATAATAATAATAATAGTAATAATAACATTTTCATCTATTATTTTATCAATTTATAGATAATGAAACATCATTGCTCCTAAATTGTTTGCTTCGGTCCATCTATTTTGGAACTTGTCCGTATTCTAGTGTAAAACTGAAAGTTTCCAGATGCCTATCGTATATTTATGACAGCGTACCACTTTCATTCTTTTCGATAAGGAGCTATAAACATATGTAAATATGCATTGGGACGCAGTGCTATAGTCACCCTCAGATTATAATAATAATAATAAAAATAGTAATAATAATAATTAAAACTTTTCAGATATAACATCATTTATATGATATCGTCATCAGATATATATGAAACAATACAGAATATAAGACAATAGTATGAGTTCTATTCAGAGCATTAGATTTGAACGTTACGCAATTTGTACAGACTGTAGAAGGAAATATAATAGTTTGAAAGGAAATACTTTTCGGGCAGCTGATTAGGTAGCAGGTTGCAATTCGAAGCATTATGTAACTCCCTAACATGGCTAGCTAATCACTGAGTTGAGGCTACTATTCAGTAGCATCAACTTATGCTACACTTGTAAGGAAACTATTTTCCCATAAAAATTTATCCGTTGCTGATACATTACACAATATATGCCAGAACTAATTCAGAAATATTTTTAAATCCCTAAATACAGTTTAAAAGGACATATTGACAACTCTAAGTAGATGCTACTGAGAAAAAGGTAATTCCACTAGCTGATATTTCAAACGATCCTTTCTTAGTATTCAGCTGCTGATGAACCACGTTTCTTCGAAAGATAAAATATTAGAGTACGTTGTGCCAGTTACTTCTATATATTCTTCCTATGTAATATGACCTCCTCGAGGACTGTTTCTTTATATATATATATTAGTATACTTTGGGAGCAGACCTTCATTTAAACATGTTTTATTAGAGAGTATGCCGATCTTCATTTTCGTTCGTTTTTTATTTAATTTCTCCAGTTTTCTAAACTTGGTTTTTAACTCTTCAGGTAAACTAAACACTAACTCTCCGAAAGATTTATTCTTGAGTTCCATAGTAGTAATCGAATAATACACTCTAAACCTAACTAAAAACAAACAAACTATACATTAAATTATTCCAACGTTTCGGTCACTTTGACCACCTTCAGGGATTTACAATATGACGATTGAACAACTTAACTTAAGGAAAAGCACCAACAATAATTATTACAAACAATGTAGTCGCAAATTATTACATAGCTAACATAATGAATAGAAAACATCAAGACACCAAGGAGGTTACAAATCTTGGAGGTTCCAAAGTTTCAGGTTTTCCAGTTCGATTCATCGGTTAATAAAATTCACTACAACACTATGAGGCTGTCACTGACTCCAGATTGCTATTTTGTTGGTGTCCTGCGTGGAGCTTTAAAATCCTACTGAAACTCGCTGTCTGGTTGTTGAGGTTGGGTTTATGCTCTCTAATATACAGGGTTTCTAGAATTTGTAGTCTATTATGGTCTTTTTCCTGGTATGGAATTTCTATGTTATTGGTTAATTCTTCTCTGCTCAGTTTGATGCTATGTATACTGTGGGAATGATCTTTTCGAGCGCCAGCAGCAAGGTGCATGGTTAACCTCCGTGATAAAGTAGTTACCGTGGAGCCAATGTATGATGACTTTAGGAACTCACAGTATTACAATTATAACGATAAACTACATTAGTTTTCTGGAGGAGAGGCTTCTGCTGTACGTTATTTCTGACAATCAAGTTAGTTGTGGAGGCACTTTTGTAATATATACTTAGCTTAAGCCGGTCTTCGGAATTGTTACATTTCGTATTAATTTTGACAATGTTCTTGATTACTCTTTCATCAGTTTTATATAGCTTAGAAAATTGGTTTCTGTAGTACACCGTTTCCGTTCTACCTTGGGTGGTTTGCTGGTCCTGCTGTCGGTTGGTATTGTTGATGTAATGCTGCAAAAGGTTATCAAAGTGTTTATTACTGTACCCATTATTAATTAGAACCTGCTTAATGCTTTCTACGGTGGTGTGGAACAAGGACCAATTTGAGGAGGTTTTAAAAGCTCTGTGTATAAGTTCTTTCACCGTTCCATCCTTGTAGCGGTTAGGGCATTCACTTTGAGCGTTCAAATAGAATCCCATGTTTGATGGTTTAACGTAAACTGATGTTTGATAATGCTGACAGTTTTCTTTAACGGTCTTGATGTTTTCTATTCATTATGTTAACTATGTAATAATTTGCGACTAGATTGTTTGTAATATTTATTGTTAGTGTTTTTTCTTAAGTTAAGTTGTTTAATCGTCATATTGTAAAACCCTGAAGATGGTCAAAGTGACCGAAACGTTGGAATAATTTAATGTATAGTTTGTTTGTTTTTAGTTAGGTTTAGAGTGTATTATTCGATTACTACTATGGAACTCAAGAATAAATCTTTCGGAGAGTTAGTGTTTAGTTTACCTTAAGAGTTAAAAACCAAGTTTAGAAAACTGGAGAAATTAAATAAAAAATGAACGAAAATGAAGATCGGCATACTCTTTAATAAAATATATATATATGAAACAAAAAGCCGAAGGAAAAGTCAAAATGAAGAAAAATAAGGTCTGAGGCCCTTTAGACTATCCCAATAGAGAGCGACTACCAATAAATACACCATTTGTTTTCTTCACCCAATAGCCATATGATGTAGTTTTTTTTTGTTGAGGTTTGATGTCTTATGATTGAAAATACTCCTTCACCGACGTTTCGACATATATTTCTGTCATCTGCAATATATATCCAAGACCTGAAGATGACATATGTATATGTCGAAACGTCGGCGAAAGGAGTATTTTCAATCAGAAGACCTCAACTCTCAACAATAAAAAACACTATATCATGTATATATGTATAAAAAATTCATTAAATGGCTTGTTGATTATTATTTAGCAAATTTTCTTTAAAATTGTTCTAACTGACGTACAGTTTTACCACCTTTCTGGGACTGAATACACCTATTAACGTGGAAGGAGAAAAAATCTGACGTTTTCATCGGAGAAAACATGTTGTTGGCTTCGAGCCCACACAATATCAGATACTTGTTAAAAGATCGCTACTCTAAATGTACGTGAGTTAGACGAAAATGTAGAGCTCTCAATGTAAAATCATTATGGAGACATCCCTCGATATTCTCCGGAATTCTACACCCCATCAGCCTTACCACATGCCCCAACCATCTGGCTGGCCAAGGATTTTTGTTATGCTTATAATGTCTGATTAGTTAAACAGATCCCCAAAATCCTGTTTGACAAACTCACCAAAGTCCATTTACGCATGCACCCTTGGTTCCTTCGATGAAAGACCCAAGAATTACAAACATATATTTTGTGCGCTCCCATAAAATGTCTAATGAAGTAACACTAACTTGTTAAATGGGAAATAAATAAGAAATATTTGTAGGAACAAATTACAACTTTATCAGGTATATCCTGATACTACTATATATGTCGGTAAAACAGAGGTACAATTTTGTTGGAGTAATATTTGATGCTTCCTACAGGTACCTACATAAAAATATCGGCGTCATCTTCTTTATTAATCTTGTTTATAAGTGGGTTTTAAAAATTGTAACAAACAAATAGGTTGTGACAAAGTGCTTAATATGGATTTAGGAAAGCCATGAGAGAAGTGTACGCATGAAGGCATGTTCATTAGGGTGAAATGAAAAATAGAAGAAGTCAAGTGGGAAAAGGATTGAGAGAGAGGAAGTAAGAGGTGGGCTCTGAAACGAAAAAAAGCCTGCCTTAGATGAGAATGTAAATAATGAATAAAGAAGAATTAGAGAGAGTTTGAAAAGGGTGTGGCTTGAAGTTTTGAAGAGGTCCAGAAGTAGTTTGACACTAGACCTCGCCAATCAGACACCTTGCAAAGAAGCAATCAACTTGGCTACAGTGGATAATCACTCGACCCTCAACGCCTTCAGAGGGCTCTTAACAAGAATATACCTTAGCTTAAATATCACACTCATCCTCCAAAAAATCTACACTCAACTTTACCCCTGAAAAGAAAAAAAAAAAAAATTTACTCGATATTTTAAACATGAAATGGATATAAACTCTTATATATAATGAAACCTTGCGACTCTTTCATCTACTGAAAATAATAACCCAAAGAAAATGGAACACTCAAACGAAAATTGTTTTTCATAATGTTCATTCCTGAATTACATCTATACTTCACTTATTCAAAACTCTCGTTTCACTTCAACATTTTTTTACAGCTTTAAATGAACCAATACAACACACAAAAAATATATAAAAATTAATTTTTAAGAATATGAATACATGATCATTACAATTTTTAATTATTACTCTATTCTGAACAAATATTAATCCACTATATATTTTCTGAAAAAAGAGATTGTTAATAAATTTAATAATATGTCTTCGATGAAAATACAATCCCAAACTGACAAATAAAGTTTCATGTAGATAAAGAATCATAGAGAAATTAGAGACGTTTACAGTCTCTAATTTTCTGCTTGAACTGTCTTCAGGAGAGGTAAGAGAGGGAAACAATGAACACTTATATAAATGCGTGTTTGTGTTTATGTGTGTGTGCGTATGTGTATGTGTGTGTGTGTGGTTATGTATATTTAATAAATGCGTTTTATCCTTCTGGAGTTTTGGTCAAAGTTATATATATATATATATATATATATATATATATATATATATATATATTATATATATATATATATATATATATGATCAACCCACAATATGAAATAAGGAAAAATTATTAAGCTCTTTCAACCACAACAAGCAGTGTTCATCAGAGTCAAAACCCAACTTACGAAGACGGCTTGTTGTGGTTGAAAGACCTTAGTCTTTTTTTCTAATTTCATATTCTGGTTTGATCATTGATTGTTATTTTACGTGTTTTATATATATATATATATATATATCCATGCCAATATTTATTATATTATTTTTATTATTAGTGTGATAGGTAATATAGATATAAGGTGTTCTCTTGTAATATGTTATTTAAAACTGACATAATTCAGAAGTTTTGAATCTCAACTGAATATCACACAAAAAAGAACAATATATTTTTCACAATAAATGCATTTTAATTTTTTTACGAACAAAATAGTCATTTATCAAACCTATAAAACACATTTCACTACTTTAAAATTATTAATGTATACGAGTAATTTATTGATATAAATTAACGATTGTTGGTATTAGGTTGCAGTAAACTGATTTACTGTGTGACGTAAAAAATGATATGTTTTCCCGCAAGTACAAATATTTCAGAATTATTTTTGAAATGTGTATTGTATACACAATGTAAATGTTTCGTATATCATTCAAGAATATTTATTGGTTTAGTATTCCAAACAACTGTATTGAATGCACGAGACAGATGTGTATAGTCAAACGTTCTAATGTCGAAAGAATTTTACGATTTTCCATTCGTTCTAACAGACCAAGTATTGAGAAAACATAATGTAGGTGCGAAGGGAAGCTGGTATAAAAAGAACATTCAATCTTGTCGATGCAAGCTCTGAATTACAATTCCATTTCTTGTTCCAGTAACATTTACAATACACTACTAACGTTTTCTTTCTCCATTCGATTTCACGCCGAAAGACAACTCTTCTCTACCATTCAAAGGAAGCCAGAAAATCTAACTACCTCATAACTTCACCATCAAACCATTACTTCCTTTGCCAGTTATTTCTTTTGTCTCTTCTATTATTGTTTACATCTAACAAAGCATAAAATAGTTGGAAAAATTTATCTAATTTCCGATTTTAGCTGACAACAATCAATACATAACCATGAAATATTTTTTCACAATACAGTACAACCTGCTTTAAACTCAATATTTGTAATATCCGTAAATATCAAACTAATTGTAATACTACGAGTGTTATGTAAATACCATGGGTTGTATTCAGTATAACCTGTAAGTTGTACCATTCTGCTTACCATTTGGTCCAATAAAACTCACATCAGTAAGTTTTATATAATAATAAAATTTCACAATAAAAACGTGAAACAACAATCAACATCCAAACCACAATAAGAAATAAGAAAAAAGACTAAGATCTTTCCAGCTTAACAAACATACTTCGTTAGAGTCAAATCCGAACTGATGAATCAGTCATTATTTATTTTAAGTTGTTACATTAACAATTTAACAACTAAACCTCAATCGTTAACTATCCCTTTAATTTATTTATAGTCTTTTTTACTTACTCAGTTTTATTTTATATTTTTATTTTTAATTTGATTTTTTACAAATTGTTAATAGTTTTTAATTTTATTTTTAGTTAAATGTTTTCATTCATTTAATATTTATTTTGATTTTATTTCTTTATCTTCCTTGTTTCGCCTTCCTCCGAAAGTTGGCTACACTGTTTGATTGCTTCTTTTAGAGACCAATCGTTATCACCCTTTGGAACGATTCACTTCTATCTTCCTGATGACGAGGACATCGAAATATAGTAGTAAGTTTCAGTAATTTTTTTTCTGTGTGTTCTTTTGAAAATTCTAGTTTATTCAGTTCGAAGAATCGTTTCGTTTAATTAGTTTATATATATATATATATATATATAAATTTAATCATTTATATATATTTATATCAATGATCAAACCACAATAAGAAATGGGAAAGCAGGACTAAGATCTTTCAACCGTAACAAGCGGTCTTCGTCAGAGTGACTCTTCTCAACTCCTCACCAGATGCTTTCTGCATCTAGTGTTTAGTTGGGTTTTTGACTCTGACGAAGATCGCTTGTTACGGTTGAAAGATCTTAGTCTTGTTTTCCCATTTCTTATTGTGGTTTGATCATTGATTGTTATTTCACGTGTTTATGTGAAATCTTTATATATATATATATATATATATATATATATATATATATATATATCAGTGGCGTTTTCTCAGGGAATGCAACGCATGCATTGCATGCATAGAATTCATCTTTAAAGAAACCAAAATGTTTGAGACTCGAAATATTTAAAGGAACCCCTTTTTTTTTGTTCCACTACACGCTAAGGAACCATTTTCTATGATTGCGCTAAGCTTCCCAATGCAGGGGTTTACTCTTATCATTTCTAGTTAATGAAAATGGTCTTAATTGCCAAGAGAAACAAGAACAAAGTTTGCATACACTGCAACTCAGGCTTGCTGAGCTCCTCAAATACGTACTGGAAAGTGATTTGCACACAGGTCTTCCGGAAATTTATAAACTCATGAGTTTGGTTATGACTATTCCCATAACAACAGCAAGTGTTGAGAGATCGTTTTCTGCCCTCAAAAGAATTAAAAGTTATTTACGAAGATCCCAAAGTGAAGAGCGATTGTCTAATTTATCCCTAATTTCAATTGAAAGACATTTACTTAAAGATCTCATGGCAGATAGAGAGAAGTTTTATGGTTTTGTTATCGAAGAATTTTGCAAGAAGTTTTTATTCAAATGATGTATTGTGTATCTCTTTCTTTAATAAAAACATTTTTTGCCTATTTTTATTATATTGGTTAATAAAAGTTAATGTTAAAAGTATTTCCAAATAAAACCTGATTCAAATCCCCATAAAATGTTTTTAATACATCATTATCCTTTTGTGCAACATTAAATGACTGAACATGAGAATTAGAAGGGTATTTCTCTGTATTTCTTTTATTCTATGAAAATTGCATGCCTAAAGAAAAAGGTCAGGAGTCGCCACTGATATATATATATATGTGTGTGTGTGTGTGTGTGTGTATGTTCATAAAAAACTTTATGTAAAGATAAAGCAAATGTTTATATAAATATAGACATTTATATTTATATAAATATAAATTACATATTTATATTTATTATGCCAAGCATGAAATCGGCATAAACTTTTTAGAAACATATATATATTTGTCTCTTAGTTTGCCATTTAAAAGAAAAAAAAACGATTACTTCCTGATAACTACAGCTGTCAAAATATTGATGTAAGTGTAAGTGTTTGTTTTTGAAATTAATTCTGAAACAAAATTGACTGTTTCTCAAATAATGTGTTAAAAATACTTCCACTTATTTAATATGATATTATAAAATCTTTAAATATAAAGGGAACATATTTACATACTTTGGTAATGTATTTACCTCGACATATGCAGTATACATTGAATATCCTTGTTTCATGTAAATCTTGCCATTAATATATTTTTTCAACCAAATTACACAATTCTAAGCCATTTGAAAATCAAGAACACGCTG
This sequence comes from Hermatobates lingyangjiaoensis, assembly GCA_026182355.1. Lineage (NCBI taxonomy): Eukaryota > Metazoa > Arthropoda > Insecta > Hemiptera > Hermatobatidae > Hermatobates > Hermatobates lingyangjiaoensis. The sequence goes on along the minus strand of JAPFBL010000102.1, from coordinate 469,108 downwards.
AAGGGAGTGGCGCCCTTCCTTTAGGCTCCCTCTCCGGTCACTACACTCTATCCATTAAAGAACATTTCCGTGTTGCTCAACGAAAATTTAGTTAGTTATTCCGTTGAACCGGAAAACTTTCCACCCAATTGCAACTTTAGGGACGGTATCTTTTTTTTTTTTTTCTTTTTACCAATAGAAACAGCATCTTTAAAGGGGAAAACGAATCTTTCTCCCTCCTCTTATGCTTGGACGCAATTCCCCATTATTTTTGCCTGGTTAACATTGTAACAATCAGGATTGGGGAATTTATTTTATTGAAAAAGTAACAATTTTGAATGTTTACCACTTTCTCAACACCTTTCACAATTCTATTTTTAGCTCCTTAATTGAACATTGAAAACATTATCATTTTTTTCCTCACTTTAAAATATAATATTCGAAAATAAAGACAGTAGCAAATAGCATCTGTTATTTAAAACCAACTATATTTTACAATTCAAACTATTGCCATTTATTTTATAAAAAATATATTTTTCTATAAATTTAAAAAAAATAATTTTATTAAATTTACATCAACGAAAGAACCATTTTCTGGAAACAAGTAATCAACCAGAAGAAAAGCTTTAAAAGACATCGCCAAAGACTCACTTCAATATTCCGACAAATGCCGTCATCAGGAGTAGATGTTCACAGCTTGAAAGACAATAAAGTAAAGCTACAGAAACAATTCAACCATTAATTAATTAATTGTAATGGCCATTAATACTCTTAAAACAGTGGACGTCTCATTTTTGACCACTGATATATTTTTGAACCGTCTAATAGAATAGTACTAAAATAAAATTTGGACTCAGTTAGTTTTTCAGATTCAAATTAAACTCTCAGTGTCAACGTTTAAATTTTTGTAGAAACTTTTTCACAAACTGACGTAAGAATTAAACCAGAGGTTAAGCCAGTAAAGTAAAAGAACATAATAAATTCAACAAATGTGACTTTTATCGTGAAAAGGTTTTAAAGAAAAACCAAAACGACGTCATTTGTACAGTCCAGATTATAGCCAGTCAAAATTGTTAGTTGATTTATATAATGTAGATATCAATATCCAATTAAAAAAAAAATGTTACTCCTGTGAATGAAAAAGGTTTTTAAAATGAGAGTTTGTTTGTGAATCTAGAAAATTGACCGAATCTCGATTGATTTATATACCTACTCTATATCAATGATTTTGTATGCATATAAGTAAGTGATTCCATACAATATGTAAGATACTGTAATGAAGCGTGCGAAAAAAAAAGTACGTAAGCATGTTTATAGAAAAGTCTGTCTCAAGCATACGTTCTACAAACTGGCAGCATGTTTGCATTAAGGACACTCTTACTATTCTCGTCTACTTTCTTACTTCTTTGCAATGAGTAGGTAATAGTTTTAGCAAGTTTGTCATGAACATTTATTAGTAGCTCACTATAAGTCGATCGTGAAAATGTTAGAATTTTGTACCTTTTAATAAACTTCAGTAAATATAATCCTGCTCGTGGTGTTTAAAACAAAATATAGAAACCCCATTCATTATTCTTATACTTGTAATTAAAATATATCAAAACTGAATTTCTCATATCTAACTCTAGGAAGGAGCGGATCAATACATGTACTTAGTTTTGAGGTGTGTATTTCCCATTTAGTTGCTAACTAACTGCTTCTGTGATAGATCTTACATGTTCCACTTTACAATTAACGCCATTTCCCATTCATGACATGTTTCAACATTTATACATCCAGCAACTACATTGCCAGAACTTTACTCCTGTACTAATAACTTTAGTTTAGATGATGCTACATCAATATACCGCGTTAACTGTCTTTACCAACTCTAATGGTATTTTGTGTAAATTTTATTAGCTCTTGCATGTCGATGCCAATACGAGTTGTAATGAAAATTGATGTGTTCTGCTATCTACCGGGGTATCGAACCAAGGACCTTAACAGCACAGAGTCGAGTACGTTAACCACTGAGTTAACCTGGCCCCTGATACTAATGAAATTGTTGTATTTATATTATAAAAAAAAAATCGTTAGTTTTATAGCGATATCACAACGTTTTTTATGAGATGTATCAGAATTTTAAAACGGTTAAACTGAGTGATTATAAGTAGGATTAGTATTTATCAAAGCTATTTGAAAAAAAAAAACAATTTATTTCAAGAGTAATTTAAATCAAATTTGTTGTTATCTTGAAGTTGTTTATCACTACCAAATTTCTTGAGTACTTGATAATATAATACAGCGACAGTAAATTAACAGATAAAAGTTGGTTCTATAAATCAGTTGAGAGTGGTGAAATAAATTACAGGTGACAATGTTCGGGGATGTTGTAAATTGGTATGTCGCCTGGTTCAGGTAAAGGGACAGAAGAAAGCAGGTAGTCGAACCTAACTGGCTTCTTCAGATACCTAACAAGTCTATCTCAACAAATTCTTTACTCCTTTACCAAATACGATCACCAGGAATGTTTCACTAACACAGGAAGAAAAGTTGCTAAAAGAGAAAAAAATGGTACTTAGGGGTATATAGAAAGGCAATTTCTTTAAGTGTTGATCAAAAAAAGGTAATTTTAGTAGAATTAGACTTTTATTAATTAACAATAAAGTGTATTCTCTTAAAATACAACCATAAACATAGAATTGTTTTATATAAAATTAAAATTATTCAAAACTGATTCAAAATTTTAAAAGATAACTGCAAAAAGTATATGTACGGCTTAATAAAACCTTTTCTGAAAAATACATGATTTTAATTTCTGTGCTTTTGTTTGTAAGTACATACATTTCTGATTCATATGTATGGCTTACATCATCTGTTGGAACGAATGGATATCAAGTAGTCATTAATCTAGCTTAAAGCCACCATTCGACAATCTATCAATCAGTCAAAATGCTAGTGTATTTGCTGTTATTTCTGTATTCGGTTACATCTACGCTAACTTTGAAGGGAGTTAATTTGTGGAAATGAAATTATTGAATAAAATAGTATAATTATATCGATAGACGAAAAGCTGTATATGAATGTATACGATAAAAAGATTTCACATAAACACGTGAAATAAGTTTAAATGAAATAAGTGAAATAAGTTGGGTTTTTGACTCTGACGAAGATCGCTTGTTACGGTTGAAAGATCTTAGTCTTGTTTTCCCATTTCTTATTGCGGTTTGATCAATGAATGTATACTTATACGCAGGGGCCAGGGTAGGCTAATGGCTTGAGATTTGTCTTTGGACTGGTACATCCAGGTTCAATTCTCGCTGTCCCATGATTTTCTCACAACCAGAAGGTGGTAGAATCTAGTCGCGACCCAAAAGGATGTTAATCGTCAATCTGGAGCTTGTACGATTAGACATTCGTTAAACATTCCTACTCTGAATACATTTGGGTTAGGTAATGTTTAGGACTCTCAATATAGAATCTTAAAAGGTTTTGCAATAATGCTTTGAGGAAGCAGCATCAAAGGCATAAATTTATAGCGACCCAAACTCAAAAAAAAAAAAAAAAAAAGTTATACGTATACATTGGTTGTCAACCAAAATTCTGGAACAATTAATGGTCGTTAACCAAGGTACCATTGCATGTATATCATGATTACACAATAAACATGTGAAAAAATAATCAATGTCCTAACCACAGTAAGAACTCGAAAAAAGGTTTGTTTGAAAGATGTTAGCCATTTCCGATTATTATTGTTAATTTTAATGTTAATGTTATTGTTTAATTTCCGATTATTGTTAGTTCCGATTTCCTTCGGAACTTTAGACGTTAATATATAAATGTTTACAACAAGAGTTCATGTCAGTGAAATCTCAGTTTGAAATTGGACTCTAACGAAGAATGCTTGCTACATTTGAAAGATCTTAGTCTTTTTTCTGCTTTCTACCTCATGACTGACGAAAGGCCTCAGAGCGATTATCTTACATCATTTGTGGTGAGTTAGCTGTCTATATATACAGCCGTCTTCACAAGTGCGCTTGGTGTCCCTGTCTCAACTCTCCTGATGACAGTTCAACCGAAAATTAGAGACAGTAAGTGGTGTGTTTGTTCCTTTGTTCTGGGTTTGTGATTCATAGTGAAATGTTTGTTGTCCTTTTGGATCGTTTTCCTGCTTACTATATATATATAATATATATATATATATATATATAAAAATAGAGAGAGAGAGAGAGAGAGATAAACCCTACAAACAAATTGTAGGACAATTATGCAGGACAATTTAAAAAATATGTTTACTAGGAGTTGATGAAATAAGTGCTTTAGTACTTCTACTTCACTCTGAAACGGTAAAACCTCTGTGCATACATGATTGTAAAACTGGAAGCATGTTTTGTTTCATGTATCAGGTAATATAAATTGTTTTTCTATTGTCTTGGTAAATATATTGTGTATCATTGCAGGAGATTCGAACTGTTAGACAAGACGGTGGATGATGTTTGATAATTGGGCGTAAGTAATTAGATTACAGCTTTAATTCTCTTTTCCAGGAGATTATAAAGGAATTTCTTATTGAATCATGACTGAATCAAGATCACAATGAGAGATATTTACTAAATGAGTAATGGACAAACACAACAATGGGTAACGAGGTACAAGGAATTAAGTTGTAAGCAAGGTGACGGTGAGATGGGTCGCAAATCAAGAGTTTGGATCAAAGAAGACCGCCGAGCAGGAAATCGGCTTAGAAGAAGGAGGGAATCAGCGTTGGGATTTGTTGCAGGCCGTTTTAAATAGGCGGCAGCTGGCAGTGAGAGGATGCCTTTTGGTCGGGTAAGTTTTTCTACATGATTAGATGTTAGCGGGAAGCAGTGGGGGGAATACGTCTCTATCTACCTGCCACTAACCCCGCCCATCTCTCTCTACCTCATCCACTGGTCCAAGGCTTCAGATCGAGCCACATCTTAATCCTACAACAGCTTCGCTCTAAGCTAACCAAATATTTTGTTTGATGTAATCTTAACTACTCACAAAATTATGCACAACTCAACCCTCTGCTCTACTGACTGGTAAATATTTTCACACAGCTCTCTTTAATCCTCATATTTCTTACACGCGCAGCAAAACACTAACAATGTAGCGAAATTTTACATTATTCCATCTTTTTTTTTATGTTGACCAAAAGCTTGAAAAAAAAAACCATAAACTTTACAAATATAAACTAAAAATATAAAATCTATTCTTCAACTTAATAATTCTCATCAACGCCCTCCATCACATAAAATCATTTCGAATAAATAAAAAACAAAAGTTTTATGAAAACAATTCATTTAGTGTTCTTCAATCGAGTTACACCAGGGAATTAGAATGCTAGACCTCTCTTCCTAACTCCTTGGGAAATCTAACTAGAGCAGGAATGGTACGTGTTTAATAAGAGTTGTGAGGAAAAATAGCTTTGTGCGGATTCACTAATACACATTTTTTGTAATTTCTACATAACTTTAGAAGTAAATAGTATAATATTTCATTTATATTAATTATTACTGCCCATATATATATGAGTTCTATTAAAACTAATGCCTAATTCTAGTTTTACAACTTTAAGGTGAAAAACGAGAATTAGGCATTAGTTTTAATATAACTGTATAAATGAACGCTTGGTCCCCAAATATACGAATATTTGTATATATATATATATATATTATAATATATATATATATATATATATATAATATATATATACGTTTTATTAAAAGTAATGCCCAATTTAACTTCTACACTTTTTCTTATCCGTTTTTCAAGTGTTCTCATACTTGACTTCCATGGTTCTGGAACTAAAAACATAAGTTCACCAAAATTTTTATTACTATACACCGACATGTTTCGGTCATCGTTGACCATTTTCAAGGTTAAAGAATATATAAAATTATTAATGATCGAAAAGTGAATAACAATTAAAATAAACTAAAATAAACATAACGAGTCCAAAACACATATTCACAACTAGGGAGGTTATCAAAGGTAAAGGTATGTTGAGGTTTCACCAGGCTCTTGGTTACCTTCCATCCGTCATTTGTATCTGGGAAGGTAATCGATTAACTTCTATACCTCTCCCAGACTGGTTCGCCTTCTGACTGCCTTCATATAATTTTAGAATTCTTGAAAATCCTCCTCCTTGGCTGTTAATACTAGGTTGCTTTTCGAGGATCAAGATAGCTTCCAAAATTTGCAATCTGGTGTGGTCATGTTCTTGTTGTAATATTACAGTATTGTCTGTTAACATTTCCCTGGTTAATTGCACTCCATGTGTTAACCTAACGTGCTCTTTGGGTCCTCCGGATGCCAGATGCATGGTGAGCCTTCGTGAAAGCGTGGTTGTGGTGGAACCAACGTATTTCGAGCGTAGGGACTCGCAGTTCCCTAATTTGCAGTTAAACTCATATACAACATTAGTTCTCTGAAGGGTTGCTTTCTTTTGTGGGTTGTTCGTAATTACCATTCTTGAAGTGGCAGAGTTGGCATAGTAAATTCGTAATTCTAATCTGTCATCTGGCTTGAGGCATGATGTATTATTCTTAATAATTCCTTTTATTATGCTAATTTTAATTTAATTTTAATTTAATTTTATTATGCTAAGTTATGAAAGAAAAAGTGTAAAAGTTAAATTGGGCATTACTTTTAATAAAACGTGTATAAATGAAGGCCTGCTCCCCAAATATATATATATATATATATATAACAGATTCAATAATATATCGACCATTTGATAGAATAGGTGTGTTCTCTAATCGGCGTTCCGTCAATTTTCCAGGATAAAAAATTAAACTCTCGTTGCCAACGTTTCGGTTTTATTTAAAACCTTCTTCATAGGCAGAAGTAAGAATTTTTTAACTAAGAAAATGAAATTGACATTATTTAAAGAAACAACAATGTTAACCCGAAAAAAACCTTTGACTAGACTGTCTAGTCGATATTAGAGATATATCGATCATTTATCTTGTAGAGTGTTACAAAATTTCAGATACCTAGACAACCAACTGCAAACCTAACCACATCCATAGCAATCATTCAAAAAAATCATAAATGGATCAGAGGACTTCGAAACGGGAAAACCCTACATAATTTTACAATAAGTCTTTCAATTATTACTATAGGTACTACACTTACAGTAATACCATTCTTTTATGGTATAATGAAATTGATAAAAAGTAAAAAAAAACATTGCTTGAATAATAGTTGTATCGTTGTGAATGAAATCAGAAATTAGTTTAGAACAATTCGTTATATATATGAGTTAGCGCAAAAGTATAATACTCACAGTGTTTTCGTTGCTTAAATGGAAGTATCTAAACTGTTCAGTACATACCTGAAAAAAAAAATTAATTTAGAAAACAAGAAATAATATTTCTAAGGTATAAATAAGCTACATTTAAGAGGCTGTTTGTGAATAAATCAAACAATAATGAATAACAACAACAATAATTTTTTTCTTTTTTTTGAGGTTTAGGTCTTAGAAATGAACTTCTTCTTATTATGTTAACTTTTCGATGTATTGATACATCATGATCACTGCAACAAAGCATGATAACGTTGTAATATTCCCAACAACTGTATACAAATTCAATATGAACTACTATGCTAACAAATAAAAACTTAAAAATACATGTTTACAAACAAGTTTGAGAATATACATATAGATTGTTAAAATTATCGACCATGAAGTAGAAAACAAAAAAAAGTTTATCAGTACTCGGTAAGTTCTTTTATGTTAAAGAACTGGCCGAGTTCTGATAAACATTGATTTTGTATATATAAATATATAAATCAATATGTGAAAATTTGTATTTCTTTTAGGAAATATATCAACGACTAAGGGGGCCAGGATAGCTCAGTGGTTACGTGTTCGCCTCTGAACTGATAGGACCGGGGTTCGATCCTCACCTGGCCCTCGATTTATTCACGCAGGAGGTGAATAAATCTGAGCACGTCGTCCCTCGGAGAAGGACGTTAAACCGTCAGTCCCGAGCCTGTACGATGTCAGGTACTCGTTAAAGATCCCTACTCTAAATACATTTGAGTTAGGCAAAATTTAGTACTCCCACTGTAGAATCAATCTTCATTGTGTGTTATCACAGAGGGCCAATGCTCGGCCTACGTGTGTTCCCTTGTGGAACTGCCACTGCAACCTAACCTAACCTATCAACGACTACAAGAAAAGACTTGCTGACTACAACACACTACTGACTAATATTTCATCCTTATCGTCATCAGGAGAAGACGAAGAAGAAAGTTATGATGAAGTTCTACTTCTGAATACCAGCTGCGCAGAACTCATTATGTTATTCCTTCTTTTTCTCCTGATGACGGAAGTCCAAATATTCAAGTGAATGCGTGTTGTTTCTACGTGCTTTTTTCTTGTAATCGTTGATATACATACACTTATATAGTTCTGAGTATCTATATCAATAAGTTATAATTATAATCATTTCATTATCATTACATATATCAAATATTATAATGCTTGATATGATATAACTGAAAATTATATTATAAACAAAGGAAGTTAAAGATAATTTAAATATTTAAATTTCTTATTTAGCTAGTTTTTACCTGTGAAGTTCACAAATTTATTTCATATGAGTTAAATTGTGAGCTACCTTCTAATATTTATTCAAAATAATAGCAATAAATAAATTATTTCGAATGTTCTGTTAATGGCTTATTTATTCATAGAAGGGGAAAATTAAAAAGGTTAAACAATAAGGCAGCCTTTGCTGGTTTGAGAAGAACGTGCTCAATCGGTGAAAGTAGTTTTTAACTTTCACCTTGAAGAAGTTATTTAAAGGGCAAAAAGCTAAAAGAATATATCGGGTGTGAATGAATTAAACTGTTTTTAATAAATCAATTGCTAATCCGGGCCAAAAATGATATACAGCCACCAATGTTCAACGAACTGACCTACATCTGTTAATTTTAAATTTTTAAATATTACTTTGCAATAAAGATAATTAATGGATGTTTTTTTTAAAGATACGCTTTTTAAGGTCGGTACTAATGTGGTGAAATTTACCTTACCAGGAACGTATAATGACGTAATATGACGTAAACTGGTACATTTTTGTAATAATAACAAGAGTTGTTCGAACAGTTATACTGAGACAGATAAGGATAAGTTTTATAATTTGCAATAAAAAAAAATCATACCTAGTACAATGAGGGTGTAGACTATAGATTCTAGGGATAATGACTAGATGTTTAAATTTTTGAAGCGTAATTGTAGTTTACTTGTAGTTGCTTTGTAGTTCATATGTTCCAGTCGGATAACCCTACCATGAAAAACATCTGAAGCACTTTAATTCATATCCTCACGCTGTTAGTTGCTACTGTCAGTTTTTTAACTGCAGAGATTAATTTTAATATTTTTTTTTATTTGGAAGTGAGTTTTTCAACATTTTTCATTGTTTGTGGCCAATATTTAAACTTTAGGAGATTTAGAAGATAAATAATTCCAATGCAGACATATATATTATTAAAATAAAACTCCTTCGTAAGCAATTTTCTTTAAAAACACTTCTACTTCCATCACAGAAACACAAAACATAGAGAAACCGAAGGTAATAAAAAAAATTATATCTTCACTCTGAAATATATATATATATATATGTAATTAAACGAAACGGTTTAGAGGACTTTTAAATAAAAACCAATTAGAAAGAAGATAGCACACAGACACACACAGGAATAACTCGTTTCTATATTTCGACCATCGTCGTCATCAGGAGGCGAAAAGTCCCACAGGAAGGCAGAGTGGCGACTCAGGAGTCTCGGAGTCGCCGTTCTGCTTCCTGCATGACTCTTCTCCTCCTGATGACGATGATGGCCGAAATATAGACGTGAGCTATTCTGGGTCTATCCGTGTGCTATCTTCTTTCTAATTGGTTTATATGTATATGTATGCACGAAATCAAAATTCAAGAAGAGTAACACATAGAGTAAGGAAACAGATTCACAGACTCAAATTTTCAGGTAATCTGTCTTCAGGAGAAAAGAGAAAGGGAAACTAAGGACGTAACGTTGTATACGCAACGGGAAGTAGCCCGTACGTCTGTAAGTGTGTTTCCTTACTCTGTGTGTTACTCTTCTTGAATTATGAACTCGTATTGTGTCCTTTTTGGATCTTGTTTCGTTTTATTAAGTGAAATATATATATATGTGTATATTAAAAAGATTTCACATAAACACGTGAAATAACAATCAATGATCAAATGATCAGTTGGGTTTTTGACTCTGACGAAGACTGCTTGTTACGGTTGAAAGATCTTAGTCTTGTTTTCCCTTTTTTTAATTGTGGTTTGATCATATATATATATAACAAGATTTCACAATAAACATGTAAAATAAAAATCAACGCAGAAACCACAGTAAGAAATCAGAAAGAAGACTAAGATATTTCAAACTTAACAAGCGTTCTTCGTCAGAGTCATTTCTTCATTATCAGTTTTGACTCTGACGAAAACTGTTTGTAACAATTTAAAGATATATATATTAAATTACATTAACATTAATTTCAAACTTGAATTCCAAAAATAATTTCTAATCTTTCATACAGGCAAGCGTTAGTAATAAGTTTTTTTTTTAACAAGCCGAACAATCAAAACAAGCTTGATAAAGAAGGATGTTTTTTGACTAGGTATAAAAGATCTCACCTCGGAAACAGAAGACAAAGGCTGGGATAAGAGCCATTGTGCTTACTGAGGGTTACAATGGTAAGGGTGAACGCTGTTCTCTCGCTCATTCCGTTTCCCTTACATTCGTATAAATGCCAGTCTTTACCTATTCTGAATTTGTTAATTCTGTTTAATATATATATTACTTTATTTATATAATATTTTTTCTATTTACAAAAAAAAATACTAAAAAAAAATTATTCAAACTAATCATAAAGCCGGAATTAAAACAGTCAATACAATAACTAAGAACTAAACGATTATAGGAAAAAAAATATGATCTATATTATAATATAAAATAAAATAAGTCATAAATAAATTAATAGATCATAAATAATAGATAAATAGATTGTCATAAAAAGAGAGAGAGACAAAACATATAACAAGCCCAAAGAGATATCAATAAACAAATTCAAAATTAAATAGTGCTAATGAAATGACACTATTTAAAACATGTCAAATATACATTATACTAAATATATATATGTTTCTGTCTATGTGTCACAGTTTATTTGAAGTATATATATATATATATATATATATATATATATATATATATATATATATAATATATATATATATGAAGCTTAAACCAAAAAAGGAAAACGGAAAACAATAGAAATAAATGCTTTGACGTCTTTTATATATATATATATATATATATATATATATATATCTAAATATATACCTAAGAATAATGGTATATATATATATATATATATATATATGTATATAGGTGTGTTATCTAATCGGGATTCGATCAAATTTTATAGGTTCAAAAATCAAACACTCATTGCCGACGTTTCAGTTTTATTTTAAAACCTTTTTCATTTTCTTAGTTTAAAAAAATTCTTACTTCTCCCTATGAAAAAGGTTTTAAAATAAAACCGAAACGTCGGCAATGGGAGTTTGATTTTTGAACCTACAAAATTTGACCCATTCCTGATTAGATAACACACCTATTCTATCAAACGGTCGATATATTATTGAATCTGTTGTATATATGTATATATAACTAAAGATTATTAGGACTCGGTCAGTTCTTCAGGTTCAAATTAAACTCTCATTGACAACGTTTAGTTTTTTATTCAAAACATTTTTCATAAATTACCAAAATACATATTTACTAGTTTATTTGTGATGTTTATTTTAAAAAAATTACCCTGTGATCATTAACTCTGATTGCATAAAATTGCTAAAGTTAATTGAATTGTAAGAAATGGGTACTTGAATGGTATTTCGCGTCGACTGTGCACAATTATCAATTCTTTTTGGACAATATGGCAAATTGATATATCTGAGTAAACAAAGTTTTACCACATCAGCATTTTTGTAATTACAGTTAAAATAAACAATCAATTTCATAATTAGAAAAACTTTTTTGAAACGTATGGTAGAATATTGTTTAGTCCAATTCAGCATAAAATGTTCTCTCTTCTTGTACTCCTCTCTTTACTATATCTATCTCTGTCCTTCCCTCTCGCTCTATCACTGCTTTTAATCTATCATTATATCTAAGTCTTTTCTACTTTCTTCTACTTAAATACATTTCCCCCTCTCTATCAATCAGTCCGTAAAACAGTTTCAATATGAATCAATTTCAGCGAAGTGATTTCTATAATCATTTTCTAATCAATTGATAGAAGATTTAATGTCTTCTTATATACGCATCTACTATATACACACTTATATATACATATATGCCTACAACATTTCACACAAAAAGGTGAAATAAATATATATATATATATATAATATATATATAATATATAATATATATTATATATATATATAGTTCATCGATAAAAAGATTTCACATAAACACGTGAAACAACAATCAATGATTAAACCACAATAAGAGAGGGAAAACAAGACTAAGATCTTTCAACCGTAACAAGCGGTCTTCGTCAGAGTCAAAAACCCAACTGAACTGGTTAGATAGAGAGTTTCCCTCTCTTATCTCTCCTGAATACGGTTCAAACCGAAAATTAGAGACTGTATGTGTGTTCTTTTGATTTGTGGATGTTTCTATTTCTATATTGAACTATATTTGTCCGTTTTGGATCGCATTTCCAACGAAAAAGTATATATATATTTGTAATCGTTCAAGGAAAAGGAGCATTGTTTCCTTCTTGTTTCATGAGATGTTTTGTTGAACAACATGGACAATGAAATTTATTCATGCCACAGTACAAAGGTCATTCAACAAAACATATATATATATATATTTAAATGAATACTTCTTCAATTTGTGACACAGGAAAGAAATTTAGTTCATCCCAGTAATCATTCACAATACATTATATATATATGTCATTACGATGAATGTCCATAATATTCAACTAATATGCATTACTAGATGTCCAATTTAAAATCTACGTTTATTTTTACCACATACACTTAAGTCTATGGGAATGGTTGATAACTACTGGAAACTGTAAATAACTGTTGCTTAAAGTGGGAATGAATTAAAATTTCTCTATATTTCATAAATTTACGCAAATGATAAGTAAAAGTATACATCTAGAGGTAATCAATTGTTAAGTATCTGTAAATATCCCAAAACATGGGGTCAGGGTAGACCAGTATCTTGCATGAACACATCTATGGATTGATAGATCCTGGATTCGATTCACTCTCAGGCATCTATCCCATCATGATTCGATTCACTCTCAGGCATCTATCCCATCATGATTCGATTCACTCTCAGGCATCTATCCCATCATGATTCGATTCACTCTCAGGCATCTATCCCATCATGATTCGATTCACTCTCAGGCATCTATCCTCATCAGGATTATTCATTCATTCAAGCATTATACCCATCATGATTACAATTCATACTAAGCATCTATCCATCATGATTCGATTCACTCTCAGGATACTATCCCATATGATTCGATTCACTTCAGGGCATCTACCATCATGAATTGTCACTTCAGGCATCTATCCAATCATGATTCGATTACATTCAGGCATTATCCCATCATATTCGATTCACTTCAGGATCTATCCACTCATGATTCGATCATCTCAGGCTCTATCCCATATGATTGATTCAATACTTCATGGGTTACATAATGATTCGAATTAAGGCATTACATATGATTCATTTCACTCTAGGCATTATCCGATCATATTGATTCACTTCAGGCAATTATACATAATGATTCGATTCACTCTAAAGTCTATCGAAGCATCATGATTCGTTATCGGTCAGGCTGTGATCCCATCTATGATCGATTCACTAACGTGATCTTCCCAGTATGATTGATTCAAACTCTAGATATGTCCAGTCAAAAAAAAAAAAAAATGATTATTCACTACACAGCATCTATCACATGATTCGATTCACTATGTATATCCTCATAGGTAAGTATGTAAACAAACTTCAGTGCATAGTGCATTTAATCAAGAATAGAATCAAAGCATAAAACAGATACCTCGAAGTCTTTATAAGAACTACACGGTTTTCGACACTGATGATTCTCTCAGTGACATTAAATTGGCATATGCATCTATACGACTAGTGAGAACATAGGCGAATTAATATACATGATAACTACCTTATTAGTGATCAAGTATCATAATATATATATATATATGAAACAAATAAATGTAGCTTACATTAACATTAACTGATTAACAACGTACATACTGAATACTATGTCCATTTATACATAAACAGAGATCTAATCATTAGTGCTCTGAGGTGGTATTCGGTGGTGAAACCATAGTATAAATTAAACTGTTAGTTGTGTTTTAAGTTAATGATTAATTTAAGCCATTTCAATATTATTCCTATGTTATCACTCAATAGTGTCAGATGTATTCATTTTAATTAATTCAGAATTAGTAATAATACATTCCGTCATACCTCGTAAAGTCTCTGTAAAGCTCGACCGGTTTCGGGTCCGCCTGGATCCCATCTTCAAGAGCACCTAACTGACTGTGAGTGTTGTTTTCCTATAACCTACCTATATATAGTATAGGTATATACTATATATATATATATATAAAAAAAAAATTACCTACACACACAACACTGATTACACAATGTAAATACTATATATAGGTAGGTTATAGGAAAACAACACTCACAGTCAGTTAGGTGCTCTTGAAGATGGGATCCAGGCGGACCCGAAACCGGTCGAGCTTTACAGAGACTTTACGAGGTATGACGGAATGTATTATTACTAATTCTAATATTACTAACCTCAGTGGAACTAACCCATTAACTATATTTAATTAATTCACCCCTATGTTCACAAAGCTCTTAAATGCATATGTATATTTTTTAGATGTAACCTGAAGAAGTACATCAAGTGTTCGATATGCATAGTTTAATTTCTTATAATAAACTTTGTGTGTGAGTGTGTGTGTGTGTGTGTGTCTGGAAACTTAATACTTTCACCAATATGAGTAAATACTACACTATAACAAATTGCACAGTTAATGAATTAAACTAATGTGTGTGTGTTGTCCCTTGGAGAGGATGTTAAGCCATCAGTCTCGAGTCTCTGCACTGTCCTGTACTCATTAAAGATCCCTAAATACCTTCAGATAGGAAAAAATTTAATAATCCCAATTTATAATCAATCCAATGTAATGTGGCTGACCCATTATTAAAATCGTACCAAATAATAACACTTTCCTCCCCAATAGCAGCATTAAAGTGAAAATTTATAAGAGCGTGCATAAGAAAAGAAAATGAAACGCTCCCATTACATATGCAGTGCTCTGCATTCTTTCCCAACCTATTCTCTGAACTATATCACCCTTTATGTACGAATAACAAACCGATTAGCAATTAAGAGACATTTTTTTATGTATAAACACTATACATACAAATTTATTTGAAAAAAATTTCATGAAAACATTCCTCAAATAAACTTTATCTCTAAACTAAAAAAAAAAAAATGTAATCTGATATGGAAAAAAAAAAACATGAAATATTCTTTTTCACGAATTAATCTGACAAATATGAAATGGATTTTGGTGAAACGAAATAGCCAATTTATTTTTATTTGAGGTGCACAAGGTAATGGCCTATTACTGATTTGTCCACTTGGATTAAATAGAGATACATTTATCCAAAAGAAAAGTATTTTATTTATAATTCTGTATCGCAGGATTTAGTAATTAATTTTATCAATGCATCCTAGTTTAAAATATATTACTGCAATGGTGTACGTTTTATCACGTTAAAATTAAAACATTAATAAAAAAAATTGCTTATAAAGAAAATTTTATCTTTCAATTAAAAGGAGAATGCTAAGTTTTAAGAACATATGTGTAAATTTTTAATTATTACTAATATATATATGTGTTGTTAATGAACTAATTTCATACGATATAAATTGAAACTATAATAAAACAACAGAGTACACTTGGAGAAGAAAGTAGTACTCCAATCGATAATAGGTTCTTTATTACCTCCACAAACTTGCAACCTAATTGAAACCTATCATTCGCTCATATGTGTAATATTAATATTGTGATTACCTTTTTTCGTTGTTTTTTTATTAGTTTACATTTATGTTAGGCAGTAAGTTTGAAGTTGGTTCATAACTGGAACATATTGGATTCTTATGCTTCAGCTTAGTATTAGTTTTTTTGTGACAACTCATGAAGCAAAAACATAAATATTTTAATGAAATGGTCAGCAATCTTCTAGAACAACTAAAATAAAACTCGAAGGTTGGTTAAACTATCCTGAAAATTGATAATATTAAGAATTAACTTACTCAATGAAACATGAACAAAATAAAGGTTTCCCTCAAAACAGACAATACCAAAGTATCGATATCTCTTCAAATCTTGTTCATAGACAAAATGAATACACAAATTACATTTGTGAATATGAATAACATATCATATTTTTAGGAATAATAAGAACATAGAATAAATTAAACGAAAGAGCATATTGTAAAAAAGTCGGATTATTAAAAACAGACCTGTTTGAATTAAAGATTTCTTTAATATCTTTTTTTAAGCATATCCCTCTCATATATTTTTAAAAATTTCTATTATTTCCACAATTTAATTGTAACATTTTTTCATTTTCACTGATTCTTACTTCTGCTTTGAAATGATATTTAATTAACATTAGTAATGAGAATTTGGAGAAATTTACCGCATCCCAATTCATTTCATTCTTTGAGCACACACACACACATTTATATATATATATATATACTTTGAAAACAGAAAGAAACAGGAATGAAAACTACACCTTAAATATTTCCACCCATTCTACTGCCATCCTCACGAAAATATGTAGTATGGCGAGAAGTCGAAAGCCGTACCGAAACTGGATTACTTTTCAGAATATGTACAGGTTAGGTCGCAAAAAAAAAGAAATAAATTATTACTGAAGACAAAAAAATGAAAAATAGTATTTAGAAATAAAATTAAAAAATGGTAACATTTAATGGCAGAAAAAGTTAATAAATTATTAAACTAAAAAATAATTAAGGAAACAAAATATGTAATATGTAAAAATATGAGACTAGTGAGTGGTATTCTAAGGGGTGTCAAGTGAAGGAAAGGACAATAGATTAGGGAGAGATGTTAGGGTAGCTAAACAATACTACATTCTTTTTTCTGTATATACATATATATCTTTCTGATCACGAACATCGGTTCGAAATATTGATCCAGCAACCATTCTCATTCTGTATGTGTTGTTTTTTCAGTTATATATATAATATATATATATGATCAAACCACAATAACAAATGGGAAAACAAGACTAAGATCTTTCAACCGTAACAAGTGGTCTTCGTCAGAGTCAAAAATCCAACTGAAACACTAGATGCAAAAAACATCTGGTGAGGGTTTGAGAAGAGGGTTTTTGACGAAGACCGCTTGTTACGGTTGAAATATCTTAGTCTTGTTTTCCCATTTCTTGTTGTCGTTTGATCATTGATTGTTATTTCACGTGTTTATGTAAAATCTTTATATATATATATATTATATATATATATATATATATATATATATATATAGTTCAATATAAACAAAGAAACATAGAGAAATCAGAAGAACACACTTACAGTCTCTAATTTTCGGTTTGAACCGTCTTCAGGAGAGATAAGAGAGGGAAACCAAGCGCACTGGATCAGAGACGGTTGGAGACCAACAGTGTTGCCGCATGCGCGCCCGTTCACAGAAAATAAGGTAGACAGGAATCAATTTATAATTAATTTATAATTATAATTACATTAAATTAATGGAATATGAATACAATAAGTATATAAAAAAGAAAAAATTGAAAAAATAAGGGAAATTGATACAGAGAAATTGATACATAAACAAAAGTACTGACTAAGCTATGGTAAAATAAAACTAAGAATACAAATAATAATAACAAATGAAATAAATTATTAAAAAATGTGAAAAGGCAAGGAACTTTTAGACATTATCGCTTTAGATTGAGGCCAGGTGCACTGCGCGCACTTAATAGCCAAATATGGGCTTCTTCGGAGGCTCGTAGTGTGAGGTCTTTGCTGTCAGGGGGTATTTGTCGCAGAGTACCCCCTGACAGCAAAGTCCTCACACTACGAGCCTCCGAAGAAGCCCATATTTGGCTATTAAGTGCGCGCAGTGCACCTGGCCTCAATCTAAAGCGATAATGTCTAAAAGTTCCTTGCCTTTTCACATTTTTTAATAATTTATTTCATTTGTTATTATTATTTGTAATCTTAGTTTTATTTTACCATAGCTTAGTCAGTACTTGTGTTTATGTATCAATTTCTCTGTATCAATTTCCCTTATTTTTTCAATTTTTTCTTTTTTATATTTTATTGTATTCATATTCCATTAATTTAATGTAATTATAATTATAAATTAATTATAAATTGATTCCTGTCTACCTTATTTTCTGTGAACGGGCGCGCATGCGGCAACACTGTTGGTCTCCAACCGTCTCTGATCCAGTGCGCTTGGTTTCCCTCTCTTATCTCTCCTGAAGACGGTTCAAACCGAAAATTAGAGACTGTAAGTGTGTTCTTCTGATTTCTCTATGTTTCTTTGTTTATATTGAACTATATTTGTCCGTTTTGGATCGTATTTCCAACGAAAAAAAGTGTATATTATATATATATATATATATATATATATAATGGGCAGTTTGAAAAGTGACTTTGATGGAAACTATTGTTCTGGTTGAATGATCTTGGTCCCACTTCTTAATTACTTACTGTTATTTAGACGTTAATTATTACTTAAGCGCTTACTCTGAAATCATTATATAAATTTAACATTAATTATTAATAGCAAACATAGCTGAAATGTACATTTTACTTAATAATTAAGCAATTAGCAAAGTTTTTTTTTCTCAGAAATCACCGTTTATTTAGGAAGGTGTACAATAAATACTTTAAACGATCAATATAATGAATGGCCCCCATCGATGACTGCTAGGAGAATAATCACTCCAAACGGTTAATGGAACCTAAGCCATGTAATAACAGCATGCGGAGAGGAAAGTAACCGTTGGTAATTAAGAAATTATGTTTAACTGCACCAATTTAATAAGCCGGAAAATGCAATTCATCCCTCTGATACAATTTACTTATTTACATATATAAATATTAATCATGTTTCGAACAAAATAGATGTCTTATTTAAAGGAATTATCAACAGTTTGTTCATTTTAACAATATTCTGTTTACAATTAACAACTTGAATTATTCAGGGATTGAAATGAAAAATAAATTCATATTGGGCATCAAATTAATTATCCTAACCAATCATTAAATTCAACACGTCCTAACTGAAGTAAATTCATTAAAACTGTATGAGTAACGGGTGTTTTGAATTGTTATAACAATGTGAAAAGATTGAGTATACTCTATTGTCTAGTGAACTGGACAGTATATATGAATGGGTCAACTAAACACTTAATAATCGCATAAAAAGTTAAGAGTTCATGTGTAATCCACAATTTATTACTAACTTAACACTCAAAAAAATCGGAAGAAATTCTGTTAAATATACAAAAACACATCACTTTTTGTACGATAAAAAGTTATTGTAGATCATTTATTTAGTGCTTCGTACACACACACACACACACACACACACACACACACACACACACACACACACACACATATATATATATATATATATATATATATATATATATGAATAATAATCAAAATAACACTTGATATAATAGATGGATTAATTTACCACAATGAAAACAATTTTTTAAAAACAATGCTCTAAGGCCTTTCGTTAATACATCTTCGGAGAGCAAGTGAACTAAAAAAACACAATAAATACTTGCTAACTTGGCTGATTGAACTTTCCAGAATTGATGGCAACCCTGAATGTGTTTAATGATGAAGTCTTCATCTGTCTAATTATCCCGTTAATCAAAACTTCATCTAATTTGTAGAGTCCTAGGCTATTGTTCATTAATTTCTCATAAAAGTTCTTTAAACACTTTAAAGTAGAAAGTGCACTCATAAAGAACTTTTATGAGAAATTAATGAACAATAGCCTAGGACTCTACAAATTAGATGAAGTTTTGATTAACGGGATAATTAGACAGATGAAGACTTCATCATTAAACACATTCAGGGTTGCCATCAATTCTGGAAATTTCAATCAGCCAAGTTAGCAAGTATTTATTGTGTTTTTTTAGTTCACTTGCTCTCCGAAGATGTATTAACGAAAGGCCTTAGAGCATTGTTTTTAAAAAATTGTTTTCATTGTGGTAAATTAATCCATATATATATATATATATATATATGTATAAAAAGATTTCACATAAACACGTGAAACAACAATCAATGATCAAACCACAATAAGAAATGGGAAAACAAGACTAAGATCTTTCAACCGTAACAAGCGGTCTTCGTCAGAGTCAAAAACCCAACTGAACACTAGATGCAGAAAACATCTGGTGAGGAGTTGAGAAGAGTGGGAGGGAAGAGTGGTATTTTAAAAGGGTGAAAGCACAGGAAAGGACTAATGTCCAGAAAGGGATGTTTGGGGAAACAAAGGAGTACAGTAAGAAAAAGTAAAAAACTATCCGCTAGCTGTCAACCCTCTTTGAAGAGGCTATTGCCCTCGTGACGAAAGTATCAAGTTTGAAGAGACCGTTACTAATGTTTATAATATTAGATCTATTAAATTTAATTAGAGACGATTCAATAATATTTCTTAACAACATTGATTTTTCATAGGTAATAAATTTAGCTCCTGTCCAATCAATATGATGATTTTCATTTTTTATATGCAAGAATAAGGCACTACTGTTTTCCTGTCTACTTACGTTATATTGGTGTTGTTTTACACGTGTTTTTAATGATTTACCAGTTTGACCAATATAAATTTTATGGCAATTTTTGCACGGAATTTTATAAATACCAGCGGACTCCAATTCGCTTGGAGAGTTTTTTATTAACATATTACCCATGTTATTACGATTAGAAAACACTATATTAAAATCAAGTTGTTTGGCTAATCTAATAAAATTGAGCTTAACATTTTACTCTCAAAAAACTCCATATATTAATTACTTAGGAGGGGGGATAAACAGTTACCCATAGCAAGACCAAATTTTTGTATATAATAATTATTTTCAAATTGAAAATGACAATCTACCACACATAACTTAATTAACTCTATTATAGTGGTAGATGGAAGGGGAAGGGAATAATTAATCAATTCCTCCTGGAGTAAGCTCAACAGATCAGTTACTGGTACATTCGTAAAAAGAGACTTCACATCGAAACTGATTAATCTATAATTTTTGTTCATGTTGACGCTTTTTAATTTTTTAATTAAATCTACATTGTTTTTTATATGGCTGCCTGAAATTTTTCCAATTAAGGGGCTTAAAATACTTACTAACCATTTGGACAAGCCATATGATGCCGAACCAACCGAACTCACAATTAAACGTATTGGGTAATTATCTTTATGTGTCTTGATCAACCCGTACATATATGGCAAAGAAGGGGATTTTGATATAAATTTAGTAATAAGTTCGGGTTGATTTTTTAAGATAGTTTTTGAGAGCCTTAAGAGTTTCCTCTCCAGAATTTCTTAATGAAGAGATTAATAACATTAGGTCAATTGCCCTTTCATTAAAATACCCCTCTTCTTATATCGATTTAGCTTTGAAGGGTGCTAAAAAAACTTTCTCTAATACTTCAAAAGAGCCCCTTTTATTATCAAATTCTATAGTTTTGCCATACCACGAATCATTGGACCCCCTTCCAAGATTAGCCAAACAACTTGATTTTAATATAGTGTTTTCTAATCGTAATAACGTGGGTAATATGTTAATAAAAAACTCTCCAAGCGAATTGGAGTCCGCTGGTATTTATAAAATTCCGTGCAAAAATTGCCATAAAATTTATATTGGTCAAACTGGTAAATCATTAAAAACACGTGTAAAAACAACACCAATATAACGTAAGTAGACAGGAAAACAGTAGTGCCTTATTCTTGCATATAAAAAATGAAAATCATCATATTGATTGGACAGGAGCTAAATTTATTACCTATGAAAAATCAATGTTGTTAAGAAATATTATTGAATCGTCTCTAATTAAATTTAATAGATCTAATATTATAAAACATTAGTAACGGTCTCTTCAAACTTGATACTTTCGTCACGAGGGCAATAGCCTCTTCAAAGAGGGTTGACAGCTAGCGGATAGTTTTTTACTTTTTCTTACTGTACTCCTTTGTTTCCCCAAACATCCCATTCTGGACATTAGTCCTTTCCTGTGCTTTCACCCTTTTAAAATACCACTCTTCCCTCCCACTCTTCTCAACTCCTCACCAGATGTTTTCTGCATCTAGTGTTCAGTTGGGTTTTTGACTCTGACGAAGACTGCTTGTTACGGTTGAAAGATCTTAGTCTTGTTTTCCCATTTCTTATTGTGGTTTGATCATTGATATATATGTATATATATGAAAAAACCTGTAACCTCTGTTCTTATCAATATCTAGTTGCTCTCTGATGACATATAATTGAAAGGCCTTAGAGCATATTTTCTGTGTTTTTTTATTTTTCCTTGTGGCTTATACGTTCATATATATATATCAATTATCAAACCACAAACGAAGACCGCTTGTTACAGTTGAAAGATGTTAGTCTTGCGTTCCCATTTCTTATTGTGGTTTGATCATTGATTGTTATTTCACGTTTTTATGTGAAATTTTATATATATATATATATATATATATATATATATATATATCCCCAAGGAAGTGATAAGAGCTTGTAGGACATTAGAGAAACTCTGTAAAAAGGTGACCAAACATGAAATTGGCATAAAATTTTAAGAAACATGTTTGCAAGAAGGATTGCTACCAACCTTCACTAATGTATATATATATATATATATATATATATATATATATATAATATATATATATATATTGTTAAAAGTATGGACCGTGGAATAGAAAAGAAACTAACGTTTATCGGGACTCCGTCATTTCTTCAGGTTCAAATTAAACTCTCATTGCCAACGTTTCGAAATTAATTAAGAGAAATACTGTTAAAATAAACATTAATTAAAATGAATAATTAAGAATTGAGATTTAGGTCAGGGGAAAATCTATGTTGACCAAACGCAATGCTCCTTATATGGGATTGACTTGCAGAAAGCTGTGCTTGCATATAAATAATCACAGGTCTTGCTTTGGTAAACGCAGTGACCTTCACATTGCCATTCATGCAAATTACAATCTACTCAGTTTTAATTACTTTCCCATGTGCAAATTCTTCAGAAGCTCCTTGATTCTAACTCTATATCACTCTCAGAGCTTCAGAAGAAGCACGTATTTGTCTTCCTGGAGACATCTTAAATCTCCTTCTTGACTAAGATTCTAACTTATATATTTGAAATTTCTTATTTTTAATTTTCTATCTATTTTAAAAATCAGCTTAATTTTGTATTAACTTAATTACTTATATATATATATATATTTCTAAATTTAACTTTTTCTGTAATCATCATTTATATATTATTTTTTATTGTGCTCCATACCCCTGAATGGTGGCAACATTGAAAGAGGTCTTCAGTTTTGGGTGGTTTTCCCATTTCACTTCACCCTCCTGATGTCAAAATATGGAAGGAACAATGAGAAAGTGACATTTGAACTAAAAATATCCAAGTGAAAAAGAAATCAAGGAATAACGAATGAATTTCTCAAACAGAAATTATAAACTGGTGACTGGCATCGTTGTTGCCATTTGAAACAGTGAATTATATTGTATTATTTACTTTCGTTTGATCGTTACTGGTTGAAATGGCATCATTTTCTTACGAACGCCACGAGAGCGGGCAATACGTTCCGCTTATAATAGGAGGATGGTTTTGTGGTCACTAACTTTTCCTCCTGCCATGTAGACTCAGTAGGATCCTAGGGTCCAGAGTTCTACCAGAGAACTCTTAAAATATATTTGGTATCACGGGGAGCAGCAAAGGTCATGCGGAATTCCTTCGTTTTCCTCATGGTTCACCGTTGGTGTTAGACTCGTGGTGGCTGTGGCTCCTCGCTAAGGAATGGCGACACGTTAGGGAGTCCCTGTGTAGGAAGCAGCATCTCCTCGGGAGGTTGCCTCCATAGCGACAAAAGGCTGCTAGACTCTCAACTCTTACCAGTAAGTAAGGCCCATCAGTTGGCAGGTGGACTTGAATACTCGTACTCACTTAAGTGTGCCATGATTCCGGGTTAATGAGTTCATATATGGGCACCGAATCCTTATGGTGGTCCTAAAACTGATGACTTACTAGTGGTCGACCAGCTATTTTTCTTTAGACATCTATATCTGGATTATAAACTGATGCATATACAAAGCAGAGAGACGGGAATAAGATAAACTACACTTTGATTACTATGTACACTATTTACAGTGTAAATGCAAGCAGATATATTGACTGCAGGGTATAAAGAGATTATTTGTTAGTGCTTTATTTATTTGTACAGAGATCCTAAAGCACGGTTAGCAGGGATTCATTTGTATTCTTCAAAGCCATTTGAAGGGAGGAAGAGTTTTATCATGCAATATAACAAGGATGGGGTAAAAAAAGTTATAAGATGTTAAATATTGAGCATCCAAGGGGTGGAAACCAATTTCAGTACCAACACGTCTTTCAATAAAAAAAAAAAGAAAAAATCTTGCTGCTGAATACAGATTTCAATTAGATGACCTGGTAAAAGAATTTATATGGAAGGGGAGAGAAAATATCTGTAGGAGAATAATGTATTCATTGGTGAGGCTGTGGTCTAGAGAAAAAGTGGTGAAGAGGGAGAGAGAGAGCAGGGGACTGCAGCAGGTATGGCAGCACAATGCATCAGCCAACCCTAATTCAAGGACCCTGAACGCTTTTCAACAGATTAGCGTGGCTTTGTGCAGTCAGCCTGAGACTTCCCTTAACCCAACAGTTCCGGCTACAATCAATAGATTCGACGATTTCATTCAACAATCCCCAGTACAATAATATCTGTGTAAGCTCTAGGGATTTCCCTGGATACTTATCAATAACGACTAAGATTCTGGTCTTTTACCTGGAATTATCGAAAAGCATTGATTTATAATCTTCTATAGAGACTGCTTGTAAGATAAACACACAGGCTTACAAGCAACTTAAAAAATAGTTGCCTTTCTGATTTATTGCCTATATATTCAAATATCTAATCAAAAACCATACAGCTTTCCAACATTTGTGAAGAGTCAATAGTTTTCAAAACCACCAAAAAATAAAAAAAAATATTTTTTCTAATGAATTACAAGGGAAAAATTTCGTGTACTATTAAATCAATGAACAAAGAATTATATAAGTTTGAGCGCTTTCACAAAAAAGTAACAAAAATCTGATATGATACAATACATGACAATTATTTACTTCATATACATTTATTGAATAATTTATAATTATTCCATCAATATTGTCATCTGATGATAACATATTCTCATGAAAAAGTTATTAAATAATCAGAACTAATGAATATGAAATCCCCTAGAACATGAAAAGAATAGATCATCAGCTGAGTAAAACGTTCATAGAGTACTGCCACCGCATTTAATTCGTTCCGAGATCAAAAAAATCGTATACAAATAAATTTTTCCAATATTGATTTGGAAAGCAACAATTCAACAACCAGATTGTTAAATTACTCATATAGCTTAATGTTTTGTTGAGTTTATATTATTTCTCCTTGCTTCTTGTTTCCTGTATTTAGTTATTATTGTTTATTCAATCAAAAATAAAAAAAACGTTTTTTTAATTAATTTTCTACTATTATTTATTTTCTTACCTAGCATTGTTTAACACAATTAAACTATATTTTAATATAGTTTACTTTATAATACTTCGTAAGGGCTATTTTTTCCTTACGAAGCAATAATGTAAATAGAATTTTCTTGTTGATACCTTCCTTCTGCATAAATTATATGTTACCTTCTTAGTTCTTACTCTGATTTCTCTCTGATGACAAAAAGTGAAAGACCTGAGAGCATATATTTATATTATTTTTCTCTTTTTTTTTTGTGGTAAAAACCTCATTTATTGCATCATGTGTTTATTGTGATTTTTCTGCATATATTCATGTACATCTGAATATAGAAAAAAAACTAGTATCTTTCAACCATATCAAGCGGTCTTCATCAGAGTCAAAAAGATAAAATTAGGTATATTTTACATAATTCGTAAATATACAAAATTTTTTGTAATACTCCGATATCAATGGCATAATTTTCATCGTATATCAAGAAAATCGTATGTTAGTAACATATCTCGAAGTATTACTATACTGAAATACTCCTATAAAATAAACTGATATTAAGAAACAAGGGCTAATAACGAAATAGAAATAAGTAATGAAGGATAACTTAGTTACGGGAGATACCATTTTAACTTCTATAATATTGTTGCCTTGTG